>CM065298.1:26370771-26993579 GCA_032871835.1 Dipteronia dyeriana | reverse complement strand
CCCCAATAGCCTCCTAGACTTGGGCATGATTTTGACGAATGTCCATAATTTGTGCAAATCGCTCACTCTTGAGCTCTTGGAATCAAATGTTGAACCAAGCTAGTTAAATGAGCTATTTAGGACCCATAATAATTCATGTTCAATTATAAAATAAAACATAATGAACTAAAACTAAAAGAAAAGAAAAATTAAAGACCTAAAAAAATAAAAATAATAAAAGCCTAAGAAAATAAATAAAACAAAAGAAAATAAACTCAAAATAAAAGTAAGTAATTTAATTCCCTAGCAATGGTGCCACAAACTTGTTGGTTGCGAAATAGGCAAGCAAAAAATATAAAAAACCTTACAAGTGCACAAATTGTAAACGATAGCATAGTGGAAAGCAAAGGTCATTCCCATAGAGAATTAATTGCCTACTTAAATAAGGATTTATCTAAGACACTCTAGGACTCTAATCTAACTAAAAATAAGAAAACAAAATTACTTAATGCACACACACGAATAGTAGGTTTTTGAATTGATTATTAAAACCTAAAGAAAATTAAATAACAATAAATAAAACGCAACATAAAATCTAATGAGGAAAAATATATAGAAAAACACTAGTTAGGACCTTCTATCCATCACTAAACAATCATCCAATCCATAAACAATAATAAAGTTAGAAGATAATCAAACATGATGAAGATATTCACGACAAGGTGTTGGCATCCCACTGGAATCGTATAGATTCTCTCGTAATTTGAAGAAATGTGTGAATAAAAAATGCTTTGCATACAAGACATGTTGTATTCAAGTCCAAAAGCAAATGGTATTTGGCAAAGCAAATGACAAAGGTTTCCAATATAATTCAAACCAATTTCACCATTTGTCATGAGAGAAGCAAGGATATAGAGATATTATTGATATCAAGTTTTAATGGCACATATGATCATGATTTTCTTCTTCAATTACAAACAAACTTCATTTTTACTAAGAAAAGAAAAGGTTTTTTTTTTATAAAAAAAAAACCTCACACAAAACACTCTAAAAAAAAAGTAATATATAAATGCATCACCCTAATATCACAATAAAGTATTGATATTAAACATCAATATAAGAAGTTATTAGGAGTCTTTTTTATTTTTAAAGCTATTTAAAATAAACAATATATTAAATTAAAGATTTTCACTCCATATATAATTATGATGAAACTGAAAATATGTTATATGTGGGGGATAGTATCTCAAGAAAAGATATTTGATTGCATTTCATGCAATTCAGTGATTTTCAATTAAGTGAAAGTCAGAATTTTTTTCAGTGATTTGCAATTAAGTGAAAGTCAGAATTTTTTACTTTTTATTTTAAGTTGTTTTTTGGTATTTTTAAGTTGTTTGACAACTTAAAAAAACTGAAAAATAAATGAACACAATTAAAAATTAATAACAAAACAAACAAAACAACTTAATAATTATTATTCAGACACATTAAGTTTTAAGTGGAAAAAATAAACGACCCCTTACTTCTAAGTAGGCAACATGTATTATGTGAAAAATAAAATAAATAACCGAAAAAGAAATGAACACAATTAAAAATTAATTTTTGTACTTGGGGTACTACTACAAAAATGTTAAAAGACATCAGTGTTTTACATCGGTTTTTTGGTAACTGATTTTAAAAAAAACTTTATACATCAGTTCATAAAAAAAAAAGCTGATGTCTTAAATATTACAGTTTGAAAATATCGACATCGGTTTCTGGAAAAACTGATATTGATTTATTTTGCAAAAGATATCGGTTAAAAAAAAATTGATTCCTTAAAAATGCAGTTTAAAAAGACATCGGTTTCTGAAAAAACCGATATGGATTTATTTTACAAAAGATATCAATTTCCTTTAAAATTGATCTCTTAAATAAATTAAAATTATTATTTTTTGGTTAGGTAAAATTTGAAATTTAATAAATTTACTTTTAAATCATTTATTTTTTAAAAATTCAATAAAGTGATTTTAAAGAAATTGTTTATTTATTTTGCACCCTCTTGTTCATACTAAAAGACACGTTAATAATTCAATTAACCAAATAAATTAGGAATCCGAGTATTACATTTGTCTATTAAATTACTAGATGCATGTAGAGAAATATCCCCATGTAGTGAGAGTTGTATACCAAATCATGTTTATTACAATTTGATGTCAATAGTCTCCTATATAGTATAGACCCATAACTCGACTATATATATTTTAAAACCTATAATTTTATTAAAAGTTTCAATAAATATTTTGTATTATTTGTCTGTCGTAGAAATTAGAATTTTAAGTACCTAAATAAATTGAAA
Source organism: Dipteronia dyeriana (assembly GCA_032871835.1). Classification (NCBI taxonomy): domain Eukaryota; kingdom Viridiplantae; phylum Streptophyta; class Magnoliopsida; order Sapindales; family Sapindaceae; genus Dipteronia; species Dipteronia dyeriana. The sequence goes on along the minus strand of CM065298.1, from coordinate 26,991,262 downwards.
TTTATCTAACAAGTTCTTTTTATTTCTAAAAAATCATAAAGGTTATATATAATTATCGTACAATTGTTAGCAAATACAATCTTGTAGTCAAGTGGTAAAGGCATACCACACTTGAACTTAAGGTTTAAAGTTCAATTAATCATAATGACAAAACTCAATTTCGTCTGCTTTTCCAGTTGAGCTTGGAATAAGACTGTCAAAACAGTTCACGTAAAGATCCATGCTTACGAATGTTTGAAGACCTGAAAATGAAGTCCTAGTTGGTTCTACGGTTTCCAATAACAACAATTAATATTATAAAAAATAAAATAAAAAAGAAAATTGACAAAAGGGAAGTTTATGAGAAAACATACCAATTGAAGATTAGAGAACATGGTTAAACCAAACAAAAAATTCATTCACTCATTCACTTGAAATCATATCAAAAACTAAAAACTATTGAAGCTTCAATCGAATAATGAGACATGAGAGAGAGAGAGAGAAAACATATCTAGAGGATTGTTTGACTTCAATAGAATCAATAGCAATCTCCCACATCGTGGAAGAGATCTCCAGAACCGAGAAGAGACCATGTCTGGTTGTTCGACTTTGGGGATTTTAAGCGTGTGTGATTTATGGACAGTAGTGAATTTGAAAATTTGGGATTTTTTTATTCCTTAAACATGTGAAATATCTACTACGGACTACTATTTATCCTGTGATAATTAACAATATATCCACCACGGGCAAATAGAGGCTCGTCGTGACAATTTTTTTAATTCATACCAAGGGCTCGTGGTTACTATTGTTTGTCTAACTCAGGCCCTTCATGCCCGTGGTAGATGGCATGTGATGGAAACCCAATTTTCTTGTAGTGCAAAGACATATCATCAACAAAAGCTCAAACATACAACACAGGGTGAGTGGCAATGTTAACCACACAAAACAAAACAGACATAACATAACACACACCCTCTAAAAATACACATAACAAAACACAAACACGCCAAAAACACAAACAAGAGAACACTCTCCCATAAAAACACACAAACAACAGAAGGGTTTTTGAACAAATTAGTACTTCTTTATTGCTTCTTCTTCCTCTCTCTCACTCTCTCTACGTTTCGTTTAGGATTTCAAGTGCTTGGAACGGTGATTGCCGACCTCAGTCTTCCTCTCTTTCTTGCTTCTTCCACTCTCTCTCTCTCTCTCACTCTCATTTTGTTCGTGAGTTGGGGTAAGAATTGGTTTTAGTTTTGTTCATGATTTGGGGCAAGAATGGAATTCAGTTTTGTTCATGATTTAGGACAAGAATGGGTTTTTTTGGATTTTGAATTGTATTGTAAAATGAATTTTGTGGGAAATATATTTGAAGGGTAATTGAGTAAAATTGATCAACTTATATTGAATAAAATACTTAAGGAGGTTATTGTGGGAAATTCCAGATGTGGGGTTTTAGAGGTAATATGGCAAATTGGGTTGTAAAAAAGGCTAAAAGTGCAATTCTGGTGCAGTAAGCTATTTCCTAGAATCGAAATGTTAGGAAAGGCATTTTTCTACAATTTTCACTTAAGGTAAAACAGTTTAAAATAAACGATTGAAACTAAAATTAATTATTTAACAAAAAAAAAACATTGTTGGCTTAAACAAAAATAGCTTCTGAATTATAGTTCAATTACACATCATAATACAATTGTATCTTTGTAAATATCCCTGAAAAGAAACGGGTATTTTTGTTTTTATAATTAGTTGTGTAGAGACGAACAATGCCATATTCTAAGTAAAAAATTAGTTTAAAACAAATTATTAAGAAAAAAAATTTATCAAGTGTAGCGGTGACCACACATTGTTAACAGAATATATAATTCCTATTATGGTGTTCATCCAGACAATTCATTGTTAACATAATATATTCCTATTATTGTGTTCATCCAGACAATTCTAATATTTCAAACAGATTTAATTTAAAGAAGGGTTAAAATAATTTTTGTCCCTCTAATTAAAACTATTAGTCATTTTGGTCCCTCTAGTTTTAGTATTCCTCCGTTACGTCCTTCTGTTAACTTCTGTTAATTTTTTTTTACGAAATACTATTTTACCTTTATAATAAATATTTATTTTTATTTTTTTAAATAACAAAATTTTAAATTTTAAAATGGATTGGGTAGATCCACCATCCATCTCATGATATGGACGGTAGGGATCCAATCTGGATCTCTACCTAATCCATTTTAAGGAACTTTTGATTTCCGCCGAATCAAAAAAAAAAAACTTGGTAAAAAAATTACATTAAAATTCAATTCCAGAAAGGATCAACCTCATTATCCTTATCTCTCCACCACCATCAACAACCTCGTCTCTCTCCATCGTCATCATCCTTCAATCTCAAAACATTTCCAAAAAAAAATTCTCTCATAGAGAATCTTAAAAAAAAAAACAATCCAAATAAAATACCCCTCCACAACCACCAAACCCTAGCCACCCCAAAAAACTGTCCATTGCCACCAAACCAATTGAATCCACACCCACAGTCACACCTAAATCGAACCCATAAACTACACACCTAATAGAACCCAGAAATAACCCCCAAACCAATCGAATGCACACCCACATCCACACCCAATCGAACCAAGAAACGAAGAAAAAAAAGAAGAAGAAAGGAGAGAAAGAAATCGGTTTGGTTCATGCTGGCGAGTTTGTTCCTTCTTCGTTGTTGAGCAAGTTTGTTTCTTCTTCATCTCGTTTTGAGGGAGACAAAGAGAGGGATTCACGACATAGAGAGAGAGGGCGTGTGGATTCGCGTGAGAGAGGTGGAAGATGAGGATGACGTAGAGAGAGAGAGAGAGAGAGAGAGAGAGAGAGAGAGAGAGAGAGGTGGCGACTAGGGATTTAATGTTTGAGTGGTGGTAGGGTTTGAGTGTTTGAGTTGTGGTTATGTTGGGTTTTGTGTTAGGTTTAGTGAAGAAGATGATGAAGATGATAAGAGAATGGCTAGGGTTTTGTTTTGTCAGGTGTCTATAGTGAACGATTTTTTTAGTTTTAATTTTTTATTATTTTAATATTACTTTTTAATTATTTTTAATAATATTGTGTTATTAAAACATTTTTATTTTGTATTGTTACCACTATACCCTCGTATGTTTGACAGAAACCTAACATAATATGATTGTAGGGACCAAAAAATGATTACTAATTAACGTTTGGACCTAATAAAGGAATACTGAAACTAGAGGGACCAGAATGGATACTAGGTTAAATTAGAGGGACAGAAATGATTTTAACCCTCTAAAGAATCTGGTACCTATATATGTATCACTTGTAATTAAGAAAGCCATTTCAAATTCAGAGTTCCAATTATTCGGACCTTAATTGTAATATTTTCACCAACATTATGAGTGCTTACAAACTTGTCCTTGTATTGGTTTCTTTTGTTATGCTTCAAACAATATGTGAAGCAGGTCTTCTCCCTGCAAAACGTACAATCAACATCACCAATTACGTTTATGCAAGTAGCTCGGAGGTAGATATCACCGTGCATTGTAAATCAGGTGATGATGATCTCGGTCAACATGTACTTCCTTATAAAGGTTCGTACTCATTTAGATTTCGACCTAGGGGAAACTCCTTATTCTACTGCAGTTTTGCGTGGCAAAATCAGTTCAAAAGATTTGATATTTACGTAGATAAGAGGGATCATAAATTATGTCGTGTTTGTAAGTGGTTTATAAAAGAAGGGGGTCCGTGTTTTTGGAACTATGGTAATCAGGATGTAGAGTGCAAGCAATGGCAGTAAATCAGTGTTGCAAGGAATTACTATATACTGGTATGCATTTTATTATTGATGTAATAAACTTCTCAGAATGTATCTGAGATATGTCCACTATTCTGATTTTTTATTTATTTATTTTTTGTAAAAAAAACCTTCAATGAATATAAGTGTTGAGTTGTTTTTTTTTTCTTGGTTAGAAACATATATAAATAAATACTTATATATTTGTACCCATTCAACTATTAACTTTATATGTTTACAAAAAAAATTGATCGAAAGATTATATGTTTATATTTTAATATATATAAAAAACTACAAACAAACAATTTAATAAATTGTAAAACAAAATTAGTTAGTTACTGATAAGATTTAAAATTTTGAATTTGTGATGGATAATTTAAATTAAAATACTATATAATTTATAAATATTTCAAAATAATATCAGTTCATAATAAATCATCATGAACTTTTTATAAGGGTTTTGTTTAGAGTATATTCAATGCAAGAATGACTTGAGAAAAAAAGAGATGTCATGTAAGATTAACAGACATTCTGTTAATAAATCTTTATCCAATAATACCGTGCATATTCAACCTTAAGTTGTTATGGCAAAAAAAATATTAGACATTGTCGACATAACCGTCTACTTTTAGACGGTCTGTTACACAACTATTTTTTCGGTTGACTTAGCAACTATTTAACAATGATATTAATATTTTATCTTTTTTTGTTAAGGAATTAAAATAAAAAATAAAACAGGAAAAAAAATGAAAACGTCATTAAAAAAATGTGTTTTAAACAGAAGCATTGGATACCTAATTTTGAGGTGATTGAATATCAAGTCTATTTTTATTCCACATACGAAGCAAGCCTATTGATATTGTTTTCATGCCATTGATTATTGGTTTGTAAACCACTTTTACACTAAAGATGCTCTTAGGATGTCAATAGGTCAAATGAGAATATGGGGGAAGGTCCCTTTGTTGTAGCTAGGGGTGGGCATCAACCCGCCAACCTAACCCAACCCGACAAACCCGACCTAACCCCACCAGATTGGGTTGGGATAAGTTAATAAAATATAATCCAACCCAACCCGACAACCCGACACTAATAATTAAAAATAAATTAAATAATTGTATTTATTATTAGATCTATTATGAAATCTCATTTTTTTTAATTATGTAAAATATTTACTCATGCATCATTGATAATATTATAAATGATAAATATTAATACATATTTTAAAATATTTTATACCATAAATAAATAATACATTTATTAAAACATGCAATTATATTGTCTTCATCTTTTGTGTGAATTGACACATCCTTAATTATACTTTAAAATATTTTTTTTTTCCTCTTAAGATTTGATTAAGAATTTGGTAGAAAAATGTCTAATAATTGTATAAAAACTCAAACTATTATGTTGGTTTAAGTAAATAATAGATTATCCAACTACGAGATATTCGATGAAGCAATTATAATTGTAAAATTGATAGGAGGTTTAGATAGAGATTTTCCAAGTTGGATAAATGACTATATTTTTATTTCGTAATTGTGCAACAGATATTTAAACAATTTATATTATATATGTTGTGATTTGATTTTAATGCTTTTAAGAAATATAAACTCTATGTGATATGATATTATGATGAAAAATTATTTTAAATTTGAATTTTGATATATCAAAATTTGAATTCAATTTTTTTTCTATTGGAATTAAAAAGCTCAACCCGATCAACCCAACCCAACCCGACAAATATTGAGTTGGGTTGGGTTGGGTTGAATTTTTTTTAACCCAACCCGAAAACGCATACCCCAAGTCGTAGCCTTCATTTGGGGAAAACGAGGGTGGGGAAATTCGGAAGGAAGTATCTGCCCCTAATCGGACCATTTATACATCTATTTGAGGTCCTCACTTTCTATCATTTGTACTCGTTTTTTAACATATTTGTGTATTTTATGTGTTTTGTGAGCTTTGTGTAGGTAATTGCATAAATAAGGTGCTAGAGCTTAATTGAAGAGTTGTGGAAGTTAAATGGGATGAATTTGTAAATGCTCTTACAGACCACTCAATTTCAGAAAGTCATATATCTCTCCTCAGATCAAACCATGTAGAGATCCATATACATTCGGAAATCCCCAGATGTCTGCTTTCCAGCTGTTTTCACGGATTACAATTCTGGTTTTTTGTAGTGGGTGTTTTGCTCATTTCCGTAATGGTGTGTGATGTTGGAAACCGAGGAAATAAGGGGTTTGGCACTTTTTTGATTTGGCTTTACAAAAATGTTTCTATTTTAATAACTTATGGTTAAAAGACACTAAAGTAAGTGACTACCAAAAATGCCCTTACTGTACGCATTTTTAAAATTATTTTTTGACTTTAACTTTTTGGAAGATACTTTGAAGTTGTTTGAGATCTACTTTGCTCTCTAACTGTCTAAAGTAAAAAACTCTGTAAATTGAAATCCAAGTTCATCTTCTTCTCCAACGAGTTTGACATTCATATAGTTACATAAGATCACTCATCTTATCAGTTTGTGAATATCAAACTGTTAAGAAGAGTGATCTTATGCAACTTTGAAAAATGCTAATACTGAGCAATTGCAATTTAAAAGCAGAATCAACGAAAATCTAGACCATCAACGAAACTCTAGATCAAATATAATAATGGCTCTCGCATCTCAAGTGGATGTGATCTGCTTATGAAGCTTATTGAAGGTTATAGAAGTTTATAGAAAATTATACTAAATCTTATAAAAAAGTCTTGGAAAAAAATCTCGGAGAGTGTTACAAAAAAAAGTCTTGGAGAGAGTCTCCGAGACTTCTGTAACACTCTCCAAGACTTCTATAACACTCTTCAAGATTTTTGTAACACTCTCTGAGACTTCTATAACACTCTCCGAGACTTCTATAACACTCTCTGAGACTTCTATCGAGACTTTAGAATATGCTCTGAGACTTTCACTAACCTATTTACTGTTCATCATCTTTCCCACTCGAAACCCTCAACAACTTTATCAATGGAAGATTCAAAACCGAAACCCAATTTGGGTTTTAAAATGATCAAAAAGATTGACTCCCGAGTGCGTTAGCGTAGCGCCACTCCGTCGCCGTTCTAGTGATCGCTTGAGTTTCAATGAGACTATATCTCTTTACTTCAAAACTCTTTCACAGTAAACCAAATGAAAGAAAACTAACGTGAAACAATTGTTTGGGGTGTTTTTGTTCGTTCACCATAATAGGTATATTTTAAACATAAGTTATTAACACAGAGACAATGTTGAAAAGCCACCTCCAAAAAATATCATTTAATTTTTGGACTCGTTGGAAACCACTGAAAAAGAGGAAGTGTTGTACAAAGGTTGTACTTACGGTGACCATACAACACTCTATCACTGCCCAAGCCCTAAAATAATTCCAGAGACTTAGCAATGTGTAGGCGTTGTTCGTACAATGATTGTATAGTGCCTCCGGCAACAATTTAGCGATTTTTGACTGAATTTGAGGGGTAGTATTGTCTTTTCTCCCCATTTCGTGCCCTAACTCCTCCGCCCTATAAATACACATTATCTCACACATCCTTCACAGACCACACACCAAACCACAAACGATTCTCTTCATCCTCTTCCATCTTCATCTTCTTCATCAAATAAGAGAGATTCAAGCTCCCATGGAGGATTTTTTCCTCCATGGGAGCTCACCATTCATCTCCACCGCTACCTTCCACACTTCTTCCACCAATCTTAAAGTAGATTGCAAGGAGAAAGGAATGCTTTATACTCCAATTTTGAGCCAAGCAACATCAATGGAAATGGAGAATCTTTGGAAGAGATTTCTTCAAGGGTTTTCTCTACAACGTATCTCTTCCACTGATCTTCAACAATGAATTACAATTTATTTGTATGATTTTTATAATTGATGTAATAAACTTCTCAGAATGTCTTGTCGCCGAAATATTTCAAATATTATGAATTTCATTTGTTTTGTTTTTTGTAAAAAAATCTTCAATGAAAATAAGTGTTGAGTTGTTTTTTTTTTCTAGTTAAAAACATATAAAAATAAATACGTTTATATTTGTACCCTTTCAACTAATAATTTTATATGTTTACATTTTTTTATCGAAAGATTATATGTTTATATTTTAATATAAAAAAACAATTTAATAAAATGTAAATCAAAATTAGTTAGTTATTGATAAGATTTCAAAATTCGTGATGGATAATTTAAATTAAAATACTCTATAATTTATAAATATTTCAAAATAATATCCTTTCAAAATAAATCAACATGAACTTTTTATAAGGGTTTTGTTTAGAGAGTGACTTGTGAAAAAAACGATGTCACATAGGATTAATCGACATTCTGTTTATAAATCTTTCTCCAATGTAGTTGTGCATATTCAACCTTAAGTTGACGTGGTACAAAAATATTAGACATTGACAACATGACCGTCTACTTTTAGACGGTCTGTTGCACAACTATTTTTTCGGTTGACTCAGTAATTATTTAACATTGATATTAACTTTTTATCTGTTTTTGGTAAGGAATTAAAATAAAAAAAAAACTGGAAAAAAATGGACACATCATTAAAGAAAATGTTTTTTAGACAGAAGCATTAGAGACCTAATTTTGAGTTGATTGTCTATCAAGTCTATTTTTATGCCACATAGAAAGCAAGCCTCTTGACATTATTGTTATCTCGTTGATTATTGGTATACAAACCACTTTTACACTGAAGATGCTCTTAGGATGTCAATAGGTCAAATGAGAATATGGGGGAAGGTCCCCCTGTCGTAGCCTTCGTTTGGGGGAAACGAGGGTGGGATAATTCGGAAGAAAGTATCACTGCCCCTAATCGGATGATTTTTTATACCTATTTGAGGTCCCCACTTCCTATCATTTGTACTCATATTTGAGCGTATTTGTTTATTTGATGTGTTTTGTGAGCTTTGCGTAGGTAACAATTCATAAATAAGGTGTTAGAGCTTAATTGAAGAGTTTTGAAGGTTAAAAGGGATAAATTTGTAAATGCTCCTGCAGACCACTCGATTTCGAAAGTTGATATCTCTCTTCCCAGATTGAACCATGTTGATATCCTTATATATTTGGAAATCCCCGGATGTCTAATTTCCAATGGTTTTCACAGATTGCAATTCTAGGTTTTCTAGTGGGAGTAATGCTCATTTCTGTAACGGTGCACAATATTAGAAACCGAGGAAATAGAGGTTTTGACACTTTTTTGAGTTGACATTTCAATACTGTCTCTGTTTTAATAATTTATATTTAAAAGACACCAAAGTAAGTCACTTCCAAAAATGCCCGTACTGTACACATTTTATAATTATTTTTTTGACTTTAATTTTTGGAAGATACTTTGAAGTTTTCTGAGATATACTTCTCTCTCTAACTGTCTTAAAGTGAAAAGCTCTATAATTGAAATCTAAGTTCATCTTCTTCTCCAACGAGTTCTATGTTCATATAGTTACATAATATCACTCATCTTATCGGTTTAAATCAATTTATGAATATTAAACTTATAAGATGAGTGATCTTATGCAACTTTGAAAAATACAAATCTTGAGTAATTGCAATTAAAAGCAGAATCAACGAAACTAGGTCAAATATAATGATGGTTCTCATCTCTCGAGTAGATGTGATCAACTTATAAAGATTATTGAAGCTTATAGAAGCTTATAGAAAATTATACTAAAGTCTTGGAGAGTGTTATATAAGTCTCGGAGAGTGTTACAAACAAAAGTCTTAGAGAAAGTCTCCGAGACTTCTGTAACACTCTCCAAGACTTCTACAACACTTTCCAGGACTTCTTTAACACTCTCCAAGACTTTTATCGAGCTCTATAACATTCTTTGAGACTTCTGTAACACTCTCCGAGACTTCTATCGAGACTTTAGAATATGCTTCGAGACTTTCACTAACCTATTAACTGTTCATCATGTTTCCCACTCGAAAATCCCAACCCTCAACAACTTTAACAATGGACGATTCTAAACTGAAACCCAATTTGGTTTTAAAATGAACAAAAAGATTGACTCTTGAGTGCGTTAGCGTAGCACCACTCCGACGCAGTTCGAGTGAGCGCTTGAGTTTCAATAGGACTTTCTCTCTCTACTTTACAACTTTATCACTGTAAACCGAATGAAAGAAAGCTGACGTGAAATAATGGTTAGGGTTATTTTTATCTATTCACCCTAATATATACATTTTAAAGATAAATCATTAAAATAGAGACAATGTTGAAAAGCCACCTCCAAAAAGTATCATTTAATTTTTAGACTTGATAGAAACCATCGAAGAAGAAGAAGAAGTGATGTACAGGGGTTGTACGTACGGTGACCATACAGCACCCAACCACTGCCCAAGCCCTATAGACGATTCCAGTGACTTGGTGATGTGCAGACACTGTTCGTACAACGATTATACAGATTCCTAGGCAACAATTTAGCGATTTTTGGTTGAATTTAAGGGGTAATCTTGTATTTTCTCCTCATTTCATGCCTCAGTTCCTCCACTATATAAATACACATTCTCTCACACATCTTTAACAGACCACACACCACACCACAAACCCTCTTCTTTATCAAATAAGAGAGAGATTCAAGCTCCCATGAAGGTTTTTCCTTCACGGGAGCGCACCATACATCTTCACCACTACCTTCCACACTTTTTCAAAACATCTTAAAGTAGATTTCAAGGAGAAAGGAGGGCTCTAAGCACCAATTTTGAGCCAAGCAACATCAATTAAAATAGAGAAGCTTTGAGGGAAATTTCTGTTAGGAATTTCGATTAACACAGTAAAACAAAAAAAACAACATGCTTAGGCACAACATTAAACCGAATGCTTAACCTAATATGTTTCTATAAATACTTAATCAAACCCTAAACAATATAACATAACCCATATCAATTCAAGACAAAATAAGTAAATCGAGAAAGCGGAAGCGTACCTGAATCCATTGCTGGAGATTTGTGAACGGGTTGTGATCTTCCAAATTATCACGACCTTTATGAACCCTAATGTGTTCTATTTTTTGCTATGTTGATGGGATACAGAGAAAACGAAAGTATCGTGTAATTTGGGGACCATAACCCTAAATATATAATAATCAAATTATTATATATGTTGGCTATTTCTAATTCGGCCCCTCAACAAATTAGAAATAGTACTCTGGTATCTACACATTAATTCCATGACAATTATACCCTTAAGCCTTAATGCTTTATATCTTAATTAGATCACTTTAATTTAGGCTTAACCAAAAAATAGCACAACACATTTAATGTTCACATGTGTGGCCCCATATGATGGAATTTTTTCCAACAATCTCCCACTGGGCCACATATGTAACTTTACAAATGTGTATGACTTTATGAGCTCCAAAATTTTGCTATCAGGCTTTCGTCACATTTAGCGTAACTAAACCCATCAATGGTCACGTATACTAACATAACCAAATGACAAAGATCAATCATGGATGCATAGCATGGAAATTACATGCAATGTGATCTATACATGTCTATTCCAACTGGTCATACTTTATTCCTTAGTGAGATCAAAACTTAACTCAATGTAACAGAGTGTAATTAACTGAATACTTTATTTCTGATCAGATAAATATCCAAATACATAAATGCATAAATATATCCAAAATAAAAATATAGAGCAATACAATACATAATTATACAAACTCCCACTATAATGTGATATCCTCACACAAAATAACACCCATATGAGCAGTGTGCTCATGAAAGACATTGGGTGGTAATCCTTTTGTAAGCGGATCCGCTATCATGGAGTTTGTCCCAATATGCTCTATGGATATATGTCCACTCTGTACTCTTTCCTTCACAATTAGGAACTTAATGTCAATATGCTTTGACTTAGATGAGCTCCTGTTGTTATTAGAATATAGCACTGCTGACTTATCGTCACAATATAGTTTGAGTGGTCTTTCAGCACCCTCCAGAATGCGCAGTCCAGTGACAAAATTCCACAGCCATATTCCATGGTTGGATGCCTTATAGCATGTTACAAACTCTGCTGCCATGGTGGAAGAAGCTATGAGTGTCTGTTTGGCACTATTCCAAGATATAGCTCCACCAGCCAACATGTATATGTAGCCTGATGTGGATCTCCTACTGTCTTGACATCCAGTAAAATCGGAGTCAGAATACCCTATGATCTCAAATTGATCCAATCTCCTATATATGAGCATGTAATCTTTTGTTCTCTTCAAATACCTCATAACCCGCTTGGCTGCTATCTAATGATCCATTCCAGGGTTACTTAAATATCTGCCTAACATACCAACAATGTACGTAATATCCGGACGCGTACACATCTGATCATACATTAGACTCCCTGCAGCTGATGCATAGGGAATCTTCTGCATTTCCTTACCTTCAAGGTTACTTTTAGGGCACTGGTTGAGACTGAACTTGTCTCCCTTAGCGACAGGGGTGTCACCTGGTTTGCTCTCCTGCATGCCAAACCTTTTGAGCACTGTATCGATATAGCTCCTTCGTGATAATCCAAGAATACCCCAAGAACCATCTCATTGTATCTGGATCCCTAATACAAAAGAGACGTCACCAAGATCTTTCATCTCAAAATTCTTTTTTAGAAATCTCTTGGTTTCATGCAACATGCCTATATCATTTATGGCAAGCAGTATGTCATCGACATATAAAACCAGGAATATGTGCTTACTCCCACTGAATTTGTGATACACACAATTATCAACAACGTTTATCTCAAAACCAGACGAGATTATCATTTGATGAAACTTATTGTACCACTGACGGGAAGCTTGCTTGAGTCCATAAATGGATTCTGTCAATTTGAAAACCATATTCTTTAGGTCTCCTGACTCAAAGTTTTCTGGTTGCACCATATAAATTGTTTCGTCAATGTTACCATTGAGAAACGCCATCTTGACATCCATCTGATGAAGCTCAAGGTCAAAATATGCAACAAATGCCATGATTGTCCTAAAAGAGTCTTTCGTTGAAAACCGAAGAGAAAGTCTCTTTATAGTCAATCCCTTTCTTTTGGGTAAAACCTTGAGTTACAAGACGAGCTTTATACCTCTCCACATTATCTTTCGAATCCCTTTGGTTTTAAATAACCATTTACAACCAATGGGCTTCAGATCTTTTAGTAATGGGATAATTACCCAAACCTTATTGTCTTGCATAGACTTATACTCCTCATTCATGACATCAATCCACTTTTGAGAGTTGGAACCCTGCATGGCTTGATGGAAATTGATTGGATCATTTTTCATCATTCCAATGTTTTCCTCATGTTCCTGGAGAAATACGTAAAATCGTTTGGAATAGCATTTCTCCTTCCTATAGTGGATCACCTTAATGACACTGGTTGTTGAGGTTGTTGAGTTTGTCCATCAGGAACAATTACCTCATCTTGAATGGGGGTTTGTTCAACATTGTCTGGTTGAGGATCCAAATTCACTTCTTGATCAATGACAGGTATAGAAACCTGCACATTGTCAAAAGCGATAGTAGGAATCGAAACCGATTCTTCCTCAAAGACAATGTCTCTGACCTTATTTATCCCCCCAAACTCAACATCCTCAAAAAATGTTGCAGTTCCCGTTTCAAAAATTGACCGAAGTGTGGGATCATAAAACTTATAGCCCCTTGATCGCTTAGAGTAGCCAATGAAGTAGCTGCTCACAGTTTTGGAGTCCAATTACTTTTCATGTGGCCTGTAAGGCCTTGCCTCAGTTGGACATTCCCAAATGTGAAAATGCATTAGACTCGGCTTTCTACCTGTCCAAAGCTCATAAGATATTTAGCAGTTTCATTATTCTTCCTCTATTTGCCCTTATCCTTAGAGGTGCTAGCCAAATGAGCACTTTTGGTCCTGTCTCGCTTCAGTCTCTCTTCCTCTTGCACACAGTAAGAAATGAGCTCATTAAGAGTCCATTTCTCCTTTTGACAGTTGTAACTGACCTTAAACTGCCTGTATTGTGCAGGAAGAGATATTAATACCAAATGCACGAGCAGATCGCCAGACAGCTCGAGATTCAGTGCCTTAAGCTTAGAAGCAATTTGAGACATTTCCATAATGTACTCCCTAATGTTCTCTTTGCCTTTGTACTTCATGAAATCAAGCTTTGCAAATGCGTGCTTGTTTCTACCTTATCGTTTTTAACAAAACGCTTTCCAATTTCGGTTAGGAACTCCTTGGCTTTGGTTATCTTTTCAGATACCCCACCCCTAAATGCCTCCAGAATGCCGCGCTTGATGATCATAAGACTCATGCGATTTGAGCGATCCCACTTCTCAAAGTTCTTCCTGTCATCAAGAGAACTTGCATCCGTAAGAGAAACGGGTTACTCAACCCGAAGTGCAAGGTCTAGATCCATGCAGCCAAGAACGATTTCTATGTTCTCTTTCCAATCCTTAAAGTTAATCCCATTAAGCATGAGTATGGGTATATAGTTGGTATTAGCAGATATAGTAAAACATTAGATTGAAAGAGAACAAAACAAACACAAAAACATGCTCACATTAATAACCAAATACAATGATCAACAAATTCAAATAATGGTAAGTCTCATCTCAAGATACCTAGCACAACATTAATATCAAGTCTTTGGACAGTAATATTAATTGTAAGTGGTACTCTTGTTGTAGTGATCAAATATTGACAATAATTAATGTCAAATAATAAATCTATCTTTGGATCCACTTATTATTCACATATAAAACCTTATAATTGTCACATATTTATCACCACTGGTGTGTGTGCAATTCGACCAAGTATTAACCTTCCTTTGGGCCGACTAATACTCGCATGAATTTACATACTCACAAACATCCAACATCCATCATGAATAATTTACACAAGAGAGGTCACTTTGGCGACATATTGTTTCAATTAGCCCATTTAGAATGATAGACCACTTTATTTAACCAAATAAGATATACCAAATAATGGTCGGTCCCATCTTAAGATACCAAGTACAACATTAATATCAATTCTTTAGACAATAATATTAATTGTAAGTGGTATTCTTGTTTTAGTGATCAAACATTGACAATAATTTATGTTAAATAATAAATCTATCTTTGGATCGACTTATTATTCACATGTAAAACCTTATAATTGTCACATATTTATCACCACAGGTGTGTGTGCAATTCGGCCAAGTATTAACCTTCCTTTGGACCGACTAATACTCGTATGAATTTACATACTCACAAGCATCCAACATCCATCATGAATAATCTACACAAGAGAGGTCACTTTGGCGACATCTTGTTTCAATTAGCCCATTTAGAATGATAGACCACTTTATTTAACCATAAAAGATATACCAAATAATTGTCGGTCCCATCTTAAGATACCAAGTACAACATTAATATCAAGTCTTTAGACAATAATATTAATTGTAAGTGGTATTCTTGTTTTAGTGATCAAACATTGACAATAATTTATGTTAAATAATAAATCTATCTTTGGATCGACTTATTATTCACTTGTAAAACCTTATAATCATCACATGTTTACCACCATAGATATGTGTACAATTCGGCCAAGTATTAACCTTCCTTTGGGCCAGCCAATACCCGCATGAATTTATATACACACACGTGGTACTCTTTTAGTAGTGATCAAACATTGACAATAGTTTATGTTAAATAATAAATATATCTTTGGATCGACTTATTATTCACACATAAAACCTTATAATCGTCATATGTTTACCACCACAGATGTGTGTACAACTCGGCCAAGTATTAACCTTCCTTTGAGCCGGCTAATACCCGCATGAATTTACATACACACGAACATCCAACATCCCTCATGAACAATCTATACAAGAGAGGTCACTTTTGTGACATCTTGTTTCAATTAATCCATTTAGAATGATGGACTACTTTATTTGACCATAAAAGGTATACCACCAAATATTTGAATTTAAGTTGATCCTAAAAATAAAATAAAAATAAATAAAATTTATTTTATTTTATCAAAATTACAAAAGTACCCTTTGTTTTGTAAAATTATAGAAAGACCCCTCAACTTTCCATAATTAAAATTTGGTCCAAAACTTTTTTGCAAATTATAAAATGACCCCGTAACTTTTCAATAATTATTAGTCTGCCCCAAAAAATTTTCATAATTGCAAACAGTCCCTGAAATTTTTGTAAATTATAAATTAACCACGAAAGTTTATCAAAATCACACAATGGCCCAAACAAATTGCAAAACAGACCCTAAAGAATATCAAATTCTCAAAAAGTGGCCCAACGTAAAACCATGGTCTGAGACTTGATTCTTTACTGTTCACCGCCCCAAAGACCACCATATTATCACCTGAAGGCAACGAAGCACGGTGAAGCAGCGGTCGACGGCCCGTAAACCGAGATCGACGATCGATGAAGACCAAAACCGATCCAAACCCAATCGACCGACGACGGCAGTAAGCGGAGTGGATCACCCGATCTGGACGTCGACAGAACGACGATTCTTCTCCCCACCGTGAAATCGCACGAGTCGATCGCAAAGCTCGCCTGAAAATTCAGACCTGGGATGGCGTTGACTGAGAGAGAGAGAAAAATTGATTTTGGGCGAGGGAAACTGGGCCATTAGGACTGTATGGGTGTGGGTTGAAGGAGATGGAATCGGGTATGGGTGTGACCCATCAAAGCAAAGAACCACAAATTTGGGTTGATCTGATTCAATACCTGTTTCAACCCAGATTCGTTTTTTTTTTCTTCGAAAATCTGAGAACACTTTTTTTTTTTAACTTAAAAAACAAAACTCAATCAGAAGATCAAAACCTAAATAAAGATCAAACAAATAATAGAAAACATTGTTGTTCTCTACCGATACATCAGATAACATATATTATATATCAGTTGTTAAAAACACAACAATTCTCAAAAAAATTCCTTAAATTCTCAATTCTCAAGAATCGATCCTGGGTAGCTCTGATACCACTTGTTAGGAATTTCGATTAACACAGTAAAACAAAAAAAACAACATGCTTTG
Source organism: Dipteronia dyeriana (assembly GCA_032871835.1). Taxonomy (NCBI): domain Eukaryota; kingdom Viridiplantae; phylum Streptophyta; class Magnoliopsida; order Sapindales; family Sapindaceae; genus Dipteronia; species Dipteronia dyeriana. The sequence goes on along the minus strand of CM065298.1, from coordinate 26,974,461 downwards.
GCACAACATTAAACCGAATGTTTAACCTAATATGTTTCTATAAATACTTAATCAAACCCTAAACAATATAACATAACCCATATCAATTCAAGAGAAAATAAGTAAATCTAGAAAGCAGAAGCGTAACTGAATCCATTGCTGGAGATTTGTGAACGGGTTGTGATCTTCCAAATTATCACGACCTTTATGAACCCTACTGTGTTCTATTTTTTGCTATGTTGATGGGATACAGAGAAAACAAAAGTATCGTGTAATTTGGGGACCATAACCCTAAATATATAATAATCAAACTATTATATATGTTGGTTATTTCTAATTCGGCCCCTCAACAAATTAGAAATAGTACTCTGGTATCTACACATTAATTCCATGACAATTATACCCTTAAGCCTTAATGCTTTATATCTTAATTAGATCACTTTAATTTAGGCTTAACTAAAAAATAGCACAACACATTTAATGTTCACATGTGTGGCCCCATATGATGGAATTTTTTCCAACAATTTCTTCAAGGGTTTTCTCTACAACTTATCTCTTTATGTATTTCTTATTTTCTTTGATTTATAATCACCAATTGGGAATATTGTAAACCTACACTTGTGCTATATATATATATATATATATATATATATATATATATATGTGTGTGTGTGTGTGTGTGTGTGTGTGTGTGTGTGTGTGTGTTCTTAAATTCTTTGGGTTTTGTTTTACTCTTTGTTTATGCATGATTTTAATCTCTTATTGTGATATTCATTTGTATGGAGAGTTGGAAATTAATATGTATGCATGAATGAGATTAAGAGTAGAGTAGTTTTATTTAGGAATAGTGTAATTTAGCTTTCCACGATTATTTGTATGTTGATGGATGACTCAATATGCCATGTTTAGAATGATTTGAGTGAATGATTATTAGCTCTAAAGAGTGGAGAAAGTTTGATTGATGCATTTACATGCTAGGTTAGGCTTTGGTTCCATATTCTTGTACTTAATGGGTCTTTGTTTTAAATCACAATTACTCATCACATGTCTTGGGTTGGGTGATGAATTTATTTTGGTGAATTCTTTAACCTAGAGAGTGAACCCTTAACTTGAATTGAATGTTCTTAATATTTAGCAATCAACTATTTGTGAATTGTTGTATTGTGAACTTATTTCCTTTTTAGACATCTATCTTAGGGAGATTAGTGAGATAAGAAGAGAACTTTCTCATTATTGAGAAAGTTGGGAGTTCATGAAGATCAGAGACTCCTCACTATAGTCTAGTGGTAAAGATATATGGTTATCCCTAAAAACCTGGCATTCGAATCTCGGTAACAGATAAGTTCTCTTTTCTATCTCTTTTTGTATTTCTTTTCTTTCTGTTTCTTATCTCTCATTTGATGTGTACATTCATTCATTAGGGACTGACTTAAACATAACAATGTTACCTCTTTTATTAAATATGTTTGTCGATGATTGAGTGGCTATTTAAGTTCTTAATGCTTTTGAGTGATTAGATACCACTTGAATGAGCTTAGGTTGCTGTGTAATGAATCGAAAAGGAGAATCACACAATGTGCAAAATTATATGTTCACTATATGTAGGGTAAGGTAGAGATACGCGAGGCTTTGCATGTATAGTAACTAATTGTATCTCATAGTTCTTAATGAACTTGATTTTAATTAACTATATGTTGACAAGTTGCTGGTGAATAAGGGTATAACCTTTGTTGCTTGAGAGAGAATATTGGCGAGGATTAAATGAGCACGACTTTCAATTGATGGGCATGTTTTATGAAATTTTGTGATTGTCATGGTGGAGTCATTTACTTAGTATAACCATATACATCCTGTATCTCTCACATCCAATCTATTCTATCTTTGTAAATACAATTGTACATAATTTATGTTTTCTTGCAATATTTACTTTTTCTGCACAATAACACAAAGACACACACACATCTACTCGTGTTGGCTAAATCAGAGACGGTTGGCAGATCGCACCTCCCTGTGGGAATGAACTTTATTTATGATTGTACTACTTTAACAACCTCATACTGTTGCGAGCTCACATTTCGGAGCACACATTTTCGTTAATTATTTTTCATTAAAAATCCATTTAAAGATTTTTTTTATTGGAGAACCACTTTATATTTGAGAGAGTTGTATAAATGCAAGATTTATGTCATGTCCCAATTGATATGGAAGTAGATAGATGTTAAATGATATTTATTTTATACAAAAAAAAAAAAAAAAAATCATAGATAATATAGTTAATTTAAAAGTCTGGTTATATATATATATAAAGATTTTGTTCTTTTATTAAAAAATAAATTAAAACTTACTTTTTCACAACCATATTTATCTCACGATTTTAATTGATTTTTCAAACTTAACAATCAATTTGTATTTCCTTAAAAGAGTTTAAAAATATATTTAAAACAGAATATAAGATTTATTAAAATGGAAAGAGTTTTATGATGTATGTTACTATCAAAACATTAATAGGAAAAAATATTTACAAAGATTAAATTAGAAAACTAATTATTAATAATTATTGGTTGTTGTACCAACAAACAATTGGTCCTCTTAGTAATTTTACTCAATGATATTATTGGATTTCTAAAACCATATTAATTTAATGTGTACATACAATTTTTAAAATGTGCAAATATCGTTACTCAATTGCATTTGAAGATTTCAGAGACAAAATTAAACCACACCCGTGAGCACAAGATGTAGACTCCTTGAACCCTTTGGTATGCCTTCATATAATTTGTGTTAGTAATCAATAGGCATAAAAGTATAAGCTGATAGGAAATGGTCCAACAATAGTATTTAAACCCTCTAACAACCGGTAGTCACACAATATCAAACAGAAAAACTCTACATGAGTTTAAAAAAAAAAGAGTTCATAAATTTAACATTTTCCGACCAAGTAGAGTTCATATATATGTTTATGCTTCAACAACCATTTTTATTCATAAAAACAAGAGTTCATAACTTTTTTTTTTATGAAATTGAATTGACCTAAGGGAAAAAAGCATCACAAGCGATCATATGCTGAAAAACCCTAGGCAGTGTCCGGAAATTTATATATAAAAAAAAAAGTAACAAAAGTAATAGCAATACATCACAAACCAGAGGACGCAGCCCCAAAAAAAAAAACCAAAGGCACGCAAGCAACACAAGAAAACAAAGCTAGGAAAATCTAAACGACTCTCTGCCCATACAATCATAACGAACTAATGAAAAACAGAACGAAAGAGTGGAAGACCACCGGGAATCAGAAGAGTTCATAGCTTAATTATCCAGTAAGGTTTTTTTATTATTATTGTGCAAGAGATTTTGGATTTAAATTTGATTCTTGTTAGGATGAAGAGGGATTTTGATTTATTTATTTGGTTTATTAGCCAGAGGAATATTAGTTTCTTCTGGACTTGATGATGTTGGTCCATGATATAGCCTGACTAGAGAGATTAAAGTATTAAAAAATAAATTAAAATTCCTCTTTATTCTAATGAGAATCAAATTTAAACTAAAAATCTCTTTGCATAAGAACAAGAAACCTTAATGGCTAATTAAGCTAATTAAAGCAAGAGTTATATATATATATATATTTATATATATATATATATACACATATATATAAAAGTGAACAACCATCACTATGCGGAAGCGTTGTCGAATAGAACACAAACAAACAATAGCAAAATAGAATACGAAGGAAAAGAAAATAAATCCAAAGCCACAACACAAAGATTTTATATAGAAACCCAAATCAGGGAAAAACCATGGCCGTCGGGGCGATAAAAGACAGTTTCACTGTGTAAAAAATTGTTACATCTACACTCTTATGATTCTCTCTTTTCTAATATCTCAAACCCAATTACACTCAATGCACTCCTGAGCTCTCTCTAATACTTTGCCATTTTGCTCCACACCCAATAGCCTAGCTATTATGGTCTATTTATGTGAATTACAGAGAGTTTAAGATAAAAGGAAATCCTACTCCTATAAATACAAGAATTACTTATTTCATATAAATATTATTTCCTATTTATGACAAGTCTTCATGTTAAGGATAAATCTTTTCCTTCAAGTACATGACTAATGTAGAACAAGTGGCTGAATCCTACATGGCTTTGTGGGACCATCCTAAATCCAATAATAAATGACTTTAATTGAAGATAATCGATGAGATCTTCAGCACTCAACTCATTCGGTGTCGTGGCATAACCTTTTTCGGCCACATTCCATCATTTAGAGCCCGAAATCACAGTTCTTTCCTTTTTAAGAAATTTCCTTTTTAGTCATAAGTTGACTTTGACAAGCCAGAATCGTCTACCGTTAATTCCATCTTGTTTAGGGTCGTTAGTATCTTTTATTTCCGTAACTTTTGTGATTTCGTTATTTTAGACAGTTTTTTGCTATTTTAGGCAGCTTTTGATATGTAATCTCGTTTATTGTACAACAAGGATTCAGGTTATGTTTTTTTTTTTCATTTTAAATAGCCTTGTAAGCCGAAAGACTCATTCAATTTTTATTCAATAAAATTTCAGAACTTGTTTCTAAATTTTCTGGTGGATTTCAGTTTCAATTGAATTTATACGTCGGTCTAATTCTTTTTACGTTTCCACTGCGTCAATGACTTTCCTATTCTTCATGAAGACAAACTCTTTTTCTTTTTCCGATAAGCACAAGAACTTCCTGAATAAAACCATTTCCTGTTTTTACGCAACATTCCTGATTTTGGCAAAATCCACTGTTACCACGGTTTAGTCGCGGTTGCTCACTTGCGCCCTACACTGCGCAACGTCACTGAAGTCCACCGCTCAGAATACCGTGGTTGGTGTCTTTGCCTCCGCCACGATCTACACCGCGTTGATCCCACTGGAGTTGACCGCTCTTTATGCCGCGGTCTATACGTCTTCTCTGCACCGCGGTTCCTTTTGGAATTCATTTCTTCAATTCTTCTTTGGTCTTCAATCCTCCCACAAACACGATCTCCTACTTTCAAATGTATCCCACGTCTCCAGGAACTCTCCGCATTGGCTGAATCCCATTTGGTATCCATTGGGAATACGAGCCATATCCAACAATATATTGTCCACACAAGTGTTTACGTCCATGTAGTTAATATCACATCTATAATTTAAGAAAAAGTTAAATGGAAAAATAGTTTTGACCAAGTGGTATAACTCTTGCCTTTTATGAGCTAGATTCGTATACCATTCTTTCAAATCCCAAATTAATTAAATTGTAATAGCTAAAATGTGGAGATAAACTTTATAAAATTGTCACTTCTAAAAATAAATAAATTAAAATATCACTGAGCATCCTAGTGAGATTCAAATTTAAACGAAAAATCTCTTACACAATAATAAGAAACCTTACTGGTTAATAAAAACAAGACATTGTAACTTGATTAATTAGCCAATAAGGTTTTTTGTAGGTATCATAATTGATTGACATTGTGGTGGCCAGCTAATTTCAATTTTTCTAAGCCCACCAACACATACATCAAGAAATTAAAACTTCAATATCAAATTTCCAGGTGGGGAGGAGAATGGAAATTGATCATATAATTAGATGAAATTTAGTAAATGATTTAAATAAAGATAGAGACCCAGTTGATCACATTAGAGGAAGTGTGGAACCCACCTCATGTGCATACCTTTAATCTCTCTAGGTAGGCTTCAAGTTTAGACGTGAAGTTTTTTTTTAACTGCAATTTCAATAAAGGCAAAAAGCTAGAGAAATCACAAAACAGAGGAGAACAACTCAACAAAGATATAGTGGAAGCTCTCTCGAGAAAAACCTACAATAAACAATTAGAAACAACCTACTAAAATTCTGTTGATTCGCTCACGAATACCGGAATATTAGGCTTCAAATTCGTTGATTCACAAAGAATACCGAAATTGGAGATAATTAGAGAAACTCTAAATTTTTATTAATCAAAAACTGATTAGCCTTTCGGCTTACATCCTTATTTAAAGCAAATAAAACCTAAACCTAATCGTATTCCTTGAAAAACAAGAAAACGAGCCAAAAAATAAAAAATTATCAAAAAATGAAAAAAACGAGATTAAAGCAAAAACTAATTCTACTAAGAATCCTAAGCATCCTGGAATTGACAGAAGTCGATTCGGACTTGGGAAACTTGATTTATTAAAAAAAACGAAACTTTCCTAAAATGGCAAAAACAGTCTTTTCATGGCCTAAACGATGGAATTCGGCTAAAAAAAGGGTATGCCACATGAGCTTAGCTCATGATTTTGAAAGGTCTTTCCGAAACACATCAGCTGTCAAAATTTCAAGTCATTCCGATTCTGTCGCCCGGACTAGTTGAATTAAAATAGCCCTTTTCCTTAGTTTTTCTCATATCCCACCTCTCTATATAATCTAATGCCAATTGATCTACTACTGCTGCATCAAGCAGGCACGGGAAGAAACCTCAACCAAACCTAACATAGGCAAAACATAAAAGCAAGAAACAAGAGCCACTACAAAAGAAGCAGAAGCAATAGTATCAAAACAAGACTCAATAACAGAAAAGGCCAAATGACCAACCATATCAGCAAACCTGAACCAAGATCAGTGAACCTCCCATATTTCACTATCCCCCACCTTAGCATAACCATTTTTTGCAAGAGAATCCGTAAAGTTGTTGCTTGCCTTATGGTTGTAAATGACTCAAGTATTACCAAGGTTGATCAGACAATTTCGAATAATGTAAATGATGTTCACATTCTTCAAACTGCCCATGCCATCTGAATTTACCCACGAAACTGCCAATTTAGACTCACTTACTATTTCAATTTCATTTCCAACAAGAGAATTGGAGTGAGCACACAATGAAGCAGCCCTATGTATCGCTAGGATCTCAGCAGAATTTGAATCAATGATTCCCACAAATATAGAAAAGAGCCTCAACACCTTACCATAATTCTTGCCTACCATATCGTCCAAGAAGCTGTAAAGAACAAAGAGTTCCAAGCCCTTCTTTGCTTGGCTTGCGAACACAAACCAGACCAACAAAGAAACCAGTCATTTAAAGATTCGCTAGCGCATGTTCTACATCCCACTAGTCCATACAGCTGGTCCAAAGCTTCCACCACCAACGACAGTGAAGGAATAAGTGGTCTATCGTTTCCTCATCTTCATTGCACCAGGAACAAAGCAAAGTAGGAGTAGGATATAAGCCAAAATGTTGCATAACTTTTTTTACCATAACCCTTCCTCTTAAGAGTTGCCACCCAAAAATTTCAATATTTGGCAGACAAACTCCTTGCCAAACGAGATTAAGGACCAAAGAGCCTACCGTGGGAGATTCTTCCATTTTTTTTTAAAAGATCCCATCTGGAGAACCCCTAACTGATCCATTTACATTGAACTTCAGATCACCACAATTATAAGGGATCCACACTGTCGGATGATGGTTTTTCATAAAATTCTGAGCAGAGCAGCTGTCCTTTATGTTTAAAAGCATAGTTGAAATAGGAACCTTTGAGCCTTCCTCTGATGCTTGAACCACCAAGCAACTCGAAACTTAACCGTATCCTAAGCCTGATAGATATCAGTCGTGATACCTCTGAAAATCATCTTATTTCTTTCCTACCATATCGTCCAAGAAACAGTAAAGAACAAAGAGTTCCAAGCCCTTCTTTGCTTGGCTTGCGAACACAAACCAGACCAACAAAGAAACCAGTCATTTAAAGATTCGCTAGCGCATGTTCTACATCCCACTAGTCCATACAGCTGGTCTAAAGCTTCCACCACCAACGACAGTGAAGGAATAAGTGGTCTATCGTTTCCTCCTCTTCATTGCACCAGGAACAAAGCAAAGTAGGAGTAGGATATAAGCCAAAATGTTGCATAACTTTTTTTACCATAACCCTTCCTCTTAAAAGTTGCCACCCAAAAATTTCAATATTTGGCAGACAAACTCCTTGCCAAACGAGATTAAGGACCAAAGAGCCTACCGTGGGAGATTCTTCCATTTTTTTTTAATAGATCCCACCGTAAACTTGCATTCAACTAATACTTCGAAGCCAACACCTTAGGGATAGAATTTCGGATATAGAGGCAATCCAGCAAGCTAAAAAAGACTCTCCATTACTCCTTTTCCAATCAAATAAAGGTCTCCACAAAGGCACCTCCCAAACCCAACTAGAACCTTGCCATCTCACAAAATCGTGAACCACACCGTGTTTTTTGGCAGCCAAAGCAAAAATTCTTTGGCAAGCCTGTCTCAGCTGGCTATTGTCTTCAACTGTAGTATCCCAGAAATTGCTTCTCTTGCCATTTCCAATAACGATGTTCAAACCCCTTTCACTACCATATTAGTGGCATTCCCTTCAGTAAAGAGACTAGCCCACGCCTTGACAAACGGGGATGTGAAACTGGTGCCCTTCCAATCCTAAACTAAGGCAGTGTTAGGAATCCCATATCTCGCACAAATGACTCTCTTCCACTGAGAATCCTCCTTCGAGCCAAGTCTCCACACCCACTTTGCCAACAAGCTTCTATTTTTGTCACCCATTCTTCCGATACCTTGTTGGGGTTTCTGTCCTAAAGTTTGTAATATGTAAATAATGATAAATTATAAATAAAATAAGTAGTCTTTTCATTCTATTAATATGTATCATACTTTTATATCATATATGTTAAATATCCAAAATTATCCGATTTATTCTCAAACTGAGTATACGAGTGTCATATATAGAAGAATACAGTTTGAGACGTGTAATTTAAAGAGTCCGTAGAGAGCAAATAAAGTTGAGTACTTTATTTGTAGTTAATCTATAGTTGTGGTCCATTATGTAATGTACAATGGTCTTATCCTACTTCTTATATAGTGATATGAGAATGGAGACACCTTATATGATGTGATCATATAGGACTAGACCATGATCTATATGAATCTCACATCAATATCTGTTACATAGGGAGATTCATATATATCGACAAATGATGGTTGCATATGGGTGATCTTAATCCTGAGTGTTTTACTGACTCTTTCAGGTTAAATCGTGGTTTTTAATTTACCATGGTTAAGGTCGGAGTAGCATTCCCGATTATATATCAGTATCTTTATTGCGGTTTGGTTATGGTTTGGAAGGTCCGTACACAATATTGGAATCTACTCATTCTTGTGAGAAGTAGAGATGTAGTTCCCTTAAGGGTTGATTTGGGACATGAACAATTAAGAGCGCCCCCCTTTTTTCGTAAAGGAATGACAAATATAATTGTTTATTAGATAATCAACGGCACTTAATGAAAAAGATATTATTAGAGGGGTATAATTTATGACCCATCTAATTATTAACTACTTGTAGAGGATCATACCATATGTAATAGCTATATCGATAGACACTGAGTTTTGGTTTGTGTAAAAACATTTACGGTTACGAGGGTACATCCTCAGGTTTTTAGTGGAGTAACTCAAAGGTTAATAATCATGAAATATTAATTAAAGAGTTTAATTAAATTTTCTAAGGATTATTGGAGCTCAAGACTATAGGTCCATTAGGTCCCCTTACTAGCCCAAATGATTAAAGGTAACAAGGGTCACGGTTAATTAATTTGACTGTCCAATTAATTGTATTACGAAAGTGACACATATTTATTCACAGAATTAATTAAATGATGAGATTATTTATTTAATATATTAATAATTAAATTAGATTATTTAATTAATAAATTAATAATTAATAATTAAGAATTAATTATTAATTGGAGGTTACATGTTCGAACCATGACTGAGAGAAAGGATAAAAAAATAAGATTATTTTATTTCCTAACTAGGTCAAGTGTTCAAGTCTTCATGATCTAGGGTTATGTGGGATTTGGAATCCTATACTAACTTGGTCACTAAAATACTAATTATCTTAATTTGAATATATAGAGATATATTTGAAGAGGATTATTATCTTATTTTAAATATAAAGAGATATATTTGGAAATGGATTATATCTTATTTTTAAAATATATAAAGATATTTTATTAAAACAAAGAGACTAGATGATTGTGAATTACGTAACCAAAACAGAGTAATCAGATCTATATGAAGAGTGAAGAATTCGACCACAAGAAAAAAAAAACATTTTTTTTTGTGATTCTTTTAGCTTGGCCAAAATTCTCAAGAGGGCAAAGGGGGTTTGTCTTCTAATCCCGGCATCCTCCTTCTCATTCCTTGAAGTCCGTGACATACCCACACACAGTTGCCGGATCGCGGGACATAGTGAGAATGATTTAGTGGTGACAAATAAGAAGTAAATGAAAGCAAAGAGAAAAGAAGGGGTTAACATCAAGGTATGATCTAAATCCTTCTCAAGTCTATTCATATATAGCGTACGTGGTTTGTAAGTTGAAAAATAAATTTTTTAAATACCGTATTCCATTGCGCAACTGAAATCTAGGGCCATTATACCCAAGTCCCCAAAGCACTTACTTTTGCATATAGTCACCCAATTCACCGCATGATTTTTTTTTACAGCTCCATCACCTAAGAAAAATAATATTTGAAGTTTCTCAATGGCATTAGCCACCTTTACCGGAAGTTTGAAAATCGACAAGAAATATGTTGGAATACTTGACAGATCTGATTTGATAAGGACCAACCTCCCACCCTTATTTAAAAATTTACTTATCTAAGCAGTTAGTCTATTCTCGATGCGTTTTAGGATAGGAATCCAGAAAGCCTTAGCAGTCGATCTCCCTCCTAAAGGTAATCCGAGATATGTCATCGACAGGACTTCCTTCCTACAGTGAAATATTTTCGCCTAACCTTCCTCATAGGAAACACTCTTTTCGACTCGAACCAAGCACCACTTGTGAAAAAGTAATCCTTAAACCAGCCACTGATTCAAAACACCTATGTATCCTACTAACGTTATGAAGGTAATTCGGATTAGGTTGCAATAAAAGGACAGTATCGTCTGCAAATTGGAGGTGAGAAATGTATGATGTGTTGTCTCCAAAAATTGCACCTCTTACCAAACCCAATTCAGTGGCCTTTCTCAATAAACCACTCAATCCTTCTATGACAATGTTAAAGAGGAAATGGGAGAGCAGGTAACCTTGATAAAGACCACTCTCCTAACCGAATTTAGAAGTAGCACTCTCGTTAACCAATACCGAAAGCATCAATATAGAAATACAGTTTCTCACCCACATTCTCCATTTCTCCCGAAAGCCTGTATCCCTCAACACCATATTCAAGAAATCATGTTCCACACTATCGTAAGCCATCTCAAAATCTAGCTTGACTAGCAAGCCTCCTGCCTTTGTCCCTTCTCCACATCTGGATAACCACTTCAGCTATGACTAAGCTATCAAAACTCTGCCTATTCTTAACAAAGGCCTTTTGTGTTTCTCCGATGATTGAATTCATGATCAGGGTCGACCCTGATTGAATTTATTTTCTTGCAGATATCGGTCAATTGCTTAATTTACAATATCTTAATCTTAATGTATGGTTTACAAGTATAAAAATGTTGCTGACTTAGGTTAAAAAATTGAGACAATTGAGGTTTTACATTCTAAAGAAACTTTGGATGTTAAAAACATTCCAGCAAAAGTTAGACTAAAGTAATAACATGTTATCTTAGTTCTCCAAAAATTAAAAAAGCTATCGACATTTTTCCTAACTTTAAGCATATGTGGCTTATAGATCTACCAAACCTGAAGAGCATATGTCGTCAAGCCATGCCCTTTCCTTCTCTCAAAAGGATGGCTATAGGAATTGCCCATATCTAATAAACATCCCCTTTAATTGCGAAACTGTAAAAACAAGTTGTTTAAATGAAATATTTGCAAGTGTAGAATGGTGGCACCAGTTGGAGTGCGAGGATGACGCTACTAAGAACTAAGCATAATTTTACTTCTAAAGTTAATCACATTTTGGGATAAACTCTAGTTATCTATTACCCCCTCGACCATCGCCTCCAATAGCAACAACTCATCGTCTTTCAAAGACCAAAAATGCTCAGTTGTCAAACAAAACAACCTCAGCTTGTCTGATGAGTTATGTCAGCAGATTCAGTACCTGGTTATCTCTCAAGTAGGCCCAAGCACTCTCTACCCTTAGAGCATGAATTAGGAGACGCTGTGGATCGATGACACTAATGCATAAATACCAACCATTCGCAAGAGGTTAGTTCGAAGTTGGCTGAATTTGCGGCAACCTTTCAATTCAAGTTCGAGTACAGATGGTTAATTAGAAGCCAACAACTTGGCTGATCTTGATTCCAACTAAGACTGACAGTGTGAGTTTATGGTGACTCACAACTATAATATGGTCCTCGAAGATACTAGGATGTTACTCCTAGGTCGACAACAACAACAACACAGAGTTAAATTCGATGAGTACTTACTGTAAAATAAAACAAGATAAGTAAATAAAGAAATCATTTGTATATATATTGCCATTGCCTTGTGATTTGGTCTCCAACTCTTTCACTTGTTATAAATTTTCTGTGATTCAATTGAAGCTTTGTTATTATTGACGCGGTATTTTATTCTTACTCAATTTAAAGAAAGTTTGTTTACTAGGATTGGTGATTCTATTGGTTGAATGCTAGTTAACCTAAGTAAAATATACTCTAAGTGCATAAAAATTAATTGCATAATGCTTTGGTTGATGGAAACAATTGATTAAACTAAATAATTTGAAAATAAACTAAGCTAAACACAACAAAACATAAGGTTGAATATATGAGTGAAAACACTAGGGAATCGATGCAACCTTAATCGAACCACTCAGTACAATCTCTTAGTCTCATTAAGCACTTCAATCCAATTTTTGGGCTTGTTTATGATAAATCCATTAAGTTCTGAATCTTTTCCACTACTCACACTGTTGGGGTTTATGCCTTAAAGATGTAATTTGTAAATGGATTTATGAAATAAATAAAAGGAAAAGTTCAATTCATTCATGTTGTGTTGTTTATTTTATAACTTGTGCATATATTTAACATCCAAGATTGCCGGATGTAATCTCGAACTGTGTATATGAGTGTCATATACGGATGGATACAGTAAGAGAAGTGCAATCTAAAGAGTCCATAGATAGCAAAAAAAGCTGGGTACTTTATATGTGGTTAATCTATAGCTGCGGTCCATTTCGTAATGTACGATGATTCTATCCTGAATCATTCATATGAGATATGAGAATGGAGGCACCTTGTATGATTTGATCGTATAGGACTGGGCCATGATCTATATGAATCTCTCACCAAGATTTGTTTACCGATGAGATTCATATATATCAACTAATGATGGCTATATATGGGTGATCTTAATCCTGGGTGTCTTATCGACTCCTTCAGGTTAGATCGTGGTCTTTGATATACCATGGGTGAGGTCAGATGTATTTCCTGATCAATATACTCCGTATGTTTGGATTGTGGTTTGGCTTGTGGCTGGGAAGGTTTGTACACAATAGTGGAATCCACTTCTTCTTGTGAGAAGTAGATGGTAGTTCTTTTAAGGGTTGATTCGGGGTTTGTACAATATGAGCGATCTCCTAATTCTGTAAGGAAATAGGATTTATTGTTCATTATAGAATCAACGGTACTTAAAGGATATATGTAATTAGGGGGGTATAACGGATATTATGACCCATCTCTAATTATACAGTGGGAGTAGTCAGCAGATATCAGTCCAACCCAGGATTGGATCATTGGGTTGCTGTCAAGACAATTCTCAAGTATCTTCGGGGAACGAGAGACTATATGCTAGTGTATTTCGGGCAGGATTTGATCCCATTAGGATACACGGATTCTGATTTTCAGTCAGACAGAGATTCTATGAAATCTACATCTGGATCAATATTCACCCTGGGTGATGGAGCCATTGTGTGGAGAAATATCAAGCGATCTTGTATTGCTGACTCCACCATGGAAGACGAATATGTAGCCACTTGTGAAACTGCTAAAGAGGTTGTTTGGCTCTGCTTGACTCTGTAAGTTCTTGAGTGATCTGGAAGTTGTTCTAGATTTGGATATGCCATCACACTTTATTGTGATAATAGTGGTGATGTGGCTAAATCCAAAGAACCAAAAAGCCACAAGACAATCATGTTGACCCATTTACAAAGACCTTACCGGCTAAAGTGTTTTCAGGTCACCTAGATGGTCTAGGGTTACGAGACATGGCTCACATGCTTTAGTGCAAGTGGGAGATTGTTGGGGTTTATGCCCTAAATATGTAATTTATAAATGAATTTTTGAAAAAAAAAAGAAAAGCTCAATTCATTCATGTTGTGTTGTCTATTTTATAAATTGTGCATATATTTAACATCCAAGATTGCCGGATTTAATCTCAAACTGTGTATATGAGTGTCATATACTGATGGATACAGTAAGAGACGTGCAATCTAAAGAGTCCATCGATAGCAAATAAAGTTGGGTACTTTATTTGTGGTTAATCTATAGTTGTGGTCCATTCCGTAATGTACGATGATTCTATCCTGAATCATTCATATAAGAAATGAGAATGGAGGCACCTTGTATGATGTGATCATATAAGACTGGGCCATGATCTATATGAATCTCTCACTAAGATCTGTTTACCGATGAGATTCATATATATCAACTAATGATGGCTAAATATGGGTGATCTTAATCCTGAGTGTCTTATCGACTCCTTCAGTTTAGATCGTGGTTTTGATATACCATGGGTGAGGTCAGATGCATTTCCTGATCAATATACTCCGTATGTTGGGATTGCGGTTTGGCTTGTGCCTGGGAAGGTTTGTACACAATAGTGGAATCCACTCCTTCTTGTGAGAAGTAGATGGTAGTTCCCTTAAGGTTGATTCGGGGCTTGGACAATATGAGCGATCTCCTAATTCTGTAAGGAAATAGGATTTATTGTTCATTATAGAATCAACGGTACTTAAAGGATATATGTAATTAAGGGGGTATAACGGACATTATGACCCAGCTCTAATTATGAACTACTGTGGAGGATCACACCATGTGTAATAGCTATATCGATGGATACTGAGTTGTATCGGTCTGTGTAAAAGCGTCTACAATTGAGAGTGTGCAGCTTCGGTTTTTTAGTGGAATAACACTGGAGTTAATAATCAATAAATATTAATTAAAGAGTTTAATTAATGATTCCGAGGATTATTGGAGCTCAA
The DNA here is from genome assembly GCA_032871835.1 of Dipteronia dyeriana. Lineage (NCBI taxonomy): Eukaryota > Viridiplantae > Streptophyta > Magnoliopsida > Sapindales > Sapindaceae > Dipteronia > Dipteronia dyeriana. Next base: position 26,959,325 of record CM065298.1, on the reverse strand, counting down.
AATATTGTGGGTCCATTAAGTCCCTTGCTAACCCGATCGATTTAGGTAACAAGGGTCACGGTTAATTAATTGGATTGTCAAATTAATTGTGTTACAAAAGTGACACGTATATATTCAGGAATTAATTGAATAATGAGATTATTTAATTAATGAATGTTAATAGTTAAGTTTATTAAATAATTAGATTATTTAATTATATTGATAATTATGAATTATTAATTAACCATTAATTGGAGGGTGTTAGTTGATATATGGATTTAGGTGAAGATAAAATAATAGGATTATTTTATTTTACTAAATCATTTATTTAAGTATTTGAATTTAAGTTTAAATTTAAAATACTTATTATCACTTTTAATATATTATATATATTTGAAAATGATAATTAAAAGATTTATATCAATTATAACAAGAGATTGCATTGGATGCAAATTGGTGTATGCACATATATAAGTGTTTGTATAGGATACAATATATATATATATATATATATATATATATATAAAGAGAGGTTGAATTTTTATAATATATAAATTACGCAATAACAGGCATTATTGATAAAATATATATATTTGTGATAAAGCATGCAATGGTGTGAAAAAATAATAATTTTTGTGATAAAAGCTGCATAGGCGTGGAAGATATATATTTTGAGCAGGCGTTGTATATATAGATTTTTTAGATATATATTGTTTTTGGAGAATCAAACCACATCAGTCAATATATTTTTTCATAAGATGCAATTCATGTGTGCATGAAATCAATAAACCAAATTGAGAAGAAAGAGTTTCTTCAAGTATTTCTCTACATCCTCCATTCAAGTTACTGAGACTGTGATGTGCCCACACGTAGTTACCAATCCCGGGAGATAGCGAGAAAGATCAAATGGTTCAGACAGGAGCACACCGTAAAGTGAAGAAGATTCCAAACGTTGGTAAGAGTGGTTCACACAAGAGCACATTGTAAAGTGAAGGAGCCTCCAAACGTTGGTATGTTTTTCTTCTTTTGATTATATCGATTTCAATTTCCTGTGTTTACATATTGTATGTATTAGTTTCGAAAAATAATTACGATCCTAAGTTAACTGGTCCTAGATACAGATTATGATTTGTATAAAAATTTTAAAACCTAGTTCCGCTGCGTGACCGGTGAACGGGGTTCCAACAAACACAAGGTCATGTAACAAGCAATGATCAAAACCTCTATTTAACATAAACTCTAAGCCAAGTTAATATAGCATGGTCATGCGTACACCAAATTTCTCAATTATTAAGCTCATGGTCTAGGCTTAAATGGAATAGTCATCCACATATAAGCCCTAACCTCTTAGATAAACTAACTCACACACTGATATCCCTTGAGGTCACAGCAAAACATGAGTGATAGTGTTAAGCAATTAAAGCAATAATTGAGACTAACATTGAATTGAATTAAGAAAAGTAGACTAATTAATTACAAAGAGTAGTCCAATATGTTTACATCAATCCCCTAGCTAATGGTTTAGTTACACATCAATGGAGAAAATAAAGGCAAGGAAAAGTTATAGAGAAAACTCATATTGGTCAAGTGAGCTCCCTAGTCATGATGTTCTCATTCGTCTTGCCTCCTAAGTCATTCAAGGATGGATAGTTGAGTTTTGAGGAAGGAATATGTGAAAGGGATGCTGTAAAAATGTAAGAAAGGTTGTTGGGTCTAGAATCCTCATGTGGTTGGTGCTTAGGTTATAAAACAAAAGGAGGTATTTATATGGATTCCAAAAAGGGAAAAAATCTTCCTAGAAATTCCAACTAATGGATTGTCACGGTCTGCCAAGACGACACTTCGATCACGACAACGCTTGATATGCATTTCCACACAACAAATTAGCGACACTTTAGACGTGAGAGTTCCTTTCGCTTGGTAAGTCGCGATCGTCCAAGACTACACTTCGATTGTGAAATTTCTTCCTTCACTTTGTCGTGCCTTTTCCCTCTTGTATAATCAGCGGTACCTCGACCGCGAGAGTTGCTATCGCCAGGTTTTCATGGTGGGCTAAGCACTTTGACTTCGACAACGTTTCTTCAAGAGCTCAGTTTCCCAATTTTTCAATTTAAGCCCCAATTCTTCTCTCTTTCACCAAAAATGCCCCTGCTAACTAATAAACCTATAAAGATCTCATTCGAGCCATTGAAAACTCAATTTTTCCTGAGAATTAAGCAAGAAACTTACGAAAAGGGAACCAAAATCTATTATTGACATGGCTCGATCAACACCCCCAAACCTAGCCTTTTGCTCGTCCTTGAGCAAAACCGAGACAAAAAAAACTCAAACCAAAACAAAAACGACTCTATAAAAATTAAAGTTTTCTGACTCAAACAAAGAAATCAAAAGTCACACTTTCAACTGGTGGTAAGATGCAATTGAATGTGAATGAGAAGAGTAGACACATGCAAAGTGTTCTAAAGCAACTCGAAGGCACTCACGTGAACTGGCACAATCACGAATCCCATACCTAAGAGTGCTCTCATATTGGGAACTACACACTCTTACACCTCGAGCGTAATTTGCTTTGACTCTAAGCCTCTCGTGGATACTCTCTTTTCCTTCCGTTCAGAGTCCTAAGTTCACACTTATGAAAAGTATACAAAGATAGAAGTTAGGCGTAGGAATTGAATGCTTTGTGTACAATATAAAAATGAAAATGCTATTGTCGTGGTGAACTTGCCTAAGAAATGATTCAAATGTCATGGACATAGAAGATCATGCTTTAACAAACATCCCCAATCTAGATTTCATCATAGATCAATTAGGTATTCCCCTTTGGTTGTAATAGGGTTATTGGGTGAGATAAGGTGAACAAAGAATAAGAAATGGAATTCAAAAGTCACCAATCATCCTAAGACACTTACATGAAACATCTATGAATTTAGCTCTACTTACAATCACACTTGAACACTAGTGCTTTGGCTTAACTTTCATTACATTTATGCTACACATGTACTATATTTTTGTCAGTACTTAACATTTAACACCTAAGACTCCTTGTGCATTTCTTTCCTCTTTATTTTTTCTTTTGCACATTTTACATTTTTACCATTTAAGCTCATGAGAGCACGTGTTTCACACTTTACATTGTGAGCCATTTTCCTTGAACATTTATAATAATAGCCTAAATACACACTATCTTTACACATTAGAACTTTTCACCCTTCAACCGCTCCACAACACATCCTAACAAGATTGGCAACACGATACGCATGTGTTTTGGCTATATGGTTATAATGTGGTTCCAAAGAAAGGTAAGTGTTTGGCCTCAAATTTGGCTTGGGAGCAAGCAATAAGGTATGGAATGTGATTAGACTAATTTGAGTAGTTAAAAGCACACACATTATCTAAAATCATTTCAAATATTCCATCTATCAAGGGAATGTAAGCAGCCATCAACCAATCCACAAGTATAATGCAATTTAATGTCATATGGCAATTGATGCGCATGACGAGATAAGTGTTTTAAGATAGAAAAATGATAACACTCAAAATGTGTTTTTTAAGGCTTGTGTTTGTGAACTCACTAGGCAGTCTCCACTATTATAACTAGGTGATTGACCACCGAGTCCCCTCAACTTGATAACAAAAAGGATGGGACTAGCCCATGAAGTGCAAGTGAGATCCTAGAGTGACAACTAGTTACTTAATTAAGCACACCACACATAAATAAACTCACCACGAGCACACTCTCAAGGCATCACACCTAAGCTAATTAAAGCTTGAATTTTTTTGCCATGCGACTATTCGAAAAGTTTGGACTCAAAAATGAAAAATTTGGACTCGAAATTGTAACAAGACTCAAAAACGACTGACATAGGAGTCGACACCTAAACCTGAACTTAACATTGTCCCTAATGTTGACAATGAGAGCCCGACGGAAAGGCACCTATATAACAAAAATACAATAGACTCAGAATTTATAAAACCAACATTAAGACTCAACAATGGCTCATAGAGATATCATTCAATAATTTCAAGCATTTAAGCAATTCAAGCATCAACCTACACTATCACAACACATCACACACCCTTAATCTAAGCAATAGAAACAAATATACAAATATGGTAATACTAAGATAGAATAACAAAAGCAAATCTGCAAAGTAAAAAGTTTGAACAAAAGTAAAAGTGTATAACTCTTTATAAAGTAATAAAAAATATAGCTAAGAACTATAATGTAGAGGGTGTGGATATAAGGTCCCAAGCATCTTGTCATTGCCATTCCATCCATTGGCTGTAGCCTACGTGCCTATCTTTCTCTTTCTTCAGCAACCTCTCCATCGTGAAGTGTATAGTAGCATCGTCATTTGAAATCTGAGGCCATTCTCTCGGGAGGACTGAAGCTGGAGTTGGCTTCATCTATGTAGAATATTTTAAAAGGTGAAACTTCTGTCTCAAGCCTGTAATGTCCTGTCGGAACCCACAGTCCACCAGATCTATCTTGGCCATTAGTCGCTGCTCCATCTTGGCCATCTCTACAAGCATCACCTTCTGGACCTCTCTAAACAACACTGTAAATCTCTGAATCTGTACATGCATGGATCTCTTTGGAAAGCTTTAGAGCTGATAGATTATGAACCAACATAGGAATACTCTTATTGTCCTCTTCTAGGATCTGATATGCATCCTTATCACCATCCACCTCCTTAGCCTCTACTTTGATGTCTTGATCCTCTGTACCCTCAGCCTCTTTAACTCTGGTCATCTTCCTCTAGGGTTGCCTTGAACCTTCCCCTACATTGGGTCTCCTCAAGCCATGCCCTGGGTAGAAAGAATACCAAGTACGGATCCTGAAATCTGGTTGAGTGTCTTGTAACTCATCCTCTGTCATATCAACACATACTGCCTCACAGAAATGGGCAATCAAGATCTGGAACACCATCTCCTCTTTCCCCGACACATCCCTCGCGGCCTTATGGATCTTCACTAAGATCTTCACTATCACTCCGATATCGATGGGATTGTTATTGTGCAGGCAGTGGAGCAGGGTAGCCACCTCAATGAGGGAATGGTTGCTTGTTAAGTTTGAAATTCGTGGTGTGGTGACCCACCACGAACATGGCATATTTATAGTCTCGGTTCCTTGAAGCTTGATAATCCTCAAATCCTAAACAACTAATCAATACAAAGCAAATGTCGTTTTGAGATAGAATTATGCCAACACAAAACTCAAAAGCCTAACACAAACTTTAATATAATAGCATTAATTCCCATGCTCATGCCATCCATTACCAGGCTTATAACACATTTTCAAAAGCATGCATGCATAAGAACATTTTCATATACCATATCATATAACTAGGGAGATACTTACGAAGAAATAGGTGTTAATGATTCCAATATTCTGCAAGTAATTAAGGTCACTGCTCCATCACCTCCTCCTCATGATATCAAAGTAATTGTGTATGTGTTATGTAAATGCAATGACGTACGTTGGAAAATAAGTAACATAAAACTTTAATAACTGGAGAGAAATAGATAGTTAATTATGTTACCAAATCTAATATCAGCTATTCAATGTCCACCAACACTGCAAAATGTTAACGTATCATAGGGATCATTTGATCGGTATATAAACTATTCAAGGCCAGTGTTACATTACATTAGAAAAACAAATTCACAATTGAATACACTATAATATTGGCAATATAACAAATAATAGGAATGGAATACTACTTTACTTGGTCTTGGCTCTTCAGAAACAACTTGAACTCAACTATGTTTATTTCTTCTTCGTTTGACTATTCATTCGAGTCATAAGGTTTCCTTTTCATCCTGGGTATGGGATCTGTCCACGGGCTTTCGAGACACCTAGACCATTTTTGGCCCTTCTTTTTATCGGTATCTTTGTATTCAACATCAGGGTTGGCCCCTTCAACCGTTACCACACTATTGGACATGTTTGGGACTATAAAGTACATAGTTGGGGATGGATAATCATCCGCGACTAATGTCGGCTGAACCATTTTATCCTCTCAAAATAGCTCGACAGTTGATTGCAATCATCTATTGTTCGTCATGGATAGATTTTTTCTTCGAGTCCTACATATGATTAAAAATTTAGTCAATCGAAAACCATTGATATACATTGTAAAAACACAATTATCAAATGTACCTTGACCATATAATACTGAAATGCAACAAGCCCAATAACCCCACCGTCACTCTCACTCTCAACCTTCTTCACAGCTCCATCATCAAAGCCAACAATTAATGAAATCTCTTTATCATCATTGCCAACACCTTCTAATACTGGATCATCATGAACATCTTTCTTATCTCCCTCATCCATATTAGAATTCAAATCAACATCATTAACAACATTATTTTGCTGAGCAGCCTTACCAACTTCACCAACTTAATCTTTAGCATATGCCTTAGCCATTTCTAAATTTAATTCAGCAATAACCTTATGAACTTGAACTTCATTGTCTTTGTTAACCATTTATGAATTAACATCAACATTATTTCCAGCATTAGGACTAACACCATAATTAGTATTTAACAACAATAATAAATTACTGAAAATTATTAAGATCTAAACTATTATATATAATAATATATCAAATACGTTATATCAAACATTGAATTCAGTTCGAAACTCGCTAAAAACTTGCTTGCTGGTGAGTTTCCAATACCTTTATATACAACCTTTATCTCTTGTCTAATCTTAAAAAATTCCTATGTACAAAAGGAAAGTATTCGTTCCTCACTTTCCAGCATAGCAGCATATAGTTTTGGGAGAGTGGAAGGCACCTGAATTTTGTAATAATTATTACAACGCTTACAAGAATAACATACTAAAACCAATTTCCAAAACCAAACGACACTTGTAGTATCAATCTTAGGCCTATCACATTTATGTGTTCATATATGCAAAGCCCGATACAAAATATTTATAGTGGAAATTCTATAGTACATAATAATACATTAACAGCCACAGAAACCAACTCACATTTTCATACAAAGTATCAATAAATTGTTCAAGTTTAGTGTATATGCAATCATATCTTAGGACTTTTATCAATGAATAGCTTCTTCTTAGAAGGGGGAATATTCATTAGAATATGTGCTTTTAGATCTCCCGATAGAAGCTCTTGTAAGGTTGTTGTGAACAGTTCTATTAATCTCATCACTGTCATTGCCTGTCTTATTATCATCACCTTCATCATCAGAACCAACATCCTTTTCCTCTTCCCTTGGCCGTACAATCGGCTTCACCAACTTCTTCCTCTCCTTATTTCTTAATGGGCCACAACATCTTTTTGGTTCGATGACTGAAGTTAATTTGTACCCTTTTCTAAAATTTCAATATCCTAAGGAAATAAAGTCATCTACATATCGAGAACAAACAATTGTTAGGGTATTGTCACAAATAATTATTGCTATATAATTAAAAGAAAGACTAATTAAGTACACACTATTGTATTGAATATAGATTCAATACATGTAACCTTTGAATTGAATTTCCATCTAGTGAACCTTAGAAACCCGGTACCAACTCTTAACCCGACTAGACCTTCAAAATGAATAAATCTCTTTATGGCCTATACCTATACAATTTAAGCTAATATCAAACAATGTTTTTCTACGATGGAGATAGTTTAATGTTCAAAATATCATACATTTTGATAAAACATGCTTGAAGTACTAGAGGGAACCCGGTTAAATTTTATGTATAATAGTTGGATTTCATTTTCTTTTGATCTTCCTCACTCTGCAACATTTCTTTCTCTTTCCCTTTGACTTTCACTTCTTCTTCTTCTACTGTCTTCTTGTTCTTCTACTTTTTCTTGTTCTTTTTCTACTTATCTTTTTCTTCTTCTTACTCTACTGTCTTCTTCTTCTTATTCTTCTTATTCTTCTTCATCTTCTCATTCTTCTTATCTTTCTTCTTATCTTATTTATCTTACTCTCTGAGTATATGGAGGTGTTTCTCAAGTACATCTGTAAGATAATACAATGTATAACTAAAGATGTAAGAACCCAATGTAATTTTTTTGAATTCATCTTCATTTCAACTAATGAAAACAACCACCCGAGATGGTTGTCCCTTCGTCATCCGTGCTAAAGAATCGGCTGACCATATAGATATTCAACATCCTTAATGCATCTTCACTCTTTTTCTGGATGACATTTTTTTTTTCCAAAGTGGCATACAATATCTCGGCAGTAGGCCTTTTTCCTTTGAAAATTCTTGTCAACATTGAATCTTCTTGCACTTCATTATTGTTGGAAAAACCTTTAGGTAGTTGTCCCATATTCAACCTGCTACACAAACAAAACTCTTCTTGACCAACACGAGCTTTCAACTTCCCTAACGCAAAGCACATCTCATCTGGAATTTGTCCATTAGCATGAATAATCTCTCTTTTCAAAATATTATGAATTAGATGCCCGTAAATTGTCACTGGTTGCTTCAAATTCAAATATTGACCGAAAGGTCACTGCTTGAATTTTTCCAACAACCCAATTTTTTTTATGAGCACTGTCAAGTCTCTAATCAATCACTTTTTTTTAGAGTTTACTCTCACTCGAATCCACTTATCATGACTTAGGAACCGACACATTTTTTTATTTGAATTCGGCATCTGGTTAATGAAAATAGCAAAACAAAATGAAAAGTTAGGTAAAATGAAATACATGAAACATCAATCATAGGCTCAAAATTATACATGTATCAGCAGTCTCATGCTTAAAATAACAAATGAATCATCGGTTATGGGCACAATTTAATAAGTGAATCTTCAGTTTTATGCTCAAAACAATACATGCATTATCCTTCTTGGGCTCATAATAATACATGCATCATCCATCAGTACTAGGCTTATGAAAATCATTCATAGTCTCACAGGCTAAAAAAACACATTCAACATCAGTATTAGGCTCAACATAATACATGCTGTTAGTTGCGAAATAGACAAGAAAAATTAATAAAAACCTTGGAAGTTCACAAATCGTAAATGATAGCACAACGGAAGGCAAGGGTCGTTCCCACAAAGAATTAATTACCTACTAAAATAAGGATTTATCTATAGCACTCTAGGACTTTAATCTAACTAAAAATAAGAAAAAAAAATCAGTTAACGCATACACACGAATAAGTGTTTTTGAAATGATTATTAAAACTGAAGAAAATTAAATAACAATAAATAAAACGCAAAATAAAATCTAATGAGGAAAAATATATAGAAAAGCACTAGTTAGGACCTTCTATCCACCACTAAACAATCATCCAATCCATAGACAATAATGAAGTTAGAAGATAATCAAACATGATGAAGATATTCACGATAAGGTGTTGGCATCCCACTGGAATCGTATAGATTCTCTCGTAGTTAGTATGTAAGTTGCATGGCATCTATATAAATACGTGTACTCTAGATTATAACCTAGCATGAGCATCTACTAGATTTAATAATCGGAACCCAATAAGAGCGAAGATAATATGAATATCACACAAACCCTAGAATATGACATTTATTCTAAGTAATTCATGAATCAATTTCCCTTAATTAGGTCTTATTCCAACTAATTGTTGCATGCAATAATATGTCCATATGGAATTTAAACTCTATCTTACAACATAGATCCTAAGATGGCGAATCAAAGAAACAAAGATAGTGGAAAAACAATTCTTATGGATAAATTGAAACCATCATATAAGAAAAATAATACTTCATTAAAACATAAAACTTGTCTATGAAATTAGAATCATGTCTAGAGCTTCAAGTTAGCCCTAACTAATAAGAAAATTAGCTAAAAATAAAAACTAGAAAAATAAATAAAAACATCTAACCTAAAGAATGGTAGAAGAAAAGAATGTTGATGAAGTCTCAATCTTCAATCTTCAACTCTCCACCCATCTCTTGAAGAAACTCTTGGTATTTATAGGTGATTCTCCTTGTAGACACCCAATTTGCTTTGTTGAAGGAAATACATCAAGTAGAAAAATAGGATTGAACAAGGACTGAGAATCCTTTCTTAAATTGGATTTTTTTTTGGATGATTGACTTTTAATTTGAGTTTAGGAAGTTTTTCAAACATGTCTTGATTTTCTAAAGTCATTAGAATTTGATTTGGGAAGTTTTTGGATAATTATGGACCAATTCGGAGTGGAAATCTACCAAAGTATGTAAGCACCACGGTTTTGTTCGCTCTGTAGGTCACCCATGGTCCAAACAGCGTAACATCTCTGCTGGTTACAGCTGCCTAAGTTGTTACGTAGGCGAGGTGCACAAATCACGGTCTAGCCCTTAGTAGACTTCTCTTGCTCCGAGGTTCGGTTACTAAAACGACCATAACTTCTTATAGAAAACTCCGATTGACGAACCGTAAAGTTTTTCGAAAACTAGACTTCAGGGGCTTTCTAAAACAAGTAGATCTCAACATGTTTTGTTCTGAGAAGGGAGATATGGTCTTCATGAGTTTGATATACTGTAAAGGTATTTCTCCAAACTTCACTAAAAATCACCTTTTTATCTTCAAAGTCATTCCAAGAGCTATCTTCTAAACAAACTCAACAAACACATTAAAACGTTCAATTATACTCAAGAACATAACATAAAACATAGGAATTAGGGGTCTCAAATATCAACATTTATCGACCTAACAAATACCCCCAAACCTAGTTTTTGATAGTCCTCGAGCAAAATTGAAATAAAAACAAGGCTAAAAAAATATATAAACTATACCATTTTCGTAGGGAAACATGATAGCATTGAGCATATGCTACAAGCCTTTAAACCTCTAGGTGTCCCTAGTAAGAGAATTTATAGTCTTCTGAGGGTTGACAACAATGGTACCCACAAACATAAATATACGGAGAATCAAATAATCAAGAAGCAACTCAAATGTGCCAGTCAAAGCCAATGCATGTTAAATCCACTAAGTAGAGACTAAAATTATACCACAAATTTGAATGCACTGCTTTGTTTGAATGAAAAGCCCATACTCAAAGTACTCTAGTTTCAAAAACACATTGTCAAATGTCATAGATATAATTTGCCTCAACTCTATTTCTCACAAGATATCGCTTATTAATTTCACACAGAACCTAGGCAAATACACTCATCAAGCATATGTGAATGGAGTTTACGCACAAGAAATTTAAAGATATTATCTCATATGAATATATAATTGAAAGAATGCTTGATTTAATGCAAATGATCTCAAGAACGAAATCAGACATTAAAAACAAGATAGAGCACATGTTTACCTTTACTCTTGAGCTAGCATTCCCAAAGGATCAATTAGGTCTTTTCTTTGGTTGTAATGGCGCCATTGGGTGAAAGGTTAAAAGAAAAGAAAGGAAAAAAGGAAATTCAAAGAGTTTAAGATCATGCTAAGAGATGTATCGTGATATATCGATGAGTGGGCATCTATCCTCTGAATCTTCTTTGTAATTGCATCCAAACTTTTTCATCGATTTCTTCAACTTCTCTTTAAATTAAATACAAAACTTAAGTTCCTTTTTTTTCCATCATTCTTCTGTTTTCTTCGCTTTGCTCTTCTTCAAATTTTGTTTATTTTTTTTTTACACTTTTTTGTAAGGAATTTTTTTTAAGTGCATTTTTTATTCCTTTCTATACCTCATGCATTCCATAGAACTTACCCATGGTTCTCATCTTCTTTTCTTCATCTTCATCTTGAACTTGAACTTGAACTTGAACTTGAAATTCTTCCTGAATTTCTTCCACTCGACATGATCCCAAGCTATAGGGTACGACCAATATATATATTGGGTATAAAGGATAGAGCTTAAGTGGGTGATGAAAGAAAAAGGCTCATAAGTGTTTGGCTTCAAAAGGGAAAATGGAGCACACACATGGACAGTGAAATTTAAAACCTTTTATATAGGTTAAACACACATTGCATATGTCACTTCTAATGGTTCAACCAAAACAAGAGCAAAGTCCACATGTGATATCTTTTATGATGAATGTTCTTTAATATCTAATGCATAACCTATTGAGATCAATTCCCATACTAAGAACCTAGTAAGTGTTTAGGAGTAGAAACACCAAAACCCTCATATAATGTCATTTATGTACGCTTTTTGGCCTTTTTGGCTTAGCGAAGTCACAAGGGTAGTCTCCACTATTAATCATGGCAATCCAACTAAGCATTCTATCCACTATCACATCAAGAACATGTCATAAGTTTTGAAAAATGTAATGTGCAAATCTAGATGGCAAGAAGTTAGTCTAAACTCAGTGAATAAAGCATACATTATGACTTTTAAAGCACATAAAAGAAGCATCTCAACATAGAGGACAAAAATTCCAAAAACCGGTGACTTTTGAAATCGACCTATGTTTGGTAACTGATGCATGTCTCTGAAAATACTTAAAATATTTTTCTCAAATTATAATACAAGAACTTAGACATGAAAAAAAAAACACTTTTTGTTCAGAAAATATTTCAAAAATCGATTTGGAAAAGTTTGAAAACAAGCTATGAAAACAGCTCACTCGAGGATTCGCGAAACAGAGCATCGCTTCTGACTTTTGTTCAAAGAATTGATCATAACTTTAAAAATATCACCAAGATTTTTTTGTTCTTTATACCTTTGGATTTGTATCGAAAAATCAAAGAATCTTACTTGGACGAAAAAAAAATTCTTTGCCAAAAGGTACAGTTTCAATGAAAAAGTTTACCCAAAAATATCTCTAGCTAAACATGAAAAATCAAAGAATTAAAAAACACACAAAAATAATAATGAAAAATTAAACCACACCCCCAAACCTAATCTAAACATTGCTCTCAATGTATGATTAATAAATATAATAAAAGAAGTAGGGAACGAGGGTCAACACAAAAACAAAAATAAAATGAAAAACAAAAAACGAAAGAAAAACCTGGATGGGTTGCCTCTCACCTAGCATTGGTTTTACGTCGCGGCTTGATGCATTTAGCTTATCTCTTCAATCTGGCTCAGGAACATTGCTCACATCTTTCACCTCAAATGTATCCCCTATCTTTTCATTGCGAATCTCATCAATGAAAGTTTTCTTCTCATTGCTGCTCTTTTCATCTACCTTTGTCTTATCTCGGAATGAAAGAATTTCTTCAACCATGTGCACGGTTTCAATAGTCTTTGAGGGGATCTCATCATGACTTGGAAAATTTTTAGGGTGAGGCTCAATCAATAAAGCTTTGGTGCGGTCTTGGATCATGTTTGGGTCACAAGGAAACATAAGAAATTTATTGGAATTTTCTCATGACCTTCCTCTTCTTCTTTCACCTCACTATTCTCCTCTTCTTCCTTCCACAACTCTTCGCCATTTTGGATAGTAATTTCTTTGCATGACTATAATTTGTTATCTCTTGGGTTTTAAATCTCTTTGGCTTAGCTAGGTTGCTATTTATTCTAATTGGTTCTCAATATTCCTTACAGATTGTCTTGTTTCCTATTAAAAAAAATAAGTACTAAGAGCCAAAAAATCAAGTAACTCTTAGAGAGAGTTACCATGTCGAGGAGGTTGCTATGGTTGTTGAGGCACGAATTGGTATTGCAATGGAGGTGATTGATATTGACACCATCCTTGATTGTAAGTGTTGAAGAATAGGTCACTCCTTTGTTGCATTTAGTTTACTCAAGCCATCTCCCCCCAATAGCCTCCTAGACTTGGGCATGATTTTGACGAATGTCCATAATTTGTGCAAATCGCTCACTCTTGAGCTCTTGGAATCAAATGTTGAACCAAGCTAGTTAAATGAGCTATTTGGGACCCATAATAATTCATGTTCAATTATAAAATAAAACATAATGAACTAAAACTAAAAGAAAAGAAAAATTAAAGACCTAAAAAAATAAAAATAATAAAAGCCTAAGAAAATAAATAAAACAAAAGAAAATAAACTCAAAATAAAAGTAAGTAATTTAATTCCCTAGCAATGGTGCCACAAACTTGTTGGTTGCGAAATAGGCAAGCAAAAAAAATAAAAAACCTTACAAGTGCACAAATTGTAAACGATAGCATAGTGGAAAGCAAAGGTCATTCCCATAAAGAATTAATTGCCTACTTAAATAAGGATTTATCTATGACACTCTAGGACTCTAATCTAACTAAAAATAAGAAAACAAAATTACTTAATGCACACACACGAATAGTAGTTTTTGAATTGATTATTAAAACTAAAGAAAGTTAAATAACAATAAATAAAACGCAACATAAAATCTAATAAGGAAAAATATATAGAAAAACACTAGTTAGGACCTTCTATCCATCACTAAACAATCATCCAATCCATAAACAATAATAAAGTTAGAAGATAATCAAACATGATGAAGATATTCACGGCAAGGTGTTGGCATCTCACTGGAATCGTATAGATTCTCTCGTAATTTGAAGAAAATGTGTGAATAAAAAATGATTTGCATACAAGACATGTTGTATTCAAGTCCAAAAGCAATGGTATTTGGCAAAGCAAATGACAAAGGTTTCCAATATAATGAGAGAAGCAAGGATATAGAGATATTATTGATATCATGTTTTAATGGCACTATATCCAACCTTATAAGCTAAACATGGCTTGAGCAACTTTGGACCCTATTTGATTTTTCCGGGAGGATAACTGTATGATAGTAGCCATGTTCAACTAATAAAGAAAGAGAGACATTGATGCAACATTTTAGTCTCACTAGCTTCTTTTCACACAATATTTTGCATTCAACAATTGCAATCAACAATTCATGCTTTATCATTTTTTTCATTAGCATGTCATTAAAGAATCATCATGTCATGAAGATAATTATAGGTCATTCAATATGTACTTCCTATGTAGATCTCCTAGTCCAAAAATGCATGTTTGAACATAAATATGACACGGATTGTAATCAAAGCAAAGTTCACACTTATTGAAGAAAATACAATATAGTATAGTATAAGTGCAGCCAAGCTACTCAAGCAATCAACAAAGGAGCATAAACATTTAAAAAAAAAATTGCATACAACAAGTATACAATAGCTTTCTTTGCTTGAGTTCCCCTTATGGGGTCAATGACCACAACTCATCACTCACCAACTCTAAACACTCCACCACAAACAACCGCCCCTACCCAAATTGTTATCACCATACCCATTCCAAATCGATCTCATCAAACCGACTCACCGAGTGAGCCATACACAACCCCACTCACATCTCAACCAATGTTCACATGTGATGCCCCCACTGCATTGCCTCATCCACTACCTGAACCGAACCCCACCTCTCCCACAAGAGTGATTCAAACACGATCCAAGAGCAATATATACAAACCGAAAGCAATCCTTGATCTACACTCAACCACAGTTTGAACCAACTACTTTGACACAAGCTCTCAAACACTTGGAATGGCGGCATGCCATAAGTGTTGAGTATGATGCTCTTGTAAAAAATGGCACATGGGATTTGGTTCCTTCTCATCCATCTCAGAATGTGGTGGGTTGTAAATGGATATTTCGAATCAAACGTCATCCGGATGGTTCCGTGGCTCGGTACAAAGCCAGGCTGGTGGCAAAAGGCTTTCACCACCGACCAGGCATCGACATTAATGAAACATTCAGTCCTGTGGTGAAACCTATCACTGTTCGCCTTATTCTAACTATTTCTATTACTAATGGCTGGCAACTACGCCAGCTTGATGTCAATAATGCTTTTTTCCAAGGGACCCTCACTAATGATGTATACATGATCCAACCACCCTATTTCACACACTCCACCAAACCACATCATGTGTACAAATTAAAGAAGGCGATCTATGGTCTCCGTCAGGCACCGCGCGCCTGGTACACTGAACTTCGTACCTTCCTCTTGTCTGCCGGGTTCACTAACTCCAAGTGTGATGCCTCTCTCTTCATAATCAGAAGCCATGCACACACATTATACCTCCTTGTCTATGTAGACGACATCATTGTCACTGGCTCTTCTAACTCACGAGTCAGAGACTTCATTGCCACTCTCGCCCATCGGTTCTCTCTGAAAGATCTCGGACTGTTATCCTTTTTTCTTGGTGTTGAAGCTCACTGTTCCTCGCATGGTCTTTTTCTGTCTCAACAACTGTACATTCGAGATCTCTTGCTCAAAACAAACATGCTTGAGTCAAAGTCAGTTTCGACACCGCTTTCGCTCACTGAAACCTTGAAACTCAATGATGGCAGCGCACCAACAGATATCACCCAGTACAGGCAAGTGCTCGGTTCTCTCCAGTACCTTTCCCTGACTCGTCCTGAGGTCTCATTTGCAGTAAACAAACTCTCTTAGTTCATGCATCGTCCGACAACGAACCACAGGAATGCGGTGAAGCGTGTGCTTAGGTACCTCAAAGGCTCTCTTGATCACGGCCTACTCATTTCCCGGAATACACCTCTTCACCTCCATGCCTTTGCTGATGCTGATTGGGCGGGTGATCCTAACGATCGACGCTCCACTACGGCCTATAATAAGTTCCTTGGCTCCACACCCATCAGTTGGAACTCCAATAAAAAATACACAGTTGCAAGGTCATCTACTGAGGCGGAATACCAAGCCATCGCATCAACAGCTGCTGAACTGAATTGGATCGACCATCTCCTCACTAAACTTCAGATACGGGTGCCTCTCACTCCTGTTATTTACTGTGACAATGTTGGAGCCACATATGTCTGTGCCAATCCCATTTTCCACAGCCGCATGAAGCATGTTGCCATTGATTTTTTCTTTGTTCGGGATCAAGTGGCTCGACAACAACTTCGTGTCGCACACGTCATTACAAAAGACCAGCTAGCGGATTCATTTACCAAGGTCCTCTCCCGCAGACAGTTTCAAGATCATCGGTCCAAGATAGGCATCCTACCCGGAAGCTCTATCTTGCGAGGGCATATTAACGGTGGAGATGCAAAAGACAACACCTAGTATTAATCTTGTTAATTACCGTGTACAACTAGGACAGTAAATATTTAATTATGTATCAATTTATATATACATGTGACTTAATTACACTCCTACTCTGTCAAGGTGTAACTGTATAAATACCTTTGCATATCAATGAAATTAGTGGGCATTATTTACATTTAAATTTGTAATCCTATTAATATATACTCCGGCTATCCTTCTAAGTAGAAAGAAATAAGTACCACGTAAGGCTTTAACTAGATAAGACTCATGCATCGATCTTAGTCTCTCCAGAATCTAGATCATACTTGTCTGATGTTGCTAACAATTTTGCAGTCAATGTGTCTGACACCAAGGACATACAAGATAAATTGGATGTGGATGAATCCACATCCTTTGTAACAGTATCTCTATATATGAGGTGTAGTATGGTCTGTAAGAAATAAAAAAAGGTAAAATAGTGATGGTGTAATACTCTTATAGGAGCAAAAACAATTGACTTATTATCACATCTTAAACCAAACTGTTGTAGATAATAATAAAATTTACCTTAAACACCATTCCAATGATCTGGAAAAAAAAGCACCGAAACAACTACGAAGACTCAACAAAACAAATACCCATATCAAGCATACATAAAAATTGACAAAATGTAACACTATACTTCTAATGCATATTAAAAAAAAATACACAATTAAAATCTTTCAAATTTGAATGGAAATATAAGGAACTCACACTTGCATCAGCAGAGCCACTACCAAGCATAACATCATGATCAGGCACTCTTTCGTCACCATTCATCTATCCTAACAAGCAAAACTGATTCAAAGACAACCAATCTAAAAAAGAGGGTAGGGCTGGGTGGAGTGTGGACCTTGTAATGGAAAAGTTGTAGAAGTGTGAGGATCAATGCCCTTCTCACCAATACACAAAAGCATGAGATTCTCAGCAGTTTTGTGGACAAACCCAAGATCAATTCAACAATCTACCAAGTCGGACCATATCCCCTTCTACTCTCTTATCACCTTGATTGCGCTAGCATAATAACCTGAACCAAACATGTTATATACCTAAAACACACTTTACGAAATTTCACTTCCAACTTAAATTGGATATCATTACAAGCTTAAAAATGGTTTCTTGTCTCATTTTACATTTTTTATGAATTTCATTTTACATAACTACTCTCATAAAAAAACTGTTTTCAACATATTTCAGGATAGTAGTTTTGTAGTTGTGGCCGTAGTTGTGTAGATATGTTGGAAATTTTGAAAAAATTCTATAATCGGAGTCCGAAACTATTTGTCAAGGGCAACTTGCTAGCAAATAATCACAACCATGCAGTTTTTAATCTTTCCATATACATTGACATACTTAACTGGAAGAGCCAATTAAGAAGCAGTTCTTGCAAGATTACGGACATCGAGACTCAGGAGCCCATAAGCATTGTGTCAATAACAGCTAGATTCGAAAGCTTTTTTAAGCTATTAAGAACTCCAACTCCAAATCCTACACAATAACTTACCTCATTTAAAATTACTAGTTGCTGGTTGATCGAAAAGTTGGAAACATTTTAACATCCAAAAAATATCTAGAATGGTATACACCATTTTCTTCGTGAAAAAGTAATTTCAAATCCTAAGCAACAATATACACACCTAATACTGCATATATTTGCAAGTCTTAGGGGTAGTTTATTTTTTTGTCCGATGACCGGATGGTCCTGAATTTTTCTAAAGACTAAATAAGGATTGAAATCTGAATTTGAATGACATGTTTGTTTTTTTTATCACATCTAAATAGATTGTTAACACGTTTGTTTTTTTTTTAAACTAAAATTGTCTGAAAATAAATAATTTTACCTTTATACCCGTGTTAAACAATTATACATATAATATGAAATAAAAGCAATCAAAAAATAATAATTATATATGAACACATATGATCATGATTTTCTTCTTCAATTACAAACAAACTTCATTTTTACTAAGAAAAGAAAAGGTTTTTTTTTTATAAAAAAAAAACCTCACACAAAACACTCTAAAAAAAAGTAATATATAAATGCATCACCCTAATATCACAATAAAGTATTGATATTAAACATCAATATAAGAAGTTATTAGGATTCTTTTTTATTTTTAAAGCTATTTAAAATAAACAATATATTAAATTAAAGATTTTCACTCCATATATAATTATGATGAAACTGAAAATATGTTATATGTGGGGGATAGTATCTCAAGAAAAGATATTTGATTGCATTTCATGCAATTCAGTGATTTTCAATTAAGTGAAAGTCAGAATTTTTTTCATTGATTTGCAATTAAGTGAAAGTCAGAATTTTTTACTTTTTTATTTTAAGTTGTTTTTTGGTATTTTTTAAGTTGTTTTTTGGTATTTTTAAGTTGTTTGACAACTTAAAAAAACTGAAAAATAAATGAACACAATTAAAAATTAATAACAAAACAACTTAATAATTATTATTCAGACACATTAAGTTTTAAGTGGAAAAAATAAACGACCCCTTACTTCTAAGTAGGCAACATGTATTATGTGAAAAATAAAATAAATAACCGAAAAAGAAATGAACACAATTAAAAATTAATTTCAGTACTTGGGGTACTACTACAAAAATGTTAAAAGACATCAGTGTTTTACATCGGTTTTTTGGTAACTGATTTTAAAAAAAACTTTATACATCAGTTCATAAAAAAAAAAAGCTGATGTCTTAAATATTACAGTTTGAAAATATCGACATCGGTTTCTGGAAAAACTGATATTGATTTATTTTGCAAAAGATATCGGTTAAAAAAAATTGATTCCTTAAAAATGCAGTTTAAAAAGACATCGGTTTCTGAAAAAACCGATATGGATTTATTTTACAAAAGATATCAATTTCCTTTAAAATTGATCTCTTAAATAAATTAAAATTATTATTTTTGGTTAGGTAAAATTTGAAATTTAATAAATTTACTTTTAAATCATTTATTTTTTAAAAATTCAATAAAGTGATTTTAAAGAAATTGTTTATTTATTTTGCACCCTCTTGTTCATACTAAAAGACACGTTAATAATTCAATTAACCAAATAAATTAGGAATCCGAGTATTACATTTGTTTATTAAATTACTAGATGCATGTAGAGAAATATCCCCATGTAGTGAGAGTTGTATACCAAATCATGTTTATTACAATTTGATGTCAATAGTCTCCTATATAGTATAGACCCATAACTCGACTATATATATTTTAAAACCTATAATTTTATTAAAAGTTTCAATAAATATTTTGTATTATATGTCTGTCGTAGAAATTAGAATTTTAAGTACCTAAATAAATTGAAATTTATCTAACAAGTTCTTTTTATTTCTAAAAAATCATAAAGGTTATATATAATTATCGTACAATTGTTAGCAAATACAATCTTGTAGTCAAGTGGTAAAGGCATACCACACTTGAACTTAAGGTTTAAAGTTCAATTAATCATAATGACAATTAATTGTCATTAATATCATAAGTGAGTTGTAGGCCGCTTGGCCTCCGGCTAACGGAGGCCGGACGGTGGTTTGTACAATGTCAGTTTTATATATAACCGATGTGTTTTTAAAATCATTTACATTGGTTAAAAACCATTTTCAACATCACTCAAATCTATATCGATTAAATTTTTTTGAATAATCGATGTCTTGCATGTAAAATAACCGGTGTCTTTCAACTTTTTGGTAGTAGTGGGGGAGTGTGTTCATCCACAAAACTCAATTTCGTCTGCTTTTCCAGTTGAGCTTGGAATAAGACTATCAAAACAGTTCACGTAAAGATCCATGCTTACGAATGTTTGAAGACCTGAAAATGAAGTCCTAGTTGGTTCTACGGTTTCCAATAACAACAATTAATATTATAAAAAATAAAATAAAAAAGAAAATTGACAAAAGGGAAGTTTATGAGAAAACATACCAATTGAAGATTAGAGAACATGGTTAAACCAAACAAAAAATTCATTCACTCATTCACTTGAAATCAAATCAAAAACTAAAAACTATTTAAGCTTCAATCGAATAATGAGACATGAGAGAGAGAGAGAGAAAACATATCTAGAGGATTGTTTGACTTCAATAGAATCAATAGCAATCTCCCACATCGTGGAAGGGATCTCCAGAACCGAGAAGAGACCATGTCTGGTTGTTCGACTTTGGGGATTTTAAGCGTGTGTGATTTATGGACAGTAGTGAATTTGAAAATTTGGGATTTTTTTATTCCTTAAACATGTGAAATATCTACTACGGACTATTATTTATCCTGTGATAATTAACGATATATCCACCACGGGCAAATAGAGGCTCGTCGTGGCAATTTTTTTAATTCATACCAAGGGCTCGTGGTTACTATTGTTTGTCTAACTCAGGCCCTTCATGCCCGTGGTAGATGGCATGTGATGGAAACCCCATTTTCTTGTAGTGCAAAGACATATCATCAACAAAAGCTCAAACATACAACACAGGGTGAGTGGCAATGTTAACCACACAAAACAAAACAGACATAACATAACACACACCCTCTAAAAATACACATAACAAAACACAAACACGCCAAAAACACAAACAAGAGAACACTCTCCCATAAAAAACACACAAACAACAGAAGGGTTTTCGAACAAATTAGTACTTCTTTATTGCTTCTTCTTCCTCTCTCTCACTCTCTCTACGTTTCGTTTAGGATTTCAAGTGCTTGGAACGGTGATCGCCGACCTCAGTCTTCCTCTCTTTCTTGCTTCTTCCACTCTCTCTCTCTCTCTCACTCTCATTTTTGTTCGTGAGTTGGGGTAAGAATTGGTTTTAGTTTTGTTCATGATTTGGGGCAAGAATGGAATTCAGTTTTGTTCATGATTTAGGACAAGAATGGGTTTTTTTGGATTTTGAATTGTATTGTAAAATGAATTTTGTGGGAAATTTATTTGAAGGGTAATTGAGTAAAATTGATCAACTTATATTGAATAAAATACTTAAGGAGGTTATTGTGGGAAATTCCAGATGTGGGGTTTTAGAGGTAATATGGCAAATTGGGTTGTAAAAAAGGCTAAAAGTGCAATTCTGGTGCAGTAAGCTATTTCCTAGAATCGAAACGTTAGGAAAGGCATTTTTCTACAATTTTCACTTAAGGTAAAACAGTTTAAAATAAACGATTGAAACTAAAATTAATTATTTAACAAAAAAAAAACATTGTTGGCTTAAACAAAAATAGCTTCTGAATTATAGTTCAATTACACATCATAATACAATTGTATCTTTGTAAATATCCCTGAAAAGAAACGGGTATTTTTGTTTTTATAATTAGTTGTGTAGAGACGAACAATGCCATATTCTAAGTAAAAAATTAGTTTAAAACAAATTATTAAGAAAAAAAAATTATCAAGTGTAGCGGTGACCACACATTGTTAACAGAATATATAATTCCTATTATGGTGTTCATCCAGACAATTCATTGTTAACATAATATATTCCTATTATTGTGTTCATCCAGACAATTCTAATATTTCAAACAGATTTCATTTAAAGAAGGGTTAAAATAATTTTTGTCCCTCTAATTAAAACTATTAGTCATTTTGGTCCCTCTAGTTTTAGTATTCCTCCGTTACGTCCTTCTGTTAACTTCTGTTAATTTTTTTTTACGAAATACTATTTTACCTTTATAATAAATATTTATTTTTATTTTTTTAAATAACAAAATTTTAAATTTTAAAATGGATTGGGTAGATCCACCGTCCATCTCATGATATGGACGGTAGGGATCCAATCTGGATCTCTACCTAATCCATTTTAAGGAACTTTTGATTTCCGCCGAATCAAAAAAAAAAAAACTTGGTTAAAAAAAATTACATTAAAATTCAATTCCAGAAAGGATCAACCTCATTATCCTTATCTCTCCACCACCATCAACAACCTCGTCTCTCTCCATCGTCATCATCCTTCAATCTCAAAACATTTCCAAAGAAAAATTCTCTCATAGAGAATCTTAAAAAAAAAACAATCCAAATAAAATACCCCTCCACAACCACCAAACCCTAGCCACCCCAAAAAACTGTCCATTACCACCAAACCAATTGAATCCACACCCACAGTCACACCTAAATCGAACCCATAAACTACACACCTAATAGAACCCAGAAATAACCCCCAAACCAATCGAATGCACACCAACATCCACACCCAATCGAACCAAGAAACGAAGAAAAAAAAGAAGAAGAAAGGAGAGAAAGAAATCGGTTTGGTTCATGCCGGCGAGTTTGTTCCTTCTTCGTTGTTGAGCAAGTTCGTTTCTTCTTCATCTCGTTTTGTGGGAGACAAAGAGAGGGATTCACGACATAGAGAGAGAGGGCGTGTGGATTCGCGTGAGAGAGGTGGAAGATGAGGATGACGTAGAGAGAGAGAGAGAGAGAGAGAGAGAGGTGGCGGCTAGGGATTGGTAGGGTTTGGGTGTTTGAGTTGTGGTTATGTTAGGTTTTGTGTTAGGTTTAGTGAAGAAGTTGATGAAGATGATAAGAGAATGGCTAGGGTTTTGTTTTGTCAGGTGTCTATAGTGAACGATTTTTTTAGTTTTAATTTTTTATTATTTTAATATTACTTTTTAATTATTTTTAATAATATTGTGTTATTAAAACATTTTTATTTTGTATTGTTACCACTATACCCTCGTATGTTTGACAGAAACCTAACAGAATATGATTGTAGGGACCAAAAAACGATTACTAATTAACGTTTGGACCTAATAAAGGAATACTGAAACTAGAGGGACCAGAATGGATACTAGGTTAAATTAGAGGGACAGAAATGATTTTAACCCTCTAAAGAATCTGGTACCTATATATGTATCACTTGTAATTAAGAAAGCCATTTCAAATTCAGAGTTCCAATTATTCGGACCTTAATTGTAATATTTTCACCAACATGATGAGTGCTTACAAACTTGTCCTTGTATTGGTTTCTTTTGTTATGCTTCAAACAATATGTGAAGCAGGTCTTCTCCCTGCAAAACGTACAATCAACATCACCAATTACGTTTATGCAAGCAGTTCGGAGGTAGATATCACCGTGCATTGTAAATCAGGTGATGATGATCTCGGTCAACATGTACTTCCTTATAAAGGTTCGTACTCATTTAGATTTCGACCTAGGGGAAACTCCTTATTCTACTGCAGTTTTGCGTGGCAAAATCAGTTCAAAAGATTTGATATTTACGTAGATAAGAGGGATCATAAATTATGTCGTGTTTGTAAGTGGTTTATAAAAGAAGGGGGTCCGTGTTTTTGGAACTATGGTAATCAGGATGTAGAGTGCAAGCAATGGCAGTAAATCAGTGTTGCAGGGAATTACTATATACTGGTATGCATTTTATTATTGATGTAATAAACTTCTCAGAATGTATCTGAGATATGTCCACTATTCTGATTTTTTATTTATTTATTTTTTGTAAAAAAAACCTTCAATGAATATAAGTGTTGAGTTGTTTTTTTTTCTTGGTTAGAAACATATATAAATAAATACTTATATATTTGTACCCATTCAACTATTAACTTTATATGTTTACAAAAAAATTTGATCGAAAGATTATATGTTTATATTTTAATATATATAAAAAACTACAAACAAACAATTTAATAAATTGTAAAACAAAATTAGTTAGTTACTGATAAGATTTAAAATTTTGAATTTGTGATGGATAATTTAAATTAAAATACTATATAATTTATAAATATTTCAAAATAATATCAGTTCATAATAAATCATCATGAACTTTTTATAAGGGTTTTATTTAGAGTATATTCAATGCAAGAATGACTTAAGAAAAAAAAAGATGTCATGTAAGATTAACAGACATTCTGTTAATAAATCTTTATCCAATAATACCGTACATATTCAACCTTAAGTTGTTGTGGCAAAAAAAATATTAGACATTGTCGACATAACCGTCTACTTTTAGACGGTCTGTTACACAACTATTTTTTCGGTTGACTTAGCAACTATTTAACAATGATATTAATATTTTATCTATTTTTGTTAAGGAATTAAAATAAAAAATAAAACAGGAAAAAAAAATGAAAACGTCATTAAAAAAATGTGTTTTAAACAGAAGCATTGGATACCTAATTTTGAGGTGATTGAATATCAAGTCTATTTTTATTCCACATACGAAGCAAGCCTATTGATATTGTTTTCATGCCATTGATTATTGGTATGTAAACCACTTTTACACTAAAGATGCTCTTAGGATGTCAATAGGTCAAATGAGAATATGGGGGAAGGTCCCTTTGTTGTAGCTAGGGGTGGGCATCAACCCGCCAACCTAACCCAACCCGACAAACCCGACCTAACCCCACCAGATTGGGTTGGGATAAGTTAATAAAATATAATCCAACCCAACCCGACAACCCGACACTAATAATTAAAAATAAATTAAATAATTGTATTTATTATTAGATCTATTATGAAATCTCATTTTTTTTAATTATGTAAAATATTTACTCATGCATCATTGATAATATTATAAATGATAAATATTAATACATATTTTAAAATATTTTATACCATAAATAAATAATACATTTATTAAAACATGCAATTATATTGTCTTCATCTTTTGTGTGAATTGACACATCCTTAATTATACTTTAAAATATTTTTTTTTTCCTCTTAAGATTTGATTAAGAATTTGGTAGAAAAATGTCTAATAATTGTATAAAAACTCAAACTATTATGTTGGTTTAAGTAAATAATAGATTATCCAACTACGAGATATTCAATGAAGCAATTATAATTGTAAAATTGATAGGAGGTTTAGATAGAGATTTTCCAAGTTGGATAAATGGCTATATTTTTATTTCGTAATTGTGCAACAGATATTTAAACAATTTATATTATATATGTTGTGATTTTATTTTAATGCTTTTAAGAAATATAAAATCTATGTGATATGATATTATGATGAAAAATTATTTTAAATTTGAATTTTGATATATCAAAATTTGAATTCAATTTTTTTTTCTATTGGACTTAAAAAGCTCAACCCGATCAACCCAACCTAACCCAACCCGACAAATATTGAGTTGGGTTGGGTTGGGTTGGGTTGGGTTGAATTTTTTTTAACCCAACCCGAAAACGCCTACCCCAAGTCGTAGCCTTCATTTGGGGAAAACGAGGGTGGTGAAATTCGGAAGGAAGTATCTGCCCCTAATCGGACCATTTATACATCTATTTGAGGTCCTCACTTCCTATCATTTGTACTCGTTTTTTAACATATTTGTGTATTTTATGTGTTTTGTGAGCTTTGTGTAGGTAATTGCATAAATAAGGTGCTAGAGCTTAATTGAAGAGTTGTGGAAGTTAAATGGGATGAATTTGTAAATGCTCTTACAGACCACTCAATTTCAGAAAGTCATATATCTCTCCTCAGATCAAACCATGTAGAGATCCATATATATTCGGAAATCCCCAGATGTCTGCTTTCCAGCTGTTTTCACGGATTACAATTCTGGTTTTTCTAGTGGGTGTTTTGCTCATTTCCGTAATGGTGTGTGATGTTGGAAACCGAGGAAATAAGGGGTTTGGCACTTTTTTGATTTGGCTTTACAAAAATGATTCTATTTTAATAACTTATGGTTAAAAGACACTAAAGTAAGTGACTACCAAAAATGCCCTTACTGTACGCATTTTTAAAATTATTTTTTGACTTTAACTTTTTGGAAGATACTTTGAAGTTGTTTGAGATCTACTTTGCTCTCTAACTGTCTAAAGTGAAAAACTCTGTAAATTGAAATCCAAGTTCATCTTCTTCTCCAACGAGTTTGACGTTCATATAGTTACATAAAATCACTCATCTTATCAGTTTGTGAATATCAAACTGTTAAGAAGAGTGATCTTATGCAACTTTGAAAAATGCTAATACTGAGCAATTGCAATTTAAAAGCAGAATCAACGAAAATCTAGACCATCAACGAAACTCTAGATCAAATATAATAATGACTCTCGCATCTCAAGTGGATGTGATCTGCTTATGAAGCTTATTGAAGGTTATAGAAGTTTATAGAAAATTATACTAAATCTTATAAAAAAGTCTTGGAAAAAAATCTCGGAGAGTGTTACAAAAAAAAGTCTTGGAGAAAGTCTCCGAGACTTCTGTAACACTCTCCAAGACTTCTATAACACTCTTCAAGATTTTTGTAACACTCTCTAAGACTTCTGTAACACTCTCCGAGACTTCTATAACAGTCTCCGAGACTTCTTTAACACTCTCTGAGACTTCTATCGAGACTTTAGAATATGCTCTGAGACTTTCACTAACCTATTTACTGTTCATCATCTTTCCCACTCGAAACCCTCAACAACTTTATCAATGGAAGATTCAAAACCGAAACCCAATTTGGGTTTTAAAATGATCAAAAAGATTGACTCCCGAGTGCGTCAGCGTAGCGCCACTCCGTCGCCGTTCTAGTGATCGCTTGAGTTTCAATGAGACTATATCTCTTTACTTCAAAACTCTTTCACAGTAAACCAAATGAAAGAAAACTAACGTGAAACAATTGTTTGGGGTGTTTTTGTTCGTTCACCATAATAGGTATATTTTAAACATAAGTTATTAACACAAAGACAATGTTGAAAAGCCACCTCCAAAAAATGTCATTTAATTTTTGGACTCGTTGGAAACCACTGAAAAAGAGGAAGTGTTGTACAAAGGTTGTACTTACGGTGACCATACAACACTCTATCACTGCCCAAGCCCTAAAATAATTCCAGAGACTTAGCAATGTGCAGGCGTTGTTCGTACAATGATTGTATAGTGCCTCCGGCAACAATTTAGCGATTTTTGACTGAATTTGAGGGGTAGTATTGTCTTTTCTCCCCATTTCGTGCCCTAACTCCTCCGCCCTATAAATACACATTATCTCACACATCCTTCACAGGCCACACACCAAACCACAAACCATTCTCTTCATCCTCTTCCATCTTCATCTTCTTCATCAAATAAGAGAGATTCAAGCTCCCATGGAGGATTTTTTCCTCCATGGGAGCTCACCATTCATCTCCACCGCTACCTGCCACACTTCTTCCACCAATCTTAAAGTAGATT
This sequence comes from Dipteronia dyeriana, assembly GCA_032871835.1. NCBI lineage: Eukaryota > Viridiplantae > Streptophyta > Magnoliopsida > Sapindales > Sapindaceae > Dipteronia > Dipteronia dyeriana. Next base: position 26,931,324 of record CM065298.1, on the reverse strand, counting down.
GCAAGGAGAAAGGAATGCTTTATACTCCAATTTTGAGCCAAGCAACATCAATGGAAATGGAGAATCTTTGGAAGAGATTTCTTCAAAGGTTTTCTCTACAACGTATCTCTTCCACCGATCTTCAACAATGAATTACAATTTATTTGTATGATTTTTATAATTGATGTAATAAACTTCTCAGAATGTCTTGTCGCCGAAATATTTCAAATATTATGAATTTCATTTGTTTTGTTTTGTGTAAAAAAATCTTCAATGAAAATAAGTGTTGAGTTGTTTTTTTTTCTAGTTAAAAACATATAAAAATAAATACGTTTATATTTGTACCCTTTCAACTAATAATTTTATATGTTTACATTTTTTTATCGAAAGATTATATGTTTATATTTTAATATAAAAAAACAATTTAATAAAATGTAAATCAAAATTAGTTAGTTATTGATAAGATTTCAAAATTCGTGATGGATAATTTAAATTAAAATACTCTATAATTTATAAATATTTCAAAATAATATCCTTTCAAAATAAATCATCATGAACTTTTTATAAGGGTTTTGTTTAGAGAGTGACTTGTGAAAAAAAAAGATGTCACATAGGATTAATCGACATTCTGTTTATAAATCTTTCTCCAATGTAGTTGTGCATATTCAACCTTAAGTTGACGTGGTACAAAAATATTAGACATTGACAACATGACCGTCTACTTTTAGACGGTCTGTTGCACAACTATTTTTTCGGTTGACTCAGTAATTATTTAACATTGATATTAACTTTTTATCTGTTTTTGGTAAGGAATTAAAATTAAAAAAAAACTGGAAAAAAATGGACACATCATTAAAGAAAATGTTTTTTAGACAGAAACATTAGAGACCTAATTTTGAGTTGATTGTCTATCAAGTCTATTTTTATGCCACATAGAAAGCAAGCCTCTTGACATTATTGTTATCTCGTTGATTATTGGTATGCAAACCACTTTTACACTGAAGATGCTCTTAGGATGTCAATAGGTCAAATGAGAATATGGGGGAAGGTCCCCCTGCCGTAGCCTTCGTTTGGGAGAAACGAGGGTGGGATAATTCGGAAGAAAGTATCACTGCCCCTAATCGGATGATTTTTTATACCTATTTGAGGTCCCCACTTCCTATCATTTGTACTCATATTTGAGCGTATTTGTTTATTTGATGTGTTTTGTGAGCTTTGCGTAGGTAACAATTCATAAATAAGGTGTTAGAGCTTAATTGAAGTGTTTTGAAGGTTAAAAGGGATAAATTTGTAAATGCTCCTGCAGACCACTCGATTTCGAAAGTTGATATCTCTCTTCCCAGATTGAACCATGTTGATATCCTTATATATTTGGAAATCCCCGGATGTCTAATTTCCAATGGTTTTCACAGATTGCAATTCTAGGTTTTCTAGTGGGAGTTATGCTCATTTCTGTAACGGTGCACAATATTAGAAACCGAGGAAATAGAGGTTTTGACACTTTTTTGAGTTGACATTTCAATACTGTCTCTGTTTTAATAATTTATATTTAAAAGGCACCAAAGTAAGTCACTTCCAAAAATGCCCGTACTGTACACATTTTATAATTATTTTTTTGACTTTAATTTTTGGAAGATACTTTGAAGTTTTCTGAGATATACTTCTCTCGCTAACTGTCTTAAAGTGAAAAGCTCTATAATTGAAATCTAAGTTCATCTTCTTCTCCAACGAGTTCTATGTTCATATAGTTACATAATATCACTCATCTTATCGGTTTAAATCAATTTATGAATATTAAACTTATAAGATGAGTGATCTTATGCAACTTTGAAAAATACAAATCTTGAGTAATTGCAATTAAAAGCAGAATCAACGAAACTAGGTCAAATATAATGATGGTTCTCATCTCTCGAGTAGATGTGATCAACTTATAAAGATTATTGAAGCTTATAGAAGCTTATAGAAAATTATACTAAAGTCTTGGAGAGTGTTATATAAGTCTCGGAGAGTGTTACAAACAAAAGTCTTGGAGAAAGTCTCCGAGACTTCTGTAACACTCTCCAAGACTTCTACAACACTTTCCAGGACTTCTTTAACACTCTCCAAGACTTTTATCGAGCTCTATAACATTCTTTGAGACTTCTGTAACACTCTCCGAGACTTCTATCGAGACTTTAGAATATGCTTCGAGACTTTCACTAACCTATTAACTGTTCATCATGTTTCCCACTCGAAAATCCCAACCCTCAACAACTTTAACAATGGACGATTCTAAACTGAAACCCAATTTGGTTTTAAAATGAACAAAAAGATTGACTCTTGAGTGCGTTAGCGTAGCACCACTCCGACGCCGTTCGAGTGAGCGCTTGAGTTTCAATAGGACTTTCTCTCTCTACTTTACAACTTTATTACTGTAAACCGAATGAAAGAAAGCTGACGTGAAATAATGGTTAGGGTTGTTTTTATCCATTCACCCTAATATATACATTTTAAAGATAAATCATTAAAATAGAGACAATGTTGAAAAGCCACCTCCAAAAAGTATCATTTAATTTTTAGACTTGCTAGAAACCATCGAAGAAGAAGAAGAAGTGATGTACAGGGGTTGTACGTACGGTGACCATACAGCACCCAACCACTGCCCAAGCCCTATAGACGATTCCAGTGACTTGGTGATGTGCAGACACTGTTCGTACAACGATTATACAGATTCCTAGGCAACAATTTAGCGATTTTTGGTTGAATTTAAGGGGTAATCTTGTATTTTCTCCTCATTTCATGCCTCAGTTACTCCACTATATAAATACACATTCTCTCACACATCTTTAACAGACCACACACCACACCACAAACCCTCTTCTTTATCAAATAAGAGAGAGATTCAAGCTCCCATGAAGGTTTTTCCTTCATGGGAGCGCACCATACATCTCCACCACTACCTTCCACACTTCTTCAACCCATCTTAAAGTAGATTTCAAGGAGAAAGGAGAGCTCTAAGCACCAATTTTGAGCCAAGCAACATCAATTAAAATAGAGAAGCTTTGAGGGAAATTTCTGTTAGGAATTTCGATTAACACAGTAAAACAAAAAAAACAACATGCTTAGGCACAACATTAAACCGAATGCTTAACCTAATATGTTTCTATAAATACTTAATCAAACCCTAAACAATATAACATAACCCATATCAATTCAAGAGAAAATAAGTAAATCGAGAAAGCGGAAGCGTACCTGAATCCATTGCTGGAGATTTGTGAACGGGTTGTGATCTTCCAAATTATCACGACCTTTATGAACCCTACTGTGTTCTATTTTTTGCTATGTTGATGGGATACAGAGAAAACGAAAGTATCGTGTAATTTGGGGACCATAACCCTAAATATATAATAATCAAATTATTATATATGTTGGCTATTTCTAATTCGGCCCCTCAACAAATTAGAAATAGTACTCTGGTATCTACACATTAATTCCATGACAATTATACCCTTAAGCCTTAATGCTTTATATCTTAATTAGATCACTTTAATTTAGGCTTAACCAAAAAATAGCACAACACATTTAATGTTCACATGTGTGGCCCCATATGATGGAATTTTTTCCAACAATCTCCCACTGGGCCACATATGTAACTTTACAAATGTGTATGACTTTATGAGCTCCAAAATTTTGCTATCAGGCTTTCGTCACATTTAGCGTAACTAAACCCATCAATGGTCACGTATACTAACATAACCAAATGACAAAGATCAATCATGGATGCATAGCATGGAAATTACATGCAATGTGATCTATACATGTCTATTCCAAATGGTCATACTTTATTCCTTAGTGAGATCAAAACTTAACTCAATGTAACAGAGTGTAATTAACTGAATACTTTATTTCTGATCAGATAAATATCCAAATATATAAATGCATACATATATCCAAAATAAAAATATAGAGCAATACAATACATAATTATACAAACTCCCACTATAATGTGATATCCTCACATAAAATAACACCCATATGAGCAGTGTGCTCATGAAAGACATTGGGTGGTAATCCTTTTGTAAGCGGATCCGCTATCATGGAGTTTGTCCCAATATGCTCTATGGATATATGTCCACTCTGTACTATTTCCTTCACAATTAGGAACTTAATGTCAATATGCTTTGACTTAGATGAGCTCCTGTTGTTATTAGAATATAGCACTGCTGACTTATCGTCACAATATAGTTTGAGTGGTCTTTCAGCACCCTCCAGAATGCGCAGTCCAGTGACAAAATTCCGCAGCCATATTCCATGGTTGGATGCCTTATAGCATGTTACAAACTCTGCTGCCATGGTGGAAGAAGCTATGAGTGTCTGTTTGGCACTCTTCCAAGATATAGCTCCACCAGCCAACATGTATATGTAGCCTGATGTGGATCTCCTACTGTCTTGACATCCAGTAAAATCGGAGTCAGAATACCCTATGATCTCAAATTGATCCAATCTCCTATATATAAGCATGTAATCTTTTGTTCTCTTCAAATACCTCATAACCCGCCTGGCTGCTATCCAATGATCCATTCCAGGGTTACTTAAATATCTGCCTAACATACCAACAATGTACGCAATATCCGGACGCGTACACACCTGAGCATACATTAGACTCCCTGCAGCTGATGCATAGGGAATCTTCTGCATTTCCTTACCTTCAAGGTTACTTTTGGGGCACTGGTTGAGACTGAACTTGTCTCCCTTAGCGACAGGGGTGTCACCTGGTTTGCTGTCCTGCATGCCAAACCTTTTGAGCACTGTATCGATATAGCTCCTTCGTGATAATCCAAGAATACCCCAAGAACCATCTCATTGTATCTGGATCCCTAATACAAAAGAGACATCACCAAGATCTTTCATCTAAAAAATCTTTTTTTGAAATCTCTTGGTTTCATGCAACATGCCTATATCGTTTATGGCAAGCAGTATGTCATCGACATATAAAACCAGGAATATGTGCTTACTCCCACTGAATTTGTGATACACACAATTATCAACAACGTTTATCTCAAAACCAAACGAGATTATCATTTGATGAAACTTATTGTACCATTGACGGGAAGCTTGCTTGAGTCCATAAATGGATTCTGTCAATTTGAAAACCATATTCTTTAGGTCTCCTGACTCAAAGTTTTCTGGTTGTACCATATAAATTGTTTCGTCAATGTTACCATTGAGAAACGACGTCTTGACATCCATCTGATGAAGCTCAAGGTCAAAATATGCAACAAATGCCATGATTGTCCTAAAAGAGTCTTTCGTTGAAAACCGGAGAGAGAGTCTCTTTATAGTCAATCCCTTTCTTTTGGGTAAAGCCTTGAGTTACAAGACGAGCTTTATACCTTTCCACATTATCTTTCGAATCCCTTTGGTTTTAAATATACATTTACAACCAATGGGCTTCAGACCTTTTAGTAATGGGATAATTACCCAAACCTTATTGTCTTGCATAGACTTATACTCCTCATTCATGACATCAATCCACTTTTGAGAGTTGGAACCCTGCATGGCTTGATGGAAATTGATTGGATCATTTTTCATCATTCCAATGTTTTCCTCATGTTCCTCATTCATGACCTCCTCCTCATGATATCAAAGTAATTGTGTATGTGTTATGTAAATGCAATGACGTACGTTGGGAAATAAGTAACATAAAACCTTAATAACTGGAGAGAAATAGATAGTTAATTATGTTACCAAATCTAATATCAGCTTTTCGATGTCCACCAACACTGCAAAATGTTGACGTATCATAGGGATCATTTGATCGGTATATAAACTATTCAAGTCCAGTGTTACATTACATTAGAAAAACAAATTCACAATTGAATACACTATAATATTGGCAATATAACAAATAATAGGAATGGAATACTACTTTACTTGGTCTTGGCTCTTTAGAAACAACTTGAACTCAACTATGTTTATTTCTTCTTCGTTTGACTATTCATTCGAGTCATAAGGTTTCCTTTTCATCCTGGGTATGGGATCTGTCCACGGGCTTTCGAGACACCTAGACCATTTTTGGCCCTTCTTTTTATCGGTATCTTTGTATTCAACATCAGGGTTGGCCCCTTCAACCGTTACCACACTATTGGACATGTTTGGGACTATAAAGTACATAGTTGGGGATGGATAATCATCCGCGACTAATGTCGGCTGAACCATTTTATCCTCTCAAAATAGCTCGACAGTTGATTGCAATCGTCTATTGTTCGTCATGGATAGATTTTTTCTTCGAGTCGTACATATGATTAAAAATTTAGTCAATCGAAAACCATTGATATACATTGTAAAAACACAATTATCAAATGTACCTTGACCATATCATACTGAAATGCAACAACCCCAATAACCCCACCGTCACTCTCACTCTCAACCTTCTTCACAGCTCCATCATCAAAGCCAACAATTAATGAAATCTCTTTATCATCATTGCCAACACCTTCTAATACTGGATCATCATGAACATCTTTCTTATCTCCCTCATCCATATTAGAATTCAAATCAACATCATTAACAACATTATTTTGCTAAGCAGCCTTACCAACTTCACCAACTTAATCTTTAGCATACGCCTTAGCCATTTCTAAATTTAATTCAGCAATAACCTTATGAACTTGAACTTCATTGTCTTTGTTAACCATTTATGAATTAACATCAACATTATTTCCAGCATTAGGACTAACACCATAATTAGTATTCAACAACAATAATAAATTACTGAAAATTATTAAGATCTAAACTATTATATATAATAATATATCAAATACGTTATATCCAACATTGAATTCAGTTCGAAACTCGCCAGAAACTTGCTTGCTGGTGAGTTTCCAATACCTTTATATACAACCTTTATCTCTTGTCTAATCTTAAAAAATTCCTATGTACAAAAGGAAAGTATTCGTTCCTCACTTTCCAGCATAGCAGCATATAGTTTTGGGAGAGTGGAAGGCACCTGAATTTTGTAATAATTATTACAACGCTTACAAGAATAACATACTAAAACCAATTTCCAAAACCAAACGACACTTGTAGTATCAATCTTAGGCCTATCACATTTATGTTTTCATATATGCAAAGCCCTATACAAAATATTTATAGTGGAAATTCTATAGTACATAATAATACATTAACAGCCACAGAAACCAACTCACATTTTCATACAAAGTATCAATAAATTGTTCAAGTTTAGTGTATATGCAATCATATCTTAGGATTTTTATCAATGAATAGCTTCTTCTTAGAAGGGGGAATATTCATTAGAATATGTGCTTTTAGATCTCCCGATAGAAGCTCTTGTAAGGTTGTTGTGAACAGTTCTATTAATCTCATCACTGTCATTGCCTGTCTTATTATCATCACCTTCATCATCAGAACCAACATCCTTTTCCTCTTCCCTTGGCCGTACAATCGGCTTCACCAACTTCTTCCTCTCCTTATTTCTTAATGGGCCACAACATCTTTTTGGTTCGATGACTGAAATTAATTTGTACCCTTTTCTAAAATTTCAATATCCTAAGGAAATAAAGTCATCTACATATCGAGAACAAACAATTGTTAGGGTATTGTCACAAATAATTATTGCTATATAATTAAAAGAAAGACTAATTAAGTACACACTATTGTATTGAATATAGATTCAATACCTGTAACCTTTGAATTGAATTTCCATCTAGTGAACCTTAGAAACCCGGTACCAACTCTTAACCCGACTAGACCTTCAAAATGAATAAATCTCTTTATGGCCTATACCTATACAATTTAAGCTAATATCAAACAATGTTTTTCTACGATGGAGATAGTTTAATGTTCAAAATATCATACATTTTGATAAAACATGCTTGAAGTACTAGAGGGAACCCGGTTAAATTTTATGTATAATAGTTGGATTTCATTTTCTTTTGATCTTCCTCACTCTGCAACATTTCTTTCTCTTTCCCTTTGACTTTCACTTCTTCTTCTTCTACTGTCTTCTTGTTCTTCTACTTTTTCTTGTTCTTTTTCTACTTATCTTCTTCTTCTTCTTACTCTACTGTCTTCTTCTTCTTATTCTTCTTATTCTTCTTCATCTTCTCATTCTTCTTATTCTTCTTATCTTTCTTCTTATCGTCTTTATCTTACTCTCTGAGTATATGGAGGTGTTTCTCAAGTACATCTGTAAGATAATACAATGTATAACTAAAGATGTAAGAACCCAATGTAATTTTTTTGAATTAATCTTCATTTCAACTAATGAAAACAACCACCCGAGATGGTTGTCCCTTCGTCATCCGTGCTAAAGAATCGGCTGACCATATAGATATTCAACATCCTTAATGCATCTTCACTCTTTTTCTGGATGACATTTTTTTTTCCAAAGTGGCATACAATATCTTGGCAGTAGGTCTTTTTCCTTTAAAAATTCTTGTCAACATTGAATCTTCTTGCACTTCATTATTGTTGGAAAAACCTTTAGGTAGTTGTCCCATATTCAACCTGCTGCACAAACAAAACTCTTCTTGACCAACACGAGCTTTCAACTTCCCTAACGCAAAGCACATCTCATCTGGAATTTGTCCATTAGCATGAATAATCTCTCTTTTCAAAATATTATGAATTAGATGCCTGTAAATTGTCACTGGTTGCTTCAAATTCAAATATTGACCGAAAGGTCACTGCTTGAATTTTTCCAACAACCCAATTTTTTTTATGAGCACTGTCAAGTCTCTAATCAATCACTTTTTTTTAGAGTTTACTCTCACTCGAATCCACTTATCATGACTTAGGAACCGACGCATTTTTTTATTTGAATTCGGCATCTGGTTAATGAAAATAACAAAAGAAAATGAAAAGTTAGGTAAAATGAAATACATGAAACATCAATCATAGGCTCAAAATTATACATGTATCAGCAGTCTCATGCTTAAAATAACAAACGAATCATCAGTTATGGGCACAATTTAATAAGTGAATCTTCAGTTTTATGCTCAAAACAATACATGCATTATCCTTCTTGGGCTCATAATAATACATGCATCATCCATCAGTACTAGGCTTATGAAAATCATTCATAGTCTCACAGGCTAAAAAAACACATTCAACATCAGTCTTAGGCTCAACATAATACATGCTGTTAGTTGCGAAATAGACAAGAAAAAATAATAAAAACCTTTGAAGTTCACAAATCGTAAATGATAGCACAACGGAAGGCAAGGGTCGTTCCCACAAAGAATTAATTACCTAATAAAATAAGGATTTATCTATAGCACTCTAGGACTTTAATCTAACTAATCAGTTAACGCATACACACGAATAAGTGTTTTTGAAATGATTATTAAAACTGAAGAAAATTAAATAACAATAAATAAAACGCAAAATAAAATCTAATGAGGAAAAATATATAGAAAAGCACTAGTTAGGACCTTCTATCCACCACTAAACAATCATCCAATCCATAGACAATAATGAAGTTAGAAGATAATCAAACATGATGAAGATATTCACGATAAGGTGTTGGCATCCCACTGGAATCGTATAGATTCTCTCGTAGTTAGTATGTAAGTTGCATGGCATCTATATAAATACGTGTACTCTAGATTATAACCTAGCATGAGCATCTACTAGATTTAATAATCGGAACCCAATAAGAGCGAAGATAATATGAATATCACACAAACCCTAGAATATGACATTTATTCTAAGTAATTCATGAATCAATTTCCCTTAATTAGGTCTTATTCCAACTAATTGTTGCATGCAATAATATGTCCATATGGAATTTAAACTCTATCTTACAACATAGATCCTAAGATGGCGAATCAAAGAAACAAAGATAGTGGAAAAACAATTCTTATGGATAAATTGAAACCATCATATAAGAAAAATAATACTTCATTAAAACATAAAACTTGTCTATGAAATTAGAATCATGTCTAGAGCTTCAAGTTAGCCCTAACTAATAAGAAAATTAGCTAAAAATAAAAACTAGAAAAATAAATAAAAACATCTAATCTAAAGAATGGTAGAAGAAAAAAATGTTGATGAAGTCTCAATCTTCAATCTTCAACTCTCCACCCATCTCTTGAAGAAACTCTTGGTATTTATAGGTGATTCTCCTTGTAGACACCCAATTTGCTTTGTTGAAGGAAATACATCAAGTAGAAAAATAGGATTGAGCAAGGACTGAGAATCCTTTCTTAAATTGGATTTTTTTTTGGATGATTGACTTTTAATTTGAGTTTAGGAAGTTTTTCAAACATGTCTTGATTTTCTAAAGTCATTAGAATTTGATTTGGGAAGTTTTTGGATAATTATGGACCAATTCGGAGTGGAAATCTACCAAAGTATGTAAGCACCACGGTTTTGTTCGCTCTGTAGGTCACCCATGGTCCAAACAGCGTAACATCTCTGCTGGTTACCGCTGCCTAAGTTGTTACGTAGGCGAGGTGCACAAATCACGGTCTAGCCCTCAGTAGACTTCTCTTGCTCCGAGGTTCGGTTACTAAAACGACCATAACTTCTTATAGAAAACTCCGATTGACGAACCGTAAAGTTTTCCGAAAACTAGACTTCAGGGGCTTTCTAAAACAAGTAGATCTCAACCTGTTTTGTTCTGAGAAGGGAGATATGGTCTTCATGAGTTTGACATACTGTAAAGGTATTTCTCCAAACTTCACTAAAAATCACCTTTTTATCTTCAAAGTCATTCCAAGAGCTATCTTCTAAACAAACTCAACAAACACATTAAAACGTTCAATTATACTCAAGAACATAACATAAAACATTGGAATTAGGGGACTCAAATATCAACATTTATCGACCTAACAAATACCCCCAAACCTAGTTTTTGATAGTCCTCGAGCAAAATTGAAATAAAAACAAGGCTAAAAAAATATATAAACTATACCATTTTCGTACGGAAACATGATAGCATTGAGCATATGCTACAAGCCTTTAAACCTCTAGGTGTCCCTAGTAAGAGAATTTATAGTCTTCTGAGGGTTGACAACAATGGTACCCACAAACATAAATATACGGAGAATCAAATAATCAAGAAGCAACTCAAATGTGCCAGTCAAAGCCAATGCATGTTAAATCCACTAAGTAGAGACTAAAATTATACCACAAATTTGAATGCACTGCTTTGTTTGAATGAAAAGCCCATACTCAAAGTACTCTAGTTTCAAAAACACATTGTCAAATGTCATAGATATAATTTGCCTCAACTCTATTTCTCACAAGATAGCGCTTATTAATTTCACACAGAACCTAGGCAAATACACTCATCAAGCATATGTGAATGGAGTTTACGCACAAGAAATTTAAAGATATTATCTCATATGAATATATAATTGAAAGAATGCTTGATTTAATGCAAATGATCTCAAGAACGAAATCAGACATTAAAAACAAGATAGAGCACATGTTTACCTTTACTCTTGAGCTAGCATTCCCAAAGGATCAATTAGGTCTTTTCTTTGGTTGTAATGGCGCCATTGGGTGAAAGGTTAAAAGAAAAGAAAGGAAAAAAGGAAATTCAAAAAGTTTAAGATCATGCTAAGAGATGTATCGTGATATATCGATGAGTGGACATCTATCCTCTGAATCTTCTTTGTAATTGCATCCAAACTTTTTCATCGATTTCTTCAACTTCTCTTTAAATTAAATACAAAACTTAAGTTCCTTTTTTTTCCATCATTCTTTTGTCTTCTTCGCTTTGCTCTTCTTCAAATTTTGTTTATTTTTTTTTTACACTTTTTTGTAAGGAATTTTTTTTAAGTGCATTTTTTATTCCTTTCTATACCTCATGCATTCCATAGAACTTACCCATGGTTCTCATCTTCTTTTCTTCATCTTCATCTTGAACTTGAACTTGAACTTAAACTTGAACTTGAAATTCTTCCTGAATTTCTTCCACTCGACATGATCCCAAGCTATAGGGTACGACCAATATATATATTGGGTATAAAGGATAGAGCTTAAGTGGGTGATGAAAGAAAAAGGCTCATAAGTGTTTGGCTTCAAAAGGGAAAATGGAGCACACACATGGATAGTGAAATTTAAAACCTTTTATATAGGTTAAACACATATTGCATATGTCACTTCTAATGGTTCAACCAAAACAAGAGCAAAGTCCACATGTGATATCTTTTATGATGAATGTTCTTTAATATCTAATGCATAACCTATTGAGATCAATTCCCATACTAAGAACCTAGTAAGTGTTTAGGAGTAGAAACACCAAAACCCTCATATAATGTCATTTATGTACGCTTTTTGGCCTTTTTGGCTTAGTGAACTCACAAGGGTAGTCTCCACTATTAATCATGGCAATCCAACTAAGCATCCTATCCACTATCACATCAAGAACATGTCATAAGTTTTGAAAAATGTAATGTGCTAATCTAGATGGCAAGAAGTTAGTCTAAACTCAGTGAATAAAGCATACATTATGACTTTTAAAGCACATAAAAGAAGCATCTCAACATAGAGGACAAAAATTCCAAAAACCGGTGACTTTTGAAATCGACCTATGTTTGGTAACTAATGCATGTCTCTGAAAATACTTAAAATATTTTTCTCAAATTATAATACAAGAACTTAGACATGAAAAAAAAACACTTTTTGTTCAGAAAATATTTCAAAAATCGATTTGGAAAAGTTTGAAAACAAGCTATGAAAACAGCTCACTCGAGGATTCGCGAAACAGAGCATCGCTTCTGACTTTTGTTCAAAGAATTGATCATAACTTTAAAAATATCACCAAGATTTTTTTGTTCTTTATACCTTTGGATTTGTATCGAAAAATCAAAGAATCTTACTTGGACGAAAAAAAAATTCTTTGCCAAAAGGTACAGTTTCAATGAAAAAGTTTACCCAAAAATATCTCTAGCTAAACATGAAAACTCAAAGAATTAAAAAACACACAAAAATAATAATGAAAAATTAAACCACACCCCCAAACCTAATCTAAACATTGCTCTCAATGTATGATTAATAAATATAATAAAAGAAGTAGGGAAGGAGGGTCAACACAAAAACAAAAATAAAATGAAAAACAAAAAACGAAAGAAAAACCTGGATGGGTTGCCTCTCACCTAGCATTGGTTTTACGTCGCGGCTTGATGCATTTAGCTTATCTCTTCAATCTGGCTCAGGAACCTTGCTCACATCTTTCACCTCAAATGTATCCCCTATCTTTTCATTGCGAATCTCATCAATGAAAGTTTTCTTCTCATTGCTGCTCTTTTCATCTACCTTTGTCTTATCTCGGAATGAAAGAATTTCTTCAACCATGTGCACGGTTTCAATAGTCTTTGAGGGGATCTCATCATGACTTGGAAATTTTTTAGGGTGAGGCTCAATCAATAAAGCTTTGGTGCGGTCTTGGATCATGTTTGGGTCACAAGGAAACATAAGAAATTTATTGGAATTTTCTCATGACCTTCCTCTTCTTCTTTCACCTCACTATTCTCCTCTTCTTCCTTCCACAACTCTTCGCCATTTTGGATAGTAATTTCTTTGCATGACTATAATTTGTTATCTCTTGGGTTTTAAATCTCTTTGGCTTAGCTAGGTTGCTATTTATTCTAATTGGTTCTCAATATTCCTTACAGATTGTCTTGTTTCCTGTTAAAAAAAATAAGTACTAAGAGCCAAAGAATCAAGTAACTCTTAGAGAGACTTACCATGTCGAGGAGGTTGCTATGGTTGTTGAGGCACGAATTGGTATTGCAATGGAGGTGATTGATATTGACACCATCCTTGATTGTAAGTGTTGAAGAATAGGTCACTCCTTTGTTGCATTTAGTTTACTCAAGCCATCTCCCCCCAATAGCCTCCTAGACTTGGGCATGATTTTGACGAATGTCCATAATTTGTGCAAATCGCTCACTCTTGAGCTCTTGGAATCAAATGTTGAACCAAGCTAGTTAAATGAGCTATTTGGGACCCATAATAATTCATGTTCAATTATAAAATAAAACATAATGAACTAAAACTAAAAGAAAAGAAAAATTAAAGACCTAAAAAAATAAAAATAATAAAAGCCTAAGAAAATAAATAAAACAAAAGAAAATAAACTCAAAATAAAAGTAAGTAATTTAATTCCCTAGCAATGGTGCCACAAACTTGTTGGTTGCGAAATAGACAAGCAAAAAAAATAAAAAACCTTACAAGTGCACAAATTGTAAACGATAGCATAGTGGAAAGCAAAGGTCATTCCCATAGAGAATTAATTGCCTACTTAAATAAGGATTTATCTATGACACTCTAGGACTCTAATCTAACTAAAAATAAGAAAACAAAATTACTTAATGCACACACACGAATAGTAGTTTTTGAATTGATTATTAAAACTAAAGAAAATTAAATAACAATAAATAAAACGCAACATAAAATCTAATGAGGAAAAATATATAGAAAAACACTAGTTAGGACCTTCTATCCATCACTAAACAATCATCCAATCCATAAACAATAATAAAGTTAGAAGATAATCAAACATGATGAAGATATTCACGGCAAGGTGTTGGCATCCCACTGGAATCGTATAGATTCTCTCGTAATTTGAAGAAAATGTGTGAATAAAAAATACTTTGCATACAAGACATGTTGTATTCAAATCCAAAAGCAATGGTATTTGGCAAAGCAAATGACAAAGGTTTCCAATATAATGAGAGAAGCAAGGATATAGAGATATTATTGATATCATGTTTTAATGGCACTATATCCAACCTTATAAGCTAAACATGGCTTGAGCAACTTTGCACCCTATTTGATTTTTCCGGGAGGATAACTGTATGATAGTAGCCATGTTCAACTAATAAAGAAAGAGAGACATTGATGCAACATTTTAGTCTCACTAGCTTCTTTTCACACAATATTTTGCATTCAACAATTGTAATCAACAATTCATGCTTTATCATTTTTTTCATTAGCATGTCATTAAAGAATCATCATGTCATGAAGATAATTATAGGTCATTCAATATGTACTTCCTATGTAGATCTCCTAGTCCAAAAATGCATGTTTGAACATAAATATGACACGGATTGTAATCAAAGCAAAGTTCACACTTATTGAAGAAAATACAATATAGTATAGTATAAGTGCAGCCAAGCTACTCAAGCAATCAATAAAGGAGCATAAACATTTAAAAAAAAAATTGCATGCAACAAGTATACAATAGCTCTCTTTGCTTGAGTTCCCCTTATGGGGTCAATGACCACAACTCATCACTCACCAACTCTAAACACTCCACCACAAACAACCGCCCCTACCCAAATTGTTATCACCATACCCATTCCAAATCGATCTCATCAAACCGACTCACCGAGTGAGCCATACACAACCCCACTCACATCTCAACCAATGTTCACATGTGATGCCCCCACTGCATTGCCTCATCCACTACCTGAACCGAACCCCACCTCTCCCACAAGAGTGATTCAAACACGATCCAAGAGCAATATATACAAACCGAAAGCAATCCTTGATCTACACTCAACCACAGTTTGAACCAACTACTTTGACACAAGCTCTCAAACACTTGGAATGGCGGCATGCCATAAGTGTTGAGTATGATGCTCTTGTAAAAAATGGCACATGGGATTTGGTTCCTTCTCATCCATCTCAGAATGTGGTGGGTTGTAAATGGATATTTCGAATCAAACGTCATCCGGATGGTTCCGTGGCTCGGTACAAAGCCAGGCTGGTGGCAAAAGGCTTTCACCAACGACCAGGCATCGACTTTAATGAAACATTCAGTCCTGTGGTGAAACCTGTCACTGTTCGCCTTATTCTAACTATTTCTATTACTAATGGCTGGCAACTACGCCAGCTTGATGTCAATAATGCTTTTTTCCAAGGGACCCTCACTAATGATGTATACATGATCCAACCACCCTATTTCACACACTCCACCAAACCACATCATGTGTACAAATTAAAGAAGGCGATCTATGGTCTCCGTCAGGCACCGCGCGCCTGGTACACTGAACTTCGTACCTTCCTCTTGTCTGCCGGGTTCACTAACTCCAAGTGTGATGCCTCTCTCTTCATAATCAGAAGCCATGCACACACATTATACCTCCTTGTCTATGTAGACGACATCATTGTCACTGGCTCTTCTAACTCACGAGTCAGAGACTTCATTGCCACTCTCGCCCATCGGTTCTCTCTGAAAGATCTCGGACTGTTATCCTTTTTTCTTGGTGTTGAAGCTCACTGTTCCTCGCATGGTCTTTTTCTGTCTCAACAACTGTACATTCGAGATCTCTTGCTCAAAACAAACATGCTTGAGTCAAAGTCAGTTTCGACACCGCTTTCGCTCACTGAAACCTTGAAACTCAATGATGGCAGCGCACCCACAGATATCACCCAGTACAGGCAAGTGCTCGGTTCTCTCCAGTACCTTTCCCTGACTCGTCCTGAGGTCTCATTTACAGTAAACAAACTCTCTTAGTTCATGCATCGTCCGACAACGAACCACAGGAATGCGGTGAAGCGTGTGCTTAGGTACCTCAAAGGCTCTCTTGATCACGGCCTACTCATTTCCCGGAATACACCTCTTCACCTCCATGCCTTTGCTGATGCTGATTGGGCGGGTGATCCTAACGATCGACGCTCCACTACGGCCTATAATATGTTCCTTGGCTCCACACCCATCAGTTGGAACTCCAATAAAAAATACACAGTTGCAAGGTCATCTACTGAGGCGGAATACCAAGCCATCGCATCAACAGCTGCTGAACTGAATTGGATCGACCATCTCCTCACTAAACTTCAGATACGGGTGCCTCTCACTCCTGTTATTTACTGTGACAATGTTGGAGCCACATATGTCTGTGCCAATCCCATTTTCCACAGCCGCATGAAGCATGTTGCCATTGATTTTTTCTTTGTTCGGGATCAAGTGGCTCGACAACAACTTCGTGTCGCACACGTCATTACAAAAGACCAGCTAGCGGATTCATTTACCAAGGTCCTCTCCCGCAGACAGTTTCAAGATCATCGGTCCAAGATAGGCATCCTACCCGGAAGCTCTATCTTGCGGGGGCATATTAACGGTGGAGATGCAAAAGACAACACCTAGTATTAATCTTGTTAATTACCGTGTACAACTAGGACAGTAAATATTTAATTATGTATCAATTTATATATACATGTGACTTAATTACACTCCTACTCTGTCAAGGTGTAACTGTATAAATACCTTTGCATATCAATGAAATTAGTGGGCATTATTTACATTTAAATTTGTAATCCTATTAATATGTACTCCGGCTATCCTTCTAAGTAGAAAGAAATAAGTACCACATAAGGCTTTAACTAGATAAGACTCATGCATCGATCTTAGTCTCTCCAGAATCTAGATCATACTTGTCTGATGTTGCTAACAATTTTGCAGTCAATGTGTCTGACACCAAGGACATACAAGATAAATTGGATGTGGATGAATCCACATCCTTTGTAACAGTATCTCTATATATGAGGTGTAGTATGGTCTGTAAGAAATAAAAAAGGTAAAATAGTGATGGTGTAATACTCTTATAGGAGCAAAAACAATTGACTTAGTATCACATCTTAAACCAAACTGTTGTAGATAATAATAAAATTTACCTTAAACACCATTCCAATGATCTGGAAAAAAAAGCACCGAAACAACTACGAAGACTCAACAAAACAAATACCCATATCAAGCATACATAAAAATTGACAAAATGTAACACTATACTTCTAATGCATATTAAAAAAAAATACACAATTAAAATCTTTCAAATTTGAATGGAAATATAAGGAACTCACACTTGCATCAGCAGAGCCACTACCAAGCATAACATCATGATCAGGCACTCTTTCGTCACCATTCATCTATCCTAACAAGCAAAACTGATTCAAAGACAACCAATCTAAAAAAGAGGGTAGGGCTGGGTGGAGTGTGGACCTTGTAATGGAAAAGTTGTAGAAGTGTGAGGATCAATGCCCTTCTCACCAATACACAAAAGCATGAGATTCTCAGCAGTTTTGTGGACAAACCCAAGATCAATTCAACAATCTACCAAGTCGGACCATATCCCCTTCTACTCTCTTATCACCTTGATTGCGCTAGCATAATAACCTGAACCAAACATGTTATATACCTAAAACACACTTTACGAAATTTCACTTCCAACTTAAATTGGATATCATTACAAGCTTAAAAATGGTTTCTTGTCTCATTTTACATTTTTTATGAATTTCATTTTACATAACTACTCTCATAAAAAAACTGTTTTCAACATATTTCAGGATAGTAGTTTTGTAGTTGTGGCCGTAGTTGTGTAGATATGTTGGAAATTTTGAAAAAATTCTATAATCGGAGTCCGAAACTATTTGTCAAGGGCAACTTGCTAGCAAATAATCACAACCATGCAGTTTTTAATCTTTCCATATACATTGACATACTTAACTGGAAGAGCCAATTAAGAAGCAGTTCTTGCAAGATTACGGACATCGAGACTCAGGAGCCCATAAGCATTGTGTCAATAACAGCTAGATTCGAAAGCTTTTTTAAGCTATTAAGAACTCCAACTCCAAATCCTACACAATAACTTACCTCATTTAAAATTACTAGTTGCTGGTTGATCGAAAAGTTGGAAACATTTTAACATCCAAAAAATATCTAGAATGGTATACACCATTTTCTTCGTGAAAAAGTAATTTCAAATCCTAAGCAACAATATACACACCTAATACTGCATATATTTGCAAGTCTTAGGGGTAGTTTATTTTTTTGTCCGATGACCGGATGGTCCTGAATTTTTCTAAAGACTAAATAAGGATTGAAATCTGAATTTGAATGACATGTTTGTTTTTTTTATCACATCTAAATAGATTGTTAACACGTTTGTTTTTTTTTTAAACTAAAATTGTCTGAAAATAAATAATTTTACCTTTATACCCGTGTTAAACAATTATACATATAATATGAAATAAAAGCAATCAAAAAATAATAATTATATATGAACACATATGATCATGATTTTCTTCTTCAATTACAAACAAACTTCATTTTTACTAAGAAAAGAAAAGGTTTTTTTTTTATAAAAAAAAAACCTCACACAAAACACTCTAAAAAAAAGTAATATATAAATGCATCACCCTAATATCACAATAAAGTATTGATATTAAACATCAATATAAGAAGTTATTAGGATTCTTTTTTATTTTTAAAGCTATTTAAAATAAACAATATATTAAATTAAAGATTTTCACTCCATATATAATTATGATGAAACTGAAAATATGTTATATGTGGGGGATAGTATCTCAAGAAAAGATATTTGATTGCATTTCATGCAATTCAGTGATTTTCAATTAAGTGAGTCAGAATTTTTTTCATTGATTTGCAATTAAGTGAAAGTCAGAATTTTTTACTTTTTATTTTAAGTTGTTTTTTGGTATTTTTAAGTTGTTTGACAACTTAAAAAAACTGAAAAATAAATGAACACAATTAAAAATTAATAACAAAACAACTTAATAATTATTATTCAGACACATTAAGTTTTAAGTGGAAAAAATAAACGACCCCTTACTTCTAAGTAGGCAACATGTATTATGTGAAAAATAAAATAAATAACCGAAAAAGAAATGAACACAATTAAAAATTAATTTCAGTACTTGGGGTACTACTACAAAAATGTTAAAAGACATCAGTGTTTTACATCGGTTTTTTGGTAACTGATTTTAAAAAAAACTTTATACATCAGTTCATAAAAAAAAAAGCTGATGTCTTAAATATTACAGTTTGAAAATATCGACATCGGTTTCTGGAAAAACTGATATTGATTTATTTTGCAAAAGATATCGGTTAAAAAAAATTGATTCCTTAAAAATGCAGTTTAAAAAGACATCGGTTTCTGAAAAAACCGATATGGATTTATTTTACAAAAGATATCAATTTCCTTTAAAATTGATCTCTTAAATAAATTAAAATTATTATTTTTGGTTAGGTAAAATTTGAAATTTAATAAATTTACTTTTAAATCATTTATTTTTTAAAAATTCAATAAAGTGATTTTAAAGAAATTGTTTATTTATTTTGCACCCTCTTGTTCATACTAAAAGACACGTTAATAATTCAATTAACCAAATAAATTAGGAATCCGAGTATTACATTTGTTTATTAAATTACTAGATGCATGTAGAGAAATATCCCCATGTAGTGAGAGTTGTATACCAAATCATGTTTATTACAATTTGATGTCAATAGTCTCCTATATAGTATAGACCCATAACTCGACTATATATATTTTAAAACCTATAATTTTATTAAAAGTTTCAATAAATATTTTGTATTATATGTCTGTCGTAGAAATTAGAATTTTAAGTACCTAAATAAATTGAAATTTATCTAACAAGTTCTTTTTATTTCTAAAAAATCATAAAGGTTATATATAATTATCGTACAATTGTTAGCAAATACAATCTTGTAGTCAAGTGGTAAAGGCATACCACACTTGAACTTAAGGTTTAAAGTTCAATTAATCATAATGACAATTAATTGTCATTAATATCATAAGTGAGTTGTAGGCCGCTTGGCGGCCGGCTAACGGAGGCCGGACGGTGGTTTGTACAATGTCGGTTTTATATATAACCGATGTGTTTTTAAAATCATTTACATTGGTTAAAAACCATTTTCAACATCACTCAAATCTATATCGATTAAATTTTTTTGAAAAATCGATGTCTTGCATGTAAAATAACCGGTGTCTTTCAACTTTTTGGTAGTAGTGGGGGAGTGTGTTCATCCACAAAACTCAATTTCGTCTGCTTTTCCAGTTGAGCTTGGAATAAGACTATCAAAACAGTTCACGTAAAGATCCATGCTTACGAATGTTTGAAGACCTGAAAATGAAGTCCTAGTTGGTTCTACGGTTTCCAATAACAACAATTAATATTATAAAAAATAAAATAAAAAAGAAAATTGACAAAAGGGAAGTTTATGAGAAAACATACCAATTGAAGATTAGAGAACATGGTTAAACCAAACAAAAAATTCATTCACTCATTCACTTGAAATCAAATCAAAAACTAAAAACTATTTAAGCTTCAATCGAATAATGAGACATGAGAGAGAGAGAGAGAGAAAACATATCTAGAGGATTGTTTGACTTCAATAGAATCAATAGCAATCTCCCACATCGTGGAAGGGATCTCCAGAACCGAGAAGAGACCATGTCTGGTTGTTCGACTTTGGGGATTTTAAGCGTGTGTGATTTATGGACAGTAGTGAATTTGAAAATTTGGGATTTTTTTATTCCTTAAACATGTGAAATATCTACTACGGACTACTATTTATCCTGTGATAATTAACGATATATCCACCACGGGCAAATAGAGGCTCGTCGTGACAATTTTTTTAATTCATACCAAGGGCTCGTGGTTACTATTGTTTGTCTAACTCAGGCCCTTCATGCCCGTGGTAGATGGCATGTGATGGAAACCCCATTTTCTTGTAGTGCAAAGACATATCATCAACAAAAGCTCAAACATACAACACAGGGTGAGTGGCAATGTTAACCACACAAAACAAAACAGACATAACATAACACACACCCTCTAAAAATACACATAACAAAACACAAACATGCCAAAAACACAAACAAGAGAACACTCTCCCATAAAAAACACACAAACAACAGAAGGGTTTTCGAACAAATTAGTACTTCTTTATTGCTTCTTCTTCCTCTCTCTCACTCTCTCTACGTTTCGTTTAGGATTTCAAGTGCTTGGAACGGTGATCGCCGACCTCAGTCTTCCTCTCTTTCTTGCTTCTTCCACTCTCTCTCTCTCTCTCACTCTCATTTTTGTTCGTGAGTTGGGGTAAGAATTGGTTTTAGTTTTGTTCATGATTTGGGGCAAGAATGGAATTCAGTTTTGTTCATGATTTAGGACAAGAATGGGTTTTTTTGGATTTTGAATTGTATTGTAAAATGAATTTTGTGGGAAATATATTTGAAGGGTAATTGAGTAAAATTGATCAACTTATATTGAATAAAATACTTAAGGAGGTTATTGTGGGAAATTCCAGATGTGGGGTTTTAGAGGTAATATGGCAAATTGGGTTGTAAAAAAGGCTAAAAGTGCAATTCTGGTGCAGTAAGCTATTTCCTAGAATCGAAACGTTAGGAAAGGCATTTTTCTACAATTTTCACTTAAGGTAAAACAGTTTAAAATAAACGATTGAAACTAAAATTAATTATTTAACAAAAAAAAAACATTGTTGGCTTAAACAAAAATAGCTTCTGAATTATAGTTCAATTACACATCATAATACAATTGTATCTTTGTAAATATCCCTGAAAAGAAACGGGTATTTTTGTTTTTATAATTAGTTGTGTAGAGACGAACAATGCCATATTCTAAGTAAAAAATTAGTTTAAAACAAATTATTAAGAAAAAAAAATTATCAAGTGTAGCGGTGACCACACATTGTTAACAGAATATATAATTCCTATTATGGTGTTCATCCAGACAATTCATTGTTAACATAATATATTCCTATTATTGTGTTCATCCAGACAATTCTAATATTTCAAACAGATTTCATTTAAAGAAGGGTTAAAATAATTTTTGTCCCTCTAATTAAAACTATTAGTCATTTTGGTCCCTCTAGTTTTAGTATTCCTCCGTTACGTCCTTCTGTTAACTTCTGTTAATTTTTTTTTACGAAATACTATTTTACCTTTATAATAAATATTTATTTTTATTTTTTTAAATAACATAATTTTAAATTTTAAAATGGATTGGGTAGATCCACCGTCCATCTCATGATATGGACGGTAGGGATCCAATCTGGATCTCTACCTAATCCATTTTAAGGAACTTTTGATTTCCGCCGAATCAAAAAAAAAAAAACTTGGTTAAAAAAAATTATATTAAAATTCAATTCCAGAAAGGATCAACCTCATTATCCTTATCTCTCCACCACCATCAACAACCTCGTCTCTCTCCATCGTCATCATCCTTCAATCTCAAAACATTTCCAAAGAAAAATTCTCTCATAGAGAATCTTAAAAAAAAAACAATCCAAATAAAATACCCCTCCACAACCACCAAACCCTAGCCACCCCAAAAAACTGTCCATTACCACCAAACCAATTGAATCCACACCCACAGTCACACCTAAATCGAACCCATAAACTACACACCTAATAGAACCCAGAAATAACCCCCAAACCAATCGAATGCACACCCACATCCACACCCAATCGAACCAAGAAACGAAGAAAAAAAAGAAGAAGAAAGGAGAGAAAGAAATCGGTTTGGTTCATGCCGGCGAGTTTGTTCCTTCTTCGTTGTTGAGCAAGTTCGTTTCTTCTTCATCTCGTTTTGTGGGAGACAAAGAGAGGGATTCACGACATAGAGAGAGAGGGCGTGTGGATTCGCGTGAGAGAGGTGGAAGATGAGGATGACGTAGAGAGAGAGAGAGAGAGAGAGAGAGAGGTGGCGGCTAGGGATTGGTAGGGTTTGGGTGTTTGAGTTGTGGTTATGTTAGGTTTTGTGTTAGGTTTAGTGAAGAAGTTGATGAAGATGATAAGAGAATGGCTAGGGTTTTGTTTTGTCAGGTGTCTATAGTGAACGATTTTTTTAGTTTTAATTTTTTATTATTTTAATATTACTTTTTAATTATTTTTAATAATATTGTGTTATTAAAACATTTTTATTTTGTATTGTTACCACTATACCCTCGTATGTTTGACAGAAACCTAACAGAATATGATTGTAGGGACCAAAAAACGATTACTAATTAACGTTTGGACCTAATAAAGGAATACTGAAACTAGAGGGACCAGAATGGATACTAGGTTAAATTAGAGGGACAGAAATGATTTTAACCCTCTAAAGAATCTGGTACCTATATATGTATCACTTGTAATTAAGAAAGCCATTTCAAATTCAGAGTTCCAATTATTCGGACCTTAATTGTAATATTTTCACCAACATGATGAGTGCTTACAAACTTGTCCTTGTATTGGTTTCTTTTGTTATGCTTCAAACAATATGTGAAGCAGGTCTTCTCCCTGCAAAACGTACAATCAACATCACCAATTACGTTTATGCAAGCAGTTCGGAGGTAGATATCACCGTGCATTGTAAATCAGGTGATGATGATCTCGGTCAACATGTACTTCCTTATAAAGGTTCGTACTCATTTAGATTTCGACCTAGGGGAAACTCCTTATTCTACTGCAGTTTTGCGTGGCAAAATCAGTTCAAAAGATTTGATATTTACGTAGATAAGAGGGATCATAAATTATGTCGTGTTTGTAAGTGGTTTATAAAAGAAGGGGGTCCGTGTTTTTGGAACTATGGTAATCAGGATGTAGAGTGCAAGCAATGGCAGTAAATCAGTGTTGCAGGGAATTACTATATACTGGTATGCATTTTATTATTGATGTAATAAACTTCTCAGAATGTATCTGAGATATGTCCACTATTCTGATTTTTTATTTATTTATTTTTTGTAAAAAAAACCTTCAATGAATATAAGTGTTGAGTTGTTTTTTTTTTCTTGGTTAGAAACATATATAAATAAATACTTATATATTTGTACCCATTCAACTATTAACTTTATATGTTTACAAAAAAAATTGATCGAAAGATTATATGTTTATATTTTAATATATATAAAAAACTACAAACAAACAATTTAATAAATTGTAAAACAAAATTAGTTAGTTACTGATAAGATTTAAAATTTTGAATTTGTGATGGATAATTTAAATTAAAATACTATATAATTTATAAATATTTCAAAATAATATCAGTTCATAATAAATCATCATGAACTTTTTATAAGGGTTTTGTTTAGAGTATATTCAATGCAAGAATGACTTAAGAAAAATAAAGATGTCATGTAAGATTAACAGACATTCTGTTAATAAATCTTTATCCAATAATACCGTGCATATTCAACCTTAAGTTGTTGTGGCAAAAAAAATATTAGACATTGTCGACATAACCGTCTACTTTTAGACGGTCTGTTACACAACTATTTTTTCGGTTGACTTAGCAACTATTTAACAATGATATTAATATTTTATCTATTTTTGTTAAGGAATTAAAATAAAAAATAAAACAGGAAAAAAAAATGAAAACGTCATTAAAAAAATGTGTTTTAAACAGAAGCATTGGATACCTAATTTTGAGGTGATTGAATATCAAGTCTATTTTTATTCCACATACGAAGCAAGCCTATTGATATTGTTTTCATGCCATTGATTATTGGTATGTAAACCACTTTTACACTAAAGATGCTCTTAGGATGTCAATAGGTCAAATGAGAATATGGGGGAAGGTCCCTTTGTTGTAGCTAGGGGTGGGCATCAACCCGCCAACCTAACCCCACCAGATTGGGTTGGGATAAGTTAATAAAATATAATCGAACCCAACCCGACAACCCGACACTAATAATTAAAAATAAATTAAATAATTGTATTTATTATTAGATCTATTATGAAATCTCATTTTTTTTAATTATGTAAAATATTTACTCATGCATCATTGATAATATTATAAATGATAAATATTAATACATATTTTAAAATATTTTATACCATAAATAAATAATACATTTATTAAAACATGCAATTATATTGTCTTCATCTTTTGTGTGAATTGACACATCCTTAATTATACTTTAAAATATATTTTTTTTCCTCTTAAGATTTGATTAAGAATTTGGTAGAAAAATGTCTAATAATTGTATAAAAACTCAAACTATTATGTTGGTTTAAGTAAATAATAGATTATCCAACAACGAGATATTCGATGAAGCAATTATAATTGTAAAATTGATAGGAGGTTTAGATAGAGATTTTCCAAGTTGGATAAATGGCTATATTTTTATTTTGTAATTGTGCAACAGATATTTAAACAATTTATATTATATATGTTGTGATTTGATTTTAATGCTTTTAAGAAATATAAACTCTATGTGATATGATATTATGATGAAAAATTATTTTAAATTTGAATTTTGATATATCAAAATTTGAATTCAATTTTTTTTCTATTGGACTTAAAAAGCTCAACCCGATCAACCCAACCCAACCCGACAAATATTGAGTTGGGTTGGGTTGGGTTCAATTTTTTTTAACCCAACCCGAAAACGCCTACCCCAAGTCGTAGCCTTCATTTGGGGAAAACGAGGGTGGGGAAATTCGGAAGGAAGTATCTGCCCCTAATCGGACCATTTATACATCTATTTGAGGTCCTCACTTTCTATCATTTGTACTCGTTTTTTAACATATTTGTGTATTTTATGTGTTTTGTGAGCTTTGTGTAGGTAATTGCATAAATAAGGTGCTAGAGCTTAATTGAAGAGTTGTGGAAGTTAAATGGGATGAATTTGTAAATGCTCTTACAGACCACTCAATTTCAGAAAGTCATATATCTCTCCTCAGATCAAACCGTGTAGAGATCCATATACATTCGGAAATCCCCAGATGTCTGCTTTCCAGCTGTTTTCACGGATTACAATTCTGGTTTTTTGTAGTGGGTGTTTTGCTCATTTCCGTAATGGTGTGTGATGTTGGAAACCGAGGAAATAAGGGGTTTGGCACTTTTTTGATTTGGCTTTACAAAAATGTTTCTATTTTAATAACTTATGGTTAAAAGACACTAAAGTAAGTGACTACCAAAAA
The DNA here is from genome assembly GCA_032871835.1 of Dipteronia dyeriana. Classification (NCBI taxonomy): domain Eukaryota; kingdom Viridiplantae; phylum Streptophyta; class Magnoliopsida; order Sapindales; family Sapindaceae; genus Dipteronia; species Dipteronia dyeriana. The sequence goes on along the minus strand of CM065298.1, from coordinate 26,904,640 downwards.
TGCCCTTACTGTACGCATTTTTAAAATTATTTTTTGACTTTAACTTTTTGGAAGATACTTTGAAGTTGTTTGAGATCTACTTTGCTCTCTAACTGTCTAAAGTGAAAAACTCTGTAAATTGAAATCCAAGTTCATCTTCTTCTCCAACGAGTTTGACGTTCATATAGTTACATAAGATCACTCATCTTATCAGTTTGTGAATTTCAAACTGCTAAGAAGAGTGATCTTATGCAACTTTGAAAAATGCTAATACTGAGCAATTGCAATTTAAAAGCATAATCAACGAAAATCTAGACCATCAACGAAACTCTAGATCAAATATAATAATGGCTCTCGCATCTCAAGTGGATGTGATCTGCTTATGAAGTTTATTGAAGGTTATAGAAGTTTATAGAAAATTATACTAAATCTTATAAAAAAGTCTTGGAAAAAAATCTCGGAGAGTGTTACAAAAAAAAGTCTTGGAGAAAGTCTCCGAGACTTCTGTAACACTCTCCAAGACTTCTATAACACTCTTCAAGATTTTTTTAACACTCTCTGAGACTCTGTAACACTCTCCGAGACTTCTATAACAGTCTCCGAGACTTCTATAACAGTCTCCGAGACTTCTTTAACACTCTCTGAGACTTCTATCGAGACTTTAGAATATGCTCTGAGACTTTCACTAACCTATTTACTGTTCATCATCTTTCCCACTCGAAACCCTCAACAACTTTATCAATGGAAGATTCAAAACCGAAACCCAATTTTGGTTTTAAAATGATCAAAAAGATTGACTCCCGAGTGCGTCAGCGTAGCGCCACTCCGTCGCCGTTCTAGTGATCGCTTGAGTTTCAATGAGACTATATCTCTTTACTTCAAAACTCTTTCACAGTAAACCAAATGAAAGAAAACTAACGTGAAACAATTGTTTGGGGTGTTTTTGTTCGTTCATCATAATAGGTATATTTTAAACATAAGTTATTAACACAGAGACAATGTTGAAAAGCCACCTCCAAAAAATGTCATTTAATTTTTGGACTCGTTGGAAACCACTGAAAAAGAGGAAGTGTTGTACAAAGGTTGTACTTACGGTGACCATAAAACACTCTATCACTGCCCAAGCCCTAAAATAATTCCAGAGACTTAGCAATGTGCAGGCGTTGTTCGTACAATGATTGTATAGTGCCTCCGGCAACAATTTAGCGATTTTTGACTGAATTTGAGGGGTAGTATTGTCTTTCTCCCCATTTCGTGCCCTAACTCCACCGCCCTATAAATACACATTATCTCACACATCCTTCACAGACCACACACCAAACCACAAACCATTCTCTTCATCCTCTTCCATCTTCATCTTCTTCATCAAATAAGAGAGATTCAAGCTCCCATGGAGGATTTTTTCCTCCATGGGAGCTCACCATTCATCTCCACCGCTACCTTCCACACTTCTTCCACCAATCTTAAAGTAGATTGCAAGGAGAAAGGAATGCTTTATACTCCAATTTTGAGCCAAGCAACATCAATGGAAATGGAGAATCTTTGGAAGAGAATTCTTCAAGGGTTTTCTCTACAACGTATCTCTTCCACCGATCTTCAACAATGAATTACAATTTATTTGTATGATTTTTATAATTGATGTAATAAACTTCTCAGAATGTCTTGTCGCCGAAATATTTCAAATATTATGAATTTCATTTGTTTTGTTTTTTGTAAAAATATCTTCAATGAAAATAAGTGTTGAGTTGTTTTTCTTTCTAGTTAAAAACATATAAAAATAAATACGTTTATATTTGTACCCTTTCAACTAATAATTTTATATGTTTACATTTTTTTATCGAAAGATTATATGTTTATATTTTAATATAAAAAAACAATTTAATAAAATGTAAATCAAAATTAGTTAGTTATTGATAAGATTTCAAAATTCGTGATGGATAATTTAAATTAAAATACTCTATAATTTATAAATATTTCAAAATAATATCCTTTCAAAATAAATCATCATGAACTTTTTATAAGGGTTTTGTTTAGAGAGTGACTTGTGAAAAAAAAAAGATGTCACATAGGATTAATCGACATTCTGTTTATAAATCTTTCTCCAATGTAGTTGTGCATATTCAACCTTAAGTTGACGTGGTACAAAAATATTAGACATTGACAACATGACCGTCTACTTTTAGACGGTCTGTTGCACAACTATTTTTTCGGTTGACTCAGTAATTATTTAACATTGATATTAACTTTTTATCTGTTTTTGGTAAGGAATTAAAATTAAAAAAAAAACTGGAAAAAAATGGACACATCATTAAAGAAAATGTTTTTTAGACAGAAGCATTAGAGACCTAATTTTGAGTTGATTGTCTATCAAGTCTATTTTTATGCCACATAGAAAGCAAGCCTCTTGACATTATTGTTATCTCGTTGATTATTGGTATGCAAACCACTTTTACACTGAAGATGCTCTTAGGATGTCAATAGGTCAAATGAGAATATGGGGGAAGGTCCCCCTGCCGTAGCCTTCGTTTGGGGGAAACGAGGGTGGGATAATTCGGAAGAAAGTATCACTGCCCCTAATCGGATGATTTTTTATACCTATTTGAGGTCCCCACTTCATATCATTTGTACTCATATTTGAGCGTATTTGTTTATTTGATGTGTTTTGTTAGCTTTGCGTAGGTAACAATTCATAAATAAGGTGTTAGAGCTTAATTGAAGAGTTTTGAAGGTTAAAAGGAATAAATTTGTAAATGCTCCTGCAGACCACTCGATTTCGAAAGTTGATATCTCTCTTCCCAGATTGAACCATGTTGATATCCTTATATATTTGGAAATCCCCAGATGTCTAATTTCCAATGGTTTTCACAGATTGCAATTCTAGGTTTTCTAGTGGGAGTTATGCTCATTTCTGTAACGGTGCACAATATTAGAAACCGAGGAAATAGAGGTTTTGACACTTTTTTGAGTTGACATTTCAATACTGTCTCTGTTTTAATAATTTATATTTAAAAGGCACCAAAGTAAGTCACTTCCAAAAATGCACGTACTGTACACATTTTATAATAATTTTTTTGACTTTAATTTTTGGAAGATACTTTGAAGTTTTCTGAGATATACTTCTCTCTCTAACTGTCTTAAAGTGAAAAGCTCTATAATTGAAATCTAAGTTCATCTTCTTCTCCAACGAGTTCTATGTTCATATAGTTACATAATATCACTCATCTTATCGGTTTAAATCAATTTATGAATATTAAACTTATAAGATGAGTGATCTTATGCAACTTTGAAAAATACAAATCTTGAGTAATTGCAATTAAAAGCAGAATCAACGAAACTAGGTCAAATATAATGATAGTTCTCATCTCTCGAGTAGATGTGATCAACTTATAAAGATTATTGAAGCTTATAGAAGCTTATAGAAAATTATACTAAAGTCTTGGAGAGTGTTATATAAGTCTCGGAGAGTGTTACAAACAAAAGTCTTGGAGAAAGTCTCCGAGACTTCTGTAACACTCTCCAAGACTTCTACAACACTTTCCAGGACTTCTTTAACACTCTCCGAGACTTCTATCGAGACTTTAGAATATGCTTCGAGACTTTCACTAACCTATTAACTGTTCATCATGTTTCCCACTCGGGAATCCCAACCCTCAACAACTTTAACAATGGACGATTCTAAACTGAAACCCAATTTGGTTTTAAAATGAACAAAAAGATTGACTCTTGAGTGCGTTAGCGTAGCACCACTCCGACGCCGTTCGAGTGAGCGCTTGAGTTTCAATAGGACTTTCTCTCTCTACTTTACAACTTTATCACTGTAAACCGAATGAAAGAAAGCTGACGTGAAATAATGGTTAGGGTTGTTTTTATCCATTCACCCTAATATATACATTTTAAAGATATATCATTAAAATAGAGACAATGTTGAAAAGCCACCTCCAAAAAGTATCATTTAATTTTTAGACTTGCTAGAAACCATCGAAGAAGAAGAAGAAGTGATGTACAGGGGTTGTACGTACGGTGACCATACAGCACCCAACCACTGCCCAAGCCCTATAGACGATTCCAGTGACTTGGTGATGTGCAGACACTGTTCGTACAACGATTATACAGATTCCTAGGCAACAATTTAGCGATTTTTGGTTGAATTTAAGGGGTAATCTTGTATTTTCTCCTCATTTCATGCCTCAGTTCCTCCACTATATAAATACACATTCTCTCACACATCTTTAACAGACCACACACCATACCACAAACCCTCTTCTTTATCAAATAAGAGAGAGATTCAAGCTCCCATGAAGGTTTTTCCTTCATGGGAGCGCACCATACATCTCCACCACTACCTTCCACACTTCTTCAACCCATCTTAAAGTAGATTTCAAGGAGAAAGGAGAGCTCTAAGCACCAATTTTGAGCCAAGCAACAACAATTAAAATAGAGAAGCTTTGAGGGAAATTTCTGTTAGGAATTTCGATTAACACAGTAAAACAAAAAAAACAACATGCTTAGGCACAACATTAAACCGAATGCTTAACCTAATATGTTTCTATAAATACTTAATCAAACCCTAAACAATATAACATAACCCATATCAATTCAAGAGAAAATAAGTAAATCGAGAAAGCGGAAGCGTACTTGAATCCATTGCTGGAGATTTGTGAACGGGTTGTGATCTTCCAAATTATCACGACCTTTATGAACCCTACTGTGTTCTATTTTTTGCTATGTTGATGGGATACAGAGAAAACGAAAGTATCGTGTAATTTGGGGACCATAACCCTAAATATATAACAATCAAATTATTATATATATTGGCTATTTCTAATTCGGCCGCTCAACAAATTAGAAATAGTACTCTGGTATCTACACATTAATTCCATGACAATTATACCCTTAAGCCTTAATGCTTTATATCTTAATTAGATCACTTTAATTTAGGGTTAACCAAAAAATAGCACAATACATTTAATGTTCACATGTGTGGCCCCATATGATGGAATTTTTTCCAACAATCTCCCACTGGGCCACATATGTAACTTTACAAATGTGTATGACTTTATGAGCTCCAAAATTTTGCTATCAGGCTTTCGTCACATTTAGCGTAACTAAACCCATCAATGGTCACGTATACTAACATAACCAAATGACAAAGATCAATCATGGATGCATAGCATGGAAATTACATGCAATGTGATCTATACATGTCTATTCCAACTGGTCATACTTTATTCCTTAGTGAGATCAAAACTTAACTCAATGTAACAGAGTGTAATTAACTGAATACTTTATTTCTGATCAGATAAATATCCAAATACATAAATGCATAAATATATCCAAAATAAAAATATAGAGCAATACAATACATAATTATACAAACTCCCACTATAATGTGATATCCTCACACAAAATAGCACCCATATGAGCAGTGTGCTCATGAAAGACATTGGGTGATAATCCTTTTGTAAACGGATCCGCTATCATGGAGTTTGTCCCAATGTGCTCTATGGATATATGTCCACTCTGTACTCTTTCCTTCACAATTAGGAACTTAATGTCAATATGCTTTGACTTAGATGAGCTCCTGTTGTTATTAGAATATAGCACTGCTGACTTATCGTCACAATATAGTTTGAGTGGTCTTTCTGCACCCTCTAGAATGCGCAGTCCAGTGACAAAATTCCCCAGCCATATTCCATGGTTGGATGCCTTATAACATGTTACAAACTCTGCTGCCATGGTGGAAGAAGCTATGAGTGTCTGTTTGGCACTCTTCCAAGATATAGCTCCACCAGCCAACATGTATATGTAGCCTGATGTGGATCTCCTACTGTCTTGACATCCAGTAAAATCGGAGTCAGAATACCCTATGATCTCAAATTGATCCAATCTCCTATATATGAGCATGTAATCTTTTGTTCTCTTCAAATACCTCATAACCCGCTTGGCTGCTATCCAATGATCCATTCCAGGGTTACTTAAATATCTGCCTAACATACCAACAATGTACGCAATATCCGAACGCGTACACACCTGAGCATACATTAGACTCCCTGCAGCTGATGCATAGGGAATCTTCTGCATTTACTTACCTTTAAGGTTACTTTTAGGGCACTGGTTGAGACTGAACTTGTCTCCCTTAGCGACAGGGGTGTCACCTGGTTTGCTGTCCTGCATGCCAAACCTTTTTAGCACTGTATCGATATAGCTCCTTCGTGATAATCCAAGAATACCCCAAGAACCATCTCATTGTATCTGGATCCCTAATACAAAAGAGACGTCAACAAGATCTTTCATCTCAAAATTCTTTTTTAGAAATCTCTTGGTTTCATGCAACATGCCTATATCATTTATGGCAAGCAGTATGTCATCGACATATAAAACCAGGAATATGTGCTTACTCCCACTGAATTTGTGATACACACAATTATCAACAATGTTTATCTCAAAACCAAACGAGATTATCATTTGATGAAACTTATTGTACCACTGACGGGAAGCTTGCTTGAGTCCATAAAAGGATTCTGTCAATTTGAAAACCATATTCTTTAGTGATCAAACATTGACAATAATTTATGTTATTGTAAGTGGAGATTTAATTGTAAGTGGTATTCTTGTTTTAGTGATCAAACATTGACAATAATTTATGTTAAATAATAAATCTATCTTTGGATCGACTTATTATTCACTTGTAAAACCTTATAATCATCACATGTTTACCACCATAGATATGTGTACAATTCGGCCAAGTATTAACCTTCCTTTGGGCCGGCCAATACCCGCATGAATTTATATACACACACGTGGTACTCTTTTAGTAGTGATCAAACATTGACAATAGTTTATGTTAAATAATAAATATATCTTTGGATCGACTTATTATTCACACATAAAACCTTATAATCGTCACATGTTTATCACCACAGATGTATGTACAACTCGGCCAAGTATTAACCTTCCTTTGGGCCGGCTAATACCCGCATGAATTTACACACACACGAACATCCAACATCCCTCATGAACAATCTATACAAGAGAGGTCACTTTTGTGACATCTTGTTTCAATTAATTCATTTAGAAAGATGGACTACTTTATTTAACCATAAAAGGTATACCACCAAATATTTGAATTTAAGTTGATCCTAAAAATTAAATAAAAATAAATAAAATTTATTTTATTTTATCAAAATTACAAAAGTACCCTTTGTTTTGTAAAATTACAGAAAGACCCCTCAACTTTCCATAATTAAAATTTGGCCCAAAACTTTTTTGCAAATTGTAAAATGACCCCGTAACTTTTCAATAATTATTAGTCTGCCCCAAAACTTTTTCATAATTGCAAACAGGCCCTGAAATTTTTGTAAATTATAAATTAACCACGAAAGTTTATCAAAATCACACAATGGCCCAAACAAATTGCAAAACAGTCCCTAAAGAATATCAAATTCTCAAAAAGTGGCCCAACGCAAAACCATGGTCTGAGACTTGATTCTTTACCGTTCACCGCCCCAAAGACCACCATATTTTCGCCTGAAGGCAACGAAGCACGGCGGAGCAGCGGTCGATGGCCCGCAAACCGAGATCGACGATCGATGAAGACCAAAACCGATCCAAACCCAATCGAGCGACGACGGCAGTAAGCGGAGTGGATCACCCGATCTGGACGTCGACCGAACGGCGATCCTTTTCCTCTCCGTGAAATCGCATGAGTCGATCGCAAAGCTCGCCTGAAAATTCAGACCTGGGATGGCGTTGACTGAGAGAGAGAGAAAAACTGATTTTGGGCGAGGGAAACTGGGCCATTAGGACTGTATGGGTGTGGGTTGAAGGAGATGGAATCGGGTATGGGTGTGACCCATCAAAGCAAAGAACCACAAATTTGGGTTGATCTGATTCAATACCTGTTTCAACCCAGATTCGTTTTTTTTTTCTTCGAAAATCTGAGAACACTTTTTTTTTTAACTTAAAAAACAAAACTCAATCAGAAGATCAAAACCTAAATAAAGATCAAACAAATAATAGAAAACATTGTTGTTCTCTACCGATATATCAGATAACATATATTATATATCAGTTGTTAAAAACACAACAATTCTCAAAAAAATTCCTTAAATTCTCAATTCTCAAGAATCGATCCTGGGTAGCTCTGATACCACTTGTTAGGAATTTCGATTAACACAGTAAAACAAAAAAAACAACATGCTTTGGCACAACATTAAACCGAATGTTTAACCTAATATGTTTCTATAAATACTCAATCAAACCCTAAACAATATAACATAACCCATATCAATTCAAGAGAAAATAAGTAAATCTAGAAAGCGGAAGCGTAACTGAATCCATTACTGGAGATTTGTGAACGGGTTGTGATCTTCCAAATTATCACGACCTTTATGAACCCTACTGTGTTCCATTTTTTGCTATGTTGATGGGATACAGAGAAAACAAAAGTATCGTGTAATTTGGGGACCATAACCCTAAATATATAATAATCAAATTATTATATATGTTGGCTATTTCTAATTCGGCCCCTCAACAAATTAGAAATAGTACTCTGGTATCTACACATTAATTCCATGACAATTATACCTTAAACCTTAATGCTTTATATCTTAATTAGATCACTTTAATTTAGGCTTAACCAAAAAATAGCACAACACATTTAATGTTCACATGTGTGGCCCCATATGATGGAATTTTTTCCAATAACTTCTTCAAGGGTTTTCTCTACAACTTATCTCTTTATGTATTTCTTATTTTCTTTGATTTATAATCACCAATTGGGAATATTGTAAACCTACACTTGTGCTATATATATATATATATATATATATATATATATGTGTGTGTGTGTGTGTGTGTGTGTGTGTTCTTAAATTCTTTGGGTTTTGTTTTACTCTTTGTTTATGCATGATTTTAATCTCTTATTGTGATATTCATTTGTATGGAGAGTTGGAAATTAATATGTATGCATGAATGAGATTAAGAGTAGAGTAGTTTAATTTAGGAATAGTGTAATTTAGCTTTCCACAATTATTTGTATGTTGATGGATGACTCAATATGCCATGTTTAGAATGATTTGAGTGAATGATTATTAGCTCTAAAGAGTGGAGAAAGTTTGATTGATGCATTTACATGCTAGGTTAGGCTTTGGTTCCATATTCTTGTACTTAATGGGTCTTTGTTTTAAATCACAATTACTCATCACATGTCTTGGGTTGGGTGATGAATTTATTTTGGTGAATTCTTTAACCTAGAGAGTGAACCCTTAACTTGAATTGAATGTTCTTAATATTTAGCAATCAACTATTTGTGAATTGTTGTATTGTGAACTTATTTCCTTTTTAGACATCTATCTTAGGGAGATTAGTGAGATAAGAAGAGAACTTTCTCATTATTGAGAAAGTTGGGAGTTCATGAAGATCAGAGACTCCTCACTATAGTCTAGTGGTAAAGACATCTGGTTATCCCTAAAAACCTGGCATTCGAATCTCGGTAACAGATAAGTTCTCTTTTCTATCTCTTTTGTATTTCTTTTCTTTCTGCTTCTTATCTCTCATTTGATGTGTACAATTGTACATAATTTATGTTTTCTTGCAATATTTACTTTTTCTGCACAATAACACAAAGACACACACACATATATTCGTGTTGGCTGAATCAGAGATGGTTGGCAGATCGCACCTCCCTGTGGGAATGAACTTTATTTATGATTGTACTACTCTAACAACCTCATACTGTTGCGAGCTCACATTTCGGAGCACACATTTTCGTTAATTATTTTTCGTTAAAAATCCATTTAAAGATTTTTTTTTATTGGAGAACCACTTTATATTTGAGAGAGTTATATAAATGCAAGATTTGTGTCATGTCCCAATTGATATGGAAGTAGATAGATGTTAAATGATATTTATTTTATATAAAAAAATTAAAAATAAAAATTATAGATAATATAGTTAATTTAAAAGTCTGGTTATATATATATATATATAAAGATTTTGTTCTTTTATTAAAAAATAAATTAAAACTTACTTTTTCACAACCATATTTTTCTCACGATTTTAATTGATTTTTCAAACTTAACAATCAATTTGTATTCCCTTAAAAGAGTTTAAAAATATATTTAAAACAGAATATAAGATTTATTAAAATGGAAAGAGTTTTATGATATATGTTACTATCAAAACATTAATAGGAAAAAATATTTACAAAGATTAAATTAGAAAACTAATTATTAATAATTATTGGTGGATGTACCAACAAACAATTGGTCCTCTTAGTAATTTTACTCAATGATATTATTGGATTTCTAAAACCATATTAATTTAATGTGTACATACAATTTTTAAAATGTGCAAATATCGTTACTCAATTGCATTTGAAGATTTTAGAGACAAAATTAAACCACACCCGTGAGCACAAGATGTAGACTCCTTGAACCCTTTGGTATGCCTTCATATAATTTGTGTTAGTAATCAATAGGAATAAAAGTATAAGCTGATAGGAAATGGTCCAACAATAGTATTTAAACCCTCTAACAACCGGTAGTCACACAATATCAAACAGAAAAACTCTACATGAGTTTAAAAAAAAAGGGTTCATAAATTTAACATTTTCAGACCAAGTAGAGTTTATATATATGTTTATGCTTCAACAACCATTTTTATTCATAAAAACAAGAGTTCATAACATTTTTTTTTTTTTATGAAATTGAATTGACCTAAGGGAAAAAAGCATCACAAGCGATCATATGCTGAAAAACCCTAGGCAGTGTCCGGAAATTTATATATATATAAAAAAGTAACAAAAGTAATAGCAATACATTACAAACCAGAGGACGCAGCCCCAAAAAAAAAACCAAAGGCACGCAAGCAACATAAGAAAACAAAGCTAGGAAAATCTAAACGACTCTCTGCCCATACAATCATAACGAACTAATGAAAAACAGAACGAAAGAGTGGAAGACCACCGGGAATCAGAAGAGTTCATAGCTTAATTATCCAGTAAGGTTTTTTATTATTATTGTGCAAGAGATTTTGGATTTAAATTTGATTCTTGTTAGGATGAAGAGGGATTTTGATTTATTTATTTGGTTTATTAGCCAGAGGAATATTAGTTTCTTCTGGACTTGATGATGTTGGTCCATGATATAGCCTGACTAGAGAGATTAAAGTATTAAAAAATAAATTAAAATTCCTCTTTATTCTAATGAGAATCAAATTTAAACTAAAAATCTCTTTGCACAAGAACAAGAAACCTTAATGGCTAATTAAGCTAATTAAAGCAAGAGTTATATATATATATATATACATGCACACACATATATATAAAAGTGAACAACCATCACTATGCGGAAGCGTTGTCGAATAGAACACAAACAAACAATAGCAAAATAGAATACGAAGGAAAAGAAAATAAATCCAAAGCCACAACACAAAGATTTTATGTAGAAACCCAAATCAGGGAAAAACCATGGCCGTCGGGGCGATAAAAGACAGTTTCACTGTGTAAAAAATTGTTACATCTACACTCTCATGATTCTCTCTTTTCTAATATCTCAAACCCAATTACACTCAATGCACTCCTGAGCTCTCTCTAATACTTTGCCATTTTGCTCCACACCCAATAGCCTAGCTATTATGGTCTATTTATGTGAATTACAGGGAGTTTAAGATAAAAGGAAATCCTACTCCTATACATACAAGAATTACTTATTTCATATAAATATTATTTCCTATTTATGACAAGTCTTCTTGTTAAGGAGAAATCTTTTCCTTCAAGTACATGACTAATGTAGAACAAGTGGCTGTATCCTACATGGCTTTGTGGGACCATCCTAAATCCAATAATAAATACTTTAATTGAAGAGAATCGATGAGATCTTCAGCACTCAACTCATTCGGTGTCGTGGCATAACCTTTTTTGGCCACATTCCATCATTTAGAGCCCGAAATCACAGTTCTTTCCTTTTTAAGAAATTTCCTTTTTAGTCATAAGTTGACTTTGACAAGCCAGAATCGCCTACCGTTAATTCCGGCTTGTTTAGGGTCGTTAGTATCTTCTATTTCCGTAACTTTTGTGATTTCGTTATTTTAGGCAGTTTTTTGCTATTTTAGGCAGCTTTTGATATGTAATCTCGTTTATTGTACAACAAGGATTCAGGTTATGTTTTTTTTTCATTTTAAATAGCCTTGTAAGCCGAAAAGCTCATTCAGTTTTTATTCAATAAAATTTCAGAACTTGTTTCTAAATTTTCTGGTGGATTTCAGTTTCAATAGAATTTATACGTCGGTCTAATTCTTTTTACGTTTCCACTACGTCAATGACTTTCCTATTCTTCATGAAGACAAACTCTTTTTCTTTTTTCCGATAAGCACAAGAACTTCCTGAATAAAACCATTTCCTATTTTTACGCAACATTCCTGATTTTGGCAAAATCCACTGTTACCACGGTCTAGTCGCGGTTGCTCACCTGCGCCCTACACTGCGCAACGTCACTGAAGTCCACCACTCAGAATACCGTGGTTGGTGTCTTTGCCTCCGCCACGATCTACACCGCGTTGATCCCACTGGAGTTGACCGCTCTTTATGCCTCGGTCTATGCGTCTTGTCTGCACCGTGGTTCCTTTTGGAATTCATTTATTCAATTCTTCTTTGGTCTTCAATCCTCCCACAAACACGATCTCCTACTTTCAAATGTATCCCACGTCTCCAGGAAGTCTCCGCATTGGCTGAATCCCGTTTGGTATCCATTGGGAATACGAGCCATATCCAACAATATATTGTCCACACAAGTGTTTACGTCCATGTAGCTAATATCACATCTATAATTTAAGAAAAAGTTAAATGGAAAAATAGTTTTGACCAAGTGGTATAACTCTTGCCCTTTATGAGCTAGATTCGTATACCATTCTTTCAAATCCCAAATTAATTAAATTGTAATAGCTAAAATGTGGAGATAAACTTTATAAAATTGTCACTTTTAAAAATAAATAAATCAAAATATCACTGAGCATCCTAGTGAGATTCAAATTTAAACCAAAAATCTCTTACACAATAATAAGAAACCTTACTGGTTAATAAAAACAAGACATTGTAACTTGATTAATTAGCCAATAAGGTTTTTTGTAGGTATCATAATTGATTGACATTGTGGTGCCCAGCTAATTTCAGTTTTTTCTAAGCCCACCAACACATACATCAAGAAATTAAAACTTCAATATCAAATTTCCAGGTGGGGAGGAGAATGGAAATTGATCATATAATTAGATGAAATTTAGTAAATGATTTTAAATAAAGATAGAGACCCAGTTGATCACATTAGAGGAAGTGTGGAACCCACCTCATGTGCATACCTTTAATCTCTCTAGGTAGGCTTCAAGTTTAGACGTGAAGTTTTTTTTTAACTGCAATTTCAATAAAGGCAAAAAGCTAGAGAAATCACAAAACAGAGGAGAACAACTCAACAAAGATATAGTGGAAGCTCTCTCGAGAAAAACCTACAATAAACAATTAGAAACAACGTACTAAAATTCTGTTGATTTGCTCACGAATGCCGGAATATTAGGCTTCAAATTCGTTGATTCACAAAGAATACCGAAATTGGAGATAATTAGATAAACCCTAAATTTTTATTAATCAAAAACTGATTAGCCTTTCGGCTTACATCCTTATTTAAAGCAAATAAAACCTAAACCTAATCGTATTCCTTGAAAAACAAGAAAACGAGCCAAAAAATGAAAAATTATCAAAAAATGAAAAAAACGAGATTAAAGCAAAAACTAATTCTACTAAGAATCCTAAGCATCCCGGAATTGACAGAAGTCGATTCGGACTTGGAAAACTTGATTTATTAAACAAAAACGAAACTTTCCTAAAATGGCAAAAACAGTCTTTTCATGGCCTAAACGATGGAATTCGGCTAAAAAAAGGGTATGCCACACGAGCATAGCTCATGATTTTGAAAGGTCTTGCCGAAACACATCAGCTGTCAAAATTTCAAGTCATTCCGATTCTGTCGCCCGGACTAGTAGAATTGAAATAGCCCTTTTCCTTAGTTTTTCTCATATCCCACCTCTCCATATAATCTAATGCCAATTGATCTACTGCTGCTGCATCAAGCAGGCACGGGAAGAAACCTCAACCAAACCTAACACAGGCAAAACATAAAAGCAAGAAACAAGAGCCACTACAAAAGAAGCAGAAGCAATAGTATCAAAACAAGACTCAACAACAGAAAAGGCCAAATGACCAACCATATCAGCAAACCTGAACCAAGATCAGTGAACCTCCCATATTTCACTATCCCCCACCTTAGCATAACCATTTTTTGCAAGAGAATCCGTAAAGTTGTTGCTTGCCTTATGGCTGTAAATGACTCAAGTATTACCAAGGTTGATCAGACAGTTTCGAATAATGTAAATGATGTTCACATTCTTCAAACTGCCCATGCCATCTGAATTTACCCAAGAAACCGCCAATTTAGAGTCACTTACTATTTCAATTTCATTTCCAACAAGAGAATTGGATTGAGCACACAATGAAGCAGCCCTATATATCGCTAGGATCTCAGCAGAATTTGAATAAATGATTCCTACAAATATAGAAAAGAGCCTCAACACCTTACCAGAATTATTTCACAGCACCCCACCAATAACTGCATTACCTGGAGAACCCCTAGCTGATCCATTTACATTGAACTTCAGAGCACCACAATTATGAGGGATCCACACTGTCGGATGATGGTTTTTCATAAAATTCTGAGCAGAGCAGATGTCCTTTATGTTTAAAAGCATAGTTGAAATGGGAACCTTTGAGCCTTCCTCTGATGTTTGAACCACCAAGCAACTCGAAACTTAACCGTATCCTAAGCCTGATAGATATCAGTCGTGATACCTCTGAAAATCATCTTATTTCTTGCCTACAATATCGTCCAAAAAACTGTAAAGAACAAAGAGTTCCAAGCCCTTCTTTGCTTGGCTTGCGAACACAAACCAGACCAACAAAGAAACCAGTCATTTAAAGATTCGCTAGCGCATGTTCTACATCCCACTAGTCCATACAGCTGGTCCAAACTCCTTGCAAAATGAGATTAAGGACCAAAGAGCCTACCGTGGGAGATTCTTCCATTTTTTTTTTAAAAGATCCCACTGTAAACTTGCATTCAACTAATACTTCGAAGCCAACACCTTAGGGATAGAATTTCGGATATAGAGGCAATCTAGCAAGCTAAAAAAGACTCTCCATTACTCATTTTCCAATCAAATAAAGGTCTCCACAAAGGCACCTCCCAAACCCAACTAGAACCTTGCCATCTCACAAAATCGTGAACCACACCGTGTTTTTTGGCAGCCAAAGCAAAAATTCTTTGGCAAGCCTCTCTCAGTTGGCTATTGTCTTCAACTGTAGTATCCCAGAAATTGCTTCTCTTGCCATTTCCAATAACAATGTTCAAACCCCTTTCACTACCATATTAGTGGCATTCCCTTCAGTAAAGAGACTAGCCCACGCCTTGACAAACGGGGATGTGAAACTGGCGCCCTTCCAATCCTAAACTAAGGCAGTGATAGGAATCCCATATCTCGCACAAATGACTCTCTTCCACTGAGAATCCTCCTTCGAGCCAAGTCTCCACACCCACTTTGCCAACAAGCTTCTATTTTTATCACCCATTCTTCCGATACCTTGTTGGGGTATCTGTCCTAAAGTTTGTAATATGTAAATAATGATAAATTATAAATAAAATAAGTAGTCTTTTCATTCTATTAATATGTATCATACTTTTATATCATATATGTTAAATATCCAAAATTATCGAATGTATTCTCAAACTGAGTATACGAGTGTCATATATAGAGGAATTCAGTTTGAGACGTGTAATTTAAAGAGTCCGTAGAGAGCAAATAAAGTTGAGTACTTTATTTGTTGTTAATCTATAGTTGTGGTCCATTATGTAATGTACAATGGTCTTATCCTAGACTTCTTATATAGTGATATGAGAATGGAGACACCTTATATGATGTGATCATATAGGACTAGACCATGATCTATATGAATCTCTCATCAATATCTGTTACATAGGGAGATTCATATATATCGACAAATGATGGTTGCATATGGGTGATCTTAATCCTGAGTGTTTTACTGACTCTTTCAGGGTTAGATCGTCGTTTTTAATTTACCATGGTTAAGGTCGGAGTAGCATTCCCGATTATATATCAGTATCTTTATTGCGGTTTGGTTATGGTTTGGAAGGTCCGTACACAATATTGGAATCTACTCATTCTTATGAGAAGTAGAGAAGTAGTTCCCTTAAGGGTTGATTTGGGACATGAACAATTAAGAGCGCTCCCCTTTTTTCGTAAAGGAATGACAAATATAATTGTTCATTAGATAATCAATGGCACTTAATGAAAAAGATATTATTAGAGGGGTATAATTTATGACCCATCTAATTATTAACTACTTGTAGAGGATCATACCATATGTAATAGCTATATCGATAGACACTGAGTTTTGGTTTGTGTAAAAACATTTACAGTTACGAGGGTACATCCTCAGGTTTTTAGTGGAGTAACTCAAAGGTTAATAATCATGAAATATTAATTAAAGAGTTTAATTAAATTTTCTAAGGACTATTGGAGCTCAAGACTATAGGTCCATTAGGTCCCCTTACTAGCCCAAATGATTAAAGGTAACAAGGGTCACGGTTAATTAATTAGACTGTCCAATTAATTGTATTACGAAAGTGACACATATTTATTCAGAGAATTAATTAAATGATGAGATTATTTATTTAATAAATTAATAATTAAATTAGATTATTTAATTAATAAATTAATAATTAATAATTAAGAATTAATTATTAATTGGAGGTTACATGTTCGAACCATGACTGAGAGAAAGGATAAAAAAATAAGATTATTTTATTTCCTAACTAGGTCAAGTGTTCAAGTCTTCATGATCTAGGGTTATGTGGGATTTGGAATCCTATACTAACTTGGTCACTAAAATACTAATTATCTTAATTTGAATATATAGAGATATATTTGAAGAGGATTATTATCTTATTTTAAATATAAAGAGATATATTTGGAAATGGATTATATCTTATTTTTAAAATATATAAAGATATTTTATTAAAACAAAGAGACTAGATGATTGTGAATTACGTAACCAAAACAGAGTAATCAGATCTATATGAAGAGTGAAGAATTTGACCACAAGAAAAAAAAAACATTTTTTTTTTGTGATTCTTATAGCTTGGCCGAAATTCTCAAGAGGGCAAAGGGGTTTGTCTTCTAATCCCGGCAGCCTCCTTCTCATTCCTTGAAGTCCGTGACATACCCACACACAGTTGCCGGATCGCGGGACATAGTGAGGAAGATTTAGTGGTGACAAATAAGAAGTAAATGAAAGCAAAGAGAAAAGAAAGGGTTAACATCAATGTATGATCTAAATCCTTCTCAAGTCTATTCATATATAGCGTACGTGGTTTGTAAGTTGCAAACTAAATTTTTTAAATACCGTATTCCATTGCGCAACTGAAATCTAGGGCCATTATACCCAATTACCCAAAGCACTTACTTTTGCATATAGTCACCCAATTCACCGCATGATATTTTTTTACAGCTCCATCACCTAAGAAAAATAATATTTGAAGTTTCTCAATGGCATTAGCCACCTCTACCGGAAGTTTGAAAATTGACAAGAAATATGTTGGAATACTTGACAGAACTGATTTGATAAGGACCAACCTCCCACCCTTATTTAAAAATTTACTTTTCTAAGTAGTTAGTCTATTCTCGATGCGTTTTAGGATAGGAATCCAGAAAGCCTTAGCATTCGATCTCCCTCCTAAAGGTAATCCGAGATATGTCATCGACAGGACTTCTTCCTACAGTGAAATATTTTCGCCTAACCTTCCTCATAGGAAACACTCTTTTCGACTCGAACCAAGCACCACTTGTGAAAAAGTAATCCTTAAACCAGCCACTGATTCAAAACACCTATGTATCCTACTAACGTTATGAAGGTAATTCGGATTGGGTTGCAGTAAAAGGACAGTATCGTCTGCAAATTGGAGGTGAGAAATGTATGATGTGTTGTCTCCAAAAATTGCACCTCTTACCAAACCCAATTCAGTGGCCTTTCTCAATAAACCACTCAATCCTTCTATGACAATGTTAAAGAGGAAATGGGAGAGCAGGTAACCTTGATGAAGACCACTCTCCTAACCGAATTCAGAAGTAGCACTATCGTTAACCAATACCGAAAGCATCAATATATAAATACAGTTCCTCACCCACATTCTCCATTTCTCCCGAAAGCCCGTATCCCTCAACATCACATTCAAGAAATCATGTTCCACACTATCGTAAGCCATCTCAAAATCTAGCTTGACTAGCAAGCCTCCTGCCTTTGTCCCTTCTCCACATCTGGATAACCACTTCAGCTATGACTAAGCTATCAAAACTCTGCCTATTCTTAACAAAGGCCCTTTGTGTTTCTCCGATGATTGAATTCATGATCAGGGTCGACCCTGATTGAATTTATTTTCTTGCAGATATTGGTCAATTGCTTAATTTACAATATCTTAATCTTAATGTATGGTTTACAAGTATAAAAATGTTGCTGACTTAGGTTAAAAAATTGAGACCTTTGAGGTTTTACATTCTAAAGAAACTTTGGATGTTAAAAACATTCCAGCAAAAGTTAGACTGAAGTAATAACATGTTATCTTGGTTCTCCAAAAATTAAAAAAGCTATCGACATTTTTCCTAACTTTAAGCATATATGGCTTATAGATCTACCAAACCTGAAGAGCATATGTCGTCAAGCCATGCCCTTTCCTTCTCTCAAAAGGATGGCTATAGGAATTGCCCATATCTAAGAAACATCCCCTTTAATTGCGAAACTGTAAAAACAAGCTGTTTAAATGAAATATTTGCAAGTGTAGAATGGTGGCACCAGTTGGAGTGCGAGGATGACGCTACTAAGAACTAAGCATAATTTTACTTCTAAAGTTAATCACATTTTGGGATAAACTCTAGTTATCTATTACCCCCTCGACCATCGCCTCCAATAGCAACAACTCATCGTCTTCCAAAGACAAAAAATGCTCAGTTGTCAAACAAAACAACCTCAGCTTGTCTGATGAGTTATGTCAGCAGATTCAGTACCTGGTTATCTCTCAAGTAGGCCCAAGCACTCTCTACCGTTAGAGCATGAATTAGGAGACGTTGTGGATCGATGACACTAATGCATAAATACCAACCATTCGCAAGAGGTGAGTTCGAAGTTGGCTGAATTTACGGCAACCTTTCAAGTCAAGTTCGAGTACAGATGGTTAATTAGAAGCCAACAACTTGGCTGATCTTGATTCCAACTAAGACTGACCGTGTGAGTTTATGGTGACTCACAACTATAATATGGTCCTCGAAGATACTAGGATGTTACTCCGTAGGTCGACAACAACAACAACACAGAGTTAAATTCGATGAGTACTTACTGTAAAATAAAACAAGTAAATAAAGAAATCATTTGTATATATATTGCCATTGCCTTGTGATTTGGTCTCCAACTCTTTCACTTGTTATAAATTTTCTGTGATTCAATTGAAGCTTTGTTATTATTGACGCGGTATTTTATTCTTACTCAATTTAAAGAAAGTTTGTTAACTAGGATTGGTGATTCTATTGGTTGAATGCTAGTTAACCTAAGTAAAATCTACTCTAAGTGCATAAAAATTAATTGCATAATGCTTTGGTTGATGGAAACAAATGATTAAACTAAATAATTTGAAAATAAACTAAGCTAAACACAACAACACATAAGGTTGAATATATGAGGGAAAACACTAGGGAATCGATGCAACCTTAATCGAACCACTCAGTACAATCTCTTAGTCACGTTAAGCACTTCAATCCAATTTTTGGGCTTGTTTATGATAAATCCATTAAGTTCTGAATCTTTTCCACTACTCACACTGTTGGGGTTTATGCCTTAAAGATGTAATTTGTAAATGGATTTATGAAATAAATAAAAGGAAAAGTTCAATTCATTCATGTTGTGTTGTTTATTTTATAACTTGTGCATATATTTAACATCCAAGATTGCCGGATGTAATCTCGAACTGTGTATATGAGTGTCATATACGGATGGATACAGTAAGAGACGTGCAATCTAAAGAGTCCATATATAGCAAAAAAAGCTGGGTACTTTATATATGGTTAATCTATAGCTGCGGTCCATTCCGTAATGTACGATGATTCTATCCTAAATCATTCATATGATATATGAGAATGGAGGCACCTTGTATGATTTGATCAGATAGGACTGGGCCATGATCTATATGAATCTCTCACCAAGATTCGTTTACCGATGAGATTCATATATATCAACTAATGATGGCTATATGTGGGTGATCTTAATCCTGGGTGTCTTATCGACTCCTTCAGATTAGATCGTGGTCTTTGATATACCATGGGTGAGGACAGATGTATTTCCTGATCAATATACTCTGTATGTTGGGATTGTGGTTTGGCTTGTGGCTGGGAAGGTTTGTACACAATAGTGGAATCCACTTCTTCTTGTGAGAAGTAGATGGTAGTTCCTTTAAGGGTTGATTTGGGGCTTGGACAATATGAGCGATCTCCTAATTCTGTAAGGAAATAGGATTTATTGTTCATTATAGAATCAACGGTACTTAAAGGATATATGTAATTAGGGGGGTATAACGGATATTATGACCCAGCTCTAATTATGCAGTGGGAGTAGTCAGCAGATATCAGTCCAACCCAGGATTGGATCATTGGGTTGCTGTCAAGACAATTCTTAAGTATATTCGGGGAACGAGAGACTATATGCTAGTGTATTTCGGGCAGGATTTGATCCCGTTAGGATACACGGATTCTGATTTTCAGTCAGACAGAGATTCTATGAAATCCACGTCTGGATCAATATTCACCCTAGGTGATGGAGCCATTGTGTGGAGAAATATCAAGCAATCTTGCATTGCTGACTCCACCATGGAAGACGAATATGTAGCCACTTGTGAAACTGCTAAAGAGGCTGTTTGGCTCTGCTTGACTCTGTAAGTTCTTGAGTGATCTGGAAGTTGTTCCAGATTTGGATATGCCATCACACTTTATTGAGATAATAGTGGTGATGTGGCTAAATCCAAAGAACCAAAAAGCCACAAGACAATCATGTTGATCCATTTACAAAGACCTTACCGGCTAAAGTGTTTTCAGGTCACCTAGATGGTCTAGGGTTACGAGACATGGCTCACATGCTTTAGTGCAAGTGGAAGATTGTTGGGGTTTATGCGCTAATTATGTAATTTATAAATGAATTTTTGAAAAAAAAAAGGAAAAGCTCAATTCATTCATGTTGTGTTGTCTATTTTATAAATTGTGCATATATTTAACATCCAAGATTGCCGGATGTAATCTCGAACTGTGTATATGAGTGTCATATACTGATGGATACAGTAAGAGACGTGCAATCTAAAGAGTCCATCGATAGCAAATAAAGTTGGGTACTTTATTTGTGGTTAATCTATAGTTGTGGTTAATCTATAGTTGTGGTCCATTCCGTAATGTACGATGATTCTATCCTGAATCATTCATATAAGAAATAAGAATGGAGGCACCTTGTATGATGTGATCATATAAGACTGGGCCATGATCTATATGAATCTCTCACCAAGATCTGTTTACCGATGAGATTCATATATATCAACTAATGATGGCTAAATATGGGTGATCTTAATCCTGAGTGTCTTATCGACTCCTTCAGTTTAGATTGTGGTTTTGATATACCATGGGTGAGGTCAGATGCATTTCCTGATCAATATACTCCGTATGTTGGGATTGCGGTTTGGCTTGTGCCTGGGAAGGTTTGTACACAATAGTGGAATCCACTCCTTCTTGTGAGAAGTAGATGGTAGTTCCCTTAAAGGTTGATTCGGGGCTTGGACAATATGAGCGATCTCCTAATTCTGTAAGGAAATAGGATTTATTGTTCATTATTGAATCAACGGTACTTAAAGGTTATATGTAATTAAGGGGGTATAACGGACATTATGACCCAGCTCTAATTATGAACTACTGTGGAGGATCACACCATGTGTAATAGCTATATCGATGGACACTGAGTTGTATCGGTCTGTGTAAAAGCGTCTACAATTGAGAGTGTGCAGCTTCGGGTTTTTAGTGGAATAACACTGGAGTTAATAATCAATAAATATTAATTAAAGAGTTTAATTAATGATTCCGAGGATTATTGGAGCTCAAAATATTGTGGGTCCATTAAGTCCCTTGATAACCCGATCGATTTAGGTAACAAGGGTCACGGTTAATTAATTAGATTGTCCAATTAATTGTGTTACAAAAGTGACACGTATATATTCAGGAATTAATTGAATAATGAGATTATTTAATTAATGAATGTTAATAGTTAAGTTAATTAAATAATTAGATTATTTAATTATATTGATAATTATGAATTATTAATTAACTATTAATTGGAGGGTGTTAGTTGATATATGGATTTAGGTGAAGATAAAATAATAGGATTATTTTATTTTACTAAATCATTTATTTAAGTATTTGAATTTAAGTTTAAATTTAAAATACTTATTATCACTTTTAATATATTAGATATATTTGAAAATGATAATTAAAAGATATATATCAATTATAACAAGAGATTGCATTGGATGCAAATTGGTGTGTGCACATATATAAGTGTTTGTATAGGATACAAACAATATATATATATATATATATATATATATATATATAAAGAGAGGTTGAATTTTTATAATATATAAATTACGCAATAACAGGCATTATTGATAAAATATATATATTTGCGATAAAGCATGCAATGGTGTGAAAAAATAATAATTTTTGTGATAAAAGCTGCATAGGCGTGGAAGATATATATTTTGAGAAGGCGTTGTATATATAGATTTTTTAGATATATATTGTTTTTGGAGAATCGAACCACATCAGTCAATATATTTTTTCATGAGATGCAATTCATGTGTGCATGAAATCAATAAACCAAATTGAGAAGAAAGAGTTTCTTCAAGTATTTCTCTACATCCTTCATTCAAGTTCCTGAGACTGTGATGTGCCCACACGTAGTTACCAATACCGGGAGATAGCGAGGAAGATCAAGTGGTTCAGACAGGAGCACACCGTAAAGTGAAGGAGATTCCAAACGTTGGTAAGAGTGGTTCACACAGGAGCACATCGTAAAGTGAAGGAGCCTCCAAACGTTGGTATGTTTTTCTTCTTTTGATTATATCGATTTCAATTTCCTGTGTTTCCATATTGTATGTATTAGTTTCCAAAAATAATTACGATCCTAAGTTAACTGGTCCTAGATACAGATTATGATCTGTATAAAAATTTTAAAACCTAGTTCCGCTGCATGACCGGTGAACGGGGTTCCAACAAACACAAGGTCATGTAACAAGCAATGATCAAAACCTCTATTTAACATAAACTCTAAGCCAAGTTAATATAGCATGGTCATGCGTACACCAAATTTCTCAATTATTAAGCTCATGGTCTAGGCTTAAATGGAATAGTCATCCACATATATAAGCCCTAAACCTCTTAGATAAACTAACTCACACACTGATATCCCTTGAGGTCACAGCAAAACATGAGTGATAGTGTTAAGCAATTAAAGCAATAATTGAGACTAACATTGAATTGAATTAAGAAAAGTAGACTAATTAATTACAAAGAGTAGTCCAATATGTTTACATCAATCCTCTAGCTAATGGTTTAGTTACACATCAATGGAGAAAATAAAGGCAAGGAAAAGTTATAGAGAAAACCCATATTGGTCAAGTGAGCTCCCTAGTCATGATGTTCTCATTCGTCTTGCCTCCTAAGTCATTCAAGGATGGATAGTTGAGTTTTGAAGAAGGAATATGTGAAAGGGATGCTGTAAAAATGTAAGAAAGGTTGTTGGGTCTAGAATCCTCGTGTGGTTGGTGCTTAGGTTATAAAACAAAAGGAGGTATTCATATGGATTCCAAAAAGGGAAAAAATCTTCCTAGAAATTCCAGCTAATGGATTGTCGCGGTCTGCCAAGACGACACTTCGATCGTGACAACGCTTGATATGCATTTCCACACAACAAATTAGCGACACTTTATACGTGAGAGTTCCTTTCGCTTGGTATGTCGCGATCGTCCAAGACTACACTTCGATTGTGAAATTTCTTCCTTCACTTTGTCGTGCCTTTTCCCTCTTGTATAATCAGCGGTACCTCGACCGCGAGAGTTGCTATCGCCAGGTTTTCATGGTGGGCTAAGCAATTTGACTTCGACAACGTTTCTTCAAGAGCCCAGTTTCCCAATTTTTCAATTTAAGCCCCAATTCTTCTCTCTTTCACCAAAAATGCCCATGCTAACTAATAAACCTGTAAAGATCTCATTCGAGCCATTGAAAACTCAATTTTTCCTGAGAATTAAGCAAGAAACTTACGAAAAGGGAACCAAAATCTATTATTGACATGGCTCGATCAACACCCCCAAACCTAGCCTTTTGCTCGTCCTTGAGCAAAACCGAGACAAAAAAAACTCAAACCAAAACAAAAACGACTCTATAAAAATTAAAGTTTTCTGACTCAAACAAAGAAATCAAAAGTCACACTTTCAACTGGTGGTAAGATGCAATGGAATGTGAATGAGAAGAGTATACACATGCAAAGTGTTCTAAAGCAACTCGAAGGCACTCACGTGAACTGGCACAATCACGAATCCCACACCTAAGTGTGCTCTCATATTGGGAACTACTCACTCTCACACCTCGAGCGTAATTTGCTTTGACTCTAAGCCTCTCGTGGATACTCTATTTTCCTTCCGTTCAGAGTCCTAAGTTCACACTTATGAAAAGTATACAAAGATAGAAGTTAGGCGTAGGAATTGAATGCTTTGCGTACAATATAAAAATGAAAATGCTATTGTCTTGGTGAACTTGCCTAAGAAATGATTCAAATGTCATGGACGTAGAAGATCATGATTTAACAAATATCCCCAATCTAGATTTCATCATAGATCAATTAGGTATTCCCCTTTGGTTGTAATAGGGTTAATGGGTGAGATAAGGTGAACAAAGAATAGGAAATGGAATTCAAAAGTCACCAATCATCCTAAGACACTTACATGAAACATCTATGAATTTAGCTCTACTTGCAATCACACTTGAACACTAGTGCTTAGGCTTAACTTTCATTACATTTATGCTACACATGTACTATATTTTTGTCAGTACTTAACATTTAACACCCAAGACTCCTTGTGCATTTCTTTCCTCTTTTTTTTTTCTTTTGCACATTTTACATTTTTACCATTTAAGCTCATGAGAGCACGTGTTTCACACTTTACATTGTGAGCCATTTTCCTTGAACATTTACAATAATAGCCTAAATACACACTATCTTTACACATTAGAACTTTTCACCCTTCAACCGCTCCATAACACATCCTAACAAGATTTGCAACACGATACGCATGTGTTTTGGCTATATGGTTATAATGTGGTTCCAAAGAAAGGTAAGTGTTTGGCCTCAAATTTGGCTTGGGAGCACGCAATAAGGTATGGAATGTGATTAGACTAATTTGAGTAGTTAAAAGCACACACATTATCTAAAATCATTTCAAATATTCCATCTATCAAGGGAATGTAAGCATCCATCAACCAATCCACAAGTATAATGCAATTTAATGTCATATGGCAATTGATGCGCATGACGAGATAAGTGTTTTAAGATAGAAAAATGATAACACTCAAAATGTGTTTTTTAAGGCTTGTGTTTGTGAACTCACTAGGCAGTCTCCACTATTATAACTAGGTGATTAACCACCGAGTCCCCTCAACTTGAACACAAAAAGGATGGGACTAGCCCATGAAGTGCAAGTGAGACCCTAGAGTGACAACTAGTTACTTAATTAAGCACACCACACATAAATAAACTCACCACGAGCACACTCTCAAGGCATCACACCTAAGCTAATTAAAGCTTGAAATTTTTTGCCATGCGACTATTCTAAAAGTTTGGACTCAAAATGAAAAATTTGGACTCAAAATTGTAACAAGACTCAAAAACGACTGACATAGGCATCGACACCCCTAAACCTGAACTTAACATTGTCCCTAATGTGTACAATGAGAGTCCGACGGAAAGGCACCTATATAACAAAAATACAATAGACTCAGAATTTATAAAACCAACATTAAGACTCAACAATGGCTCATAGAGATATCATTCAATAATTTCAAGCATGTAAGCAATTCAAGCATCAACCTACACTATCACAACACATCACACACCCTTAATCTAAGCAGTAGAAACAAATATACAAATTTGATAATACTAAGATAGAATAACAAAAGCAAATCTGCAAAGTAAAAAGTTTAAACAAAAGTAAAAGTGTATAACTCTGTATAAAGTAATAAAAAATATAGCTAAGAACTATAATGTAGAGGGTGTGGCTATAAGGTCCCGAGCATCTTGTCATTGCCCTTCCATCCATTGGTTGTAGCCTACGTGCCTATCTTTCTCTTTCTTCAGCAACCTCTCCATCGTGAAGTGTATAGTAGCATCGTCATTTGAAATCTGAGGCCATTCTCTCGGGAGGACTGAAGCTGGAGTTGGCTTCATCTATGTAGAATATTTTAAAAGGTGAAACTTGTCTCAAGCCTGTAATGTCCTGTCGGAACCCACAGTCCACCAGATCTATCTTAGCCATTAGTCGCTGCTCCATCTTGGCCATCTCTATAAGCATCACCTTCTGGACCTCTCTAAACAACACTGTAAATCTCTGAATCTGTACATGCATCGATCTCTTTGGAAAGCTTTAGAGCTGATAGATTATGAACCAATATAGGAATACTCTCATTGTCCTCTTCTAGGATCTGATATGCATCCTTATCACCATCCACCTCCTTAGCCTCTACTTTGATGTCTTGATCCTCTGTACCCTCAGCCTCTTTAACTCTGGTCATCTTCCTCTAGGGTTGCCTTGAACCTTCCCCTACATTGGGTCTCCTCAAGCCATGCACTGGGTAGAAAGAATACCAAGTACGGATCCTGAAATCTGGTTGAGTGTCTTGTAACTCATCCCCTGTCATATCAACACATACTGCCTCACAGAAATGGGCAATCAAGCTCGGGAACACCATCTCCTCTTTCCTCGAAACATCCCTCGCGGCCTTATGGATCTTCACTAAGATCTTCACTATCACTCCGATATCGATGGGATTGTTATTGTGCAGGCAGTGGAGCAGGGTAGCCACCTCAATGAGGGAATGGTTGCTTGTTAAGTTTGAAATTCGTGGTGTGGTGACCTACCACGAACATGGCATATTTATAGTCTCGGTTCCTTGAAGCTTGATAATCCTAAACAACTAATCAATACAAAGCAAATATCGTTTTGAGATAGAATTATGCCAACACAAAACTCAAAAGCCAAACACAAACTTTAATATAATAGCATTAATTCCCATGCTCATGCCATCCATTACCAGGCTTATAACACATTTTCAAAAGCATGCATGCATAAGCACATTTTCATATACCATATCATATAACTAGGGAGATACTTACGAAGAAATAGGTGTTAATGATTCCAATATTCTGCAAGTAATTAAGCTCACTGCTCCATCACCTCCTCCTCATGATATCAAAGTAATTGTGTATGTGTTATGTAAATGCAATGACGTACGTTGGGAAATAAGTAACATAAAACCTTAATAACTGGAGAGAAATAGATAGTTAATTATGTTACCAAATCTAATATCAGCTTTTCGATGTCCACCAACACTGCAAAATGTTGACGTATCATAGGGATCATTTGATCGGTATATAAACTATTCAAGTCCAGTGTTACATTACATTAGAAAAACAAATTCACAATTGAATACACTATAATATTGGCAATATAACAAATAATAGGAATGGAATACTACTTTACTTGGTCTTGGCTCTTCAGAAACAACTTGAACTCAACTATGTTTATTTCTTCTTCGTTTGACTATTCATTCGAGTCATAAGGTTTCCTTTTCATCCTGGGTATGGGATTTGTCCACGGGCTTTCGAGACACCTAGACCATTTTTGGCCCTTCTTTTTATCGGTATCTTTGTATTCCATATCAGGGTTGGCCCCTTCAACCGTTACCACACTATTGGACATGTTTGGGACTATAAAGTACATAGTTGGGGATGGATAATCATCCGCGACTAATGTCGGCTGAACCATTTTATCCTCTCAAAATAGCTCGACAGTTGATTGCAATCATCTATTGTTCGTCATGGATAGATTTTTTCTTCGAGTCGTACATATGATTAAAAATTTAGTCAATCGAAAACCATTGATATACATTGTAAAAACACAATTATCAAATGTACCTTGACCATATCATACTGAAATGCAACAACCCCAATAACCCCACCGTCACTCTCACTCTCAACCTTCTTCACAGCTCCATCATCAAAGCCAACAATTAATGAAATCTCTTTATCATCATTGCCAACACCTTCTAATACTGGATCATCATGAACATCTTTCTTATCTCCCTCATCCATATTAGAATTCAAATCAACATCATTAACAACATTATTTTGCTGAGCAGCCTTACCAACTTCACCAACTTAATCTTTAGCATATGCCTTAGCCATTTCTAAATTTAATTCAGCAATAACCTTATGAACTTGAACTTCATTGTCTTTGTTAACCATTTATGAATTAACATCAACATTATTTCTAGCATTAGGACTAACACCATAATTAGTATTTAACAACAATAATAAATTACTGAAAATTATTAAGATCTAAACTATTATATAAAATAATATATCAAATACGTTATATCCAACATTGAATTCAGTTCGAAACTCGCCAGAAACTTGCTTGCTGGTGAGTTTCCAATACCTTTATATACAACCTTTATCTCTTGTCTAATCTTAAAAAATTCCTATGTACAAAAGGAAAGTATTCGTTCCACACTTTCCAGCATAGCAGCATATAGTTTTGGGAGAGTGGAAGGCACCTGAATTTTGTAATAATTATTACAACGCTTACAAGAATAACATACTAAAACCAATTTCCAAAACCAAACGACACTTGTAGTATCAATCTTAGGCCTATCACATTTATGTGTTCATATATGCAAAGCCCTATACAAAATATTTATAGTGGAAATTCTATAGTACATAATAATACATTAACAGCCATAGAAACCAACTCACATTTTCATACAAAGTATCAATAAATTGTTCAAGTTTAGTGTATATGCAATCATATCTTAGGATTTTTATCAACGAATAGCTTCTTCTTAGAAGGGGGAATATTCATTAGAATATGTGCTTTTAGATCTCCCGATAGAAGCTCTTGTAAGGTTGTTGTGAACAGTTCTATTAATCTCATCACTGTCATTGCCTGTCTTATTATCATCACCTTCATCATCAGAACCAACATCCTTTTCCTCTTCCCTTGGCCGTACAATCGGCTTCACCAACTTCTTCCTCTCCTTATTTCTTAATGGGCCACAACATCTTTTTGGTTCGATGACTGAAATTAATTTGTACCCTTTTCTAAAATTTCAATATCCTAAGGAAATAAAGTCATCTACATATCGAGAACAAACAATTGTTAGGGTATTGTCACAAATAATTATTGCTATATAATTAAAAGAAAGACTAATTAAGTACACACTATTGTATTGAATATAGATTCAATACCTGTAACCTTTGAATTGAATTTCCATCTAGTGAACCTTAGAAACCCGATACCAACTCTTAACCCGACTAGACCTTCAAAACGAATAAATCTCTTTATGGCCTATACCTATACAATTTAAGCTAATATCAAACAATGTTTTTCTACGATGAAGATAGTTTAATGTTCAAAATATCATACATTTTGATAAAACATGCTTGAAGTACTAGAGGGAACCCGGTTAAATTTTATGTATAATAGTTGGATTTCATTTTCTTTTGATCTTCCTCACTCTGCAACATTTCTTTCTCTTTCCCTTTGACTTTCACTTCTTCTACTACTACTGTCTTCTTGTTCTTCTACTTTTTCTTGTTCTTTTTCTACTTATCTTCTTCTTCTTCTTACTCTACTGTCTTCTTCTTCTTATTCTTCTTATTCTTCTTCATCTTCTCATTCTTCTTATCTTTCTTCTTATCTTCTTTATCTTACTCTCTGAGTATATGGAGGTGTTTCTCAAGTACATCTGTAAGATAATACAATGTATAACTAAAGATGTAAGAACCCAATGTAATTTTTTTGAATTAATCTTCATCTCAACTAATGAAAACAACCACCCGAGATGGTTGTCCCTTCGTCATCCGTGCTAAAGAATCGGCTGACCATATAGATATTCAACATCCTTAATGCATCTTCACTCTTTTTCTGGATGACATTTTTTTTTTCCAAAGTGGCATACAATATCTCGGCAGTAGGCCTTTTTCCTTTGAAAATTCTTGTCAACATTGAATCTTTTTGCACTTCATTATTGTTGGAAAAACCTTTAGGTAGTTGTCCCATATTCAACCTGCTGCACAAACAAAACTCTTCTTGACCAACACGAGCTTTCAACTTCCCTAACGCAAAGCACATCTCATCTGGAATTTGTCCATTAGCATGAATAATCTCTCTTTTCAAAAGATTATGAATTAGATGCCCGTAAATTGTCACTGGTTGCTTCAAATTCAAATATTGACCGAAAGGTCACTGCTTGAATTTTTCCAACAACCCAATTTTTTTTATGAGCACTGTCAAGTCTCTAATCAATCACTTTTTTTTTAGAGTTTACTCTCACTCGAATCCACTTATCATGACTTAGGAACCGACACATTTTTTTATTTGAATTCGGCATCTAGTTAATGAAAAAAACAAAACAAAATGAAAAGTTAGGTAAAATGAAATACATTAAACATCAATTATAGGCTCAAAATTATACATGTATCAGCAGTCTCATGCTTAAAATAACAAACGAATCATCGGTTATGGGCACAATTTAATAAGTGAATCTTCAGTTTTATGCTCAAAACAATACATGCATTATCCTTCTTGGGCTCATAATAATACATGCATCATCCATCAATACTAGGCTTATGAAAATCATTCATAGCCTCACAGGCTAAAAAAACACATTCAACATCAGTCTTAGGCTCAACATAATACATGCTGTTAGTTGCGAAATAGACAAGCAAAAATAATAAAAACCTTGGAAGTTCACAAATCGTAAATGATAGCACAACGGAAGGCAAGGGTCGTTCCCGCAAAGAATTAATTACCTACTAAAATAAGGATTTATCTATAGCACTCTAGGACTTTAATCTAACTAAAAAAAAGAAAAAAAAATCAGTTAACGCATACACACGAATAAGTGTTTTTGAAATGATTATTAAAACTGAAGAAAATTAAATAACAATAAATAAAACGCAACATAAAATCTAATGAGGAAAAATATATAGAAAAGCAATAGTTAGGACCTTCTATCCACCACTAAACAATCATCCAATCCATAGACAATAATGAAGTTAGAAGATAATCAAACATGATGAAGATATTCACGACAAGGTGTTGGCATCCCACTGGAATCGTATAGATTCTCTCGTAGTTAGTATGTAAGTTGCTGGCATCTATATAAATACGTGTACTCTAGATTATAACCTAGCATGAGCATCTACTATATTTAATAATCGGAGCCCAATAAGAACGAAGATAATATGAATATCACACAAACCCTAGAATATGACATTTATTATAAGTAATTCATGAATCAATTTCCCTTAATTAGGTCTTATTCCAACTAATTGTTGCATGCAATAATATGTCCATATGGAATTTAAACTCTATCTTACAACATAGATCCTAAGATGGCGAATCAAAGAAACAAAGATAGTGGAAAAACAATTCTTATGGATAAATTGAAACCATCATATAAGAAAAATAATACTTCATTAAAACATAAAACTTGTCTATGAAATTAGAATCATGTCTAGAGCTTCAAGTTAGCCCTAACTAATAAGAAAATTAGCTAAAAATAAAAACTAGAAAAATAAATAAAAACATCTAATCTAAAGAATGGTAGAAGAAAAGAATGTTGATGAAGTCTTCAATCTTCAATCTTCAACTCTCCACCCATCTCTTGAAGAAACTCTTGGTATTTATAGGTGATTCTCCTTGTAGAAACCCAATTTGCTTTGTTGAAGGAAATACATCAAGTAGAAAAATAGGATTGAACAAGGACTGAGAATCCTTTCCTAAATTGGATTTTTTTTTTTATGATTGACTTTTAATTTGAGTTTAGGAAGTTTTTCAAACATGTCTTGATTTTCTAAAGTCATTAGAATTTGATTTGGGAAGTTTTTGGATAATTATGGACCAATCCGGAGTGGAAATCTACCAAAGTATGTAAGCACCACGGTTTTGTTCGCTCTGTAGGCCACCCATGGTCCAAACCGTGTAACATCTCTGCTGGTTACCGCTGCCTAAGTTGTTACGTAGGCGAGGTGCACAAATCACGGTCTAGCCCTCAGTAGACTTCTCTTGCTCCGAGGTTCGGTTACTAAAACGACCATAACTTCTTATAGAAAACTCCGATTGACGAACCGTAAAGTTTTCCGAAAACTAGACTTCAGGGGCTTTCTAAAACAAGTAGATCTCAACCTGTTTTGTTCTGAGAAGGGAGATATGGTCTTCATGAGTTTGATATACTGTAAAGGTATTTCTCCAAACTTCACTAAAAATCACCTTTTTATCTTCAAAGTCATTCCAAGAGCTATCTTCTAAACAAACTCAACAAACACATTAAAACGTTCAATTATACATAAGAACATAACATAAAACATAGGAATTAGGGGTCTCAAATATCAACATTTATCGACCTAACAAATACCCCCAAACCTAGTTTTTGATAGTCCTCGATCAAAATTGAAATAAAAACAAGGCTAAAAAAATATATAAACTATACCATTTTCGTAGGGAAACATGATAGCATTGAGCATATGCTACAAGCCTTTAAACCTCTAGGTGTCCCTAGTAAGAGAATTTATAGTCTTCTGAGGGTTGACAACAATGGTACCCATAAACATAAATATACGGAGAATCAAATAATCAAGAAGCAACTCAAATGTGCCAGTCAAAGCCAATGCATGTTAAATCCACTAAGTAGAGACTAAAATTATACCACAAATTTGAATGCACTGCTTTGTTTGAATGAAAAGCCCATACTCAAAATACTCTAGTTTCAAAAACACATTGTCAAATGTCATAGATATAATTTGCCTCAACTATATTTCTCACAAGATAGCGCTTATTAATTTCACACAGAACCTAGGCAAATACACTCATCAAGCATATGTGAATGGAGTTTACGCACAAGAAATTTAAAGATATTATCTCATATGAATATATAATTGAAAGAATGCTTGATTTAATGCAAATGATCTCAAGAACGAAATCAGACATTAAAAACAAGATAGAGCACATGTTTACCTTTACTCTTGAGCTAGCATTCCCAAAGGATCAATTAGGTCTTTTCTTTTGTTGTAATGGTGCCATTGGGTGAAAGGTTAAAAGAAAAGAAAGGAAAAAAAGAAATTCAAAGAGTTTAAGATCATGCTAAGAGATGTATCGTGATATATCGATGAGTGGACATCTATCCTCTGAATCTTCTTTGTAATTGCATCCAAACTTTTTCATCGATTTCTTCAACTTCTCTTTAAATTAAATACAAAACTTAAGTTCCTTTTTTTTCCATCATTCTTCTGTCTTCTTCGCTTTGCTCATCTTCAAATTTTGCTTTTTTTTTGTTTTACACTTTTTTGTAAGGAATTTTTTTTAAGTGCATTTTTTATTCCTTTCTATACCTCATGCATTCCATAGAACTTACCCATGGTTCTCATCTTCTTTTCTTCATCTTCATCTCGAACTTGAACTTGAACTTCTTCCAGAATTTCTTCCACTCGACATGATCCCAAGCTATAGGGTACGACCAATATATATATTGGGTATAAAGGATAGAGCTTAAGTGGGTGATGAAAGAAAAAGGCTCATAAGTGTTTGGCTTCAAAAGGGAAAATGCAGCACACACATGGATAGTGAAATTTAAAACCTTTTATATAGGTTAAACACACATTGCATATGTCACTTCTAATGGTTCAACCAAAACAAGAGCAAAGTCCACATGTGATATCTTTTATGATGAATGTTCTTTAATATCTAATGCATAACCTATTGAGATCAATTCCCATACTAAGAACCTAGTAAGTGTTTAGGAGTAGAAACACCAAAACCCTCATATAATGTCATTTATGTACGCTTTTTGGCCTTTTTGGCTTAGTGAACTCACAAGGGTAGTCTCCACTATTAATCATGGCAATCCAACTAAGCATCCTATCCACTATCACATCAAGAACATGTCATAAGTTTTAAAAAATGTAATGTGCTACTCTAGATGGCAAGAAGTTAGTCTAAACTCAGTGAATAAAGCATACATTATGACTTTTAAAGCACATAAAAGAAGCATCTCAACATAGAGGACAAAAATTCCAAAAACCGGTGACTTTTGAAATCGACCTATGTTTGGTAACTAATGCATGTCTCTGAAAATACTTAAAATATTTTTCTCAAATTTTAATAAAAGAACTTAGACATGAAAAAAAAACACTTTTTGTTTAGAAAATATTTCAAAAATCGATTTGGAAAAGTTTGAAAACAAGCTATGAAAACAGACAGCTCACTCGAGGATTCGCGAAACAGAGCATCGCTTCTGACTTTTGTTCAAAGAATTGATCATAACTTTAAAAATATCACCAAGATTTTTTTGTTCTTTATACCTTTGGATTTGTATCGAAAAATCAAAGAATCTTACTTGGACGAAAAAAAAATTCTTTGCCAAAAGGTACAGTTTCAATGAAAAAGTTTACCCAAAAATATCTCTAGCTAAACATGAAAACTCAAAGAATTAAAAAACACACAAAAATAATAATGAAAAATTAAACCACACCCCCAAACCTAATCTAAACATTGTTCTCAATGTATGATTAATAAATATAATAAAAGAAGTAGGGAAGGAGGGTCAACACAAAAACAAAAATAAAATGAAAAACAAAAAACGAAAGAAAAACCTGGATGGGTTGCCTCTCACCTAGCATTGGTTTTACGTCGCGGCTTGATGCATTTAGCTTATCTCTTCAATCTGGCTCAGGAACCTTGCTCACATCTTTCACCTCAAATGTATCCCCTATCTTTTCATTGCGAATCTCATCAATGATAGTTTTCTTCTCATTGCTGCTCTTTTCATCTACCTTTGTCTTATCTCGGAATGAAAGAATTTCTTCAACCATGTGCACGGTTTCAATAGTCTTTGAGGGGATCTCATCATGACTTGGAAAATTTTTAGGGTGAGGCTCAATCAATAAAGCTTTGGTGCGGTCTTGGATCATGTTTGGGTCACAAGGAAACATAAGAAATTTATTGGAATTTTCTCATGACCTTCCTCTTCTTCTTTCACCTCACTATTCTCCTTTTCTTCCTTCCACAACTCTTCGCCATTTTGGATAGTAATTTCTTTCCATGACTATAATTTGTTATCTCTTGGGTTTTAAATCTCTTTGGCTTAGCTAGGTTGCTATTTATTCTAATTGGTTCTCAATATTCCTTACAGATTGTCTTGTTTCCTGTAAAAAAAATAAGTACTAAGAGCCAAAGAATCAAGTAACTCTTAGAGAGACTTACCATGTCGAGGAGGTTGCTATGGTTGTTGAGGCACGAATTGGTATTGCAATGGAGGTGATTGATATTGACACCATCCTTGATTGTAAGTGTTGAAGAATAGGTCACTCCTTTGTTGCATTTAGTTTACTCAAGCCATCTCCCCCCAATAGCCTCCTAGACTTGGGCATGATTTTGACGAATGTCCATAATTTGTGCAAATCGCTCACTCTTGAGCTCTTGGAATCAAATGTTGAACCAAGCTACTTAAATGAGCTATTTGGGACCCATAATAATTCATGTTCAATTATAAAATAAAACATAATGAAATAAAACTAAAAGAAAAGAAAAATTAAAGACCTAAAAAAATAAAAATAATAAAAGCCTAAGAAAATAAATAAAACAAAAGAAAATAAACTCAAAATAAAAGTAAGTAATTTAATTCCCTAGCAATGGTGCCACAAACTTGTTGGTTGCGAAATAGGCAAGCAAAAAAAATAAAAAACCTTACAAGTGCACAAATTGTAAACGATAGCATAGTGGAAAGCAAAGGTCATTCCCATAGAGAATTAATTGCCTACTTAAATAAGGATTTATCTATGACACTCTAGGACTTTAATCTAACTAAAAATAAGAAAACAAAATTACTTAATGCACACACACGAATAGTAGTTTTTGAATTGATTATTAAAACTAAAGAAAATTAAATAACAATAAATAAAACGCAACATAAAATCTAATGAGGAAAAATATATAGAAAAACACTAGGTAGGCAACAAGTATTATTATTCAGACACATTAAGTTTTAAGTGGAAAAAATAAACGACCCCTTACTTCTAAGTAGGCAACAAGTATTATGAGAAAAATAAAATAAATAACCGAAAAAGAAATGAACACAATTAAAAATTAATTTTAGTACTTGGGGTACTACTACAAAAATGTTAAAAGACATCAGTGTTTTACATCGCTTTTTTGGAAACTGATTTTAAAAAAAACTTTATACATCAGTTCATAAAAAAAAACTGATGTCTTAAATATTACAGTTTGAAAATATCGACATCGGTTTCTGGAAAAACTGATATTGATTAATTTTGCAAAAGATATCGGTTAAAAAAAATTGATTCCTTAAAAATGCAGTTTAAAAAGACATCGGTTTCTGAAAAAACCGATATGGATTTATTTTACAAAAGATATCAATTTCCTTTAAAATTGATCTCTTAAATAAATTAAAATTATTATTTTTGGTTAGGTAAAATTTGAAATTTAATAAATTTACTTTTAAATCATTTATTTTTTAAAAATTCAATAAAGTGATTGTAAAGAAATTGTTTATTTATTTTGCACCCTCTTGTTCATACTAAAAGACACGTTAATAATTCAATTAACCAAATAAATTAGGAATCCGAGTATTACATTTGTTTATTAAATTACTAGATGCATGTAGAGAAATATCCCCATGTAGTGAGAGTTGTATACCAAATCATGTTTATCATAATTTGATGTCAATAGTCTCCTATATAGTATAGACCCATAACTCGACTATATATATTTTAAAAACTATAATTTTATTAAAAGTTTCAATAAATATTTTGTATTATATGTCTGTCGTAGAAATTAGAATTTTAAGTACCTAAATAAATTGAAATTTATCTAACAAGTTCTTTTTATTTCTAAAAAATCATAAAGGTTATATATAATTATCGTACAATTGTTAGCAAATACAATCTTGTAGTCAAGTGGTAAAGGCATACCACACTTGAACTTAAGGTTTAAAGTTCAATTAATCATAATGACAATTAATTGTCATTAATATCATAAGTGAGTTGTAGGCCGGTTGGCGGCAGGCTAACGGAGGCCGGACGGTGGTTTGTACAATGTCGGTTTTATATATAACCGATGTGTTTTTAAAATCATTTACATTGGTTAAAAACCATTTTCAACATCACTCAAATCTATATCGATTAAAATTTTTTAAAAAATCGATGTCTTGCATGTAAAATAACCGGTGTCTTTCAACTTTTTGGTAGTAGTGGGGGAGTGTGTTCATCCACAAAACTCAATTTCGTCTGCTTTTCCAGTTGAGCTTGGAATAAGACTGTCAAACCAGTTCACGTTAAGATCCATGCTTACGAATGTTTCAAGACCTGAAAATGAAGTCCTAGTTGGTTCTACGGTTTCCAATAACAACAATTAATATTATAAAAAATAAAATAAAAAAGAAAATTGACAAAAGGGAAGTTTATGAGAAAACATACCAATTGAAGATTAGAGAACATGGTTAAACCAAACAAAAAATTCATTCACTCATTCACTTGAAATCAAATCAAAAACTAAAAACTATTGAAGCTTTAATCGAATAATGAGACATGAGAGAGAGAGAAAAAAAATATCTAGAGGATTGTTTGACTTCAATAGAATCAATAGCAATCTCCCACATCGTGGAAGGGATCTCCAGAACCGAGAAAAGACCATGTCTGGTTGTTCGACTTCGGGGATTTTAAGCGTGTGTGATTTATGGACAGTAGTGAATTTGAAAATTTGGGATTTTTTTTATTCCTTAAACATGTGAAATATCTACTACGGACTACTATTTATCCTGTGATAATTAACGATATATCCACCACGGGCAAATAGAGGTTCGTCGTGACAATTTTTTTAATTCATACCAAGGGCTCGTGGTTACTATTGTTTGTCTAACTCAGGCCCTTCATGCCCGTGGTAGATGGCATGTGATGGAAACCCCATTTTCTTGTAGTGCAAAGACATATCATCAACAAATGCTCAAACATACAACACAGGGTGAGTGGCAATGTTAACCACACAAAACAAAACAGACATAACATAACACACACCCTCTAAAAATACACATAACAAAACACAAACACGCCAAAAACACAAACAAGAGAACACTCTCCCATAAAAACACACAAACAACAGAAGGGTTTTTGAACAAATTAGTACTTCTTTATTGCTTCTTCTTCCTCTCTCTCACTCTCTCTACGTTTCGTTTAGGATTTCAAGTGCTTGGAACGGTGATCGCCGACCTCAGTCTTTCTCTCTTTCTTGCTTCTTCCACTCTCTCTCTCTCTCTCACTCTCATTTTTGTTTGTGAGTTGGGGTAAGAATTGGTTTTAGTTTTGTTCATGATTTGGGGCAAGAATGGAATTCAGTTTTGTTCATGATTTAGGACAAGAATGGGTTTTTTTTGGATTTTGAATTGTATTGTAAAATGAATTTTATGGGAAATATATTTGAAGGGTAATTGAGTAAAATTGATCAACTTATATTGAATAAAATACTTAAGGAGGTTATTGTGGGAAATTCCAGATGTGGGGTTTTAGAGGTAATATGGCAAATTGGGTTGTAAAAAAGGCTAAAAGTGCAATTCTGGTGCAGTAAGCTATTTCCTAGAATCGAAACGTTAGGAAAGGCATTTTTCTACAATTTTCACTTAAGGTAAAACAGTTTAAAATAAACGATTGAAACTAAAATTAATTATTTAACAAAAAAAAAACATTGTTGGCTTAAACAAAAATAGCTTCTGAATTATGGTTCAATTACACATCATAATACAATTGTATCTTTGTAAATATCCCTGAAAAGAAACGGGTATTTTTGTTTTTATAATTAGTTGTGTAGAGACGAACAATGCCATATTCTAAGTAAAAAATTAGTTTAAAACAAATTATTAAGAAAAAAAATTTATCAAGTGTAGCGGTGACCACACATTGTTAACAGAATATATAATTCCTATTATGGTGTTCATCCAGACAATTCATTGTTAACATAATATATTCCTATTATTGTGTTCATCCAGACAATTCTAATATTTCAAACAGATTTCATTTAAAGAAGGGTTAAAATAATTTTTGTCCCCCTAATTAAAACTATTAGTCATTCTGGTCCCTCTAGTTTTAGTATTCCTCTGTTACGTCCTTCTGTTAACTTCTGTTAATTTTTTTTTACGAAATACTATTTTACCTTTATAATAAATATTTATTTTTATTTTTTTAAATAACAAAATTTTTAATTTTAAAATGAATTGGGTAGATCCACCGTCCATCTCATGATATGGACGGTAGGGATCCAATCTGGATCTCTACCTAATCCATTTTAAGGAACTTTTGATTTCTGCCGAATCAAAAAAAAAAAAAAAACTTGGTTAAAAAAAATTACATTAAAATTCAATTCCAGAAAGGATCAACCTCATTATCCTTATCTCTCCACCACCATCAACAACCTCGTCTCTCTCCATCGTCATCATCCTTCAATCTCAAAACATTTCCAAAAAAAAATTCTCTCATAGAGAATCTTAAAAAAAAAACAATCCAAATAAAATACCCCTCCACAACCACCAAACCCTAGCCACCCAAAAAACTGTCCATTACCACCAAACCAATTGAATCCATACCTACAGTCACACCTAAATCGAACCCATAAACTACACACCTAATAGAACCCAGAAATAACCCCCAAACCAATCGAATTCACACCCACATCCACACCCAATCGAACCAAGAAACGAAGAAAAAAAAGAAAAAGAAAGGAGAGAAAGGAGAGAAAGAAATCGGTTTGGTTCATGCCGGCGAGTTTGTTCCTTCTTCGTTGTTGAGCAAGTTCGTTTCTTCTTCATCTCGTTTTGAGGGAGACAAAGAGAGGGATTCACGACATAGAGAGAGAGGGCGTGTGGATTCACGTGAGAGAGGTGGAAGATGAGGATGACGTAGAGAGAGAGAGAGAGAGAGAGAGTGTGTGTGGTGGCGGCTAGGGATTTAATGTTTGAGTGGTGGTAGGATTTGGGTGTTTGAGTTGTGGTTATGTTAGGTTTTGTGTTAGGTTTAGTGAAGAAGATGATGAAGATGATAAGAGAATGGCTAGGGTTTTGTTTTGTCAGGTGTCTATAGTGAACGATTTTTTTAGTTTTAATTTTTTATTATTTTAATATTACTTTTTAATTATTTTTAATAATATTGTGTTATTAAAACATTTTTATTTTGTATTGTTACCACTATACCCTCGTATGTTTGACAGAAACCTAACAGAATATGATTGTAGGGACCAAAAAACGATTACTAATTAACGTTTGGACCTAATAAAGGAATACTGAAACTAGAGGGACCAGAATGGATACTAGGTTAAATTAGAGGGACAAAAATGATTTTAACCCTCTAAAGAATCTGGTACCTATATATGTATCACTTGTAATTAAGAAAGCCATTTCAAATTCAGAGTTCCAATTATTCGGACCTTAATTGTAATATTTTCACCAACATGATGAGTGCTTACAAACTTGTCCTTGTATTGGTTTCTTTTGTTATGCTTCAAACAATATGTGAAGCAGGTCTTCTCCCTGCAAAACGTACAATCAACATCACCAATTACGTTTATGCAAGCAGTTCGGAGGTAGATATCACCGTGCATTGTAAATCAGGTGATAATGATCTCGGTCAACATGTACTTCCTTATAAAGGTTCGTACTCATTTAGATTTCGACCTAGGGGAAACTCCTTATTCTACTGCAGTTTTGCGTGGAAAAATCAGTTCAAAAGATTTGATATTTACGTAGATAAGAGGGATCATAAATTATGTCGTGTTTGTAAGTGGTTTATAAAAGAAGGGGGTCCGTGTTTTTGGAACTATGGTAATCAGGATGTAGAGTGCAAGCAATGGCAGTAAATCAGTGTTGCAGGGAATTACTATATACTGGTATGCATTTTATTATTGATGTAATAAACTTCTCAGAATGTATCTGAGATATGTCCACTATTCTGATTTTTTATTTATTTATTTTTTGTAAAAAAAACCTTCAATGAATATAAGTGTTGAGTTGTTTTTTTTTTCTTGGTTAGAAACATATATAAATAAATACTTATATATTTGTACCCATTCAACTATTAACTTTATATGTTTACAAAAAAAATTGATCGAAAGATTATATGTTTATATTTTAATATATATAAAAAACTACAAACAAACAATTTAATAAACTGTAAAACAAAATTAGTTAGTTACTGATAAGATTTAAAATTTTGAATTTGTGATGGATAATTTAAATTAAAATACTATATAATTTATAAATATTTCAAAATAATATCAGTTCATAATAAATCATCATGAACTTTTTATAAGGTTTTTGTTTAGAGTATATTCAATGCAAGAATGACTTAAGTAAAAAAGAGATGTCATGTAGGATTAACAGACATTCTGTTAATAAATCTTTATCCAATAATACCGTGCATATTCAACCTTAAGTTGTTGTGGCAAAAAAAATATTAGACATTGTCGACATAACCGTCTACTTTTAGACGGTCTGTTACACAACTATTTTTTCGGTTGACTTAGCAACTATTTAACAATGATATTAATATTTTATCTATTTTTGTTAAGGAATTAAAATAAAAAATAAAACAGGAAAAAAAAATGAAAACGTCATTAAAAAAATGTGTTTTAAACAGAAGCATTGGATACCTAATTTTGAGGTGATTGAATATCAAGTC
The DNA here is from genome assembly GCA_032871835.1 of Dipteronia dyeriana. Classification (NCBI taxonomy): domain Eukaryota; kingdom Viridiplantae; phylum Streptophyta; class Magnoliopsida; order Sapindales; family Sapindaceae; genus Dipteronia; species Dipteronia dyeriana. The sequence continues at coordinate 26,862,402 of CM065298.1, read as the reverse complement.
TATTTTTATTCCTCATACGAAGCAAGTCTATTGATATTGTTTTCATGCCATTGATTATTGGTATGTAAACCACTTTTACACTAAAGATGCTCTTAGGATGTCAATAGGTCAAATGAGAATATGGGGGAAGGTCCCTTTGTTGTAGCTAGGGGTGGGCATCAACCCGCCAACCTAACCCAACCCGACCAACCCGACCTAACCCCACCAGATTGGGTTGGGATAAGTTAATAAAATATAATCCAACCCAACCCGACAACCCGACACTAATAATTAAAAATAAATTAAATAATTGTATTTATTATTAGATCTATTATGAAATCTCATTTTTTTTAATTATGTAAAATATTTACTCATGCATCATTGATAATATTATAAATGATAAATATTAATACATATTTTAAAATATTTTATACCATAAATAAATAATACATTTATTAAAACATGCAATTATATTGTCTTCATCTTTTGTGTGAATTGACACATCCTTAATTATACTTTAAAATGTTTTTTTTTCCTCTTAAGATTTGATTAAGAATTTGGTAGAAAAATGTCTAATAATTGTATAAAAACTCAAACTATTATGTTGGTTTAAGTAAATAATAGATTATCCAACTACGAGTTATTCGATGAAGCAATTATAATTGTAAAATTGATAGGAGGTTTAGATAGAGATTTTCCAAGTTGGATAAATGGCTATATTTTTATTTCGTAATTGTGCAACAAATATTTAAACAATTTATATTATATATGTTGTGATTTGATTTTAGTTCTTTTAAGAAATATAAACTCTATGTGATATGATATTATGATGAAAAAATATTTTAAATTTGAATTTTGATATATCAAAATTTGAATTCAAATTTTTTTCTATTGGACTTAAAAAGCTCAACCCGATCAACCCAACCCAACCCGACAAATATTGAGTTAGGTTGGGTTGGGTTGAATTTTTTTAACCCAACCCGAAAACGCCTACCCCAAGTCGTAGCCTTCATTTGGGGAAAACGAGGGTGGGGAAATTCGGAAGGAAGTATCTGCCCCTAATCGGACCATTTATACACCTATTTGAGGTCCTCACTTCCTATCATTTGTACTCGTTTTTTAACATATTTGTGTATTTTATGTGTTTTGTGAGCTTTGTGTAGGTAATTGCATAAATAAGGTGCTAGAGCTTAATTGAAGAGTTGTGGAAGTTAAATGGGATGAATTTGTAAATGCTCTTACAGACCACTCAATTTCAGAAAGTCATATATCTCTCCTCAGATCAAACCATGTAGAGATCCATATATATTCGGAAATCCCCAGATGTCTGCTTTCCAGCTGTTTTCACGGATTACAATTCTGGTTTTTCTAGTGGGTGTTTTGCTCATTTTTGTAATGGTGTGTGATGTTGGAAACCGAGGAAATAAGGGGTTTGGCACTTTTTTGATTTGGTTTTCGAAACTGTTTCTATTTTAATAACTTATGGTTAAAATACACTAAAGTAAGTGACTACCAAAAATGCCCTTACTGTACGCATTTTTAAAATTATTTTTTGACTTTAACTTTTGGAAGATACTTTGAAGTTGTTTAAGATCTACTTTGCTCTCTAACTGTCTAAAGTGAAAAACTCTGTAAATTGAATCCAAGTTCATCTTCTTCTTCAACGAGTTTGACGTTCATATAGTTACATAAGATCACTCATCTTATCGGTTTGTGAATATCAAACTGTTAAGAAGACTGATCTTATGCAACTTTGAAAAATGCTAATACTGAGCAATTGCAATTTAAAAGCAGAATCAACGAAAATCTAGACCATCAACGAAACTCTAGATCAAATATAATAATGGCTCTCGCATCTCAAGTGGATGTGATCTGCTTATGAAGCTTATTGAAGGTTATAGAAGTTTATAGAAAATTATACTAAATCTTATAAAAAAGTCTTGGAAAAAAATCTCGGAGAGTGTTACAAAAAAAAGTCTTGGAGAAAGTCTCCGAGACTTCTGTAACACTCTCCAAGACTTCTATAACACTCTTCAAGATTTTTGTAACACTCTCTGAGACTTCTGTAACACTCTCCGAGACTTCTATAACAGTCTCCGAGACTTCTTTAACACTCTCTGAGACTTCTATCGAGCTCTATAACACTCTTTGAGACTTCTGTAACACTCTCCGAGACTTCTGTAACACTCTCTAAGACTTCTATCGAGACTTTAGAATATGCTCTGAGACTTTCACTAACCTATTTACTGTTCATCATCTTTCCCACTCGAAACCCTCAACAACTTTATCAATGGAAGATTCAAAGCCGAAACCCAATTTGGGTTTTAAAATGATCAAAAAGATTGACTCCCGAGTGCGTCAGCGTAGCGCCACTCCGTCGCCGTTCTAGTGATCGCTTGAGTTTCAATGAGACTATATCTCTTTACTTCAAAACTCTTTCACAGTAAACCAAATGAAAGAAAACTAACGTGAAACAATTGTTGGGGGTGTTTTTGTTCGTTCACCATAATAGGTATATTTTAAACATAAGTTATTAACACAGAGACAATGTGGAAAAGCCACCTCCAAAAAATGTCATTTAATTTTTGGGCTCGTTGGAAACCACTGAAAAAGAGGAAGTGTTGTACAAAGGTTGTACTTACGGTGACCATACAACACTCTATCACTGCCCAAGCCCTAAAATAATTCCAGAGACTTAGCAATGTGCAGGCGTTGTTTGTACAATGATTGAATAGTGCCTCCGGCAACAATTTAGCGATTTTTGACTGAATTTGAGGGGTAGTATTGTCTTTTCTCCCCATTTCGTGCCCTAACTCCTCCGCCCTATAAATACACATTATCTCACACATCCTTCAAAGACCACACACCAAACCACAAACCATTCTCTTCATCCTCTTCCATCTTCATCTTCATCATCAAATAAGAGAGATTCAAGCTCCCATGGAGGATTTTTTCCTCCATGGGAGCTCATCATTCATCTCCACCGCTACCTTCCACACTTCTTCCACCAATCTTAAAGTAGATTGCAAGGAGAAAGGAATGCTTTATACTTCAATTTTGAGCCAAGCAACATCAATGGAAATGGAGAATCTTTGGAAGAGATTTCTTCAAGGGTTTTCTCTACAACGTATCTCTTCCACCGATCTTTAACAATGAATTACAATTTATTTGTATGATTTTTATAATTGATGTAATAAACTTCTCAGAATGTCTTGTCGCCGAAATATTTCAAATATTATGAATTTCATTTGTTTTTTTTTGTAAAAAAATCTTCAATGAAAATAAGTGTTGAGTTGTTTTTTTTTTCTAGTTAAAAACATATAAAAATAAATACGTTTATATTTGTACCCTTTCAACTAATAATTTTATATGTTTACATTTTTTTATCGAAAGATTATATGTTTATATTTTAATATAAAAAAACAATTTAATAAAATGTAAATCAAAATTAGTTAGTTATTGATAAGATTTCAAAATTCGTGATGGATAATTTAAATTAAAATACTCTATAATTTATAAATATTTCAAAATAATATCCTTTCAAAATAAATCACCATGAACTTTTTATAAGGGTTTTGTTTAGAGAGTGACTTGTGAAAAAAAAGATGTCACATAGGATTAATCGACATTCTGTTTATAAATCTTTCTCCAATTTAGTTGTGCATATTCAATCTTAAGTTGACGTGGTACAAAAATATTAGACGTTGACAACATGACCGTCTACTTTTAGACGGTCTGTTGCACAACTATTTTTTCGGTTGACTCAGTAATTATTTAACATTGCTATTAACTTTTTATCTGTTTTTGGTAAGGAATTAAAATTAAAAAAAACTGGAAAAAAATGGACACATCATTAAAGAAAATGTTTTTTAGATAGAAGCATTAGAGACCTAATTTTGAGTTGATTATCTATCAAGTCTATTTTTATGCCACATAGAAAGCAAGCCTCTTGACATTATTGTTATCTCGTTGATTATTGGTATGCAAACCACTTTTACACTGAAGATGCTCTTAGGATGTCAATATGTCAAATGAGAATATGGGGGAAGGTCCCCCTGCCGTAGCCTTCGTTTGGGGGAAACGAGGGAGGGATAATTCGGAAGAAAGTATCACTGCCCCTAATCGGATGATTTTTTATACCTATTTGAGGTCCCCACTTCCTATCATTTGTACTCATATTTGAGCGTATTTGTGTATTTGATGTGTTTTGTGAGCTTTGCGTAGGTAACAATTCATAAATAAGGTGTTAGAGCTTAATTGAAGTGTTTTGAAGGTTAAAAGGGATAAATTTGTAAATGCTCCTGCAGACCACTCGATTTCGAAAGTTGATATCTCTCTTCCCAGATTGAACCATGTTGATATCCTTATATATTTGGAAATCCCCGGATGTCTAATTTCCAATGGTTTACACAGATTGCAATTCTAGGTTTTCTAGTGGGAGTTATGCTCTAGTGGGAGTTATGCTCATTTCTGTAACGGTGCACAATATTAGAAACCGAGAAAATAGAGGTTTTGACACTTTTTTGAGTTGACATTTCAATACTGTCTCTGTTTTAATAATTTATATTTAAAAGGCACCAAAGTAAGTCACTTCCAAAAATGCCCGTACTGTACACATTTTATAATTATTTTTTTGACTTTAATTTTTGGAAGATACTTTGAAGTTTTCTGAGATATACTTCTCTCTCTAACTGTCTTAAAGTGAAAAGCTCTATAAATTGAAATCCAAGTTCATCTTCTTCTCCAACGAGTTCGATGTTCATATAGTTACATAATATCACTCATCTTATCGGTTTAAATCAATTTATGAATATTAAACTTATAAGATGAGTGATCTTATGCAACTTTGAAAAATACAAATCTTGAGTAATTGCAATTAAAAGCAGAATCAACGAAACTAGGTCAAATATAATGATGGTTCTCATCTCTCGAGTGGATGTGATCAACTTATAAAGATTATTGAAGCTTATAGAAGCTTATAGAAAATTATACTAAAGTCTTGGAGAGTGTTATATAAGTCTCGGAGAGTGTTACAAACAAAAGTCTTGGAGAAAGTCTCCGAGACTTCTGTAACACTCTCTAAGACTTCTACAACACTTCCCAGGACTTCTTTAACACTCTCCAAGACTTTTATCGAGCTCTGTAACATTCTTTGAGACTTCTGTAACACTCTCCGAGACTTCTATCGAGACTTTAGAATATGCTTCAAGACTTTCACTAACCTATTAACTGTTCATCATGTTTCCCACTCGAAAATCCCAACCCTCAACAACTTTAACAATGGACGATTCTAAACTGAAACCCAATTTGGTTTTAAAATGAACAAAAAGATTGACTCTTGAGTGCGTTAGCGTAGCACCACTCCGACGCTGTTCGAGTGAGCGCTTGAGTTTCAATAGGACTTTCTCTCTCTACTTTACAACTTTATCACTGTAAACCGAATGAAAGAAAACTGACGTGAAATAATTGTTAGGGTTGTTTTTATCCATTCACCCTAATATATACATTTTAAAGATAAATCATTAAAATAGAGACAATGTTGAAAAGCCACCTCAAAAAGTATCATTTAATTTTTGGACTTGCTAGAAACCATCGAAGAAGAAGAAGAAGTGATGTACAGGGGTTTTACGTACGGTGACCATACAACACCCAACCACTGCCCAAGCCCTATAGACGATTCCAGAGACTTGGTGATGTGCAGACACTGTTCGTACAACGATTATACAGATTCCTAGGCAACAATTTAGCGATTTTTGGTTGAATTTAAGGGGTAATCTTGTATTTTCTCCTCATTTCATGCCTCAGTTCCTCCACTATATAAATACACATTCTCTCACACATCTTTAACAGACCACACACCACACCACAAACCCTTCTCTTTATCAAATAAGAGAGAGATTCAAGCTCCCATGAAGGTTTTTCCTTCATGGGAGCGCACCATACATCTCCACCACTATCTTCCACACTTCTTCAACCCATCTTAAAGTAGATTTCAAGGAGAAAGGAGGGCTATAAGCACCAATTTTGAGCCAAGCAACATCAACGAAAATAGAGAAGCTTTGAGGGAAATTTCTGTTATGAATTTCGATTAACACAGTAAAACTAAAAAAACGACATGCTTAGACACAACATTAAATCGAATGTTTAACCTAATATGTTTCTATAAATACTTAATCAAACCCTAAACAATATAACATAACCCATATCAATTCAAGAGAAAATAAGTAAATCGAGAAAGCGGAAGCGTACCTGAATTCATTGCTGGAGATTTGTGAACGGGTTGTGATCTTCCAAATTATCACGACCTTTATGAACCCTACTGTGTTCTATTTTTGCTCTGTTGATGGGATACAGAGAAAACAAAAGTATCGTGTAATTTGGAGACCATAACCCTAAATATATAATAATCAAATTATTATATATGTTGGCTATTTCTAATTCGGCCCCTCAACAAATTAGAAATAGTACTCTGGTATCTACACATTAATTCCATGACAATTATACCCTTAAGCCTTAATGCTTTATATCTTAATTAGATCACTTTAATTTAGGCTTAACCAAAAAATAGCACAACACATTTAATGTTCACATGTGTTGCCCCATATGATGGAATTTTTTCCAACAATCTCCCACTGGGCCACATATGTAACTTTACAAATGTGTATGACTTTATGAGCTCCAAAATTTTGCTATCAGGCTTTCATCACATTTAGCGTAACTAAACCCATCAATGGTCACGTATACTAACATAACCAAATGACAAAGATCTATCATGGATGTGTAGCATGGAAATTACATGCAATGTGATCTATACATGTCTATTCCAACTGGTCATACTTTATTCCTTAGTGAGATCAAAACTTAACTCAATGTAACACAGTGTAATTAACTGAATACTTTATTTCTGATCAGATAAATATCCAAATACATAAATGCATAAATATATCCAAAATAAAAATATAGAGCAATACAATACATAATTATACAAACTCCCACTATAATGTGATATCCTCACACAAAATAACACCCATATGAGCAGTGTGCTCATGAAAGACATTGGGTGGTAATCCTTTTGTAAGCGGATCCGCTATCATGGAGTTTGTCCCAATGTGCTCTATGGATATATGTTCACTCTGTACTCTTTCCTTCATAATAAGGAACTTAATGTCAATATGCTTTGACTTAGATGAGCTCTTGTTGTTATTAGAATATAACACTGCTGACTTATCGTCACAATATAGTTTGAGTGGTCTTTCAACACCCTCCAGAATGCGCAGTCCAGTGACAAAATTCCGCAGCCATATTCCATGGTTGGATGCCTTATAGCATGTTACAAACTCTGCTGCCATGGTGGAAGAAGCTATGAGTGTCTGTTTGGCACTCTTCCAAGATATAGCTCCACCAGCCAACATGTATATGTAGCCTGATGTGGATCTCCTACTGTCTTGACATCTAGCAAAATCGGAGTCGGAATACCCTATGATCTCAAATTGATCCAATCTCTTATATATGAGCATGTAATCTTTTATTCTCTTCAAATACCTCATAACCCGCTTGGCTGCTATCCAATGATCCATTCCAGGGTTACTTAAATATCTGCCTAACATACCAACAATGTACGCAATATCCGGACGCGTACACACCTGAGCATACATTAGACTCCCTACAGCTGATGCATAGGGAATCTTCTGTATTTCCTTACCTTCAAGGTTACTTTTAGGGCACTGGTTGAGACTGAACTTGTCTCCCTTAGCGACAGGGGTGTCACCTGGTTTGCTGTCCTGCATGCCAAACCTTTTGAGCACTGTATCGATATAGCTCATTCGTGATAATCCAAGAATACCCCAAGAACCATCTCATTGTATCTGGATCCCTAATACAAAAGAGACGTCACCAAGATCTTTCATCTCAAAATTCTTTTTTAGAAATCTCTTGGTTTCATGCAACTTGCCTATATCATTTATGGCAAGCAGTATGTCATCGACATATAAAACCAGGAATATGTGCTTACTCCCACTGAATTTGTGATACACACAATTATCAACAACGTTTATCTCAAAACCAAACGAGATTATCATTTGATGAAACTTATTGTACCACTGACAAGAAGCTTGCTTGAGTCCATAAATGGATTCTGTCAATTTGAAAACCATATTCTTTAGGTCTCCCGACTCAAAGTTTTCTGGTTGCACCATATAAATTGTTTCGTCAATGTTACTATTGAGAAACGCCATCTTGACATCCATCTGATGAAGCTCAAGGTCAAAATATGCAACAAATGCCATGATTGTCCTAAAAGAGTCTTTCGTTGAAAACCGGAGAGAAAGTCTCTTTATAGTCAATCCCTTTCTTTTGGGTAAAGCCTTGAGTTACAAGACGAGCTTTATACCTCTCCACATTATCTTTCGAATCCCTTTGGTTTTAAATATCCATTTACAACCAATGGGCTTCAGACCTTTTAGTAATAGGATAATTACCCAAACCTTATTGTCTTGCATAGACTTATACTCCTCATTCATGACATCAATCCACTTTTGAGAGTTGGAACCCTGCATGGCTTGATGGAAATTGATTGGATCATTTTCCATCATTCCAATGTTTTCCTCATGTTCCTGGAGAAATACGTAAAATCGTCTGGAATAGCATTTCTCCTTCCTATAGTGGATCACCTTAATGACACTGGTTCTTGAGGTTGTTGAGGTTGTTGAGTTTGTCCATCAGGAACAATTACCTCATCTTGAATGGGGGTTTGTTCAACATTGTCTGGTTGAGGATCCAAATTCACTTCTTGATCAATGACAGGTATAGAAACCTGCACATTGTCAAAAGCGATAGTAGGAATCGAAACCGATTCTTCCTCAAAGACAATGTCTCTGACCTTATTTCTCCCCCTAAACTCAACATCCTCAAAAAATGTTACAGTTCCCGTTTCAAAAATTGACCGAAGTGTGGAATCATAAAACTTATAGCCCCTTGATCGCTTAGAGTAGCCAATGAAGTAGCTACTCACAGTTTTGGAGTCCAATTTCTTTTCATGTGGCCTGTAAGGCCTTGCCTCAGTTGGACATCCCCAAATGTGAAAATGCTTTAGAGTCGGCTTTCTACCTGTCCAAAGCTCATAAGGTATTTAGCAGCTTCATTATTCTTCCTCTATTTGCCCTTATCCTTAGAGGTGCTAGCCAAATGAGCACTTTTGGTCCTGTCTCGCTTCAGTCTCTCTTCCTCTTGCATACAGTAAGAAATGAGCTCATTAAGAGTCCATTTCTCCTTTTGACAGTTGTAACTGACCTTAAACTGGTTGTATTGTGCAGGAAGAGATATTAATACCAAATGCACGAGCAGGTCGTCAGACAGCTCGAGATTCAGTGCCTTAAGCTTAGAAGCAATTTGAGACATTTCCATAATGTACTCCCTAATGTTCTCTTTGCCTTTGTACTTCATGAAATCAAGCTTTGCAAATGTGTGCTTGTTTCTACCTTATCGTTTTTACCAAAAACGCTTTCAAATTTCGGTTAGGAACTCCTTGGCTTTGGTTATCTTTTCAGATACCCCACCCCTAAATGCCTCCAGAATGCCGCGCTTGATGATCATAAGACTCATACGATTTGAGCGATCCCACTTCTCAAAGTTCTTCCTGTCATCAAGAGAACTTGCATCCGTAAGAGAAACGGGTTACTCAACCCGAAGTGCAAGGTCTAGATCCATGCAGCCAAGAACGATTTCTATGTTCTCTTTCCAATCCTTAAAGTTAATCCCATTAAGCATGAGTATGGGTATATAGTTGGTATTAGCAGATATAGTAAAACATTAGCTTGAAAGAGAACAAAACAAACACAAAAACATGCTCACATTAATAACCAAATACAATGATCAACAAATTCAAATAATTGTAAGTCTCATCTCAAGATACCTAGCACAACATTAATATCAAGTCTTTGGACAGTAATATTAATTGTAAGTGGTACTCTTGTTGTAGTGATCAAATATTGACAATAATTAATGTCAAATAATAAATCTATCTTTGGATCGACTTATTATTCACATATAAAACCTTATAATTGTCACATATTTATCACCACTGGTGTGTGTGCAATTCGACCAAGTATTAACCTTCCTTTGGGCCGACTAATACTCGCATGAATTTACATACTCACAAACATCCAACATCCATCATGAATAATTTACACAAGAGAGGTCACTTTGGCGACATATTGTTTCAATTAGCCCATTTAGAATGATAGACCACTTTATTTAACCATAAAAGATATACCAGATAATGGTCGGTCCCATCTTAAGATACCAAGTACAACATTAATATCAAGTCTTTAGACAATAATATTAATTGTAAGTGGTATTCTTGTTTTAGTGATCAAACATTGACAATAATTTATGTTAAATAATAAATCTATCTTTGGATCGACTTATTATTCACATGTAAAACCTTATAATTGTCACATATTTATCACCACTGGTGTGTGTGCAATTCGGCCAAGTATTAACCTTCCTTTGGACTGACTAATACTCGCATGAATTTACATACTCACAAACATCCAACATCCATCATGAATAATCTACACAAGAGAGGTCACTTTGGCGACATCTTGTTTCAATTAGCCCATTTAGAATGATAGACCACTTTATTTAACCATAAAAGATATACCAAATAATGGTCGGTCCCATCTTAAGATACTAAGTACAACATTAATATCAAGTCTTTAGACAATAATATTAATTGTAAGTGGTATTCTTGTTTTAGTGATCAAACATTGACAATAATTTATGTTAAATAATAAATCTATCTTTGGATCGACTTATTATTCACTTGTAAAACCTTATAATCATCACATGTTTACCACCATAGATATGTGTACAATTCGGCCAAGTATTAACCTTCCTTTGGGCCAGTCAATACCCGCATGAATTTATATACACACACGTGGTACTCTTTTAGTAGTGATCAAACATTGACAATAGTTTATGTTAAATAATAAATATATCTTTGGATCGACTTATTATTCACACATAAAACCTTATAATCGTCACATGTTTACCACCACAGATGTGTGTACAACTCGGCCAATTATTAACCTTCCTTTGGGCTGGCTAATACCAGCATGAATTTACACACACACGAACATCCAACATCCCTCATGAACAATCTGTACAAGAGAGGTCACTTTTGTGACATCTTGTTTCAATTAATCCATTTGGAATGATGGACTACTTTATTTAACCATAAAAGGTATACCACCAAATATTTGAATTTAAGTTGATAATAAAAATAAAATAAAAATAAATAAAATTTATTTTATTTTATCAAAATTACAAAAGTACCCTTTATTTTGTAAAATTACAGAAAGACCCCTCAACTTTCCAAAATTAAAATTTGGCCCAAAACTTTTTTTCAAATTATAAAATAACCCCGTAACTTTTCAATAATTATTAGTCTGCCCCAAAAATTTTTCATAATTGCAAACAGGCCCTGAAATTTTTGTAAATTATAAATTAACCACGAAAGTTTATCTAAATCACACAATGGCCCAAACAAATTGCAAAACAGTCCCTAAAGAATATCAAATTCTCAAAAAGTGGCCCAACGCAAAACCATGGTCTGAGACTTGATTCTTTACCGTTCACCACCCCAAAGACCACCATATTGTCGCCTGAAGGCAACGAAGCACGACGGAGCAGCGGTCGACGGCCCGCAAACCGAGATCGACGATCAATGAAGACCAAAACCGATCCAAACCTCGAGCGACGGCGGCAGTAAGCGGAGTGGATCACCCGATCTGGACGTCGACCGAACGGCGATCCTTCTCCTCACCGTGAAATCGCACGAGTCGATCGCAAAGCTCGCCTGAAAATTCAGACCTGGGATAGCGTTGACTGAGAGAGAGAAAAATTGATTTTGGGCAAGGGAAACTGGGCCATTAGGACTGTATGGGTGTGGGTTGAAGGAGATGGAATCGGGTATGGGTGTGACCCATCAAAGCAAAGAACCACAGATTTGGGTTGATCTGATTCAATACCTGTTTCAACCCAGATTCGTTTTTTTTTCTTCGAAAATCTGAGAACACTTTTTTTTTTTTTAACTTAAAAAACAAAACTCAATCAGAAGATCAAAACCCAAATAAAGATCAAACAAATAATAGAAAACATTGTTGTTCTCTACCGATACATCAGATAACATATATTATATATCAGTTGTTAAAAACACAACAATTCTCAAAAAAATTCCTTAAATTCTCAATTCTCAATTCTCAAGAATCGATCATGGGTAGCTCTGATACCACTTGTTAGGAATTTCGATTAACACAGTAAAACAAAAAAAACAACATGCTTTGGCACAACATTAAACCGAATGTTTAACCTAATATGTTTCTATAAATACTTAATCAAACCCTAAACAATATAACATAACCCATATCAATTCAAGAGAAAATAAGTAAATCTAGAAAGCGGAAGCGTAACTGAATCCATTGCTGGAGATTTGTGAACGGGTTGTGATCTTCCAAATTATCAAGACCTTTATGATTTGCTCTGTTGATGGGATACAGAGAAAATAAAAGTATCATGTAATTTGGGGACCATAACCCTAAATATATAATAATCAAATTATTATATATGTTGGCTATTTCTAATTCGGCCCCTCAACAAATTAGAAATAGTACTCTGGTATCTACACATTAATTCCATGAAAATTATACCCTTAAGCCTTAATGCTTTATATCTTAATTAGATCACTTTAATTTAGGCTTAACCAAAAAATAACACAACACATTTAATGTTCACATGTGTGGCCCCATATGATGGAATTTTTTCCAACAATTTCTTCAAGGGTTTTCTCTACAACTTATCTCTTTATGTATTTCTTATTTTCTTTGATTTATAATCACCAATTGGGAATATTGTAAACCTACACTTGTGCTATATATATATATATATGTGTGTGTGTGTGTGTGTGTGTGTGTGTGTGTTCTTAAATTCTTTGGGTTTTGTTTTACTCTTTGTTTATGCATGATTTTAATCTCTTATTGTGATATTCATTTGTATGGAGAGTTGGAAATTAATATGTATGCATGAATGAGATTAAGAGTAGAGTAGTTTAATTTAGGAATAGTGTAATTTAGCATTCCACGATTATTTGTATGTTGATGGATGACTCAATATGCCATGTTTAGAATAATTTGAGTGAATGATTATTAGCTCTAAAGAGTGGAGAAAGTTTGATTGATGCATTTACATGCTAGGTTAGGCTTTGGTTCCATATTCTTGTACTTAATGGGTCTTTGTTTTAAATCACAATTACTCATCACATGTCTTGGGTTGGGTGATGAATTTATTTTGGTGAATTCTTTAACCTAGAGAGTGAACCCTTAACTTGAATTGAATGTTCTTAATATTTAGCAATCAACTATTTGTGAATTGTTGTATTGTGAACTTATTTCCTTTTTAGACATCTATCTTAGGGAGATTAGTGAGATAAGAAGAAAACTTTCTCATTATTGAGAAAGTTGGGAGTTCATGAAGATCAGAGACTCCTCACTATAGTCTAGTGGTAAAGACATCTGGTTATCCCTAAAAACCTGGCATTCGAATCTCGGTAACAGATAAGTTCTCTTTTCTATCTCTTTTGTATTTCTTTTCTTTCTGTTTCTTATCTCTTATTTGATGTGTACATTCATTCATTAGGGACTGACTTAAACTTAACAATGTTACCTCTTTTATTAAATATATTTGTCGATGATTTAGTGGCTATTTAAGTTCTTAATGCTTTTGAGTGATTAGATACCACTTGAATGAGCTTAGGTTGCTGTGTGATGAATCGAAAAGGAGAATCACACAATGTGCAAAATTATATGTTCACTATATGTAGGGTAAGGTAGAGATACGCGAGGCTTTGCATGTATAGTAACTAATTGTATCTCATAGTTCTTAATGAACTTGATTTCAATTAACTATATATTGACAAGTTGCTGGTGAATAAGGGTATAACCTTTGTTGCTTGAGAGAGAATATTGGCGAGGATTAAATGAGCACGACTTTCAATTGATGGGCATGTTTTATGAAATTTTGTGATTGTCGTGGTGGAGTCATTTACTTAGTATAACCATATACATCCTGTATCTCTCACATCCAATCTATTCTATCTTTGTAAATACAATTGTACATAATTTATGTTTTCTTGCAATATTTACTTTTTCTGCACAATAACACAAAGACACACACACATCTATTCGTGTTGGCTGAATCAGAGACGGTTGACAGATCGCACCTCCCTGTGGGAATGAACTTTATTTATGATTGTACTACTCTAACAACCTCATACTGTTGCGAGCTCACATTTCGGAGCACACATTTTCGTTAATTATTTTTCGTTAAAAATCCATTTAAAGATTTTTTTTTTATTGGAGAACCACTTTATATTTGAGAGAGTTATATAAATGCAAAATTTGTGTCATGTCCCAATTGATATGGAAGTAGATAGATGTTAAATGATATTTATTTTATATAAAAAAAATAAAAATAAAAATTATAGATAATATAGTTAATTTAAAAGTCTGGTTATATATATATAAAGATTTTGTTCTTTTATTAAAAAATAAATTAAAACTTACTTTTTCACAACCATATTTATCTCACGATTTTAATTTATTTTTCAAACTTAACAATCAATTTGTATTTCCTTAAAAGAGTTTAAAAATATATTTAAAACAGAATATAAGATTTATTAAAATGGAAAGAGTTTTATGATATATGTTACTATCTAAACATTAATAGGAAAAAATATTTACAAAGATTAAATTAGAAAACTAATTATTAATAATTATTGGCGGATGTACCAACAAACAATTGGTCCTCTTAGTAATTTTACTCAATGATATTATTGGATTTCTAAAACCATATTAATTTAACGTGTACATACAATTTTTAAAATGTGCAAATATCGTTACTCAATTGCATTTGAAGATTTCAGAGACAAAATTAAACCACACCCGTGAGCACAAGATGTAGACTCCTTGAACCCTTTGGTATGCCTTCATATAATTTGTGTTAGTAATCAATAGGCATAAAAGTATAAGCTGATAGGAAATGGTCCAACAATAGTATTTAAACCCTCTAACAACCGGTAGTCACACAATATCAAACAGAAAACCTCTACATGAGTTAAAAAAAAAAAGAGTTCATAAATTTAACATTTTCAGACCAAGTAGAGTTTATATATATGTTTATGCTTCAACAACCATTTTTATTCATAAAAACAAGAGTTCATAACTTTTTTTTTTTTATGAAATTGAATTGACCTAATGGAAAAAAGCATCACAAGCGATCATATGCTGAAAAACCCTAGGCAGTGTCCGGAAATTTATAAATAAAAAAAAAAGTAACAAAAGTAATAGCAATACATCACAAACCAGAGGACGCAGCCCCAAAAAAAAAACCAAAGGCACGCAAGCAACACAAGAAAACAAAGCTAGGAAAATCTAAACGACTCTCTGCCCATACAATCATAACGAACTAATGAAAAACAGAACGAAAGAGTGGAAGACCACCGGGAATCAGAAGAGTTCATAGCTTAATTATCCAATAAGGTTTTTTTATTATTATTGTGCAAGAGATTTTGGATTTAAATTTGATTCTTGTTAGGATGAAGAGGGATTTTGATTTATTTATTTGGTTTATTAGCCAGAGGAATATTAGTTTCTTCTGGACTTGATGATGTTGGTCCATGATATAGCCTGACTAGAGAGATTAAAGTATTAAAAAACAAATTAAAATTCCTCTTTATTCTAATGAGAATCAAATTTAAACTAAAAATCTCTTTGCACAATAACAAGAAACCTTAATGGCTAATTAAGCTAATTAAAGCAAGAGTTATATATATATATATATACACGCACACACATATATATAAAAGTGAACAACCATCACTATGCGGAAGCGTTGTCGAATAGAACACAAACAAACAATAGCAAAATAGAATACGAAGGAAAAGAAAATAAATCCAAAGCCACAACACAAAGATTTTATGTAGAAACCCAAATCAGGGAAAAACCATGGCCGTCGGGGCGATAAAAGACAGTTTCACTATGTAAAAAATTGTTACATCTACACTCTCATGATTCTCTCTTTTCTAATATCTCAAACCCAATTACACTCAATGCACTCCTGAGCTCTCTCTAATACTTTGCCATTTTGCTCCACACCCAATAGCCTAGCTATTATGGTCTATTTATGTGAATTACAGGGAGTTTAAGATAAAAGGAAATCCTACTCCTATATGACAAGTCTTCATGTTAAGGAGAAATCTTTTCCTTCAAGTACATGACTAATGTAGAACAAGTGGCTGAATCCTACATGGCTTTGTGGGACCATCCTAAATCCAATAATAAATGACTTTAATTGAAGAGAATCGATGAGATCTTCAGCACTCAACTCATTCGGTGTCGTGGCATAACCTTTTTCAACCACATTCCATCATTTAGAGCCCGAAATCACAGTTCTTTCCTTTTTAAGAAATTTCCTTTTTAGTCATAAGTTGACTTTGACAAGCTAGAATCGCCTACCGTTAATTCCGGCTTGTTTAGGGTCATTAGAAATTTCCTCTTTATGCAGCGGTCTATACGTCTTGTCTGCACCGCGGTTCCTTTTGGAATTCATTTCTTCAATTCTTCTTTGGTCTTCAATCCTCCCACAAACACGATCTCCTACTTTCAAATGTATCCCACGTCTCCAGGAAGTCTCCGCATTGGCTGAATCCCGTTTGGTATCCATTGGGAATACGAGCCATATCCAACAATATATTGTCCACACAAGTGTTTACGTCCATGTAGTTAATATCACATCTATAATTTAAGAAAAAGTTAAATGGAAAAATAGTTTTGAGCAAGTGGTATAACTCTTGCCCTTTATAAGCTAGATTCGTATACCATTCTTTCAAATCCCAAATTAATTAAATTGTAATAGCTAAAATGTGGAGATAAACTTTATAAAATTGTCACTTTTAAAAATAAATAAATCAAAATATCACTGAGCATCCTAGTGAGATTCAAATTTAAACCAAAAATCTCTTACACAATAATAAGAAACCTTACTGGTTAATAAAAACAAGACATTGTAACTTGATTAATTAGCCAATAAGGTTTTTTGTAGGTATCATAATTGATTGACATTGTGGTGGCCAGCTAATTTCAGTTTTTTCTAAGCCCACCAACACATACATCAAGAAATTAAAACTTCAATATCAAATTTCCAGGTGGGGAGGAGAATGGAAATTGATCATATAATTAGATGAAATTTAGTAAATGATTTTAAATAAAGATAGAGACCCAGTTGATCACATTAGAGGAAGTGTGGAACCCACCTCATGTGCATACCTTTAATCTCTCTAGGTAGGCTTCAAGTTTAGACGTGAATTTTTTTTTAACTGCAATTTCAATAAAGGCAAAAAGCTAGAGAAATCACAAAACAGAGGAGAACAACTCAACAAAGATATAGTGGAAGCTCTCTCGAGAAAAACCTACAATAAACAATTAGAAACAACCTACTAAAATTCTGTTGATTCGCTCACGAATACCGGAATATTAGGCTTCAAATTCGTTGATTCACAAAGAATACCGAAATTGGAGATAATTAGAGAAACTCTAAATTTATATTAATCAAAAACTGATTAGCCTTTCGGCTTACATCCTTATTTAAAGCAAATAAAACCTAAACCTAATCGTATTCCTTGAAAAACAAGAAAACGAGCCAAAAAATGAAAAATTATCAAAAAATGAAAAAAACGAGATTAAAGCAAAAACTAATTCTACTAAGAATCCTAAGCATCCCGGAATTGACAGAAGTCGATTCGGACTTGGGAAACTTGATTTATTAAAAAAAACGAAACTTTCCTAAAATGGCAAAAACAGTCTTTTCATGGCCTAAACGATGGAATTCGGCTAAAAAAAGGGTATGCCACAAGAGCATAGCTCATGATTTTGAAAGGTCTTGCCGAAAGGCATCAGCTGTCAAAATTTCAAGTCATTCCGATTCTGTTGCCCGGAGTAGTAGAATTGAAATAGCCATTTTCCTTAGTTTTTCTCATATCCCACCTCTCCATATAATCTAATGCCAATTGATCTACTGCTGCTGCATCAAGCAGGCACGGGAAGAAACCTCAACCAAACCTAACACAGGCAAAACATAAAAGCAAGAAACAAGAGCCACTACAAAAGAAGCAGAAGCAATAGCATCAAAACAAGACTCAACAACAGAAAAGGCCAAATGACCAACCATATCAGCAAACCTGAACCAAGATCAGTGAACCTCCCATATTTCACTATCCCCCACCTTAGCATAACCATTTTTTGCAAGAGAATCCGTAAAGTTGTTGCTTGCCTTATGGCTGTAAATGACTCAAGTATTACCAAGGTTGATCAGACAGTTTCGAATAATGTAAATGATGTTCACATTCTTCAAACTGCCCATGCCATCTGAATTTACCCAAGAAACCGCCAATTTAGAGTCACTTACTATTTCAATTTCATTTCCAACAAGAGAATTGGATTGAGCACACAATGAAGCAGCCCTATGTATCGCTAGGATCTCAGCAGAATTTGAATAAATGATTCCTACAAATATAGAAAAGAGCCTCAACACCTTACCAGAATTATTTCACAGCACCCCACCAATAACTGCATTACCTGGAGAACCCCTAGCTGATCCATTTACATTGAACTTCAGAGCACCACAATTATGAGGGATCCACACTGTCGGATGATGGTTTTTCATAAAATTCTGAGCAGAGCAGATGTCCTTTATGTTTAAAAGCATAGTTGAAATGGGAACCTTTGAGCCTTCCTCTGATGTTTGAACCACCAAGCAACTCGAAACTTAACCGTATCCTAAGCCTGATAGATATCAGTCGTGATACCTCTGAAAATCATCTTATTTCTTGCCTACAATATCGTCCAAAAAACTGTAAAGAACAAAGAGTTCCAAGCCCTTCTTTGCTTGGCTTGCGAACACAAACCAGACCAACAAAGAAACCAGTCATTTAAAGATTCGCTAGCGCATGTTCTACATCCCACTAGTCCATACAGCTGGTCCAAACTCCTTGCAAAATGAGATTAAGGACCAAAAAGCCTACCGTGGGAGATTCTTCCATTTTTTTTTGAAAAGATCCCACTGTAAACTTGCATTCAACTAATACTTCGAAGCCAACACCTTAGGGATAGAATTTCGGATATAGAGGCAATCTAGCAAGCTAAAAAAGACTCTCCATTACTCATTTTCCAATCAAATAAAGGTCTCCACAAAGGCACCTCCCAAACCCAACTAGAACCTCGCCATCTCACAAAATCGTGAACCACACCGTGTTTTTTGGCAGCCAAAGCAAAAATTCTTTGGCAAGCCTCTCTCAGTTGGCTATTGTCTTCAACTGTAGTATCCCAGAAATTGCTTCTCTTGCCATTTCCAATAACAATGTTCAAACCCCTTTCACTACCATATTAGTGGCATTCCCTTCAGTAAAGAGACTAGCCCACGCCTTGACAAACGGGGATGTGAAACTGGCGCCCTTCCAATCCTAAACTAAGGCAGTGTTACGAATCCCATATCATGCACAAATGACTCTCTTCCACTGAGAATCCTCCTTCGAGCCAAGTCTCCACACCCACTTTTCCAACAAGCTTCTATTTTTGTCACCCATTCTTCCGATACCTTGTTGGGGTTTCTATCCTAATGTTTGTAATATGTAAATAATGATAAATTATAAATAAAATAAGTAGTCTTTTCATTCTATTAATATGTATCATACTTTTACATCATATATGTTAAATATCCAAAATTATCGGATGTATTCTCAAACTGAGTATACGAGTGTCATATATAGAGGAATTCAGTTTGAGACGTGTAATTTAAAGAGTCCGTAGAGAGCAAATAAAGTTGAGTACTTTATTTGTAGTTAATCTATAGTTGTGGTCCATTATGTAATGTACAATGGTCTTATCCTAGACTTCTTATATAGTGATATGAGAATGGAGACACCTTATATGATGTGATCATATAGGACTAGACCATGATCTATATGAATCTCTCATCAATATCTGTTACATAGGGAGATTCATATATATCGACAAATGATGGTTGCATATGGGTGATCTTAATCCTGAGTGTTTTACTGACTCTTTCAGGTTAAATCGTGGTTTTTAATTTACCATGGTTAAGGTCAGAGTAGCATTCCTGATTATATATCAGTATCTTTATTGCGGTTTGGTTATGGTTTGGAAGGTCCGTACACAATATTGGAATCTACTCATTCTTGTGAGAAGTAGAGATGTAGTTCCCTTAAGGGTTGATTTGGAACATGAACAATTAAGAGCGCTCCCCTTTTTTCATAAAGGAATGACAAATATAATTGTTCATTAGATAATCAATGGCACTTAATGAAAAAGATATTATTAGAGGGGTATAATTTATGACCCATCTAATTATTAACTACTTGTAGAGGATCATACCATATGTAATAGCTATATCGATAGACACTGAGTTTTGGTTTGTGTAAAAACATTTACGGTTACGAGGGTACATCCTCAGGTTTTTAGTGGAGTAACTCAAAGGTTAATAATCATGAAATATTAATTAAAGAGTTTAATTAAATTTTCTAAGGATTATTGGAGCTCAAGACTTTAGGTCCATTAGGTCCCCTTACTAGCCCAAATGATTAAAGGTAACAAGGGTCACGGTTAATTAATTAGACTGTCCAATTAATTGTATTACGAAAGTGACACATATTTATTCAGAGAATTAATTAAATGATGAGATTATTTATTTAATATATTAATAATTAAATTAGATTATTTAATTATTTAATTAATAATTAATAATTAAGAATTAATTATTAATTGGAGGTTACATGTTCGAACCATGACTGAGAGAAAGGATAAAAAAATAAGATTATTTTATTTCCTAACTAGGTCAAGTGTTCAAGTCTTCATGATCTAGGGTTATGTGGGATTTGGAATCCTATACTAACTTGGTCACTAAAATACTAATTATCTTAATTTGAATATATAGAGATATATTTGAAGAGGATTATTATCTTATTTTAAATATAAAGAGATATATTTGGAAATGGATTATATCTAATTTTTAAAATATATAAAGATATTTTATTAAAACAAAGAGACTAGATGATTGTGAATTACGTAACCAAAACAGAGTAATCAGATCTATATGAAGAGTGAAGAATTTGACCACAAGAAAAAAAAAACATTTTTTTTTTGTGATTCTTATAGCTTGGCCGAAATTCTCAAGAGGGCAAAGGGGTTTGTCTTCTAATCCCGGCAACCTCCTTCTCATTCCTTGAAGTCCGTGACATACCCACACACAGTTGCCGGATCGCGGGACATAGTGAGGCAGATTTAGTGGTGACAAATAAGAAGTAAATGAAAGCAAAGAGAAAAGAAGGGGTTAACATCAAGGTATGATCTAAATCCTTCTCAAGTCTATTCATATATAGCGTACGTGGTTTGTAAGTTGCAAAATAAATTTTTTAAATACCGTATTCCATTGCGCAACTAAAATCTAGGGCCATTATACCCAAGTCCCCAAAGCACTTACTTTTGCATATAGTCACCCAATTCACCGCATGATTTTTTTTTACAGCTCCATCACCTAAGAAAAATAATATTTGAAGTTTCTCAATGGCATTAGCCACCTTTATCGGAAGTTTGAAAATCGACAAGAAATATGTTGGAATACTTGACAGAACTGATTTGATAAGGACCAACCTCCCACCCTTATTTAAAAATTTACTTTTCTAAGCAGTTAGTCTATTCTCGATGCGTTTTAGGATAGGAATCCAGAAAGCCTTAGCAGTCGATCTCCCTCCTAAAGGTAATCCGAGATATGTCATCGACAGGACTTCCTTCCTACAGTGAAATATTTTTGCCTAACCAAGCTGGGTACTTTATTTGTTGTTAATCTATAGTTACGGTCCATTCTGTAATGTACGATGATTCTATCCTGAATCATTCATATGAGATATGGGAATGGAGGCACCTTGTATGATTTGATCATATAGGACTGGGCCATGATCTATATGAATCTCTCACCAAGATTCGTTTACCGATGAGATTCATATATATCAACTAATGATGGCTATATGTGGGTGATCTTAATCCTGGGTGTCTTATCGACTCCTTCAGGTTAGATCGTGGTCTTTGATATACCATGGGTGAGGTCAGATGTATTTCCTGATCAATATACTCCGTATGTTGGGATTGTGGTTTGGCTTGTGGCTGGGAAGGTTTGTACACAATAGTGGAATCCACTTCTTCTTATGAGAAGTAGATGGTAATTCCTTTAAGGGTTGATTCGGGGCTTGGACAATATGAGCGATCTCCTAATTCTGTAAGGAAATAGGATTTATTGTTCATTATAGAATCAACGGTACTTAAAGGATATATCTAATTAGGGGGGTATAACGGATATTATAACCCAGCTCTAATTATGCAGTGGGAGTAGTCAGCAGATATCAGTCCAACCCAGGATTGGATCATTGGGTTGCTGTCAAGACAATTCTCAAGTATCTTCGGGGAACGAGAGACTATATGCTAGTGTATTTCGGGCAGGATTTGATCCCGTTAGGATACATGGATTCTTATTTTCAGTCAGACAGAGATTCTATGAAATCCACGTCTAGATCAATATTCACCCTGGGTGATGGAGCCATTGTGTGGAGAAATATCAAGCGATCTTGTATTGTTGACTCCAACATGGAAGATGAATATGTAGCCACTTGTGAAACTGCTAAAGAGGCTGTTTGGCTCTGCTTGACTCTGTAAGTTCTTGAGTGATCTGGAAGTTGTTCCAGATTTGGATATGCCATCACACTTTATTGTGATAATAGTGGTGATGTGGCTAAATCCAAAGAACCAAAAAGCCACAAGACAATCATGTTGACCCATTTACAAAGACCTTACCGGCTAAAGTGTTTTCAGGTCATCTAGATGGTCTAGGGTTACAAGACATGGCTCACATGCTTTAGTGCAAGTGGGAGATTGTTGGGGTTTATGCCCTAAATATGTAATTTATAAATGAATTTTTGAAAAAAAAAGGAAAAGCTCAATTCATTCATGTTGTGTTGTCTATTTTATAAATTGTGCATATATTTAACATCTAAGATTGCCGGATGTAATCTCGAACTGTGTATATGAGTGTCATATACTGATGGATACAGTAAGAGACGTGCAATCTAAAGAGTCCATCGATAGCAAATAAAGTTTGGTACTTTATTTGTGGTTAATCTATAGTTGTGGTCCATTCCGTAATGTACGATGATTCTATCCTGAATCATTCATATAAGAAATGAGAATGGAGGCACCTTGTATGATGTGATCATATAAGACTGGGCCATGATCTATATGAATCTCTCACCAAGATCTGTTTACCGATGAGATTCATATATATCAACTAATGATGGCTAAATATGGGTGATCTTAATCCTGAGTGTCTTATCGACTCCTTCAGTTTAGATCATGGTTTTGATATACCATGGGTGAGGTCAGATGCATTTCCTGATCAATATACTCCGTATGTTAGGATTGCAATTTGGCTTGTGCCTGGAAAGGTTTGTACACAATAGTGGAATCCACTCCTTCTTGTGAGAAGTAGATGGTAGTTCCCTTAAAGGTTGATTCGGGGCTTGGACAATATGAGCGATCTCCTAATTCTGTAAGGAAATAGGATTTATTGTTCATTATAGAATCAACGGTACTTAAAGGATATATGTAATTAAGGGGGTATAACGGACATTATGACCCAGCTCTAATTATGAACTACTGTGGAGGATCACACCATGTGTAATAGTTATATCGATGGACACTGAGTTGTATCGGTCTGTGTAAAAGCGTCTACAATTGAGAGTGTGCAGCTTCGGGTTTTTAGTGGAATAACACTGGAGTTAATAATCAATAAATATTAATTAAAGAGTTTAATTAATGATTCCGAGGATTATTGGAGCTCAAAATATTATGGGTCTATTAAGTCCCTTGCTAACCCGATCGATTTAGGTAACAAGGGTCACGGTTAATTAATTGGATTGTCCAATTAATTGTGTTACAAAAGTGACACGTATATATTCAGGAATTAATTGAATAATGAGATTATTTAATTAATGAATGTTAATAGTTAAGTTAATTAAATAATTAGATTATTTAATTATATTGATAATTATGAATTATTAATTAACTATTAATTGGAGGGTGTTAGTTGATATATGGATTTAGGTGAAGATAAAATAATAGGATTATTTTATTTTACTAAATCATTTATTTAAGTATTTGAATTTAAGTTTAAATTTAAAATACTTATTATCACTTTTAATATATTAGATATATTTGAAAATGATAATTAAAAGATATATATCAATTATAACAAGAGATTGCATTGGATGCAAATTGGTGTGTGCACATATATAAGTGTTTGTATAGGATACAAACAATATATATATATAAAGAGAGGTTGAATTTTTATAATATATAAATTACGCAATAACAGGCATTATTGATAAAATATATATATTTGTGATAAAGCATGCAATGGTGTGAAAATATAATAATTTTTGTGATAAAAGCTGCATAGGCGTGGAAGATATATATTTTGAGCAGGCGTTGTATATATAGATTTTTTAGATATATATTGTTTTTGGAGAATCGAACCACATCAGTCAATATACTTTTTCATGAGATGTAATTCATGTGTGCATGAAATCAATAAACCAAATTGAGAAGAAAGAGTTTCTTCAAGTATTTCTCTACATCCTCCATTCAAGTTCCTGAGACTGTGATGTGCCCACACGTAGTTACCAATCCCGAAAGATAGCGAGGAAGATCAAGTGGTTCAGACATGAGCACACCGTAAAGTGAAGGAGATTCCAAACGTTGGTAAGAGTGGTTCACACAGGAGCACATCGTAAAGTGAAGGAGCCTCCAAACGTTGGTATGTTTTTCTTCTTTTGATTATATCGATTTCAATTTCCTGTGTTTACATATTGTATGTATTAGTTTCGAAAAATAATTACGATCCTAAGTTAACTGGTCCTAGATATAGATTATGATCTGTATAAAAATTTTAAAACCTAGTTCCGCTGCGTGACCGGTGAACGGGGTTCCAACAAACACAAGGTCATGTAACAAGCAATGATCAAAACCTCTATTTAACATAAACTCTAAGCCAAGTTAATATAGCATGGTCATGCGTACACCAAATTTCTCAATTATTAAGCTCATGGTCTAGGCTTAAATGGAATAGTCATCCACATATAAGCCCTAACCTCTTAGATAAACTAACTCACACACTGATATCCCTTGAGGTCACAGCAAAACATGAGTGATAGTGTTAAGCAATTAAAGCAATAATTGAGACTAACATTGAATTGAATTAAGAAAAGTAGACTAATTAATTACAAAGAGTAGTCCAATATGTTTACATCAATCCCCTAGCTAATGGTTTAGTTACACATCAATGGAGAAAATAAAGGCAAGGAAAAGTTATAGAGAAAACCCATATTGGTCAAGTGAGCTCCCTAGTCATGATGTTCTCATTCGTCTTGCCTCCTAAGTCATTCAAGGATGGATAGTTGAGTTTTGAAGAAGGAATATGTGAAAGGGATGCTGTAAAAATGTAAGAAAGGTTGTTGGGTCTAGAATCATCGTGTGGTTGGTGCTTAGGTTATAAAACAAAAGGAGGTATTTATATGGATTCCAAAAAGGGAAAAAATCTTCCTAGAAATTCCAGCTAATGGATTGTCGCGGTCTGCCAAGACGACACTTCGATCGCGACAACGCTTGATATGCATTTCCACACAACAAATTAGCGACACTTTAGACGTGAGAGTTCCTTTCGCTTGGTATGTCGCGATCGTCCAAGACTACACTTCGATTGTGAAATTTCTTCCTTCACTTTGTCGTGCCTTTTCCCTCTTGTATAATCAGCGGTACCTCAACCACGAGAGTTGCTATCCCCAGGTTTTCATGGTGGGCTAAGCACTTTGACTTCGACAACGTTTCTTCAAGAGCCCAGTTTCCCAATTTTTCAATTTAAGCCCCAATTCTTCTCTCTTTCACCAAAAATGCCCCTGCTAACTAATAAACCTGTAAAGATCTCATTCGAGCCATTGAAAACTCAATTTTTCCTGAGAATTAAGCAAGAAACTCACGAAAAGAGAACCAAAATCTATTATTGACATGGCTCGATCAACACCCCCAAACCTAGCCTTTTGCTCGTCCTTGAGCAAAACCGAGACAAAAAAACTCAAACCAAAACAAAAACGACTCTATAAAAATTAAAGTTTTCTGACTCAAACAAAGAAATCAAAAGTCACACTTTCAACTGGTGGTAAGATGCAATGGAATGTGAATGAGAAGAGTAGACACATGCAAAGTGTTCTAAAGCAACTCGAAGGCACTCAAGTGAACTGGCACAATCACGAATCCCACACCTAAGAGTGCTCTCATATTGGGAACTACTCACTCTCACACCTCGAGCGTAATTTGCTTTGACTCTAAGCCTCTCGTGGATACTCTCTTTTCCTTCCGTTCAGAGTCCTAAGTTCACACTTATGAAAAGTATACAAAGATAGAAGTTAGGCGTAGGAATTGAATGCTTTGCGTACAATATAAAAATGAAAATGCTATTGTCTTGGTGAACTTGCCTAAGAAATGATTCAAATGTCATGGACGTAGAAGATCATGCTTTAACAAACATCCCCAATCTAGATTTCATCATAGATCAATTAGGTATTCCCCTTTGGTTGTAATAGGGTTATTGGGTGAGATAAGGTGAACAAAGAATAGGAAATGGAATTCAAAAGTCACCAATCATCCTAAGACACTTACATGAAACATCTATAAATTTAGCTCTACTTGCAATCACACTTGAACACTAGTGCTTAGGCTTAACTTTCATTACATTTATGCTACACATGTACTATATTTTTGTCAGTACTTAACATTTAACACCCAAGACTCCTTGTGCATTTCTTTCCTCATTTTTTTTCTTTTGCACATTTTACATTTTTACCATTTAAGCTCATGAGAGCACGTGTTTCACACTTTACATTGTGAGCCATTTGCCTTGAACATTTACAATAATAGCCTAAATACACACTATCTTTACACATTAGAGCTTTTCACCCTTCAACAGCTCCACAACACATCCTAACAAGATTGGCAACACAATACGCATGTGTTTTGGCTATATGGTTATAATGTGGTTCCAAAGAAAGGTAAGTGTTTGGCCTCAAATTTGGCTTGGGAGCACGCAATAAGGTATGGAATATGATTAGACTAATTTGAGTAGTTAAAAGCACACACATTACCTAAAATCATTTCAAATATTCGATCTATCAAGGGAATGTAAGCATCCATCAACCAATCCACAAGTATAATGCAATTTAATGTCATATGGCAATTGATGCGCATGACGAGATAAGTGTTTTAAAATAGAAAAATGATAACACTCAAAATGTGTTTTTTAAGGCTTGTGTTTGTGAACTCACTAGGCAGTCTCCACTATTATAACTAGGTGATTGACCACCGAGTCCCCTCAACTTGAACACAAAAAGGATGGGACTAGCCCATGAAGTGCAAGTGAGACCCTAGAGTGACAACTAGTTACTTAATTAAGCACACCACACAGAAATAAACTCACCACGAGCACACTCTCAAGGCATCACACCTAAGCTAATTAAAGCTAGAAATTTTTTGCCATGCAACTATTCGAAAAGTTTGGACTCAAAAATGAAAAATTTGGACTCGAAATTGTAACAAGACTTAAAAACGACTGACATAGGCGTCGACACCTAAACCTGAACTTAACATTGTCCCTAATGTTGACAATGAGAGCCCGACGGAAAGGCACCTATATAACAAAAATATAATAGACTCAGAATTTATAAAACCAACATTAAGACTCAACAATGGCTCATAGAGATATCATTCAATAATTTCAAGCATTTAAGCAATTCAAGCATCAACCTACACTATCACAACACATCACACACCCTTAATCTAAGCAATAGAAACAAATATACAAATATGGTAATACTAAGATAGAATAACAAAAGCAAATCTGCAAAGTAAAAAGTTTGAAAAAAAAGTAAAAGTGTATAACTCTTTATAAAGTAATAAAAAATATAGCTAAGAACTATAATGTAGAGGGTGTGGCTATAAGGTCCCGAGCATCTTGTCATTGCCATTCCATCCATTGGCTATAGCCTACGTGCCTATCTTTCTCTTTCTTCAGCAACCTCTCCATCGTGAAGTGTATAGTAGCATCGTCATTTGAAATCTGAGGCCATTCTCTCGGGAGGACTGAAGCTGGAGTTGGCTTCATCTATGTAGAATATTTTAAAAGGTGAAACTTCTGTCTCAAGCCTGTAATGTCCTGTCGGAACCCACAGTCCACCAGATCTATCTTGGCCATTAGTCGCTGCTCCATCTTGGCCATCTCTACAAGCATCACCTTCTGGACCTCTCTAAACAACACTGTAAATCTCTGAATCTGTACATGCATGGATCTCTTTGGAAAGCTTTAGAGCTGATAGATTATGAACCAACATAGGAATACTCTCATTGTCCTCTTCTAGGATCTGATATGCATCCTTATCACCATCCACCTCCTTAGCCTCTACTTTGATGTCTTGATCCTCTGTACCCTCAGCCTCTTTAACTCTGGTCATCTTCCTCTAGGGTTGCCTTGAACCTTCCCCTACATTGGGTCTCCTCAAGCCATGCTCTGGGTAGAAAGAATACCAAGTACGGATCCTGAAATCTGGTTGAGTGTCTTGTAACTCATCCCCTGTCATATCAACACATACTGCCTCACAGAAATGGGCAATCAAGTTCGGGAACACCATCTCCTCTTTCCCCGACACATCCCTCGCAGCCTTATGGATCTTCACTAAGATCTTCACTATCACTCCGATATCGTTGGGATTGTTATTGTGCAGGCAGTGGAGCAGGGTAGCCACCTCAATGAGGGAATGGTTGCTTGTTAAGTTTGAAATTCGTGGTGTGGTGACCTACCACGAACATGGCATATTTATAGTCTCGGTTCCTTGAAGCTTGATAATCCTCAAATCCTAAACAACTAATCAATACAAAGCAAATGTCGTTTTGAGATAGAATTATGCCAACACAAAACTCAAAAGCCTAACACAAACTTTAATATAATAGCATTAATTCCCATGCTCATGCCATCCATTACCAGGCTTATAACACATTTTCAAAAGCATGCATGCATAAGCACATTTTCATATACCATATCATATAACTAGGGAGATACTTACGAAGAAATAGGTGTTAATGATTCCAATATTCTGCAAGTAATTAAGCTCACTGCTCCATCACCTCCTCCTCCCGATATCAAAGTAATTGTGTATGTGTTATGTAAATGCAATGACGTATGTTGGGAAATAAGTAACATAAAACCTTAATAACTTGAGAGAAATAGATAGTTAATTATGTTACCAAATCTAATATCAGCTTTTCGATGTCCACCAACACTACAAAATGTTGACGTATCATAGGGATCATTTGATCGGTATATAAACTATTCAAGGCTAGTGTTACATTACATTAGAAAAACAAATTCACAATTGAATACACTATAATATTGGCAATATAACAAATAATAGGAATGGAATGCTACTTTACTTGGTCTTGGCTCTTCAGAAACAACATGAACTCAACTATGTTTATTTCTTCTTCGTTTGACTATTCATTCGAGTCATAAGGTTTCCTTTTCATCCTGGGTATGGGATCTGTCCACGGGCTTTCGAGACACCTAGACCATTTTTGGCCCTTCTTTTTATCGGTATCTTTGTATTCAACATCAGGGTTGGCTCCTTCAACCGTTACCACGCTATTGGACATGCTTGGGACTATAAAGTACATAGTTGGGGATGGATAATCATCCGCGACTAATGTCGGCTGAACCATTTTATCCTCTCAAAATAGCTCGACAGTTGATTGCAATCATCTATTGTTCGTCATGGATAGATTTTTTCTTCGAGTCCTACATATGATTAAAAATTTATTCAATCGAAAACCATTGATATACATTGTAAAAACACAATTATCAAATGTACCTTGACCATATCAGACTGAAATGCAACAACCCCAATAACCCCACCGTCACTCTCACTCTCAACCTTCTTCACAGCTCCATCATCAAAGCCAACAATTAATGAAATCTCTTTATCATCATTGCCAACACCTTGTAATACTGGATCATCATGAACATCTTTCTTATCTCCCTCATCCATATTAGAATTCAAATCAACATCATTAACAACATTATTTTGCTGAGCAGCCTTACCAACATCACCAACTTAATCTTTAGCATATGCCTTAGCCATTTCTAAATTTAATTCAGCAATAACCTTATGAACTTGAACTTCATTGTCTTTGTTAACCATTTATGAATTAACATCAACATTATTTCCAGCATTAGGACTAACACCATAATTAGTATTTAACAACAATAATAAATTACTGACAATTATTAAGATCTAAACTATTATATATAATAATGTATCAAATACGTTATATCCAACATTGAATTCAGTTCGAAACTCGCCATAAACTTGCTTGCTGGTGAGTTTCCAATACCTTTATATACAACCTTTATCTCTTGTCTAATCTTAAAAAATTCCTATGTACAAAAGGAAAGTATTCGTTCCTCACTTTCCAGCATAGCAGCATATAGTTTTGGGATAGTGGAAGGCACCTGAATTTTGTAATAATTATTACAACGCTTACAAGAATAACATACTAAAACCAATTTCCAAAACCAAACGACACTTGTAGAATCAATCTTAGG
Organism: Dipteronia dyeriana; assembly: GCA_032871835.1. Lineage (NCBI taxonomy): Eukaryota > Viridiplantae > Streptophyta > Magnoliopsida > Sapindales > Sapindaceae > Dipteronia > Dipteronia dyeriana. Next base: position 26,831,550 of record CM065298.1, on the reverse strand, counting down.
CCTATCACATTTATGTGTTCATATATGCAAAGACCTATACAAAATATTTATAGTGGAAATTCTATAGTACATAATAATACATTAACAGCCACAGAAACCAACTCACATTTTCATACAAAGTATCAATAAATTGTTCAAGTTTAGTGTATATGCAATCATATCTTAGGATTTTTATCAATGAATAGCTTCTTCTTAGAAGGGGGAATATTCATTAGAATATGTGCTTTTAGATATCCCGATAGAAGCTCTTGTAAGGTTGTTGTGAACAGTTCTATTAATCTCATCACTGTCATTGCCTGTCTTATTATCATCACCTTCATCATCAGAACCAACATCCTTTTCCTCTTCCCTTGGCCGTACAATCGGCTTCACCAACTTCTTCCTCTCCTTATTTCTTAATGGGCCACAACATCTTTTTGGTTCGATGACTGAAATTAATTTGTAACCTTTTCTAAAATTTCAATATCCTAAGGAAATAAAGTCATCTACATATCGAGAACAAACAATTGTTAGGGTATTGTCACAAATAATTATTGCTATATAATTAAAAGAAAGACTAATTAAGTACACACTATTGTATTGAATATAGATTCAATACCTGTAACCTTTGAATTGAATTTCCATCTAGTGAACCTTAGAAACCCGGTACCAACTCTTAACCCGACTAGACCTTCAAAATGAATAAATCTCTTTATGGCCTATACCTATACAATTTAAGCTAATATCAAACAATGTTTTTCTACGATGGAGATAGTTTAATGTTCAAAATATCATACATTTTGATAAAACATGCTTGAAGTACTAGAGGGAACCCGGTTAAATTTTATGTATAATAGTTGGATTTCATTTTCTTTTGATCTTCCTCACTCTGCAACATTTCTTTCTCTTTCCCTTTGACTTTCACTTCTTCTTCTACTACTGTCTTCTTGTTCTTCTACTTTTTCTTGTTCTTTTTCTACTTATCTTCTTCTTCTTCTTACTCTACTGTCTTCTTCTTCTTATTCTTCTTATTCTTCTTCATCTTCTCATTCTTCTTATCTTTCTTCTTATCTTTTTTATCTTACTCTCTGAGTATATGGAGGTGTTTCTCAAGTACATCTGTAAGATAATACAATGTATAACTAAAGATGTAAGAACCCAATGTAATTTTTTTGAATTCATCTTCATTTCAACTAATGAAAACAACCACCCAGATGGTTGTCCCTTCGTCATCCGTGCTAAAGAATCGGCTGACCATATAGATATTCAACATCCTTAATGCATCTTCACTCTTTTTCTGGATGACATTTTTTTTTCCAAAGTGGCATACAATATCTCGGCAGTAGGCCTTTTTCCTTTGAAAATTCTTGTCAACATTGAATCTTCTTGCACTTCATTATTGCATGAATAATCTCTCTTTTCAAAATATTTTGAATTAGATGCTCGTAAATTGTCACTGGTTGCTTCAAATTCAAATATTGACCGAAAGGTCACTGCTTGAATTTTTCCAACAACCCAAATTTTTTTTATGAGCACTGTTAAGTCTCTAATCAATCACTTTTTTTTAGAGTATACTCTCACTCGAATCCACTTATCACGACTTAGGAACCGACACATTTTTTTATTTGAATTCGGCATCTGGTTAATGAAAAAAACAAAACAAAATGAAAAGTTAGGTAAAATGAAATACATGAAGCATCAATCATAGGCTCAAAATTATACATGTATCAGCAGTCTCATGCTTAAAATAACAAACGAATCATCGGTTATGGGCACAATTTAATAAGTGAATCTTCAGTTTTATGCTCAAAACAATACATGCATTATCCTTATTGGGCTCATAATAATACATGCATCATCCATCAGTACTAGGCTTATGAAAATCATTCATAGCCTCACAGGCTAAAAAAACACATTCAACATCAGTCTTAGGCTCAACATAATACATGATGTTAGTTGCGAAATAGACAAGCAAAAATAATAAAAACCTTGGAAGTTCACAAATCGTAAATGATAGCATAACGGAAGGCAAGGGTCGTTCCCACAAAGAATTAACTACCTACTAAAATAAGGATTTATCTATAGCACTCTAGGACTTTAATCTAACTAAAAATAAGAAAACAAAATCAGTTAACGCATACACACGAATAAGTGTTTTTGAAATGATTATTAAAACTGAAGAAAATTAAATAACAATAAATAAAACGCAACATAAAATCTAATGAGGAAAAATATATAGAAAAGCACTAGTTAGGACCTTCTATCCACCACTAAACAATCATCCAATCCATAGACAATAATGAAGTTAGAAGATAATCAAACATGATGAAGATATTCACGACAAGGTGTTGGCATCCCACTGGAATCGTATAGATTCTCTCGTAGTTAGTATGTAAGTTGCTGGCATCTATATAAATACGTGTACTCTAGATTATAACCTAGCATGAGCATCTACTAGATTTAATAATCGAAACCCAATAAGAACGAAGATAATATGAATATCACACAAACCCTAGAATATGACATTTATTCTAAGTAATTCATGAATCAATTTCCATTAATTAGGTCTTATTCCAACTAATTGTTGCATGCAATAATATATCCATATGGAATTTATACTCTATCTTACAACATAGATCCTAAGATGGCGAATCAAAGAAACAAAGATAGTGGAAAAACAATTCTTATGGATAAATTGAAACCATCATATAAGAAAAATAATACTTCATTAAAACATAAAACTTGTCTATGAAATTAGAATCATATCTAGAGCTTCAAGTTAGCCCTAACTAATAAGAAAATTAGCTAAAAATAAAAACTAGAAAAATAAATAAAAACATCTAATCTAAAGAATGGTAGAAGAAAAGAATGTTGATGAAGTCTTCAATCTTCAATCTTCAACTCTCCACCCATCTCTTGAAGAAACTCTTGGTATTTATAGGTGATTCTCCTTGTAGATTCCCAATTTGCTTTGTTGTAGGAAATACATCAAGTAGAAAAATAGGATTGAAGAAGGACTAAGAATCCTTTCCTAAATTGGATTTTTTTTGGATGATTGACTTTTAATTTGAGTTTAGGAAGTTTTTCAAACATGTCTTGATTTTCTAAAGTCATTAGAATTTGATTTGGGAAGTTTTTGGATAATTATGGACCAATTCGGAGTGGAAATCTACCAAAGAATGTAAACACCATGGTTTTATTCCCTCTGTAGGTCACCCATGGTCCAAACCGCGTAACATCTCTGCTGGTTACCGCTGCCTAAGTTGTTACGTAGGCGAGGTGCACAAATCACGGTCTAGCCCTCAGTAGACTTCTCTTGCTCCGAGGTTCGGTTACTAAAACGACCATAACTTCTTATAGAAAACTCCGATTGACGAACCGTAAAGTTTTCCGAAAACTAGACTTCAGGGGCTTTCTAAAACAAGTAGATCTCAACCTGTTTTGTTCTGAGGAGGGAGATATGGTCTTCATGAGTTTGATATACTGTAAAGGTATTTCTCCAAACTTCACTAAAAATCACCTTTTTATCTTCAAAGTCATTCCAAGAGCTATCTTCTAAACAAACTCAACAAACACATTAAAACGTTCAATTATACTCAAGAACATAACATAAAACATAGGAATTATGGGTCTCAAATATCAACATTTATTGACCTAACAAATACCCCCAAACCTAGTTTTTGATAGTCCTCGAGCAAAATTGAAATAAAAACAAGGCTAAAAAAATATATAAACTATACCATTTTCGTAGGGAAACATGATAGAATTGAGCATATGCTACAAGCTTTTAAACCTCCAGGTGTCCCTAGTAAGAGAATTTATAGTCTTCTGAGGGTTGACAACAATGCTACCCACAAACATAAATATACGGAGAATCAAATAATCAAGAAGCAACTCAAATGTGCCAGTCAAAGCCAATGCATGTTAATGCCACTACGTAGAGACTAAAATTATACCATAAATTTGAATGCACTGCTTTGTTTGAATAAAAAGCCCATACTCAAAATACTCTAGTTTCAAAAACACATTGTCAAATGTCATAGATATAATTTGCCTCAACTCTATTTCTCACAAGATAGCGCTTATTAATTTCACACAGAACCTAGGCAAATACACTCATCAAGCATATGTGAATGGAGTTTACGCACAAGAAATTTAAAGATATTATCTCATATGAATATATAATTGAAAGAATGCTTGATTTAATGCAAATGATCTCAAGAACGAAATCAGACATTAAAAACAAGATAGAGCACATGTTTACCTTTACTCTTGAGCTAGCATTCCCAAAGGATCAATTAGGTCTTTTCTTTTGTTGTAATGGCGCCATTGGGTGAAAGGTTAAAAGAAAAGAAAGGAAAAAAGGAAATTCAAAGAGTTTAAGATCATGCTAAGAGATGTATCGTGATATATCGATGAGTGGACATCTATCCTCTGAATCTTCTTTGTAATTGCATCCAAACTTTTTCATCGATTTCTTCAACTTCTCTTTAAATTAAATACAAAACTTAAGTTCCTTTTTTTTCCATCATTCTTCTGTCTTCTTCGCTTTGCTCATCTTCAAATTTTGCTTTTTTTTTGTTTTACACTTTTTTGTAAGGAATTTTTTTTAAGTGCATTTTTTATTCCTTTCTATACCTCATGCATTCCATATAACTTACCCATGGTTCTCATCTTCTTTTCTTCATCTTCATCTCGAACTTGAACTTGAACTTCTTCCTGAATTTCTTCCACTCGACATGATCCCAAGCTATAGGGTACGACCAATATATATATTGGGTATAAAGGATAGAGCTTAAGTGGGTGATGAAAGAAAAAGGCTCATAAGTGTTTGGCTTCAAAAGGGAAAATGCAGCACACACATGGATAGTGAAATTTAAAACCTTTTATATAGGTTAAACACACATTGCATATGTCACTTATAATGGTTCAACCAAAACAAGAGCAAAGTCCACATGTGATATCTTTTATGATGAATGTTCTTTAATATCTAATGCATAACCTATTGAGATCAATTCCCATACTAAGAACCTAGTAAGTGTTTAGGAGTAGAAACACCAAAACCCTCATATAATGTCATTTATGTACGCTTTTTGGTCATTTTGGCGTAGTGAACTCACAAGGGTAGTCTCCACTATTAATCATGGCAATCCAACTAAGCATCCTGTCCACTATCACATCAAGAACATGTCATAAGTTTTGAAAAATGTAATATGCTACTCTAGATGGAAAGAAGTTAGTCTAAACTCAGTGAATAAAGCATACATTATGACTTTTAAAGAACATAAAAGAAGCATCTCAACGTAGAGGACAAAAATTCCAAAAACCGATGACTTTTGAAATCGACCTATGTTTGGTAACTAATGCATGTCTCTGAAAATACTTAAAATATTTTTCTCAAATTTTAATACAAGAACTTAGACATGAAAAAAAAAACACTTTTTGTTCAGAAAATATTTCAAAAATCGATTTGGAAAAGTTTGAAAACAAGCTATGAAAACAGCTCACTCGAGGATTCGCGAAACAGAGCATCGCTTCTGACTTTTGTTCAAAGAAGTGATCATAACTTTAAAAATATCACCAAGATTTTTTTGTTCTTTATACCTTTGGATTTGTATCGAAAAATCAAAGAATCTTACTTGGACGAAAAAAAAAATTTCTTTGCCAAAAGGTACAGTTTCAATAAAAAAGTTTACCCAAAAATATCTCTAGCTAAACATGAAAACTCAAAGAATTAAAAAGCACACAAAAATAATAATGAAAAATTAAACCACACCCCCAAACCTAATCTAAACATTGTTCTCAATGTATGATTAATAAATATAATAAAAGTAGGGAAACAGGGTCAACACAAAAACAAAAATAAAATGAAAAACAAAAAATGAAAGAAAAACCTGGATGGGTTGCCTCTCACCTAACATTGGTTTTACGTCGCGGCTTGATGCATTTAGCTTATCTCTTCAATCTGGCTCAGGAACCTTGCTCACATCTTTCACCTCAAATGTATCCCCTATCTTTTCATTGCGAATCTCATCAATGAAAGTTTTCTTCTCATTGCTGCTCTTTTCATCTACCTTTGTGTTATCTCAGAATGAAAGAATTTCTTCAACCATGTGCACGGTTTCAATAGTCTTTGAGGGGATCTCATCATGACTTGGAAAAATTTTAGGGTGAGGCTCAATCAATAAAGCTTTGGTGCGGTCTTGGATCATGTTTGGGTCACAAGGAAACATAAGAAATTTATTAGAATTTTCTCATGACCTTCCTCTTCTTCTTTCACCTCACTATTCTCCTCTTCTTCCTTCCACAACTCTTCGCCATTTTGGATAGTAATTTCTTTGCATGACTATAATTTGTTATCTCTTGGGTTTTAAATCTCTTTGGCTTTAGCTAGGTCGCTATTTATTCTAGTTGGTTCTCAATATTCCTTACAGATTGTCTTGTTTCCTGTAAAAAAAAGAATAAGTACTAAGAGCCAAAGAATCAAGTAACTCTTAGAGAGACTTACCATGTCGAGGAGGTTGCTATGGTTGTTGAGGCACGAATTGGTATTGCAACGGAGGTGATTGATATTGACACCATCCTTGATTGTATGTGTTGAAGAATAGGTCACTCCTTTGTTGCATTTAGTTTACTCAAGCCATCTCCCCCCAATAGCCTCCTAGACTTGGGCATGATTTTGACGAATGTCCATAATTTGTGCAAATCGCTCACTCTTGAGCTCTTGGAATCAAATGTTGAACCAAGCTAGTTAAATGAGTTATTTGGGACCCATAATAATTCATGTTCAATTATAAAATAAAACATAATGAAATAAAACTAAAAGAAAAGAAAAATTAAAGACCTAAAAAAATAAAAATAATAAAAGCCTAAGAAAATAAATAAAACAAAAGAAAATAAACTCAAAATAAAAGTAAGTAATTTAATTCCCTAGCAATGGTGCCACAAACTTGTTGGTAGCGAAATAGGCAAGCAAAAAAAATAAAAAACCTTACAAGTGCACAAATTGTAAACGATAGCATAGTGGAAAGCAAAGGTCATTCCCATAGAGAATTAATTGCCTACTTAAATAAGGATTTATCTATGACACTCTAGGACTCTAATTTAACTAAAAATAAGAAAACAAAATTACTTAATGCACACACACGAATAGTAGTTTTTGAATTGATTATTAAAGCTAAAGAAAATTAAATAACAATAAATAAAACGCAACATAAAATCTAATGAGGAAAAATATATAGAAAAACAATAGTTAGGACCTTCTATCCATCACTAAACAATCATCCAATCCATAAACAATAATAAAGTTAGAAGATAATCAAACATGATGAAGATATTCACGGCAAGGTGTTGGCATCCCACTGGAATCATATAGATTCTCTCGTAATTTGAAGAAAATGTGTGAATAAAAAATGCTTTGCAGACATGTTGCATTCAAGTCCAAAAGCAATGGTATTTGGCAAAGCAAATGACAAAGGTTTCCAATATAATTCAAACCAATTTCACCATTTGTCATGAGAGAAGCAAGGATATAGATATATTATTGATATCAAAATTTAATGGAACTATATCCAACCTTATAAGCTAAACATGGCTTGAGCAACTTTGCACCCTATTTGATTTTTTCGGGAGGATACCTGTATGATAGTAGCCATGTTCAACTAATAAAGAAAGAGAGACATTGATGCAACATTTTAGTCTCACTAGCTTCTTTTCACACAATATTTTGCATTCAACAATTGCAATCAATAATTCATGCTTTATCATTTTTTCATTAGCATGTCATTAAAGAATCATCATGTCATGAAGATAATTATAGGTCATTCAATATGTACTTCCTATGTAGATCTCCTAGTCCAAAAATGCATGTTTGAACATAAATATGACACGGATTGTAATCAAAGCAAAGTTCACACTTATTGAAGAAAATACAATATACTATAGTATAAGTGCAGCCAAGCTACTCAAGCAATCAATAAAGGAGCATAAACATTTTAAAAAAAAATTGCATGCAATAAGTATACAATAGCTCTCTTTGCTTGAGTTCCCCTTATGGGGACAATGACCACAACTCATCACTCACCAACTCAAAACACTCCACCACAAACAACCGCCCCTACCCAAATTGTTCCCACCATACCCATTCCAAATCGATCGCATCAAACCGACTCACCGAGTGAGCCATACACAACCCCACTCATATCTCAACCAATGTTCACATGTGATGCCCCCACTGCATTGCCTTATCCACTACCTGAACCGAACCCCACCTCTCCCACAAGAGTGATTCAAACACGATCCAAGAGCAATATATACAAACCGAAAGCAATCCTTGATCTACACTCCACCACAGTTTGAACCAACTACTTTGACACAAGCTCTCAAACACTTGGAATGGCGGCATGCCATAAGTGTTGAGTATGATGCTCTTGTAAAAAATGGCACATGGGATTTGGTTCCTTCTCATCCATCTCAAAATGTGGTGGGTTGTAAATGGATATTTCGAATCAAACGTCATCTGGATGGTTCCATGGCTCGGTACAAAGGCAGACTGGTGGCAAAAGGCTTTCACCAACGACCAGGCTTCGACTTTAATGAAACATTCAGTCCTGTGGTGAAACCTGTCACTGTTCGTCTTATTCTAACTATTTCTATTACTAATGGCTGGCAACTACGCCAGCTTGATGTCAATAATGCTTTTTTGCAGGGGACCCTCACTAATGATGTATACATGATCCAGCCACCCTATTTCAAACACTCCACCAAACCACATCATGTGTACAAATTTAAGAAGGCGATCTATGGTCTCCGTCAGGCACCGCGCGCCTGGTACACTGAACTTCGTACCTTCCTCTTGTCTGCCGGGTTCACTAACTCCAAGTGTGATACCTCTCTCTTCATAAACAGAAGCCATGCACACACGTTATACCTCATTGTCTATGTAGACGACATCATTGTCACTGGCTCTTCTAACTCACGAGTCAGAGACTTCATTGCCACTCTCGCCCATCGGTTCTCTCTGAAAGATCTCGGACTGTTATCCTTTTTTCTTGGTGTTGAAGCTCACTGTTCCTCGCATGGTCTTTTTCTGTCTCAACAACTGTACATTCGAGATCTCTTGCTCAAAACAAACATGCTTGAGTCAAAGTCAGTTTCGACACCGCTTTCGCTCACTGAAGCCTTGAAACTCAATGATGGCAGCGCACCCACAGATATCACCCAGTACAGGCAAGTACTCGGTTCTCTCCAGTACCTTTCCCTGACTCGTCCTGAGGTCTCATTTGCAGTAAACAAACTCTCTTAGTTCATGCATCGTCCGACAACGAACCACAGGAATGCGGTGAAGCGTGTGCTTAGGTACCTCAAAGGCTCTCTTGATCACGGCCTACTCATTTCCCGGTATACAACTCTTCACCTCCATGCCTTTGCTGATGCTGATTGGGCGGGTGATCCTAACGATCGACGCTCCACTACGGCCTATATTGTGTTCCTTGGCTCCACACCCATTAGTTGGAACTCCAAGAAAAAACACACAGTTGCAAGGTCATCTACTGAGGCGGAATACCAAGCCATCGCATCAACAGCTGCTGAACTGAATTGGATCGACCATCTCCTCACTAAACTTCAGATACGGGTGCCTCTCAATCCTGTTATTTACTGTGACAATGTTGGAGCCACATATGTCTGTGCCAATCCCATTTTCCACAGCCACATGAAGCATGTTGCCATTGATTTTTTCTTTGTTCGGGATCAAGTGGCTCGACAACAACTTCGTGTCGCACACGTCATTACAAAAGACTAGCTAGTGGATTCATTTACCAAGGTCCTCTCCCGCAGACAGTTTCAGGATCATCGGTCCAAGATAGGCATCCTACCCGGAAGCTCTATCTTGCGGGGGCATATTAACGGTGGAGATGCAAAAGACAACACCTAGTATTAATCTTGTTAATTACCGTGTACAACTAGGACAGTAAATATTTAATTATGTATCAATTTATATATACATGTGACTTAATTACACTCCTACTCTGTCAAGGTGTAACTGTATAAATACCTTTGCATATCAATGAAATTAGTGGGCATTATTTACATTTAAATTTGTAATCCTATTAATATATACTCCGGTTATCCTTCTAAGTAGAAAGAAATAAGTACCACATAAGGCTTTAACTAGATAGGACTCATGCATCGATCTTAGTCTCTCCAGAATCTAGATCATACTTGTCTGATGTTGCTAACAATTTTGCAGTCAATGTGTCTGACACCAAGGACATACAAGATAAATTGGATGTCGATGAATCCACATCCTTTGTAACAGTATCTCTATATATGAGGTGTAGTATGGTCTGTAAGAAATAAAAAAGGTAAAATAGTGATAGTGTAATACTCTTATAGGAGCACAAACAATTGACTTAGTATCACATCTTAAACCAAACTGTTGTAGATAATAATAAAATTTACCTTAAACACCATTCCAATGATCTGGAAAAAAAAGCACCGAAACAACTACGAAGACTCAACAAAACAAATACCCATATCAAGCATACATAAAAATTGACAAAATGTAACACTATACTTCTAATGCATATTAAAAAAAAATACACAATTAAAATCTTTCAAATTTGAATGGAAATATAAGGAACTCACACTTGCATCAGCAGAGCCACTACCAAGCATAACATCATGATCAGGCACTCTTTCGTCACCATTCATCTATCCTAACAAGCAAAACTGATTCAAAGACAACCAATCTAAAAAAGAGGGTAGGGCTGGGTGGAGTGTGGACCTTGTAATGGAAAAGTTGTAGAAGTGTGAGGATCAATGCCCTTCTCACCAATACACAAAAGCATGAGATTCTCAGCAGTTTTGTGGACAAACCCAAGATCAATTCAACAATCTACCAAGTCGGACCATATCCCCTTCTACTCTCTTATCACCTTGATTGCGCTAGCATAATAACCTGAACCAAACATGTTATATACCTAAAACACACTTTACGAAATTTCACTTCCAACTTAAATTGGATATCATTACAAGCTTAAAAATGGTTTCTTGTCTCATTTTACATTTTTTATGAATTTCATTTTACATAACTACTCTCATAAAAAAACTGTTTTCAACATATTTCAGGATATTAGTTTTGTAGTTGTGGCCGTAGTTGTGTAGATATGTTGGAAATTTTGAAAAAATTCTATAATCGGAGTCCGAAACTATTTGTCAAGGGCAACTTGCTAGCAAATAATCACAACCATGCAGTTTTTAATCTTTCCATATACATTGACATACTTAACTGGAAGAGCCAATTAAGAAGCAGTTCTTGCAAGATTACGGACATCGAGACTCAGGAGCCCATAAGCATTGTGTCAATAACAGCTAGATTCGAAAGCTTTTTTAAGCTATTAAGAACTCCAAATCCTACACAATAACTTACCTCATTTAAAATTACTAGTTGCTGGTTGATCGTAAAGTTGGAAACATTTTAACATCCAAAAAATATCTAGAATGGTATACACCATTTTCTTCGTGAAAAAGTAATTTCAAATCCTAAGCAACAATATACACACCTAATACTGCATATATTTGCAAGTCTTAGGGGTAGTTTATTTTTTTGTCCGATGACCGGATGGTCCTGAATTTTTCTAAAGACTAAATAAGGATTGAAATCTGAATTTGAATGACATGTTTGTTTTTTTTATCACATCTAAATAGATTGTTAACACTTTTGTTTTTTTTTAAAACTAAAATTGTCTGAAAATAAATAATTTTACCTTTATACCCATGTTAAACAATTATACATATAATATGAAATAAAAGCAATCAAAAAATAATAATTATATATGAACACATAAGATCATGATTTTCTTCTTCAATTACAAACAAACTTCATTTTTACTAAGAAAAGAAAAGGTTTTTTTTTAAAAAAAAAAACCTCACATAAAACACTCTAAAAAAAAGTAATATATAAATGCATCACCCTAATATCGCAATAAAGTATTGATATTAAACATCAATATAAGAAGTTATTAGGATTTTTTTTTATTTTTAAAGCTATTTAAAATAAACAATATATTAAATTAAAGATTTTCACTCCATATATAATTATGATGAAACTGAAAATATGTTATATGTGGGGGATAGTATCTCAAGAAAAGATATTTGATTGCATTTAATGCAATTCAGTGATTTTCAATTAAGTGAAAGTCAGAATTTTTTTCAGTGATTTGCAATTAATTGAGAGTCAGAATTTTTTACTTTTTATTTTACGTTATTTTTTGGTATTTTTAAGTTGTTTGACAACTTAAAAAAACTTAAAAAGAAATGAACACAATTAAAAATTAATAACAAAACAAACAAAACAACTTAATAATTATTATTCAGACACATTAAGTTTTAAGTGGAAAAAATAAACGACCCCTTACTTCTAAGTAGGCAAAAAGTATTATGAGAAAAATAAAATAAATAACCGAAAAAGAAATGAACACAATTAAAAATTAATTTTAGTACTTGGGGTACTACTACAAAAATGTTAAAAGACATCAGTGTTTTACATCGGTTTTTTGGTAACTGATTTTAAAAAAAAACTTTATACATCAGTTCATAAAAAAAAACTGATGTCTTAAATATTACAGTTTGAAAATATCGACATCGGTTTCTGGAAAAAATGATATTGATTTATTTTGCAAAAGATATCGGTTAAAAAAAATTGATTTCTTAAAAATGCAGTTTAAAAAGACATCGGTTTCTGAAAAAACCGATATGGATTTATTTTACAAAAGATATCAATTTCCTTTAAAATTGATCTCTTAAATAAATTAAAATTATTATTTTTGGTTAGGTAAAATTTGAAATTTAATAAATTTACTTTTAAATCATTTATTTTTTAAAAATTCAATAAAGTGATTTTAAAGAAATTGTTTATTTATTTTGCACCCTCTTGTTCATACTAAAAGACACGTTAATAATTCAATTAACCAAATAAATTAGGAATCCGAGTATTACATTTGTTTATTAAATTACTAGATGCATGTAGAGAAATATCCCCATGTAGTGAGAGTTGTATACCAAATCATGTTTATTATAATTTGATGTCAATAGTCTACTATATAGTATAGACCCATAACTCGACTATATATATTTTAAAAACTATAATTTTATTAAAAGTTTCAATAAATATTTTGTATTATATGTCTGTCGTAGAAATTAGAATTTTAAGTACCTAAATAAATTGAAATTTATCTAACAAGTTCTTTTTATTTCTAAAAAATCATAAAGGTTATATATAATTATCGTACAATTGTTAGCAAATACAATCTTGTAGTCAAGTGGTAAAGGCATACCACACTTGAACTTAAGGTTTAAAGTTCAATTAATCATAATGACAATTAATTGTCATTAATATCATAAGTGAGTTGTAGGCCGCTTGGCGGCCGGCAAACGGAGGCCGGACGGTGGTTTGTACAATGTCGATTTTATATATAACCGATGTGTTTTTAAAATCATTTACATTGGTTAAAAACCATTTTCAACATCACTCAAATCTATATCGATTAAAATTTTTTGAAAAATCGATGTCTTGCATGTAAAATAACCGGTGTCTTTCAACTTTTTGGTAGTAGTGGGGGAGTGTGTTCATCCACAAAACTCAATTTTGTCTGCTTTTCCAGTTGAGCTTGGAATAAGACTGTCAAAACAGTTCACGTAAAGATCCATGCTTACGAATGTTTCAAGACCTGAAAATGAAGTCCTAGTTGGTTCTACGGTTTCCAATAACAACAATTAATATTATAAAAAATAAAATAAAAAGGAAAATTGACAAAAGGGAAGTTTATGAGAAAACATACCAATTGAAGATTAGAGAACATGGTTAAACCAAACAAAAAATTCATTCACTCATTCACTTGAAATCAAATCAAAAACTAAAAACTATTGAAGCTTCAATCGAATAATGAGACATGAGAGAGAGAGAGAGAGAAAACATATCTAGAGGATTGTTTGACTTCAATAGAATCAATAGCAATCTCCCACATCGTGGAAGGGATCTCCAGAACCGAGAAGAGACCATGTCTGGTTGTTCGACTTTGGGGATTTTGAGCGTGTGTGATTTATGGACAGTAGTGAATTTGAAAATTTGGGATTTTTTTTATTCCTTAAACATGTGACATATCTACTACGGACTGTGATAATTAACGATATATCCACCACGGGCAAATAGAGGCTCGTCGTGACAATTTTTTTAATTCATACCAAGGGCTCGTGGTTACTATTGTTTGTCTAACTCAGGCCCTTCATGCCCGTGGTGGATGGCATGTGATGGAAACCCCATTTTCTTGTAGTGCAAAGACATATCATCAACAAAAGCTCAAACATACAACACAGGGTGAGTGGCAATGTTAACCACACAAAACAAACAGACATAACATAACACACACCCTCTAAAAATACACATAACAAAACACAAACACGCCAAAAACACAAACAAGAGAACACTCTCCCATAAAAACACACAAACAACAGAAGGGCCCTTTTGGAACAAATTAGTACTTCTTTATTGCTTCTTCTTCCTCTCTCTCACTCTCTCTACGTTTCGTTTAGGATTTTAAGTGCTTGGAACGGTGATCGCCGACCTCAGTCTTCCTCTCTTTCTTGCTTCTTCCACTCTCTCTCTCTCTCACTCTCATTTTTGTTCGTGAGTTGGGGTAAGAATTGGTTTTAGTTTTGTTCATGATTTGGGGCAAGAATGGAATTCAGTTTTGTTCATGATTTAGGACAAGAATGGGTTTTTTTGGATTTTGAATTGTATTGTAAAATGAATTTTGTGGGAAATATATTTGAAGGGTAATTGAGTAAAATTGATCAACTTATATTGAATAAAATACTTAAGGAGGTTATTGTGGGAAATTCCAGATGTGTGGTTTTAGAGGTAATATGGCAAATTGGGTTGTAAAAAAGGCTAAAAGTGCAATTCTGGTGCAGTAAGCTATTTCCTAGAATCGAAACGTTAGGAAAGGCATTTTTCTACAATTTTCACTTAAGGTAAAACAGTTTAAAATAAACGATTGAAACTAAAATTAATTATTTAACAAAAAAAAAACATTGTTGGCTTAAACAAAAATAGCTTCTGAATTATGGTTCAATTACACATCATAATACAATTGTATCTTTGTAAATATCCCTGAAAAGAAACAGGTATTTTTGTTTTTATAATTAGTTGTGTAGAGACGAACAATGCCATATTCTAAGTAAAAAATTAGTTTAAAACAAATTTTTAAGAAAAAAAATTTATCAAGTGTAGCGGTGACCACACATTGTTAACAGAATATATAATTCCTGTTATGGTGTTCATCCAGACAATTCATTGTTAACATAATATATTCCTATTATTGTGTTCATCCAGACAATTCTAATATTTCAAACAGATTTCATTTAAAGAAGGGTTAAAATAATTTTTGTCCCTCTAATTAAAATTATTAGTCATTCTGGTCCCTCTAGTTTTAGTATTCCTCCGTTACGTCCTTCTGTTAACTTCTGTTAATTTTTTTTTTACGAAATACTATTTTACCTTTATAATAAATATTTATTTTTATTTTTTTAATTAACAAAATTTTAAATTTTAAAATGGATTGGGTAGATCCACCGTCCATCTCATGATATGGACGGTAGGGATCCAATCTGGATCTCTACCTAATCCATTTTATGGAACTTTTGATTTCCGCCGAATCAAAAAAAAAAAAACTTGGTTAAAAAAAAAATCATTAAAATTCAATTCCAGAAAGGATCAACCTCATTATCCTTATCTCTCCACCACCATCAACAACCTCGTCTCTCTCCATCGTCATCATCCTTCAATCTCAAAACATTTCCAAAAAAAAATTCTCTCATAGAGAATCTTAAAAAAAAAACAATCCAAATAAAATACCCCTCCACAACCACCAAACCCTAGCCACCCCAAAAAACTGTCCATTACCACCAAACCAATTGAATCCACACCCACAGTCACACCTAAATCGAACCCATAAACTACACACCTAATAGAACCCAGAAATAACCCCCAAACCAATCGAATGCACACCCACATCCACACCCAATCGAACCAAGAAACGAAGAAAAAAAAAAGAAGAAAGGAGAGAAAGAAATCGGTTTGGTTCATGCCGGCGAGTTTGTTCCTTCTTCGTTGTTGAGCAAGTTCGTTTCTTCTTCATCTCGTTTTGAGGGAGACAAAGAGAGGGATTCACGACATAGAGAGAGAGGGCGTGTGGATTCGCGTGAGAGAGGTGGAAGATGAGGATGACGTAGAGAGAGAGAGAGAGAGAGAGAGTGGTGGCGGCTAGGGATTTAATGTTTGAATGGTGGTAGGGTTTGGGTGTTTGAGTTGTGGTTATGTTAGGTTTTGTGTTAGGTTTAGTGAAGAAGATGATGAAGATGATAAGAGAATGGCTAGGGTTTTGTTTTGTCAGGTGTCTATAGTGAACGATTTTTTTAGTTTTAATTTTTTATTATTTTAATATTACTTTTTAATTATTTTTAATAATATTGTGTTATTAAAACATTTTTATTTTGTATTGTTACCACTATACCCTCGTATGTTTGACAGAAACCTAACAGAATATGATTGTAGGGACCAAAAAACGATTACTAATTAACGTTTGGACCTAACAAAGGAATACTGAAACTAGAGGGACCAGAATGGATACTAGGTTAAATTAGAGGGACAAAAATGATTTTAACCCTCTAAAGAATCTGGTACCTATATATGTATCACTTGTAATTAAGAAAGCCATTTCAAATTCAGAGTTCCAATTATTCGGACCTTAATTGTAATATTTTCACCAACATGATGAGTGCTTACAAACTTGTCCTTGTATTGGTTTCTTTTTTTATGCTTCAAACAATATGTGAAGCAGGTCTTCTCCCTGCAAAACGTACAATCAACATCACCAATTACGTTTATGCAAGCAGTTCGGAGGTAGATATCACCGTGCATTGTAAATCAGGTGATGATGATCTCGGTCAACATGTACTTCCTTATAAAGGTTCGTACTCATTTAGATTTCGACCTAGGGGAAACTCCTTATTCTACTGCAGTTTTGCGTGGCAAAATCAGTTCAAAAGATTTGATATTTACGTAGATAAGAGGGATCATAAATTATGTCGTGTTTGTAAGTGGTTTATAAAAGAAGGGGGTCCGTGTTTTTGGAACTATGGTAATCAGGATGTTGAGTGCAAGCAATGGCAGTAAATCAGTGTTGCAGGGAATTACTATATACTGGTATGCATTTTATTATTGATGTAATAAACTTCTCAGAATGTATCTGAGATATGTCCACTATTCTGATTTTTTATTTATTTATTTTTTGTAAAAAAACCTTCAATGAATATAAGTGTTGAGTTGTTTTTTTTTTCTTGGTTAGAAACATATATAAATAAATACTTATATATTTGTACCCATTCAACTATTAACTTTATATGTTTACAAAAAAAATTGATCGAAAGATTATATGTTTATATTTTAATATATATAAAAAACTACAAACAAACTGTTTAATAAATTGTAAAACGAAATTAGTTAGTTACTGATAAGATTTAAAATTTTGAATTTGTGATGGATAATTTAAATTAAAATACTATATAATTTATAAATATTTTAAAATAATATCAGTTCATAATAAATCATCATGAACTTTTTATAAGGGTTTTGTTTAGAGTATATTCAATGCAAGAATGACTTAAGAAAAAAAGAGATGTCATGTAGGATTAACAGACATTCTGTTAATAAATCTTTATCCAATAATACCGTGCATATTCAACCTTAAGTTGTTGTGGCAAAAAAAATATTAGACATTGTCGACATAACCGTCTACTTTTAGACGGTCTGTTACACAACTATTTTTTCGGTTGACTTAGCAACTATTTAACAATGATATTAATATTTTATCTATTTTTGTTAAGGAATTAAAATAAAAAATAAAACAGGAAAAAAAAATGAAAACGTCATTAAAAATATGTGTTTTAAACAGAAACATTGAAGACCTAATTTTGAGTTGATTGTCTATCAAGTCTATTTTTATTCCACATAGGAAGCAAACATATTGATATTGTTGTCATGTCATTGATTATTGGTATTCAAACCACTTTTGCACTGGAGATACTCTTAGGATGTCAATAGGTCAAATGAGCATATAGGGGAAGGTCCCTCTGTCGTAGTTAGGGGTGAGCATCAACCCGCCAACCAAACCCAACCCGACCCGACTAGATTGGGTTGAGATGGGTTAATAAAATATAATGCAACCCAACCCGACAATCCAACATTAATAATAAAAAATAAATTAAATAATTTTATTTATTATTATATCTATTATGAAATCTCATTTTTTAAAATATGTAAAAAATTTACTCATGCACCATTGATAATATTATAAATGATAAATATTAATACATATTTTTAAAAAATTTATACCATGAATAAACAATACATTTATTAAAACATGCAATTATATTGTCTTCATCCTTTATGTCAATTACATTTATTAAAACATACAATTATATTGTCTTCATCTTTTGTGTTAATTGACACATCCTTAATTATACTTTAAAATGTTTTTTTTCCTCTTAAGATATGATTAATAATTTGGTAGAAAAATGTCTAATAATTGTATAAAAACTCAAACTATTATGTTGGTTGAAGTAAATAATAGATTATCTAACTACGAGAAATTCAATGAAGCAATTATAATTGTAAAATTGATAGGAGGCTTAGATAGAGACTTTTCAAGTTGGAAAAATTGTTATAGTTTTATTTTTTAACTGTGCAACAGATACTTAAACAATTTATATTATATTGTGATTTGATTTCGATACTTTTAAGAAATCTAAACTCTATGCGATATGATATTATGGTGAAAAATTATTTTAAATTTAAATTTTGATATATCAAAATTTGAATTCAAATATTTTTTTTTCCTATTGGGCTTAAAAAGCTCAACCCGATCAACCCAACCTAACCCGACAAATATTGGGTTGGGTTGGGTTAAAATTTACGTTGGGTTGGATTGGGTTGAAAAAATTTCAACCCAACCCGAAAACGCCCACCCCTAGTCGTAGCCTTCATTTGGGGAAAACGAAGGTAGGGTAATTCGGAAGGAAGTATCGCTACCCCTGATCGAACGATTTATACACATATTTGAGGTCCCCATTTCCTATCATTTGTACTCATTTTTGAGCATATTTGTGTATTTTATGTGTTTTGTGAGCTTTGTGTAGGTAATAATTCATAAATAAGGTGCTAGAGCTCAATTGAAGAGTTTTGAAGGTTAAATGGGATGAATTTGTAAATGCTCCTACAGACCACTCAATTTTTTGAAAGTCATATCTCTCTCCTCAGATCAAACCATATTGAGATCCATATATATTCGGAAAGCCCCAGATGTCTACTTTCCAACAGTTTTCACGGATTACAATTCTGGTTTTTCTAGTGGATGTTATGCTCATTTCAGTAATGGTGCACGATGTTGGGAATCGAGAAAATAAAGGGTTTGGCACTTTTTTGATTTGGCTTTTCAAAACTGTTTCTGTTTTAATGATTTATGTTTAAAAGACACCAAAGTTAGTGACTTCCAAAAATGACCTTATTGTACTTATATTTTAATTATTTTTTGACTTTAACTTTTGGAAGATACTTTGAAGTTGTATGAGATCTACTTCGCTCTCTAACTGTCTTAAAGTGAAAAACTCTGTAAATTGAAATCCAAGTTCATCTTCCTCTCCAACGAGTTTGACGTTTATATAGTTACATAAGATCGCTCATCTTATCAGTTTGTGAATATCAAAATGTTAAGATGAGTGATCTTATGCAACTTTGAGAAATGTTAATACTGAGCAATTGCAATTTAAAAGCAGAATCAACGAAAATCTAGACCATCAACGAAACTCTAGATCAAATATAATGATGGCTCTCACCTCTCAAGTGGATGTGATCTGCTTATGAAGCTTATTGAAGCTTATAGAAGCTTATAGAAAATTATACTAAATCTTGGAGAAAAGTCTTGGAAAAAAGTCTCGGAGAGTGTTATAGAAGTCTCAAAGAGTATTACAAATAAAAGTCTTGAAAAAAGTCTCTGAGACTTCTGTAACACTCTCTGAGACTTCTATACCACTCTCTAAGACTTCTGTAACACTCTTTGAGACTTCTGTAACATTCTCTGAGACTTCTTCAATACTATATAAGACTTTTATCGAGCTCTGTAACACTATTTGAGACTTCTATAACACTCTTCGAGACTTCTGTAACACTCTCCGAGACTTCTATCGAGACTTTAGAATATGCTCCGAGACTTCCAAACCTATTTACTGTTCATCATCTTTCCCACTCAAAGATCCTAACCCACAACAACTTTAACAGTGGAAGATTCAAAACCAAAACCCAATTTGGGTTTTAAAATGATAAAAAAAATTGACTCCCGAGTGCGTCAGCGTAGCACTACTCCGTCACAGTTCTAGTGATCGCCTGGGTTTCAATGAGACTTTCTCTCTTTACTTCAAAACTCTGTCACAGTAAACCAGATAAAAGGAAGCTAATGTGAAACAATTGTTGGGAGTGTTTTTGTTTGTTCACCATAATATGTATCTTTTAAACATAAGTTATTATCATATAGACAATGTTGAAAAGCCACCTCTAAAAAGTGTCATTTAATTTTTGGACTCGTTGGAAACCACTGAATAAGAGGGAGTGTTGCACAGGGGTTGTACGTACGGTGACCATACATCGCCCTATTACTGCCCAAGCCCCAAAAACAATTCCAAAGACTTAGCGATGTGCAGGTGTTGGAAGTTGAGGAGATGATGTCCGAATAAGCATCAAACTCTAGACCTCCACTTCTCAAAGAGTAAAATTATGGGTTTTGGAAGTTGAGGATGAAAGCTTATATCTGATCTATAGATGAACGGGTACAGATGTCAGTTGAGGAAGGTTACAATCCACCTAACAAAACGCTTGAAGATGGATATATAGTTCCAAAAACAAGAGGTGAATGGAATACAAATGACTTTGAGTCAGCTAAATGGCATCATAGAACCATGAACGCTATCTCTGGAGGAGTGGATAGTAGGCAATTTTCCTATATCCCAAACTTGGAGACGACCAAAGAAGCTTGGAAAGTGCTTCAAGTGACCAATGAGGGAACAAAGGGGGTATGGAAATCTCAGCTCCAAATGCTAACATCTTAATTTGAAATGTTGCAAATGAACGAGGTGGATAAATTTAAGACTTCCAATTTAAGATTTTAGACATTGCTAATCAATGCCAATCACCTGGTGTACTAATCTCTGGAGAGAGACTCAATTGGAAGTGAAATACCCTACAATGTGTATGTCTATATACCTAGAAGGGGAAGGGGAAGGGGAAGGGGAGCGGGGGGGGGGGGGGGGGTGGGGAATAGGTTTTAACATAAGTAATTACTGACTTTTCGAATTAATCAATATGAATAAAATCACCTCATAAAGGTATATTGAATAAGTAAAAATCGGAAATAAAGAGACACAATTTTTACTTAGAAACCCTTAAAAAAAAGGGAAAAACCACGTGCTAACTACTTAGCCACTCCGATCTTCAAATCCACTATTGTAATGATGATTACAACCTAGGTTGACCATCTGTCACACCACTCGATCACTAACCCATCACTATTACCCGCAAGCCTTTATAGTGATTCTAGATCAACAACTTGTGCACTAAATCACTTAGACATAAGGCTTAATCCTCAGTGAAGAGATACAACAACCTAAGTGAATAAGTGATTAATCAATATGAATAAAATCACCTCATAAAAGTATATTGAATAAGTAAAAATACGGAAATAAAGAGACACCCAATTTTTATGTAGAAACCCTTATAAAAGGGAAAAACCAAGGGCTAACCACTTAGCCACTCCGATCTTCAAATCCACTATTGCAATGATGATTACAACCTAGGTTGACCACCTGTCACACCAGTCGGTCACTAACCCATCACTATTACCCGTAAGCCTTTATAGTGATTCTAGATCAACAACTTGTGCACTAAATCACTTAGACACAAGGCTTAATCCTCAGTGAAGAGATACAACAACCTAAGTGAATAAGTAATGATATTCAAAGTGCAAAAATGCTAGGTCAAGTCATTTATGCTTATCTAGGATTAATAATGACAATAAGTGTGAATCCTTGATATCAATGTTCTAAATGCAATGGTAAGAAAATTAGCTAGAAGGGTAAAATAGTTCTAAAAAGCTAAATATCACAAAACAAAATTCCGAATCAACAAACAATGAACCAAGCATGTTATAAATGTAATTAAACATACAAGCATGCATTTAATGAACAATTAATGCTATTTCTAGGTAAACATGGCATGAGAATAAAACATGAAATTCAAAGGCATGTAGAAATTACCTAGTCAAGTAAAAGATGGTGCTTCATGCTTGGATGATGCAAGAAAGATGTTTGATGATCATGAAATGAAGTTTGGTTGAGTGAAAAGGTGTTCTTGGACTCACTAAGAAATCTTTTCTCACACTAAACTAGGGTTTTGAAGAGCTAAAAAACGAGTTGTGAAAAAGATGATATATTTATATGAAGCCCAAAATGAAACTACATCATTTTAATAAAAGTGCCCAGAAATTGCATTGTACGCTAGTGTTAGCACTGGTCGAGTAGCGCACCACCAACGCATAGCCAACTGGGCGACAACTGGACAAGTTGCGTTGGTGTGGTGCGCATGACGACCAGCGATAGACCATTGGAAAGCTGCACTAGTGTTGGTGCGCATGACGACCAGCACACCACCAGCGACATACCACTGGAAAGCTACGCTAGTGCTGGCACTGGTGTGACCGCTGCTCGAGTTGCACACTGTCAGCTTCCTTCACACTCATACACAAATTGTGCAAGATAAAATAGGTGAAGGGAATGCATCCTACTGCCTAACATGACATGGCATTTTAATCACAAGATGCAATCAACTTAAACAAGCAAGAGATAACAAAATTAGGCACACATCAAGGCAATTGATCAAAACATGCATGAGAGTGAGTGTGTGCACTAAATCTCTTCAATGAAATTAAGCAAGTGATATACCTTTAAAGCTTGAGTTTGGTCACGAACAAGGATTACTTAAACTACCCTTACATGATAATCCTCAAATGTGGTTTGTCAATCGAAATAAGCCAATCAAAACACTGAGAAACTTACAATCTCCCTCTTTGAATATTTTGTGACAAAATCACCACTCACATATCAACCTCACAAATAATTAAGAAAGAATACACGGGGTCAACAAATGCATTCTACAGTACAAAGAGATACCTAATGCTAGATCTTCAAATCTTCCATCTCTTGTAGAATGACTATCCCTACAAAACAAGAAAACTACACTTTCCAAGACAAGTGTATGTGAGGTGATCAAGAGAGATAAAACAACAGGAGCAATATGCAACAAACAAAAATGCAACAATAATACAAATGCACATGCTCCCTCTAAATGGGTTAACTCCCCTTCAACAAGTCAATCTCCCCTCATATGCAACTCTCATCTTCCTTTAAATCATGCCACTCTCAAAACCACACTACTCCCTCTTTTTGTTACAAGATAGGCAAATGAGGATTTCCCAAACGGGTCACTTAGCAAAGAGAGATATTTGTAAGGAAAATGGGCATAATCATATACAACAACTTTATACAATTTAATTAAGTGAGAGAGAAGAGCAAGGAAGTTTAATTTCAAGAAAAGAAGTGTGAAGTTATTGCCCTGGATAAAAGACATGCAATATCAACTTTAAATAAAAATGGCATTTGGCAAAGCAAATATCAAAAGAGATTCCAAAAAAAGTCAAACCAATTTGCACCCTTTTGTCATTTGAACACAAGATATGAAGATTAAACTTTTAAACCACATAAGCAATATTATCAATTCTTAATGACGAATCAAGATATGGATATAGAATCCTTATTAATTGAATGGATGTAAAATCCTTATTGATTGTTGTCTTGTTCAACCATTAAGAAGAGAGACAAGGCTAAATTGGATGAGACATCCTTATTAGTTAAATGGACACAAGGTCCTTATCGAGTTTAGCCTTGTCAATTGCATTCACACACATTTGCACACAAATGCTTCACGCATAATATTTAAGAATGTCAAACTCAAGTTCACATAAACATGAAGATAAAGTTTGGGTCAATCAAATGTACTTTCCAATCAATTTTGCTAGACCAAAACTACATGTTTGAACATAAATGAGACATGGATTTCAAACAAGGCAAAGACACACTTATTGAATAAAAAGTCATATAATGGCATATGCAACCATGATACTCAAGCAATTAATTAAAAAGCATAAAATTAAACAATTATTTATGCTTATTGTAATGCAAGTTTTCTCTCTTTGCTTGAGCTCCCCATATGGGGTCAACCACCAAACACTCATCAAGAGATATGACAAATCCCAATAGACTTACTAAGTGATTTAAACCTATTTAAGTCTAGGGGTTTAGTAAAGAAGTCCGCTAGTTGATCATTAGTGCCAACATGTTCAAGTGCAATGCATTTTCTCTCAACTAGCTCTCTAATGAAATGATGTCTAATGTTTATATGCTTGGTTCTAGAATGTCGAACAGGATTCTTTGAAATGTTTATAGCACTCATGTTATCAAAATAGAGGGTTAGAGTACCTTGATCAAAACCGTAGTTCACAAGCATTTGCTTCATCCAAAGGAGTTGTATGCAAGCACTCAAAACTGTTATATATTCGGCCTCGGCTGTGGACAAGGAAATATAGTTTTGCTTCATACAAAACCATGACACCAAGTTGTTTCCTAGAAAGAAGCAACCGCTTGATGTACTCTTCTTATCATCACACTGACCTCTGCATCACTAAAGCCAACTAGAATAACATTAGTGTCAAAAGAGTACCATATCCTATAGTTGGATGTCTCATTCACATAACAAATGATTCTCTTCACGGAAGAAAGATTAGACTCCTTAGGACTTGTTTGGTACCTAGCACACACACTAACACTGAAGGCTATATCGGGCCTACTTGCAGTCAAGTAAAGCAAGCTACCTATCATGCCACGATATAGGCTTTGATCCATACTTTTCCCACTATCATCCTTGCTAAGTTTCAATGTGGTACTCATAGGTGTGTCACAGTGTTTGGCATTCTCAAGGCCAAATTTCTTCACTAGGTTTTTGGTATATTTAGCTTGGGATATGAAGATCCCATCATCCAGTTTCTTAATTTGCAAACCTAGAAAGTAATTAAGCTCTCTAACAAGACTCATCTCAAATTCATTAGACATGACATCAACAAATTGTTGGACTTTGGATTTGTTTGTGGAACCAAAAACAATGTCATCAACATAGATTTGAGCTATGAAAAGCTCATTTTTGTTACCTTTAATGAACAAGGTTTTGTCAACACTACCTCTTGAGTAGCTATTGTTAACAAGATAAAGAATGAGATGTTCATACCAGGCCCTCGGTGCTTATTTCAACCCTTATAAAGCCTTTTTAAGGCTATATACATGATCGGAGTGGTGTGGATCCACAAACCCCTTGGGTTGCTCAACAAACACTTCCTCTTGCAAGAAGCCATTTAGGAAGACACTCTTAACATCCATTTGATGTAATTTAAATTTGTGCACATATGATATGGACAAGAGAAGCATAATAAACTCAAGATGGGCAACTGGTGCAAAAGTCTCCTCAAAGTCGATACCCTCAATTTGAGAATATCCTTGTGCTACAAGCCTAGCCTTGCTACACACAATGTTATCATCCTCATCCGACTTGTTCCTAAATACCCACTTGGTGCCTATGACATTAGAGTAAACCTCATTTCTTTCGAATTGGTTTAGCTCTTCTTGTATAGCAAGAACCCAAAATTCATCACTCATGGCTTCATCAACCTTTTTGGGTTTAATTTGAAAGGTGTAACAAGTGTAACAAGTATAACTATTTTGATTAGCCATTTGTTGTCTAGTCCTAACACCCTCATTCATCTCCAATGATATTACTTTTATCATAGAGTCTTCTAACCTAAGGAGCGGGTTCATTAGAGTTCAAAGTCAAAAGGTTTATAATTCTCTTCACTATGATCCAGCTTCACATCACTTGAAGTCTCACCACTCTTCTTTAAAGGTAAATCATAAGACACAATAACCTCATCATCATGGTTACTCAACTTTGGCATATTATCATCTATGATAACATTAGATGATTCCATGACACTTATAGTCTTTAAGTTAAACACTCTATATGCCTTACTATTTAAAGTATAGCCAATGAAAATCCTTTTGTCACTCTTAGCATCAAACTTGCCAAATTGATCTCGATCATTGAGAATGTAGCATTTGCTTCCAAATGAGTGGAAGTAGCTAACATTTGGCTTCCCACCCTTCTACAATTCATAGGAGGTTTGCCTAGTGTCAGGCCTTAGAAACACTTTTTTCCTATATAACAAGTTGTATTCACGGTCTCAGCCCAAAGATTCCTATGCACATTGTTGCTAAGCAACATCACACGAGTCATCTCTTGGAGGACCCTATTCTTCCTCTCTACAACCCCATTTGTTTGAGGATTTCGAGGAGCTGAAAACTCATGAGAAATGCCAACACTGTTACAATAATTTTCAAAACAAACATTTTTTTAAATTCTTTGTCATGATCACTCCTGATTCTTTTAATGCTTTTAATGTGAGAATTCTTTTCATTTTGATTTTTAGTGAAAAACATCTTAAACTTTTCAAACGCTTTAAATTTTTCTCTGAGAAAATAAGTCCATGTAAATCTAGAAAAATTATCAACAAAAAAAATAAATATCTCTTGCCACCAAGACTCTCGGTTTACATGGGACCCATAAGATCCATATGAAGAAGCTCTAGTGGCTCCCTAGTAGTGAGATACCTACTCGTTTTATGCACACTTTTAGTTTGTTTCCCTTGTTGGCAAGATCCACAAACTCTCTCAATCCTCTTCCCAAACTTAGGAAGGCATCTTACAACATTCAACCTCTCAAGAACTTTCAAGTCTTTGAAATTCAAGTAGCCAATCCTTTGATGCCACAATTCAACTTGATCACAACTATCCAAGTTACATGGGATGTCATTGGAATCAAGACAATAACAATTGTCACCGGATCTCTTATCTTTCAACAAAACTTGTCCATCTTCTTTTATAATAGAGTAATCAACTTTGCCAAACATAATCGAAAGCCCTTCATCACTCAAATGTGATATGCTAACGAGTTTGGCTTGCAAGCCATCTACATAAAGAGCATTGGGCAATGAGGGCAAACCAGAGATAGATATGTTTCTTTTCCCTAAAACCTTCTTACGTGAACCATCACCAAATATGATAAATCTACCATCCTCCATAACATGGGTCTCAAAGAAACTCTTGTTTCCGGTCATGTGCTTAGAACACCCATTATCAAGATACCAAGTGTTAGAAGCTTTGGCCTTTAAGGCCACTTGAGCCACATGGAAAAAATACTCATCTTTTCTAGTCCACCTAGTAGCAACATTGTCATTTCTTAAAGCCTTGGGTTCATTGGCTTTAAAATTCCTAGGTGTATGCATTTTGGTTCTTCTAAGCATATTTTTCTCAATCATACTAACAATACGACACAAATTAATATAGTTAAAACAATTAGGCCTTATATGGCCCTCAACACCATAATAATGACAAATAGGAGTAAAGTAAGAATTCATACCATAGCCTTGTGCAACCATGGAAGGCTTCTTTCTCCTTTGAGTTGTTCTTTGGTGTTGAACCAACTCTCTTCTTTGTGACTGTTGCATCCCTTATTGATTGAGCATGAAAGATCCTTTGTTGAGATTGAGGGATCATTGGAGGTTGATGCCTTGTTTGATGTACTCTAGCTTGTTGTGATTGAGTTTTGACTTGAACTTTTGTTACAGCCTTGACTTGAGCTTGATTTGAAGATTCTCTAAATTCAACCTTTTTTATGGTTGTTGTGGGCCATGGATTTTCTTTAACTCTTCACTCATGACAAAAGTGGTCTTCTTTAATGATGTGGTTTCCATGTCTTCCACATATCCTAAGTCTCTCTTGTCACTAGGGCTATTTCCACTCGAGAGCATCTTGTAAAGATTTTCGGTTTCGGAGGTCATCTTGGCAATCAATTCTTTAGCCTCTCTAAGCTTCTCCTTTAAGCTTTCTTCGCTCTTCTTGACAATGACAAGCTCTAACTTTAAGTTTTCTTCCAACTCTCTTCCACTCTTCACTTTCTTACTCAAGTGACTCACCTTGGAAGTCAACTCGAGATTCTCTCTTATCAACTTTTGAATCTCCTTTTTCTTTTTCAATCTAGAACTCTTAAATAATTTCATGAAGTCCACATAGTCCATTTCTTCATCAATTTTGAACTTAGAGTTGGATGAGATGCTCTCATCACTATAGTCATCTACTTCTTCTTCATCACTTATAACCTCCTTACCATTATCAGATAATGTGAAGTCTATGTAGTTTGTAACTTGATCTTCATTATGCGAAGATTTTTCCTCCTCTTCTAAGCCTTCACTATCACTCCAAGTGGCCGCCATCATTTTTCCTTTCTTCTTTTTCTTCAAATTGGCACATTCTTGGGCAATGTAACCAAAGCCACTACATTCATAGCATCGAATGCTCTTCT
The DNA here is from genome assembly GCA_032871835.1 of Dipteronia dyeriana. Taxonomy (NCBI): domain Eukaryota; kingdom Viridiplantae; phylum Streptophyta; class Magnoliopsida; order Sapindales; family Sapindaceae; genus Dipteronia; species Dipteronia dyeriana. The sequence goes on along the minus strand of CM065298.1, from coordinate 26,802,887 downwards.
TAGAGTCATTCTCTTGTGATCTCTCTATCTTATTGAAATGAGTCTTCTTTTTTACTTCATTTCCCTTAGATCTAAATCCTTTCTTCTCAAACTTCATGAACTTCTGAAACCTTCTTACCATGAGGGCCATCTCCTCATCTGATTCATCCTCCTCCTTCTTTTCAACCTTTGAGATCTTCAGTGCAATACTCTTTTGCTTCTTTAGAAGTGTTGGTGTAGAATTCCATCTAGATTCTTAAACTAGAAGTCTTCCAATGACTTCACAAGGCTTCATATTCTTGTAGTCACTATTTTCTTCAATTGCCGTTACCTTAGACTCAAATCTCTTGGGAAGTGACCTCATGATCTTTTGCTTGATTCTTCTATCCGAGTACTGGTCACCTAGTTGATGTCTTTAATTTACAATATCCATCAACTTCACTTTGAAGTCATTAAAGTACTATTCCTCCTCCATCATAATCATCTCAAATTGTATTTGGAATACTTGGAGCTTGGAGTCCTTGAATACTTTAGTGCCTTCATGAGTCGTTTGAAGAATCTCCCAAGCCTCTTTTGCATTCCTAGTGGATTGGATTAACTTGTATTGATTGTGTCCATGGCACAAAGGACGGTGTGCATGGCCTTGTTATTCCACTTGGATGCCTCAAATTCTTGTTTATTCCATTAAGATTTGGGCTTGAGAACTTCATCTCCCTCTTTGATGGTCATTGTTAGAGTAGTGTACCCATCTTCAATAGCCATCCAAGCACGGTCATCTATTTGGCAAAGATAGGATTCCATTTTGCCCTTCCAATAAGCATAATTCACCCCATTGTGCAACGAGAGTTTTTTGCTCGAGGCTACCTTCTGACTACCACCGTTTCCACTCTTAGTCTTTGAGGGCAGTGAATGCAATCCAACACATAAAATGCAAACAAAATGCACAAAATAAGACACACACAGAGCACGGATCACCTAAGTATATCTAGGCACCGGCTTTGATACCAATTGAAATACCCTACAATGTATACATCTATATACCTAGAGGGGGGTGAATAGGTTTTAACATAATTAATTACCGACTTTTCAAATTAATCAATATTAATAAAATCATCTCATCAAAGTATACTGAATAAGTAAAAATGCGGAAAAAAAAGACATACAATTTTTACATGGAAACACTTAAAAAAAAAGGGAAAAACCATGGGCTAACCACTTAGTCCCTCTGATCCTCAAATCCACTATTGTAATGATGATTACAATCTAGGTTGACCTGTCATCACACCACTCGATCACTAACCCATCACTACTACCCGCAGGCCTCTATAGTGATTCTAGATCAATAACTTGTGCACTAAATCACTTAGACACAAGGCTTAATCCTCAATGAAGAGATACAACAACCTAAGTGAATATGTAATGATATTCAAAGTGCAAAAATGCTTGGTCAAGACATTTATGCTTATCTAGGATTAATAATGACAATAAGTGTGAATCTTATATATCAATGTTCTAAATGCAATGGTAAGAGAATTAGCTAGGAGGGTAAAATAGTCCTAAAAAGCTAGCTATACCAAAACAATATTCTCAACCAATAAACAATGAACCAAGCTTATTATAAATATAATTAAACATACAAGCATACATTTAATGAACAATTAAAGCTATTTCTAGGTAAACATGGCATGAGAATAAAACATGAAATTCAAAGGTATGTAGAAATTACCTAGTCAAGTAAAAGATGGAGCTTCATGCTTGGATGATGCAAGAACAATGCTTAATGATCATGCAATGAAGTTTGGTTGAGTGAAAAATTGTTCTTGGAGCTTCTCTTACTAAGAAATCTTTTCTCATACTAAAATAGGGTTTTGAAGCTCTAAAAAATGAGTTGTGAAGAAGATGATATATTTATATGAAGCCCAAAATGAAACTACATCATTTTAATAAAAGTGCCCAGAAATTGCATTGTGCGCTTGTGTTGGCGATGGTCTAGTAACGCACTACTAGAGCACAGCTAACTGGGCAACCACTGGACTAGTTGCACTAGTGTGGTACGCACGACGATCAGCGCAAAAGCAACGATAGACCACTGGAAAGATGTGCTGGTGTTGGCATGCATGATGACCAACGCATCACCTGTAATATACAACTAGAAAGCTGCGCTGGTGTTGGCACTGGTGTGGGCATTGCTCGAGTGGCGCACTGCCCACTTCCTTTACACTTATACATAAATTGTGCAAGAAAAAAAAGGTGAAGGGAATGCACCCTAATGCCTAGCATGACATGGCATTTTAATCACAAGATGCAATCAATTTAAACGAGCAAGAGACAACAAAATTAGGCAAACATCAAGGCAATTGATCAAAACATGTATGAGAGTGAGTGTGTGCACTAAATCTCTTTATTGAAATTAAGCAACTGATATACCTTTGAAGCTTGAGCTTTGTCATTAACAAGAATCACTTAAACTACCCTTACATGATAATCCCCAAATGTGGATTTTCAATCGAAATAATCCAATTAAAATACCGAGGAACTTACAGGAAGATCTTAAGGTCCTTACCCAAATGCTTAAAAGTTATGGTGCCGGCTATTGAAGAGAGTAAAGATCATGATAGCATGAGTGTCAACGAACTGCTAAGATCTCTTCAAACCTTTGAGGCAAGCTTGAAACCTACAGCTAAAAGCAAGGGAGTTGCTCTCAAGGTCATCAATGAGGATAGTGAAGATGATGATGAGGAGATGGCATTATTGGTTAGGAAGTTTTGAAAGTTTATAAGGAGAAATGCTAAGCCAAGTGGCAAGTCTTCTAAGGAGAAGAAAGTCAAGAAATCAACATCTTTAAAGAAGGAGAAGAGTGGTCATGCCAAGGTCAATCACAAAGTTAAATTCTTTAAGTGCAAGAAGTTTGGTCATTATGCTTTGGAGTGTCCAAGTGAAAAGATAAATAAGGACAAGAAGGGTAAGGCTATGGTGGCCACATAGAGTGATGATGACTCTAGTGAGGATGAGAGCTATAATAAAGAGTCTTTATATGAAGAAGAGTTTGTTAACAACTTTGTTGCTTTCATGTCCTCTCACAACATGCTAGAGGAAAGTTGTCAAACATCTTCGAACAAAGTTTTTGATTTAAATCATCAAGAGTGATATAGTTCTAAGCAAACATATCTTGAGCTATTGAATAAAGTGGAGAATCTTGAACATGAGAAAAGTCAAGCTTTCAGTAAGGGTGAAAAAAGAGAGGATTTAATCAACATACAAGTAGATGAGTTTGTGAGAGTCACTCAAAGGCTTTTAAGTGAAAAAAATTAAATTTTAAGAAAGCTTAGAATGGTTGAAAAGATAGTCCTTGAGAAAGAAATGATCATTTCTACTTTAAAGAAGAATGAACAAGAGTATATTGAAGAAATCGACATTGCTAAGGAGGCCATTAAGGACTTAGTCAATAGGTCGATCGATATATCAAAAGTAAAGAATCTTGCCAATTCTTTAGAAGGTACAAATGGCTTGGTAGTAAAAAACAAGCTTATAGAAGCAATACTTCCTACAAGCATGCAGAATATTGAAGTTGACAAGAAACCTCCTAAGAAGAAAAGATATAAGGCTAAGAAGAAGTCAAAGGACAAGATATCTCAACAAACTCTTACTATTGCTACTTTTACTCTGGAAAGTACAATCTCACATTTTATTCCCATTTGTCATTTTTGCAATATTATAGGTCATATTCAACCCAAGTGCTTTAAATATATTGAACATTACAAATTAGGGAATGCATCTAGAGATAATGAGATTTAACTTCAATTCAAGCATGCTAAGACTTTAGAATTTGAAAAGCATGATATGGTTGCAAAGCATGGTAAGCATGTTTGGAGTAAGAAGAAAGCAAACCTTGTTAATCTTGACAAAGCGTGTGATACCAAACTAGAAAAGAAGAGTATCAATCATATAATTGTAGATCAAGTCATTGAAGAACTTTACTCTCATTTTAATATTGCTGTCAAGAAAGATGTTGATGATGTTTGGGTAGGTTCACTCAAGAACAAGTGGTTCAAAGGTGAGCACTATTATCAATAGAGTAAGTTGCACATGTGAATAGCTTTAAGATTAGTGTCATGTTCTGAAACCTTTGCTCATTTGTTTTGGTTTATTACAACTTGACATGAACTAAGATATTTCACAAGAATTGCTATGATAGTCAAAATATGTTGGTTAACTTTAGAGAAGTTGCTTAAATGAAGTCTATATTATGTTGCTTATGTTAAGACTTTTAAAGAAATTCATTTTTATATTTGTTTGAGTTGAAGTGTTTAGTCATTATTCTCTTGGGAAGACATACCAATAACTTGTTGTCAAGTAGACAAACAAACCAGTAGAGCTCATAAAAAGGGCGAAGACTTTACATTGGATGAAAAAACTTGCTAAGGTACTCTTATACCCTAAAGCTTGCTTTATAGTTTTCATCTTTTGACTCTATGTTTGTATCACATCGTGTAGCATGTCACATTATAGAGCTAGTATAGCATTCTTATGATTCTTATTGACATTTGCTCTTTTAAGATCTTTTAGTGATATTGTTCACATTGATCTTAATCATGATGTCTGAAATATATGTATGAATGTTGAGTGGCATATTTTGAAAATTATGATCTTCATATTCTTTGAAAGCTACTCTCTTGAGAAATAATGATCTTGAGTAAATATCTTTTTATTGCTCTTAGATCATGTGCTTATAAGTCATAAAACTTTGTTTTTAAAAATACACTTTGCTTCTCTTCTATGTCTTGTTGAGTAAGTTGAGTTTGCTAATATATAGGTTATGGATACACCTTCAAGTCTTTTGACTAGTACATTTAAGATGACCTATGGTTAGTATCTATTTTACTTTGGCAACTACATATAACTCAATGAGCAGCTTCATAGAAAGGGCTACACATAGTGGTTGTGCAGCCACTCAATGTAGGAAAGGGCTACACCATTATGATGAGTGAAAGCCTTCATGAAGAGTATATGTTTATGTTGTAACAAAAAAAAACAAAGAAGTGTTTAAAAGAATCAATAAAAAAACCTTTGATTCAAAACCTATAAAAAAAAGGCTATAAGGAGTTAAGTTGAAAATCAAAAAGTGCTCTGTTTGAAAAACAGAAATGGGATGACGAGTCACATGCACACACCCGCTCAAATATTGAGTTCTATTCTCTTATAAGCAAAAATTTCGGATGATAATCGGTTTGACCTTTTATGGAAAAGCTTAAGATGAATAGATGTGGAAATGATTTGCATGTTGATTATCAAGTTACTCCTCCTCATAAATTTGAAGCAAAATCACACGCACACTTTTTGCTTATAAGTATTTGATTTTTTAGCAATTTTAGATGAATTATGAGAGAAATTGAAAATCTTGGTGTATCTCTTATAGTTTATGGAGCTTATTTTGTTTGATTTCTTTAAAATTGCTTGAATGTGTAATTGTGTGAATGTCATTGTGAACATTATTCTATCTTGATCTTAGATAGAGCATTTATCAAGGGGGAGCATAGTATGATATACTTTGTTCTCTTTTATGATATGTTCACATGTTTCATCTTGTTATATGTTGGCATTCTTGATGTAATGGATCTTGTGAGATGTTGCTTGTTGTTTTTATCTTGCATGATGATTCATTATATTATCATATGTTTTTATATGTATATTTTTATGTGACTAACTTGCTTTGATTGTTTTCATTCAATTTTTGTTTCGTGTTTGTCTACACTAGGTCATGGGAAGAACTAATGCAACCGGTGGTGGAAATTCTTCTAAGCTCATTGACAAGTCCAAGTCATCCTCTAAGGGATCCAAGAACTCTAAAGTGAAATCTTTAGGTGTTATGGGAACTAAGAAGCTAGTTCAAGAGAGAGGTATTGACTTGACCAAATGTGTAGGTTCTTATGTTCATAGATGCTTGATTGAAAGAAATTGAGAATCATGGGTAAGCATGTTTAGTATGGTTAATGATAGTATTGTGAGAGAATTCTATCATGAATATAAACAGAGTGCTACCTACCTAGATGCATTAATGGACATGTCCTTAGAGTAAATTCAGAGACTATTGATAAGTTTCTTAGATTGCCAAATGATATTGAGTCGGACTTTCTAGATGTGGATGTGATAGAAAATTTTAATATCATTGGTCAAACTCTATGTGATGACATGTCTTTTGAGTGGAAGAATAGAGCCTATATTAGTCAAAGTGATTTAACTAAGGTGAGTGCTTTTTGGCATTTCTTTACATGTACTAATCTTGTAGGATCTTTAAATACTACTAAGATAAATAAAGAGAAAATCAAGATTGTACATGCCTTAATGGCAAATCGACCTATAAAATTTAGGGAAATTCTTATGACATACTTAGATAGTGCAACTTTAACAGTTAGGTTGGACAAAAAGTTAGCACTACCGGGGTTTATAACTCATTTGTTCTTGGATCATGGTGTTAAATCACTAGAGGAAGATGTGATATTACCTCCCTTAGAAAAATTTAGTGACAAAAAGGTGACATTTATGTCATACAAAAACAATGGAAAGGCTTGTGATACATTAGGGATTTTTAGTGAAAATCAAGAGGCAAGCCATGTGGTAAGCACAAACTCTTTTCCGAATTGGGTAACACAATTGAAGAAGGTTGAGGAGACAAAATTGAAGATTGAAGAACTCAAGGCAAAGTTGGCTCAACAAGATGCTAATGGTATGGCCATGAGGTACATTTCTTCTCTTATCCTTTTGGCTTCATTTCATGTCAAAATGGGGAGAATCATATGTGCTAGTCTACTTAGTTTCCTTCAATCTATATGTGTTTATTTTTTTTGGTATATTGGGATACTTGAACTTTTCTTTATGGCATGTAATATTATGTTGAGTTTGGCTAGAATATTTTTGAGATAGCATGTATTAAGGTGGAGATACATGATCTATTTGGAACTTAAATTGTCAAAATTATATATTGCCATATATATTATCTCTTGGATATGTTTTATGCTTTAAGTTGATTTTAGGTGACTACAAGAGAAGACCAAGAAGAAGTTTAAGACTTGTTGAAGATTAGTCTAAGAGTATGTGAGTCATTGTAAATAATTGTAACTCATAAGTGACCAATCTTCTTTGTAAGTGTTTTAGTATATTTGAATAGGGGTTTTGACATGGAATTTGCCAAAGGGGGAGATTGTTAGGTTTTTGGTTTTGTGTTGGCATTATTCCATATCAAAACTATGTTTCACTTGTATTGGATAATTGTCTCTTAAATTGATGATGATGCAAGCTTTAAAGAAGATGTGGCAACCTATCAAGCAAGTGCAAAATTCTTTAAGAGAAATGTGCTTCATTGGTTCTACAAAGGTATATTAAAAGACCTCACTTCTCTTACAAGGCTTAGGCACACACCCACATTGCATCCATATGTTCCCTTGCATCGTTGTGCTCATTTTATATAACACATTCACACACTTGATTTAGAATACTCATGCATTGGTGTGAAATTAACAAGTTTAGAAAAATGCATATTTGTGAACTATGTCTTTTAGAATAAGCATTCTTGTGTGATATGTGTTTATATATGTATATATTTGTATAAGATGACCTTGGACTTGAATTTGGTCTTATATTCTTTCTTATTGAGTTCCGATCATTTCGGTTACTCATACATATGATTTCGAGTTTCGAGTCAAGAGTTACGAAACTTTCTGGTCATGTTGCATGCATTATCTTCATCTTCATATATTGAGTCAAATTCTTATTTTCTGGGTAGAGTTTCATAGACATCCATGTGTGTGAGAGATTCCCAATTCATAATCCAAAAACGGATTCAAATTCGTAGTTCAGAGGTCGGAGAACGGTCGAAGAACTCAAATGAGTGCAAGGAATGGAAGAAGGACATCAAGTCCATCTTTCCCGAGTTGACGCGTGGACATCTCGGGCAAGATGGCATAATGCACCCCGAGATGCCCACATGCCATCTCAAGGAGGCTCTTTTTGATCATCTCTCTTTTGAGTTTCCCTTTTCTTTAAATATCCCTTCCCTATTTGAAGAAGAAATATTGAAAAAATTGTATGAAATTTTCTCTCTACATTTGCTCACCATCCAAACACTCTATCTTCTTCATTTGATCTCCATTTTGAGTGATTCAAATTGAATAGTGTTCATCTATCATTTCTCTATCAATTCTGAGAAGGTTTGAGGAGTTTTCATTGCTGTTTTTGGTGGCCACACACACACAAAATGGGACTGTACAAGTTTTACTAAGGTATTGATTTTCTCTCTGAGTTTTGCTTCTAAACTAAATCAATCACCTTGGTTTTCTTATTCACTACATATATGTGTTTTGTATATGTTTTAATTAGAGTTTTGGACTCTATTTAAGCTAGATTGAAGTTGATTGAAATCTCTGTATGTTGAGTTAGGTTTTGATTTTAACTATATTTTCACATGTTTGAGATTGTATTGGGCTAACTTCTATCTAGGACTATTTTTGTGAACTTTAATTGATTGATTTTGTGTTAAAATATTCTCTACATGTGTTAGGCTTATTTGATTGAATATCTTAAGGAATAACACATTTGATAGTTGTCTTAGAGCTATTCTTGAGGTTAATTGAATATTGTGAATGAAATATGCTCTAGGTTTTTCGCTAGAGAACTCGATTGACTTTTTCATATGTTTCTAGCATTTTTTTTTATATGTGACTAAAATCTTGAATATGTGCTAAGTGATCATATTTTGATTCAAGTTTTAGTTTTATGAATGATCCTATATATTGATTGTTTTTAGTGCTTTAATATGCTCTAGGTTTATCATTCATGTATAGCAACTAGACTACACCTGTTGTGTGAACTTTCATGCTTATGTCTAGTTCCCATAAGATATATTTGATCATCTTATTCTATGTTGAGTGCTTGTTTGCATTTATGCATTCATGATCACATAGAAAGTCTTGGTTAGAGGCATGGGTGCCTTGGATAGAAAGTAGACTTTTATTGGTAGACCCGTGATGTTAAGATGCGATGAAGTCCATGGATAGGGTGAGTCATTTGTTGACCATTCTAGTGGAGTTTCTAACATCTTAATGTTGTTGGTTAGAGTGGACTCCAATAGAAAGTGAATCACTTGTTGATCTCTTTTGAGGAATTTCCAATCTACAAATAGGGATTGGGTAGATGTAGAGTCCAATAGAGAGTAAGTCATGTGTTGATCACTTTTGAGGAATTTCCTATCTACTTTTCAGTAAAAGTTCTCAATGATTGTATTCAACCCGTGGATGTTTCCTCTACGGAAGTTTTGCCAAGTAGAAAAAAAAACAATGTGTCAATTCTTCTTAACCCTCTCATATTTTCGTATGTGTATGTGTATATCTTGTTCTACAAGTTTAATGAATAGATTTATTAATAGACAAGATATTGGTGATATGTGATCAATAAGCACTTCTAATGATCAAAATTGTAAATGTTTTTGTACTTGTATATTGAACATATTTGTTTGTAATAGTTTTTGAAAGAATACTTGTACATATAGAATATTAATGAGAATACAGGTATTGTATATTTTAGTTTTATTTGATAGTCTTTTCTATTGCAACATGTATGCTTGTTTGACAATACTTATCTTAATAAATCATTTAGCTTTCTCAAGTATGTTCTATTGTCTTAAGTATTGTTAGCTAAGCTAACTAGTGGGACAAACGAGAGTTTGTTTTCAAGGGATTGAAAAAGGATAAAAACTTATTCCCCCCTCTAGGTTAGCCTACGGCAATTTAACCGTGTTTCTACAATTTCACATTCTTTAGAGATTAGTTTGTTCGCCACCTCTCCAAAACATATGGTTGAACTCTCATACATCAAGACTGGCTTCATATGCGCATAGGGTATTGGAAGGGAACAGATTACTCTTAATCCTGTGTCTTCTTCATCATTCTTCACTCCAATTGACTCTAATTCGGAAACTATCCCATTGAGCACTACCAGAAGATCGAAAACCTTCGTACCTTCAATCATCTACAGCATGTGAAATTGCTACTTCAGGTAGAACCAGTTGCAGATGTTTTTTACTTGATACAATTCTTCACGCCTCTCCCAAAATTCTTTAGCTGAATATGTTCCATGAATATTTGCAAGAACATTCTTGGCTAGGCTCAATCATATAGCACTTGCAGCCCTCTCATCTAAATCCTCCCAGTCACCATTGCTCATCACAGGTATTCTTGAACTAGTACCAGTCGTTTCTTTACTAAAATTGACTAGCCCGTTAATACCTTGTGTAAACCATATTGGATTAGCATATCTTTGACATGAACTTGCCACAAGCCAAAGTTAATTTTTCCATCGAACTTCTCGACCACGAATCTCATCATTTTCACCATGACAATTTTTTAAGACCATTATCAAGCAACCAAGCTCTGACACCAATTGTTAGTGAATAAACGTTACTATACGGAAGCATTGCCGGATAGAACACAAACAAACAGTAGCAAAAATGAATACGAAGGAAGAGAAAACAAATGAAAAATCACAACACAATGATTTTACGTGGGAGCCCAAATCGAAAAAAACCAAGGCCGTCAGGACGACAAAAGAAAGTTCCACTATATAGAAAATTGTTACATCCAAACTCTTAGGATTCTCTCTTTTTCTAATACCCCAAAATCAATTACACTCAATGCTCTCTTAAGATCTCTCTGATATTTTGTTATTTTGCTCCATAGCCAATAGCCTAGCTATTATGGTCTATTTATATGAATTACAAAGAGTTTAAGATAAAAGGAAATCCTACTCTTATACATACAAGAATTACTTGATCATATAAATATTATTTTCTATTTATGACAAGTCTTCTTGTTAAGGAGAAATCATTTTCCTTCAAGTACATGACTTTCCTATTCTTCATGAAGACAAACTCTTTTTCCTTTTTCGATAAGCATAAAAACTTCCAGAAGAAAACCCATTCCTATTTTCGCGTAACATTTCTGATATGGGTAAAATCCACTGTTACCACAGTCTAGTCGCGGTTGGCCACCCGCACCATACACCGCGGAAGGTCACTGAAGTCCACCGCTCAGGGTAAGGTGGTTGGAGCCTTTGCCTCTGCCACGGTCTGCACCGCGTTGATCTCACTGGAGTTGACCGCTCTCTATGCCGTGGTCTATGCGCTCTGTCCGCACCGTGGTTCATATGGCGGTTCCTTTTGGAATTTGTTTCTTTAATTCTTCTTTGGTCTTCAAGTCTCCCTTAAACACGATCGCTTACTTCCAACCATATCCCACGTCTCCAAGAAGTCTCTGCATTTGTTGAATCCCGTTTGGTAACCATTGGGAATACGAGTCATATCCAACAATATATTGTCCACACAAGTGTTTACGTCCATGTAATAAATATCACATCTATAATTTAAGAAAAAGCTAAATGGAAAAATAGGTTTGATCAAGTGGTATAACTCTTACCCTTTATGAATTAGAGTCGTATCCCATTCTTTCAAATCCCAAATTAAATTAATTGTAATAGCCAAATTGTGGAGATAAACTTTATAATATTGTAACATTTTTATAATAAATAAATCAAAATATCACTGAGCATCTCAGTAAGAATCAAATTTAAACCAAAAATCTCTTACACAATAATAATAAACCTTACTGGTTAATAAAAACAATACTTTGTAACTTGATTAATTAGGCAGTAAGGTTTTTTGTAGGTATCATAATTGATTGACATTATGGTGGCCAGCTGATTTCTTCTTTTTTTAAACCCACCAACAAATACATCAGGAAATTAAAACTTCAATATCACATTTCCAGGTGGGGAGGAATGTAAATTGATCATATAATTATAGGAAATTTAGTAAATGATTTTAGTTAAACATAGAGACCCAATTGATCACATTAGAGGAAGTGTGGAACCCACCGCACATGCATACCGTTAATCTCTCTAGGTAAGCTTCAAGTCCATACGTGAAGTTTATTTTTTTTTAACCGCAATTTCATTAAAGGCACAAAGCCAGTGAAACCACAAAAGAGAGGAGACAACCCAACAAAGTAGGCACGGGAAGAAACCCCAACCAAACCAAACACAGGAAAAATATAAAAGCAAGAAACAATAGCCACTACAAAAGAAGCAGAAGCAAAAGCACCAAAATAGGACTCAACAACAGAAAAGGCCAAATGATCAACCACATCAGCAAACCTGAAGCAAGATCAATGAACCTCCCATATCTCACTATCCCTCACCTTAGCAGAACCAATTTTTACAAGAGAATGAGTAAAAGAGTTGCTTGCCCTAGGGTTGTAAATGAATCGAGTATTACCGAGTTGCTTGCCCTAGGGTTGTAAATGAATCGAGTATTACCACCATTGATCAGACAGTTTCGAATGTTGTAAATAATGTTCACATGCTTCAAACTGCCCAGGCCATCTGGATTTACCCACAAAATCGCCACTTTAGATTCACTTACTATGTCAATTTCCTTTCCAACAAGAGAATAAGATTGAGCACACAATGAAGATGCCCTATGTATTGCTAGGGTCTTAGCAGAATTTGAAGCAATGATTCCCACAAATTTAGAAAAGAGCCTCAACACCTTACCATAATTATTTCACAGTACTCCACCAATACCTGCATTGTCTGGAGAACCCCTAGCTGATCCATTTACATTGAAATTCAGAGCACCTCCATTATGAGGGATCCACTCTGTCGGATGATGGTTTTTCACAGAATTCTGAGCAGAGCAGCTATCCTTTATGTTTAAAAGCATAGTTGAAATGGGAACCCTGGAGCCTTTCTTATGATGCTTGAACCATCAAGCAACTCAGAATTTAACCATATCCTCAGCCTGACAGATATAAGTCGTGATACATCTGAAAATCATCTTATTTTTTGCCTCCCATATCGTCTAAGAAACTGCAAAGAATAAGGAGTTCGAAGCCCTTCTTTGCTTGGATTTTGAACAAAGACCAAACCAACATAGAAGCCAGACATTTAAAGATTTGTTGGCACAACTTTCTACATCCCACCAGTCCATACAGCTGGTCCAAAGCTTTACGACTAACGATAGTGAAGGAATAGGTGGTCTATCGTTTCCTCAACTTCATTGCACCTGGAACAAAGCAAAATAGGTGTAGGATCTAAGCCAAAATGTTGCCTAACTATTCTTACCATAACCCTTCCTCTTAGGAGCTGCCACCTAAAAATTTCAAACTTTAGCAAACAAACTCCTTGCCAAACGAGATTAAGGACCAAAGAGCCTACCACGGGAGTTTCTTCCAATTTTTCTAAAAAGATCCCACCATCAACTTGCCATTCAACTAATACTTCCAAGCCAACACATCGGGGATAGAATTTTGGATATAGAGGCAGTCCAGCAAGCTAAAAAAGACTCTTCATTGCTCATTTTCCCAATCAAATAAAGGTCTCCGTTAATGCACCTCCCAAACCCAACTAAAACCTTGCCATCTCCAAAAATCATGAACCACACCGTGTTTTTTGGCTGCCAAAATGAAAATTCTAGGGCAACCCTCTCTCTGCTGGCTGTTATCTTCGACTATAGTATCCCACAAATTGCTTCTCTTGCCATTTCCAATCATGATGTTCAGATCCCCTTTCACTACCATATTAGCGGCACTCCTTTCCGTAAGTAGACTAGCCACCGCCTTGACAAACGGGGATGTGAAACTAATGCCCTTCCAGTCCCAAACTAAGGCAATGTTAGGAATCCCATATCTTGCACAAATGACTCTCCTCCACAAAGAATCATCCTTCATGCCAAATCTCTACACCCACTTTGCCAACGAGCTTCTATTTTTGTCACCCATTCTTCCTATACTATGTTTGGATTTTTACCCTAAAGCTTGTAATATGTAAATAATGATAAATTACAAATAAAAGAAGTAGTCTTTTCATTCTATTAATATGTCTCATACTTTTATATTATATGTGTTAAACATATAAATTTATCGAATGAAATCTCAAACTGAGTATATAAGTGTCATATACAGAGGAATTCAATTTGAGACGTGCAATCTAAAGAGTCCGCAGAGAGCAAATAAAGTTGAGTGCTTTATTTATAGTTAATCTACAACTACGGTCAATTCTGTAATGTACGGTGGTCTTATCCTAGACTACTAATATAGTGATGTTAGAATGGAGGCACCTTATATGTTGTAATCTTATAGGACTAGGCCACGACCTATATAACTCTCTCATCAATATCTGTTACAAGGGGTGACCTATACTCAAAATCAAATGTATATGGGTGATCTTAATCTTGAGTGTCAGACTAGATCATGATTTTTGATTTACCATGGGTGAGATCAGAGTAGCATTCCCGATCAATATATTAGTATCTTTATCGCGATTTGTCTTATGGTTTGGAAGATCTACACATAAAAGTGGAATCTACTCCTTCTTAAGAGAAGCAGAGATATAGTTCCCTTAAAGGTTGATTCGGGGCTTGAACAATTAAGAACGCTCTCTTTCTTCCGTAAAGGAATGAAGGATATAACTGTTCATTAGATAATCAATAGCACTTAATGGAAAAGATAAAATTAGAGGGTTATAATGGACTTTTTGACCCATCTAATTATGAACTACTTGCAGAGGATCATACCATATGTAATAGCTATATCGATGGGCAATGAATTTTGGTTTGTGTAAAAATATCTACAGTTATGAGAGTACAGTCTTTAACTCCGAGGTTAATAATCATGAAATATTAATTAAATAGTTTAATTAATTTTTCTAAGGATTATTGGAACTCAAGACTGTGGGTATATTAGATCCTCTTGCTAACCCGAATGATTAAAGTTAATAAGGGTCACGGTTAATTTATCCAATTAATTGTACTACGAAATTGACACATAATTTTTAGTGAATTAATTAAATGATAAGATTATTTAATTAATATATTAATAATTAAATTAATTAAATAATTAGATTATTTAATTAACAAATAAATAGTTGAGAATTGTTAATTAATTATTAATTGGAGGTTACAGATTCAAACCATCACAGAGATAAAAGATAAAGTAATAAAATTATTTTATTTCCTAACTAGATCAAGTGTTCAAGTCTTAGTGAACGAGAGTTATGTGGGATTTAGTATCCTATACTAACTTAGACACTAAAATACTAATTATCTCACTTTAAATATATAGAGATATATTTGAAAATGATTATTATCTTATTTTAAATATATAGAGATATATTTGGAAAAGATTAGTATCTTATTTTAAAATTATATAAAGATATATTATTAAAACAAGGAGACTAACTGATTGTGAATCATGTAACAAAAACAGAGTATTCAGACCTAGTCTGAGGAATGAAGAATATGACCACAAGAATAAAAATTGTTTTCTTTTTTTCTTCTAGCTTGGCCGAAATTCTCAAAAGGGCAAAAGGGTTTGTCTTATAATCTCTACAGCCTCCTTCTCATTCCTTAAAGTCCATGACGCGTCCACACGTAGTTGCTGGATCATGTAACACATCAAGGAAGATTTGTTGGTGACAAATCTGAAGTAAACGAAAGCAAAGAGAAAAGAAGGAGTTAGCATCATGGTATGATCTAAATCCTTCTCAAGTCTATTCATAAATATCGTACGTGGTTTGTAAGTCGCAAAATAAATTTTTAAAATACTGTATTTTGTTAGGCAACTAAAATCTAGGGCCATCATACCCAAGTCCCCAAAGCATTTACTTTTGCATATAGTCATTCAATTCACCGCATGAATTTTCTTATTTACAGCTCTATCACCCCAGAAAAATAATCTTTGAAGTTTCTCAATGGCATTAGCCACCCCTACCGGAAGTCTAAAAATCAACAAGAATTATGCTGGAATACTTGACAGAACTGATTTGATAAGGACCGAACCTCCCACCCTTATTTAAAAATTTCCTTTTCCAAGGAGTTAGTCTATTCTCGATGTGTTTCAAAAAAGGATTCCAAAAAGCCTTAGCAGTCGATCTTGCCCCTAAAGGTAATCCGATATATGTTATCTACATGACTTCTTTCCTACAGTGAAATATTTCCCCCCAACCCTCCTTAGAGAAAACACTCTTTCCGACTCGAACCAAGCGCAACTTGTGAAAATTAATTCTTAAACCAGCCATTAATCCAAAACACATATGGATCCTTCTAATGTTGCAAAGGTAATCCGGAATTGGTTGTAGGAAAAGGATAGTATTGTCTGCAAATTGGAGGTGAGAAATGTGCACTGCGTTGTCTCTAAAAATTGCACCTCTTTCCAAATCCAATTCAGTGGCCTTTCTAAATAACCAACTCAATCATTCTTAGACAATGTTAAAGAGAAAAGGGGACAACGGGTCACCTTGATGAAGACCACTCTCCATACCGAATTGAGAAGTAGGACTCTTGCTAACCAATACCGCAAGCATCAGTGTAGAAATACAGTTCTTCACCCACATTCTCTATTTCTCCTGAAAGCCTGTATCCCTCAACATCACATCCAAGAAATCATGTCCCACACTGTCGTAAGCCTTCTCAAAATCTAGTTTAACTAGCAAGCCACATGCCTTGTCCCTTCTCCACATCTGGATAACCACTTCAGCTATGACAAAGCTATCAAAAATCTGTCTATTCTTAACAAAGGCCATTTGTGTTAACTTGTCACAAGCACACGCTCAAGGTCTCACACCTTACTAATTAAGCTTGAAATTTTTGGCCATGTGACTATGCGAAAAGATTGGACTCAAAAATGAAAATTTTGGACTTGAAATTGAAACAAGACTAAAAAACAACTGACATAGGCGTCGACACCCCAAACCAGAACTCAACATTGTCCCTAATGTTGATAATGAGAGTCCAACAGAAGGAGGCCTAAAAAACAAAAATACAATAAACTCAAAATTTATAAAACCAATATTAAGACACAACAATCGTTCATATAGATATCATTCAATAATTTCAACAATTGAGCAATTCAAGCATCAACCTACACTATCACAATACAGCACACACCCTTAGTCTAAACAATAGAAATGAATATACAAATATTATAATACTAAGATAGCATGACAAAAGCAAATCCATAAAGTATGAAGTTTAAACAAAAGTAAACGTGCATAACTCTGTACAAAGTAATAAAAAATATAGCTAAGAACTAGAATATAGTGGGTGTGGCTATGAGGTCCTAGGCATCTTGTCATTGCCATTCCATTCAGTTGTTGTAACCTACGTCTATCTTCCTCATGTTTCAGTGACCTCTCCATCGCGATGCGCATAGCAACATCGTCCTTTGAAATCCTAGGCCCTCCACTCGGGCGAACTGAAGATGGAGTCGGTTTCATCTCCCTAGAATATGGTGCAAGGTGGAACTCCTATCTCAAGTCTGTAATGTCCTGTCAGAACCCACAATCCACCATATCTATCTTGGTCATCAACCGCTACTCCATTCTGGTCATCTCTGTAAACATCACCTTCTAGACCTCTTCAAGAGCACTGTAAATCTCTGAATCTACATCTTGATAGATCTTTTTGGAAAAATTTACAGCTGATAGATTACGGACCAATATATAAATACTCTCATCATCTTCTTCTTCCAGGATCTGATCAGCATCCTTATCACCATCCTCCCTTTTAGCCTCTGTTTCGGTGTCTTGATCCTCTACACCCTAAGCTTCTTCAACTTTGGCCATCTTCCTTTGAGGTTGGCTCAAGCCTTCCCTACATCGGGTCTCCTCAAACCACACCCTGGTAATCAGAATATTATGAACGGATCCCGAAATTTGGTTGAGTGTCCTACAACTCATCCCATTTCATATTAACACCCGATGCCTCATAGAAATGGGTAACCAAGCACGGGATCACCATCTTCTATTTCCCTGACACATTCCTCACGGGCTTATGGATCTCCATCTTCACTATCACTCCAATAATGATAGGATGGTTATTGTGCAAGCAGTAGAGTAAGGTAGCCACATCATAGGCCATTATGGTGCGGTGAACGCATGGCCTCATAGAGAATGATATAAAATTATGTCAGAAGATGAGCTCAATGTGAATTATAGATTGCTTCAGTGGGCTGAACCTGGAGTACCAAAATGGCATTAGCTCTGCTACCAAATTATTGGCCATCAAAATGTTCATTTTCCTATTAAAAGTCTCAAGCCTGGGGACACCCTTGAACATACCAACCATATTCCTTGGTTCCTACTTTGGCAGTGCGGTCCTGAAAATACCTTTTGATATTTGTCTAGTTTATCCTAACCTCTCTCCCCTGGACTAACACTGGACTGTTCAAGTTGTAGTTCTGCTCAATCACACTTGTATAAAATTTCCAAACAACTTGTAGGCAATGCTTCGGAGGCCTCTACACATATATCTCTCAAGACCTATTCCGAGCCATCTCGAGAATTGGTGTTACTCCTAACTCACTAATATTTACGCCCCCCCCCCCCCCCCCTAACCAAAATTATCTTATTCTTACTATACTTGGATATCCGAGCCGGTAAGACTTGATTTTCTTTACATGCCAGAACATGCTTATTCCTTTTATCCTGGCCCTTTCTCGACCTTTTCCTCTGGTTAGAATCTCCTTCCTCCTCTACTCTAGCTTTTGATAAGCTCGTTTTTCATGCTTTACGTACCCATCATTTTGTATAGTTTTGATCTCATTTTTTTTACAAACTCCATCTTTGATGTTCTTAATGCTTATACAGGTCCTCTCTAGCCAGGAGTTATCCTTGTGCTGAACCGGGAGTTTTCAGAGCGAAAAAAAAGGTTTGAGCTCGGTATGGAACAAGAATAGTGCTTACCGCACTTCGTACCATACAGGAGAGCAGTAAAAATCAGTACGGTACACCATGTCAAAGTGAACCGCATTTTGTACCACGCAGGAGAGCAACAGAAATCAGTGTGGTACACCGTGTTGAAGTGAACCGCACTCCATACCGCGTGGGATGGCAGGCAAAATTATTGAAAGCTTCAAGTATGGTACGCTTACCGCACCAAACAGAAACGCGAACCGCACTCTATACCGCGTAAGAAGGTAGCCTCTTAAATAAAACTGATGTGCGGTACGATGTGTCAAAGTGAACCCCATATCAACCCGCACCTTATGGATGATTGTGAATACTCTGTTTCGTGAATAGAGTAGATGCTTTATCGTGGGACCCTCTCTCTTATCTCTAATTAGGCAAGGAGGGGGATCCTAAAGTCTAAGAGGATGTCTTTGGGACCCTCTTACACAAGTGGGGGGGTTTCTTGTTGCCTATAAAGGAAAAAGATAGAGGAGAGAGAAAAGAGTTCTAGAAATCATCAACACACCAGACCAGTTTTGCTTTTTCACATTTTAAAGGTTCTCTCTTAATTTCTGGACTGAGTTCTTTAAGATTGGATCAGCTAGGGCAAGGTTTGGTTGATCAAAGGAAGCTAGGGAAGCTTAAGCTACAAGAGATTGAATCTACAACTTAGTTTTATCTTCTCTTGCTTCTTTATATTGATTCATGATTTGTATTGATGTTAGCTCATCTATGGTTTCTCTATATATAGTATGAGCTAATTATTCTTATGTTAGAACAAGATGATGCTTAACCATTGATTCATTTGTGATAGACTCTTTGATTTCCTTATTTTTGTGCTTGTGAAACTATATGGATGTTTTGAATGCTTAAGGCTTTTGCTTAATTGTTCCTTTTGTAATCAATATATGGTTGGATGCTAAGTATCAAGAGGATATGTTTGACAATGCTTAGATAAATGTTCAATATGCTTGACTAGAAAGTGCTAGAACCACTAGGCTAGCATATTGGGTTCAATTTGTATTCCAATTGCTTAACGGGTCTATATATATTATTCGGATTGCTTGAGAAAGATTCTGGGTATATATAGATACTATCTCTAAATACATTGAGAGAGGTTAGAAATTTTTTTAGGGAATACGAATCTATAGCATGTACACGCACGAATTAAGAGTCAAAGGAGTCAAGTATGCTATTGGGAGGGTTGAAGCGGATTCGAGTTCTAACATGTTTTCCATACATTTCTATAAGTGTTGTGTTAGATAATTTAGTTTGTGTTTGAGTTAATTTACTTTATTGCAACTCTTGCAAACTCATGTTTTAGATTGTTCAAATAGTTTGCAAGCCTTTGAATTCCAGTATTCATAACCTTAATCCCTGTGGGAACGATCCCTACATTGTCATTATACTATCATTTCGACCTCGTGCTATTGCGAGAGTCAACAAGTCTAGTTTGACACGATCAATTTTTGGCACCGCTGCCAGGGATTTAGTTGTATTTGATATTGGAAATATATGGTTATAACTAATTTGAACGTTTTACTTTTAAATTTCTTGTTGTATCATTTCAGGCAGGTTGCTCTTGTATGCACCAACGTACAAGGAGTAACAGTCCACAAGATTTGCAATTTGATCCAGATATTGAAGGAACAGAAAGGAGAAATCACCGAAATCGATGAAGAAATAGAGCAATGGCAAATCCTGTTGATGTTCAAAATCCTCCCATAATTGCGGATCAACCAGAACTTGACCAAGGACCAGTTGATATCGTGGGAGTTGACCAAAGGAGTCTCTATAAAATTATCAGTCCAAGGGTGGACCAGAATGTTTCGTCCATTAGAAGACCAACAGTTGCGGCTAATAACTTTGAGATCAAGCCAGCTTTGAATCAAATGATCTCAAACACGATTCAGTTCTATGGCCATCCACATGAAGACCAGAACCAGCATCTCCAGAACTTCAACGAGATATGTGAGACCTTCCGCTACAATGGAGTAACAGAAAAATTCATCAAGCTGAAGTTGTTTCCATTCTCTCTAAAGGACCGAGCAAAAGCATGGCTACAATCACTTCGACCAGATTCCATTGAATTATTCGAGCAGCTGGCTCAGCAGTTTCTGAACAAGTATTTCCCTTCAGGAAAAGTTGCCCGCCTTCGGAACGATATAACTTCCTTTGTGGCATTTGATAAGGAGAATCTCTATGAATCATGGGAGAGATTCAAGGAGCTGATTAGGAAGTGTCCACACAATGGATTGGCAAAATGGCAGATTTTGCAACCCTTTTACAATAAAATCTTATAACCAACTAGAAATTTTGTGGATGCAGCTTCAGGAGGGTCACTCCTGACCAAGACAATAGATGTGGCCTATGATTTCATAGAAGGAATGGTCAGTAATAATAGCTATTGGGGGGGGGGGACGAAAGACAATTGCTGAAAAAGGGTTTTGGCGTCCTCGAGGTTGATGAAATGACAAGTGTGAAGGCTTAGCTTGAAACACTTACTAAGTAAATGAATAGGATGAGTGCGGGAAGTATCCATGCTATAGTTGCTTACTGTGAACTATATTCTGGATCAAATATGAGTTCTGAATGTTAGGATGGGAACCCCTTTGCTTCAGATTCGTCAGATCAAGTAGCTTTCATTGGATATAATAGAAACTTCAGCAACCAACAAGCAACTCAGAATCCTCAGAACAATCCCTATTCAAACACGTATAACCCAGGATAGAGAAACCATCCAAATTTCTCGTGGAAGGATACCCAATAACAACAACCACAACCATAACAGAATTTGATCCAGAGACAATCTCCAGGTTTTGACAACCAACAACAACTTCAGGCTTACAACCGATAAAATCCTAGTTATCGGAACCAGAATTGAACCTTTAAGGCGGAAAGAAAGCCATCAATTAAAGATCTTCTCTCCAAGTACTTGTTGAAGTTAGACAGCCGGATGGACACCCAAGATGCCACACTTAAGAAGTTAGATGCTAAGATGGAACAGATACCGCAGAACAACCAAGCCTCCATTAAAAATTTAGAGATGCAAGTCGGTCAATTAGCCAGGGGATCCCAAGTGAGACAGCAAGGGACCTTTCCCAGCGATACGATCACCAATCCGAAAGATCAATGTCAATTAATTACTCTAAAGAGTTGAAAGAATGTGGAGTTGCCAAAGGACTTTGGAGAAAGAGAGGAGGTTGTGATTGAAGATATAGTGGAAATAGAGGTTGAAAAGAATGAAGAGTTGAGAAATGAGGAAGTGATCTTGGAAAAAGATCAAGAAAGTGAGCCACCAACACCTTCACAAATCAAAACATACATTCCACATATTCCGTATCCGCAAAGGCAGAGAAAGCATAATAATGCACAGAGCTTTGCAAAGTTCTTGGAAATGTTTAAGAAACTGCACATCAACATCTAGCACGGATGCCGACCTATGTGAAGTTCTTGAAGGAGCTTATATCTAACAAAAGAAAGCTATAAGAGTTCGAAACGGCGACATTGACGGAAGAATGTATTGCTATACTAAAGAACAAGCTTCCACCCAAATTGAAGGATCCGGGGAAATTCACCATCCCTTGTACCATTGGTACATCAGAATTCAGTAAGGCTTTAATTGACTCGGGAGCTAGCATTAATCTAATGTCGTTCTCAATTTTTCAAAAGTTGGGAGTTGGAGAAGTGACGCCAACCAATGTCACCTTGCAACTAGCGGATCGATCGATCAATTATCCAAGAGGAGTGATGGAAGATGTTTTGGTCAAGGTAGACAAGTTATACTTCTTGGTTGACTTTGTGATTTTAGACATAGAGAAAGATGTAGAAGTACCTCTACTCTTAGGAAGACCATTCTTGAAGACTGTAGAAACTATGATAGATCTTAGGGATGACAAGATGACTTTAAGAGTTGGTGAGGAAAAGGTTGTATTTGATATGGTTGAAATTGTGAAGAAGCCGGATTCAGTAGATGATTGTTTAAGAGTGGAAAGTTTGGATACAAGTGGGGATGAACTTCTAAGAATGAAATAAACGGATGCGCATTTGCTAGCTTGCATCAGTAAAAGCACAACAACTGAAGACAAGGACGAGGAAATAGCAGAATGTGCGGCGAGTTTAGATGTAATACCGGTGTGGCGAACCAAGAATAGATGGAGATTCGAAGACCTTGGCCAAAGCAAGCCAAGAATTCCTTCCTCCATAGAAAGGCCTCCACTACTTGAGCTAAAAATTTCCTTCTCACTTAAGGTATGCCTTCCTAGAAGAACCAACAAGTTTACCAGTGATTTTGTCATCTCTGTTGAACAAAGTGGAAGAAGGAAAGTTGTTGAGAGTTCTTAGAGAGCATAAGAAGGCTATAAGGTGGTCTATTTCTGACTTTAAGGGAATTAGCCCATCCTTGTATATGCATAAGATCTTGATGGAAGAGCAGTTCAAGCCATCAGTGGAGCACCAAAGGAGATTGAACCCAAACATGAATGAGGTAGTAAAGGCAGAGATTTTAAAACTTCTAGATGTAGGAATCATATATCCAATTTTGGATAGTCCGTGGGTGAGCCCGGTTCAGGTAGTGCCAAAGAAGGGTGGGATCACCGTAGTACAAAATGCCACAATGAGTTGATTCCCACCCGAAAGATTTCAGGATGGAGAGTGTGTATAGACTACCGGAAGCTTAATAATGCTACAAGGAAAGATCATTTCCCGCTGCTTTTTATTGATCAGATGCTAGAAAGATTGGTGGGACACAAATACTACTGTTTTCTTGATGGTTATTCAGGATATAACCAAATCCTTATAGACCCCGAAGACTAAGAAAAAACCACATTCACATGTCTTTATGAGACATTTTCCTATAGAAGAATGCCGTTTGGGTTATGTAATGCTCCGGATACGTTTCAGAGGTGTATGACGGCAATATTCTCCGACATGGTGGAGAAGTTTATAGAAGTCTTTATGGATGACTTCTCGGTTTTCGAGACATGCTTTGACAACTGTTAAAAGAACTTGACATTCGTGCTGGACAGATGTGAGGAAACGAATCTTGTTCTCAATTGGGAGAAGTGTCTATTTATGGTGAAAGAAGAGATAGTGCTTGGTCATTAAATTTCAAGCCAAGGAATAGAAGTGGATATAGCGAAAATTGAAGTGATAGAGAAGTTACCACCTCCGGTGTCAGTTAAAGGCATTAGGAGTTTTCTAGGGCACACCGGGTTTTACAGGCTCTTCATCAAAGACTTTTTGAAAATTTCAAAGCCCTTGTGTACTTTATTGATGAAAGATTCACCATTTGTATTTGATACAGGGTGTCATACAGCTTTTGGCCTCTTGAAGAAAGAACTTACATCGGCTCCAATCATTTCTGCACCAGATTGGAATTTACCGTTCAAATTGATGTGTGATGCCAGTGATTTTACGATGGGAGCAGTTTTGGGACAACGGAAAGAGAAGAGGCTTCATGTGATCTACTATGCAAGCCAAACCTTGAATGATGCCCAAGTTAATTATGCAACAACAGAAAATGAGCTTTTGGCTATAGTGTTTGCATTCGACAAATTTAGATCGTACTTGGTAGGTTCAAAGGTCATCGTGTACACAGATCATGCAGCCATTAAGTATTTGTTGAACAAGAAAGACGTGAAGCCTCGATTGATAAGATGGGTTTTGCTCATACAAGAGTTCGACTTGGAAATCAATAACAAGAAAGGAACATAAAACCTTGTAGCAGACCACCTATCCAGGTTAGAAAGAGATGAGAATGAAGAGGTAGTGATTCCAATCAATGAACAATTTCCAGATGAGCAGCTCTTTGCTCTGAAAGATCTTATGGTTCCATGGTTTACCGATTATGTGAACTATCTAGCTAGTGATGTTATGCCAATTGACATGAACTACAACTAGAGGAAGAGGTTTTTGCATGAAGTGAAGTGGTATTTATGGGATGAGCCCTTATTATTCCGAACTTGCTCGGATGGAATGATAAAAAGGTGCGTACTAGAAGAAAAGATGAATAGCGTATTAGGCCATTATCACTCCAGAGAGTGTGGGGGACATTTTGGTGGAATTCTAACAACACGAAAGATTATTCAATCGAGTGTTTAGTGGCCTACCCTTTTTCATGATGCTAAAAGCTTTCTAGAAGCATGCGACCGGTGCCAAAGAACCGAAAACATCAGTAAAAGGGATGAAATGCCATTGAATTTCTTGTTGGACGTGGAGTTATTTGATGTGTGGGGTCTAGACTTCATGGGCCCTTTCCCATATTCATACGGGAATCAATACATACTGGTAGCAGTGGATTATGTGTCCAAGTGGGTTGAAGTCGTTGCCACTCCAGCAAGTGATACGAAAACAGTCACTGAGTTTCTGAAAAAGCATATTTTCTCACGATTTGGCTCGCCAAGGGCAATAGTGAGCGATGGAGGCTCACATTTCTACAATAAACAATTTGAAGCATTGCTAAGAAAATATGGTGTAAGGCATAGAGAGACCACTCTTTACCATCCGTAAGTAAACGGATAAGCTGAAATCTTGAACCGCGAGCTCAAAAGTTTTCTAGAGAAGATTGTGGGGGTTCAGAGAAAAGATTGGGAAAAACAACTCGATGATGCGTTATGGGCATACAGAACCGCTTTCAAGACTCCAATTTGTATGTCTCCTTTCAGTTTGGTGTTCGAAAAAGCATGTCACCTCCAAGTTGAGTTAGAGCACGAAGCCTTTTGAGTGGTAAAGGCACTAAACTTCGATATGAGAGCTACTAGTGTAAAGAGACTCATCCAGTTGAATGAGCTAGATGAAATGCGTCTAAATTCTTATGAGAATACCCAAATTTACAAAGAGAAAAGTAAGAAATTGCATGATAATCGATTGGTGAATAAGGACATTCAGATGGGTAAACAAGTCTTACTGTACAACTTAAGACTTCGTCTCTTCCGTGGAAAGTTGAAGAGCAAATGGACAGGGCCATATACTGTGAAGCACGTTTTCCTATATGGAACGGTTGAGATCGAAAATGATACAAGGGAAAGCTTCATGGTAAATGGACAAAGGCTGAAAATCTACCGAGAGCATGAGACGGAACAAATCATAGAGGTAATCCACCTCCAAGACCCCACCTGAGAACGAAGGAATGGTACCATAATTGTAAATAGTAAGTTTAGTTTTCAGTTTAATTTAATTTTCCTTTCGAATGGAATAATTGTTTGTGGTTTTTTGCAGGTTGAATCACCCTTTTTTACCTTCACATTTGATGTGATTTTGTGAGTTTTGAAAGAGTATAAGAGTGTAAACAGGAGGGAGAAAATTCGGGGAAAAGAATCGCGCAAATGGAATGCCTTCATCAGGCCAATGCTGGTGAGAAATGTGGTACGCGTACCGCACTAGAAAAAAGTGTGTACCCCACTTTGTACCACACTTTGTACCGCATAGAAAGGCAGAAGAATTTAAATGCCCAAGTTACGTTACACTGTGTCGATGCGAACCGCATCATGTACTGTAACCTAGGCCATAAAACAAGCGCTATACCAGGGGATATGTAGGTAAGTGCGATACGAAGTGTCAAAGTGAACCGCACTTCGTACCTCATCTCGTCAAAAAAATTAAATTTAAAGAGGTGAAACTATACATTATCTCATTCTCTCATTCTCACACTCTCTCCCCTCTTTTCAAAACTCTCTCTCAAGCTAAGGCCTTCCACTAATTCGACCGGTATGTAATTCTAACTTCCTCTTCTCTTTCTCTTTATCTTTTCTTCATGGAATCATGCCCTATATTACGCATCTTTCAATCAAATCAAGCTAGGGCATAGTTTTATGTATGATTGTATAGGATAGGGTTTCGAAATTTTAGGGGTTTTCTTGTTAGTTTGATTTTCTTGAATTTCTATTGGTTTTGTAGACCACAATCACACACGAAATACCATAATATAGTATTTATAGATTGTTTGAGCACTTTTGTGTGTGGGTTTGTGGGTTTTTGAAGAAATTCTGAATGTAGGGTGATTGTGGGTGCAATTGAGTTGTTTTTTAATGATTGTGTGAGTAGTTTTTCACATATGATGGAAGAATGGTTGATAAACTAGGCTATATTTGTGATTATGCTTAGCCATGATTTTGTGGTAGCTTAAAAGGAGATAGATACTTTGGGTTGTCATGTTGATTGTTTTGTTTAAAGTGATAGAACTAAGAGTGGTTGCGAATCTTTGTGTTTTTATGTTTTCTTGGTTTGTTTTTGTAGGAACATAATCTCACAACTAAAGATGCCTCCTAAGAAGAATACAAATTCCGTTCCCGCCGGAATGAGGAAAGTCGGATCATCATCCAGAGCGACGCAGCAGTGTGTGTAGAACAATGATTATGGGAGACGGATGGAAAAGCTCAACGACGCAAACATTATTTTTGAGAGAGGTATGCACCTTAAGGAACTTAAGGATACACCAATACCCACGACCATGGCACAACAAGGATGGCAGAACTTTGTTAGTGTTCCGGCGGACTCCAATGTTTCATTGGTAAAAGAGTTCTACGCCAGTATGATACCAGAGACAGTGAAGAAAGGTAGAGCGGTTTTGGTAAGAGACATACCAATCATGATCAATGCCACCAAGATCAACGGCAACTTTGGCACTTCAGACTACCCACAATTCAAAAAAGGGTATAGGTGCAGGCATGACACTAAACAAAGTTTGGCTATGGCGCTCAGAGGGACAAATGATGATGTGTGGGAACATGGCCACATGCTTAAACAATCAGAGCTGCCTTAGGAGTTGGGGTTTTGGAACATTTTCAACACTTTATCCCTCCTGCCAACCACTCACAAGACCACAGTTTCAGAGCCTATAGCAGATTTACTCAGTTGTATTCAAAATCAGACAAAGATTGATATAGGTCAAGTCATAATGAATGCAATTTTAGAGGCAACCTCGATTAACGTGCATCCACAGGTAAAATTGAGGTCAATCATCTTTCCTAGCTTTATCATTGTTCTCTTGAAGAAGGAAGGAATCCCAGAAATTACCACAGATGAAATGAAGATCAACCCATGAGGGAGCTTAATAAATGATCCTAGTAGGACGTTACAATCAAAACCAGAGGAAAAAGAGGCCAAGGATTACCGAGGGTCCATCTAGCACTCCGGGTAAAGAGGAACCTGATTTTGAATTTAGGGAATCAGAGGTAGAGGACCAGAACTACGAAGACCCTACGTCACAGTCCATGCTAGACAAGATTCTGAGCATTGTAGAGGGCATCTAGCTTAGTATGACTGGCATCGAGGATAACCTACAGATAGTGAAGGAGCAGACAGATCTGATCCATTCTAGGATGGATCTCTTTGAGGAGGAGATGAGAGACCAAAGAGATGATATTGCTGACATCTAGAGGCAATCTGGCTTCCAAATTTTTCAGAGGAGGAGGAGACCTCGACTGTCTTCTACCGGCATCTCAATTTCAGAGGACCAGTCTGCCCAGAGGGCTGCAGTAGAGGCTGAGAGGGTTCGAGCAGAGGAGGCAGTTGCATGGCAGGACAGAGGAAAGAGACACATATAGCACTAGCAGTTTGATACCAAGATATCTCTAACAAACTTTTACGTTTGTGTTTGTTTTTCCATGATATTATTGTTTTACTGTTATAGCTAGTAGACTTAGCATATGTTACTAAATGTGTGGATAATTCGTTTTGGCTTTTATTTATAATACTTCAAATTTTTTCGGATTTATTTAGTTTCCCTTCAAAATTTCATTCAGGACAATGTTAGATTTGGTTTGGGGGTGTTGGCATAGAAGTTTAGAGAACATTGTACATTGTACAAAATTTTTGTTTTTCTTGTTAAGTAGAATTTCAGAGCACAAATCCTGCTCGAACGAGATATTGTTGGGTTGTGCCTCTTTTAGGCAGTTGTTGCATGCTTTGTACCACTAGGGTTGTACTTACTAAAGCCGTATCACATGGCTTGCACACATCTTGCTGGGCTCTATAGTGTCCCAGTGAAGAGGGTAGCGCGCTTGAAATGTTTAGGCCATTAGTGGAGACTACATTGTATGTCTACAAAGTCCATAAATACGCCACTTGAGCGACAATGTTATTTATCTCTCTATACACTCTTCGTTAGGCATTTTCATTAAGCATTTAGGAGGCATCATTAGGAATCAGGCATGTTTGTTAATTCTTTAATGAGTTTGTTGTCGTGGTTTCAATTCCGATTGTTCTATACCTTTTGAGATGAAGTAAGCTAATGTGTGAAACCTGAGACAATGGCCTAAACACGTCCCATAACTGTGTGTGCACAAAATTTTCGTACGAATTTACCCAGGCATGTTACACACTACATCACAAATCCTAAACACAATACCAACCCCGTGCTATGATCATGACTTGGTAGTTCTAATGAAGGCTTAAATAAAGAAGCTCGGTAAAATGTGCAGTTCTGAATGTAGTCAAATTTCGCGATTCATATATATATGATTTATAATATATATATATATATATATATATATATATATATATATATATATATATATATACATATATATATATATATATTAGACGATAAATAATGAAAAGTTGTGGCAATCAACACCTATAGAGCCACTTAATTCTTTTGTGTATAATCAGTGCCTAGTCAGTTGGGCTAGCAATATGGTTACTCATTTTTGTACTTCGTATATCCAAGCTCGATCACTAGCCTCACCTGTATCTATACCAACCCAGCCTCGCCATACCCAATTTGACATATACCCAGTGAAACAAAATAGAAGTTCTAGTTGATCCTTGGGAAGGACCTATTTTTGGAAATGTTACAACGGTAAAATGATATTGTCTGATTCCTGTTTACTTTTTCACTTCTCCTAAAATACTAACGATCAATTTTTATATGTGCACATTTCTTAATTTTTTCATGCATAACTCCAGTGTTGAGCATATGCTTGTTGAGTGAGACTAGGATCTGTGTGGAAAAACGAGAGTTGAATCTGGTAAGGTTTAGAGTCAAGGCGAAATGCAGTCATATGACTTTTGTGTTCGATACTTCTGGATCAAGAGTCACAGTGTAACCTAGAATTGCAATCCTTCGTGTTGAAGCACCTTGGTCTGCACACCTCAGTGGTCTTAGCATGCTAGTATTCTGCTATTTGATTCGCCCAAATCCGCATCTCGTTCTTCAGTTGATTCAGCAAGAAATAAAGTAAATATAGATATAGTTTAGTTCTCGTACAATTTTTTGTCAAGGGTTTTGTTCGAGGACGAGCAAAAATTCTAGTTTGGGGGTATGTCTATTTCACCCGTGCCATACCCGAAAATTCAAAAAACTCTGACCCTTCAACACAAACGGGCAGCACTCCGGCAACAAATCAACACAACCAAAGGTAATCTGATAAACCATGGATACCACACAACCACAAAACCATAATATGCAAATAATAACCCAAAATAACACACAAGCAACAACTTACATACAAATCATGAAATCACATCAAACAAATAACCCTAACTTCAATCCCCCATTCATGAATTACTACACATAAAACACTTCAATTTACTCCATAAACACAAACCCACGCACCAATTCGAGTAAAAAAAAACACCAATTATCAACCAAAAATGATTTAAAAAAAAAAAGGAAATATGGGGTTTGGGAACTTATCAACAATCTAAATCAGTGAAAAAAAGGGAGAAATATTGATTACGTGGACTAGAAGTCTTCGAAAGGGCACAAGGAGGGAACGGTTTCTTTTTAAGTTTGAAATTTATGGTATGGTGACCTACCACAAACATGGGTATATATAGTCTCAATGTGTCAGGTTTTCCAAGATGGAAACCATGACCACGACACCAAAATGATGTCGCTTTCTTAAGTTTTTTGAATTGTCGCGGTCTAAACTCCATGCGGCACCTTCGTAACACCCAAGTGATAGTAATTCCAACGGTTGAAGTGTCGCGATCTACTAGGATGACATCAAGGACACGACATTCCATCAAGAATCCCATTTTATATTTTCACAGTCTCTTCCACATGACATACCGAGCGACACACACATGACAAAAACTATCATGGTACAACTGTCGTGGTCCTCCATGACGACACCTCAACCGTGACACAATATGAAAAACAACTCCTAGACTGCATAAAAATTCCCATGTGCTTGGATTGTACTCATACTCAACATAAACCATGTCAAATGCATTTGCATGAAGTATTAAAGTTTGGGGAGCCAATCTTAGCTAATATACTTGGAAATCAAATAAAATTCACCCCCAAAACTATGTTTTTCCACACCTTGCACAATAAACACACAACTCAATTAAAATATAACGTGTTGACCAACATAGACTTGAGAGTGAAGTAAACCTATAACTAACACTTATAACTAAAATTGAAAAAGTTAATTGAAAAAGAAAGGTTAACTAGGTGGGTTACCTCCCACCAAACGCACTA
This sequence comes from Dipteronia dyeriana, assembly GCA_032871835.1. NCBI lineage: Eukaryota > Viridiplantae > Streptophyta > Magnoliopsida > Sapindales > Sapindaceae > Dipteronia > Dipteronia dyeriana. Next base: position 26,771,710 of record CM065298.1, on the reverse strand, counting down.
TTTAACGTCTAGGCAAGACGTAGTAAGAGCGTTATGGCTCTTTGAGTACAAGTTCCTCCAACCAAGTGATGTCTCTACTAGAGTTTCCATAATTCATATCAAGGAGTTTAGAACATTCTTCATTATCCAGAGTTTTCTTCCCATCAGTATTAGTGTCTCTTACTTGGTCAATTTTGTCCTTTCAGACCCAAACTTATTGAATTCCCCTAAGATTTCCTTTGGGCTTGCTTCTTCTCTTTTTGCATACTTCAATGAACTTAGCACATTAGGCCTTTTTATGACCCCTAGTATGGTAAAAATTACATCTGTACGGAAAATAAGAGGAAACACCTTTGATCTTCTTAACTCTTGCTTTTGGATGGTTTGAATCTCTCCCGATGATGTGGAGTTCTGAGGTTTCTTCATTCATGCTTTGTTTCTTGGTCAAGTTTCAATTGTTCACTAGGCTCTTTTAAGCTCCACCAAGAAATTGCATTCCTTTCCTTGCCACCTTCAAAGCATTCTCCTTCCAACTCAAGTCTTCCTTGATGGCATCAATTATCTTATCTTTCTGCTTCACTTGCCATTGCAATTTCCTAGTTCTTCGGCAAAATCTTCTTCTTGTTCTTCCACTAGCCTTGCAAGCTTTTCCGCCTTCTCGATTGCTTTATCCCTTTCTTTCCTAAGTATTTCCACTTCCTTCATCAAATTGACATTTTCACTCATAAGCCTATTAATCTTTAGGCAGTGATTCTCATGAGTTTCTTCTACGTGAACATTTTTCTCATCTTTGTCCTTAAAAAGTGCTAGGATTTCATTTAAATACTCAATTGGATTCCTAGAGTAGTCTTCTGACTGAAGTGTACCCACAACAAGACAATCAATTGAGCTAGTGTCTTGCAAGTCTAACTTGAAAACCTTGAATTCTACTGTTTCATCCAAGCCGATCATAGAAAGTTTTCCTTCATGGACATCGATGATCATTTTTACCATCTTCATGAATGGTCTATCTAAAAGGACCGGCCTCATGCAATTCTCCTCACTCACATCATCCGTGTCTAAAACAATAAAATCTAATGGGATGAAAAGCTTATCAACTCACAATAACATATCTTCCACAATCCCTCTAGGATACCTTGTTGAACCATCAGCTAACAAATGTGACATCGTAGCTGGATTGAGCTCATTTAATCCTAGCTGCTTGTAAATGGAGAAGGGCATCAAATTGATGCTAGCACCTAAGTCTAACATGGCCCTCTCAAGCTTGGTACCTCCAACTATGATGTTGATGCAAAAACTACCCAGATCCATAAGTTTAAGTGAAAGCTCTCTTTATAAAACTGCACTAGCACTGCTTGTTATGAACTCTTAATGATTTGGCCCAAACTTCTACCTATTGGTGTGAAGTCTCTTGAATAATTTTGCATACGTGAGCATCTTATCTATCATATCAAACAAAGGTAGGTTCACATGCACCTTCGAAAGAGTAGCAAAAATCTTCTTGAATGCCTTGTTCATCTAATCTTTCTTCAACCTTCCTGGGAATGGAACCGGTGGAATGTACAGGTTTGGTGACTTGTGTAAAAGAGAGGTCTTCTAGGGAGTTGTATCAATCATTATCTCATCCTCTTCTACTCTATTCTCCTTTCCACTCTCTTCTTCCAACTCATTGGCCTTCTTTCTTTTTGGCTCACCAACATCTTCAGTGTTCAAAACTCATCCACTTCTCAAAACGATCAATGTTCTTGCTTGTTCTGACTGACTAGGAAGTCTTCCGGGTTCATTTCTGTGGATGGTGTTAGCTACATGTCCCAATTGTGTCTCCAACTTTTTTATTGATCTCTCTAAGGTTATACACCTCTGCTCACTTGCTTGTGTGAAGCTGTTCAGGTTCTGATATGTCTACTGTGAACTCTGAGAAAGGTTTGTCATTATATCTTCCAGTTATGGCTTCCTAGGCTGATATAAAGACATCTCCTATTTGTTGAACTATACCACTGTTGACCACTAAACCCTTCTCCTTGTTAATTTACCATATTAAATCCTCTTTGGTTTGATTCATAAGTGTTGGACTAGTTGTTCAAGGCATTGTTCAAATCTGACCATAAGAATTTTGGATGATTGTGCCACCCAGGGTTACATGAATTTGAATATGGGTAATTTCTTCCTCTTTAGTAGTTCAAGGCTTAGAAATCCTCTGTCTCAAATGGTACCATCTCTTTACTGTGACGATCCCATTCATATACCAAGTTTGCCCTTCCTAATTGTTGACCAATGTTCCTTACCATAGCTCCAACTTGCTTGGTGGGTTTAGCCATCTGAATCGTCATATCTGTACTTTAAATAACATCATACTTCTTTTCCCTTCTTGAAGTTAACCTTTTATACTATGAGTTAAGAGCCAAAGTCTCATAGATCTCAAAAATCTCACGTGCAGATTTTTTTGTTAATGCACCTCCACATGCATTATCTACAACTACTTGAGTGAATGTCGTCAAACCATCATAGAAAGTGTGAACCTTTTACTCTTCTGTTACCATGTGAGAGGGCATTGCTCCAAAAGTATCTTATACATTCCCTATGCCTCATGAAATTGTTCATTGTCTTCCTCGGTGAAACTAGCAATTTGTATACGGATATCCTTTGTCTTCATGGCTGGGAAGAACCTATTGAAAAAGGCTTGACACACCTCATTCTTATAGGAAATAAACACACGGCGAAAGCAAAAATGTCGATTGGTATTTTTTTTTATAAAAAATTCCTTTAAAAGAATAGACCTTAACCCTTGATTAACTAACATATAAATAAAAGGTATTATACCGTAACGATTGATGTTGCAACGAATTAAATCCGTAAGATCTTCCAATTCATTCACGAACGTGAATTACCTAGGAGTGTGAGATCTCTTTCTTTGAATCGTGTACCTGAGGATGGAAAACAAAAACCTTTTTTCTTTTGTTTGTCACAATAATCCTCCTAGAGAAAAACAAAGAACGTTTAGTCACTTGTGAATTCTTAATCTATTGATTGAAACTCGCGTGAACCCGATTTGGTGTTGTACATAAAACATTTTTATGTAAAGGATACTAGTACACTATCGAAAATAAAAACATTCCCTCTTTTCTCTAAGCTTAGCCGAATTCTTCACATTTTTTTCTTATGAGTTGGCCGAATTTTCTCTATAGCAAAACTGAAATTTTCTCTCAAAATTCTAGGGCTTGGCCGAATTCTCTCTTAAGATTTTAATCTTGGCCAAATTCTCTCTCTAGACAACTAGGGTTGGCTGAATTGCATGATAGGTGTATATATAGGTGGCCAAAATCCTCACACAAAGAGGATTTCTATTTCACCAAGACTCCTATCAACTTTTGGAATTCTACCTTATTCCAAGCATTAGTGTATTATCTAATAATAAACTATTGAATATAAATTAATTGTGACTTTATCAAAAACTTCCTAATTTGACCAATTGTTAATTAGATTTTTGATCGATATCAAAGACTTCCTAGTTTGACTAGATAAATAAATTCATTTTATTTATCTACTTATCAAATAAAATATTTGACACTTATCATACTACCAATAATAGTATGACATTAGGAGACCTTCTCTTACTTAGAAAAAGATTTTGAATTTTAATTAAATAATTAAATAATTAATTAATTATAATTTTCATTTAATTAAATAGTAAAATAAAACAATATATTAGGCTAATTATTTAAGCCTTGCCGCCTAAGCGTATATTTATGGACAATAAATGGGCTGTTTAAATTATATTGATGTATTAATTTAAGGCATGCGGACTTGTTACTTTTATAGTAAGAATATGTCTAGTTCACATGTGGTTTTTTTATTAAAGTCCAATGGATTTAATACAAAAACCACATGTGAATTAGACTCATTCTTACTAAAAAAGTAACAAGTCCGCATGCCTTAAATTAATACATCAATATAATTTAAACAGCCCATTTAAATAAAATGTGCAAATTATATTCTTAATGTATTAATGGAATGTTAATCGCACTCCATTAAGGCCGTCTATTCCAGGTACTTGAAGAGTTACAGTGTGTATTGATCACACATGACCGCACCTCTCCAAAACTTTTAGATTTTGAAATCCAAAAACAATTCTAGATAGACCCAAAAATTGGTCCAGTAGAATATATCAAGTGATCCATGTAAGTTCGTGGGATTGGGAATCTTGACTGGCTATCTAAATTTAAGCTCCAATAGACATAACCTAATCACAGTCATCAAATGATTCACTTAGGTTCGATCTATTAATTTTAGTTAATTCCATTAAAGAACTAAAATTGAACTCTTAAATAAAGATAAATAAATTCATCTCACTGAATTAAATTAAAATTAAAAAATAAAATCTCGCATCAAATATCAAAGGAGTAAGAAATTAACTTGCATACAAAAATAGAAAAAGATACTCATATGAGAATATGAAATTGTAAAACAAACAAGATAACTAATTGAAAAAAAAATGGGTAAGTTTGTCTCAAATGGTGTTAAAATGAAATATGATAGAAACACAAATGGAGGAAACCATAAGAAACATCAAATTGTTGAATAAAAGAAAAAAAAAAGAATGATAAAAGAAAACATATGAAAAATTCAACTAGAAAGTATGAAAGAGTGGTAGAAGGTGTGTAATTGTGAGTATGTGACCGCCTATGTTTCCCAAGAATAAGACCATTAAATATAACTTGAAAAGAATAAGCATAGTCTATCATATTCATTAGCAGACACCATGGTAATTTAAAGTTTTCTAGAGAGATTGTTTTTAGGTTATGGTTAACAAAAAGACTTCAAATATAACAGAGTGGTGGGAGGCAATTGAAATACTTATCAACTACTTGTATATATCACTAGTGCTATCAAAACAGTTAACGTTCAAATTAAAAACATGATAGTTTTTTTTTTTGAAAAAATAATAATAATAATGCTTATATCATTCAAACTATAATAATGAAAATAAGTACTTTAGGTTGTTTATGAATCCGTCTTTGGAAAAGAAAGATAAAAACAAATCATACTTTCTATATAAATGAATAGGTAAACTTCAATTATATATATATATATTGTTTATTTGTAAACCAGCATATTTTAGAAATTGTCCTTGAAATTAATTTCTTATAATATTAATCATAATTTTGATGATTTTTATATTATTTTTTGAATTACTATAATATATCGGTGATAATGATACTAATTACTTTTAATATGTATTTATATTTCATTCTATCAGGTTTCAACAAAATAAACCGAATAAAAGATTAAAAATATTATATTTAATTTTTAAATTCAGAAAAATATTATATTTTCACATTAATTTAGGATTTTGATAGTAAAAATAATTTAAAAATAATAAAAATTAATCATTTTTCATTTGTAATTAATAAAATTATATTTTTAGTGATATTGTTACTACACACGTTAATATATCTCGTTAATAACATATTTTTAATGATATATAATATTTTATGTCGCTATAACATTAAAAGTAAGGGTATCTAAAAATCTACAATTGCGTCACAAAAAAAATGAAATTAACATGTCGCTTTGATGACATATTTTCAACAACGTCATGCTTAGATAGTCACAAACTATTGATTTTAATGACACATTTTTTATATAACTAATAACTGCCTTGTTAGTATATATGCATTCCACAATTATGAGTACATGTGTGAACCGTATAACGTTGGATACAAAGAATGTTCTGAAGCTTCTCCCATTAAAGAATAACCCAAGGGAACAGTTTTCTTTGTGCAACGAGTGACGGATATATAGTTGCCATCTCATCTAAAATTTACTTTTGTTTAAAGTCTACGGTGTATCAAAGGAATATAATTAACACTTTACAAATCAATTCACACTAGGTATCTCAAAACAACTTAGCTAATGGATGGATTTTTTCCCTTTACAAGTCTTTTTCATGCCAGCTTTATAATTGTTCTCGATTAGCTAGCATTGATGTCAACAGAGGGTAAACTTCAAACATTACATATTCTTATTAAAACTCAAAGAAACTCCATTTCAACAAAAAGACTCGTTTTTTTTTCCTTAATTCTTAGGGGTGAATGGATAGAAGATACTTTTGAAGAACACATTCGGAAGGTTTGAGGAATTTAAAATAGAATATTTTACAAGATTTAGAGTACAATATAACACAGATAAATTGACTTGTACAGCTATATATACAAAAAAGTTGCATTACAGCACAGCTATGGTCTGCGATCACCATTGATTTTTGGCTCTTGAAGGTGCAAGTGCAACCAATATTCGAACACCTTCCAAGTTTAGTTAACAATAAGTGTCACCCCAACGTGACTTTACGGTAAGAATGCTCATTAACTTAACAAAATTTTAGGTAAAAGCTAAATGTCAAGATGATGAGTTTGGCCTAGTAGTGTATAACTCTTAAGCTTTCAAATTGTGAGTTAGCTACAGTATTCTCCCCCTTTCCAAACTCCAAATTAATTAATTGTAGAGCTAAAATATGGAGAGAAGCTATAAAAATTGTTACTTATATAATAAATTAATCAATCAAAATTTCTCTTCTGTTTTAAAAAACCAAAAAACAAAACCCCTCTTCAAATTAGTTTGTGGTGAGCGCTGATTGATGCGTTGATTCTTGATTTTGGTCAAATTTGTATTATTTTATAATAATATTATAAATATAATATTTAATAAAATAATATATAAATATGTATAACTACTTAAAATAGAGTTGAAATTGTGAGAAATGTCACATTTTTTTGGATGTGTTGCACTGACGTCACTGTTTTAATAAGTTAAATTTTAAAAGACATCTATTATAGTGAACTGTCCAAATTGTTCTTAAATAATCAATTTTTAATTTTCTTTGTACTATCATCTCCACGATTTAATCATTGAAAGCAATAACTTCTCTCTCTTCAATAAACTTGTCTAAAAATCGATCTACAACTTGTCTGAAAGTCAACGTGTTTTAGCACAACAAGATATTTTGAGTCTTGTAACAATTTATCTATTTCTTATGATTTGTTGTCTAAGTTTTTACGTGAACATGGAGCTGGTATTGTCATGAAGTTTGAACTTTTAAATTTTGAATCTCCGAGCCTTTGTGTAAAGTCTTCTAGTTTTTTTTTTGTAAGGGATTGGACTTTTTTTATTAGGGATCGAGCTTTTTTCTTAAGTGTTCGAGCTTTTTCCTTAAAGAATCAAAGAGCTTTTTTTTGTAAGGGATCGAGATTTTTTCTTAAGTGATCGAGTTTTTTTCTTAAGGGTTCAATTTTTTTTGCTCAAGATTATAAACTTGTTTGCACTAGTTTAAAAAAGCTCAGAGACATAAAAAAAAAAAAGCTTGGACCAATGTAAAAAAAGCTCGGACAAATTAAAAAAATGCTCGGAGTTTCTTTTTAGTTAAATCGAGTTTTTTTTAACATGATCGAGTTTTTTTGAAAAAACTCTGAGTTTATTTTCAAAGGTTCGAGCTTTTTTGTAAGGGTTCGAGCTTTTTTTTCAAAGCTGCGAGCTTTTTTTTCAAGGCTCCGAGCTTTTTTGTTGAACGCTCGAGCTTTTCTAAAACATGATCGAGCATTTTTTTTTGGAATTTTTTGTTGAAGCTTCGAGCTTTTTAATAAAGGCTTCGAGACATTTACTAAAGGTTCCGAGACTTTTACTAAAGACTCCGAGTCTTTTGTAATTACATTTCGAGCCTTTAAAGAACTGACCAGAAAAAAAAAAAAAAAAAAAAAAAAAAAACTAGACCCCCGAATGTATCTGCATAGCGCCACTCTGTCACTGTTCAAGTGATTGCCTAAGTTTCAATGGGACTTCTCTCTCTACTTCACAACTCTGTCAATGTAAAATGAATGAAAAAAATCCGATGTGAAACAACAACTATTGGGGGGTATTTTTATCCATTCACCATAATAGGTGTCTTTTAAACATAAGTTATTAAAGCAGTGACAGTGTTGCAATGCTACCTCAAAAAAGTACAATTTAATTTTTGAACCCTAAACTAAATCTTATATTTATTTAAATTTAGCTTTAAATTTAGCCACTTACTGTTATTTACATTATTAGCTCCCTAATTATAAGTTTTTGCATTCAATTTCTCATCAAAATGTGCCTCATATTGTGATTTTGTATCTAAAATCTAGTGTGTGTGTTTTTTTTTTAATACTAGAATCTAGTGTTATTATCATTATTATTATTTAACTAATTTCATATGTATATATTTTTTGTTGCCCTTAAAAATAGAAAGTAAATGAAAAAATAGATAATAAAATTTATGATTTTAGAGTAAATAATATTTTTTACTCTAATGATGCATTTACTAGTCGGGAATGAAATGAAATGCAATCAAGTTCCAATTGGAATCAACCGATAGTCAACTAGAGGGTATATTTATATTATTATAACATTATTGTCGGTTTTAGTTCAATTATAAATATACTTAAGTAAGTTTGTGCAATTTGCCTATGAAAATATTACCTATACAACCTCCATGACTTAAGGGAAAATTGCAATAAAGCACACCAATATTTAGTGGAAATACAAACAGAACGTACTTTTGTCAAAATTATAGGAAAGTACGCTCCACTAACCCTTTAAACTTTAAAATTAAGGAAAAACTGCACTCATATTATTCCCTCATTTTATGTGAAATTGGACCTTTTGACAAAAGATTATTTTATGAAAAATACTTGAGTACTGACTGGTCAGTACCCAAGATACTGACTCATCCAATGGGGTGTTGCCACATGGTCTTCTTTCTTTAAATTTTTAACAATTATCGATAAAATAGGCAACGTGGCACCATCCCATTGGTGGGGTCAGTACCTTGGGTACTGACCGGTCAGTACTCAAGTATTGTTCTTATTTTATTGCATAAATCTCCCTTAGATTTTGTAGAGCAAACATTGACCACAATTAAGATTAAATGTTTACCAGTATTGATTCTTGAAAAGTCACATTTACCCCTGACCTTCAATCTGAAAAGTCAGATTTATCCCTACCTTATAAGAAATGAAAATAAATATTTTAATAAAAGAACAAAATAATCAAAATTAGTAAAAAAAAATGGATCTCCACCATCAATTTCAGGATGGACGGTGGAGATCAAATGAAAAAAAAAAAAAAAAAAAAAAAGAAGACGATAGAAAGATTTGATCTTCTCCATAGATAAGATCCATGTCTTCATTGTCATTGAGGGTTTTGATGATAAAGACTTGGATTTGCTTTTTCTCTTCATTGAGTCATTTTGGAGGAGAGTTTATTTCTCAAGGTGCTTGTGTTTGCTTTTGTGTAAAGTTAATTTGTAATCAATGGAGATGGGAGATGAGAGTTCGCGGTGGGGATGAGAGTTTCGGCGAGGGGAGAAGTTCGTAATGGAGGGAGAAATTTGTGGCTGGGGAGAAGTTCCACCTTTGGATAGAGAGATTGATTTTTTAGAGAGGGATCCCTGGAGATCCAATCTTCATTTTTTTTTTCTCAATTTTTCTCTCTTTTAAATAAACATTTGTTGAGAACTTGAGATCCATATCTGGATGGAGAGATTTTGGTGATTTCCATAACCCAAGAATTTTCTAAGGTGCTGTTTGTTTTTCCCTACTAAAGTCTTAAATCTTAAATTAAGTGGATTTTATCCGTTTGTTTTTCAACTTTTAACTTAAATTAAGTTAAAAACATCTAAAATTAAAAAGCTAAAAATTTTAACTTTTCACTTATTGAATAAGTGATATTTAACATATTAACATGAATTTCCAAAAATAACCCCATATAATTATATTATTAATAAAAACACAACATTACAAAAAAAAAAAAACCCCAATACCAAACCTTAAACTTGAATCTCTTGGAGGAATAGGAAGTGGTGGTGATGAACGGCAGCTAGACAGGATGAACGATGACCGGTTAGTGGCCCCCGACGTTCCTACCAGATGAGGCCATCCTCTACAGCAATCGACGATTGGCGAGGAACTTCCTCACCAATTTTTCTCTTCTTTTATTTTTGTTAAATCAGTGAATGGCGACGTCATCTGAAAGATGACATCGGGATGGGTTGAACGGTGACGGAGTCTAAATGCGGCGGGATCTGGAAGAAGAACAACTCACGCATGACCACCTTACGTGAAAACTGGAAGCAGTCGTCTCGAGGTACGGGTAGAACTGAGACGAATGGCAATGGGACTGGAAGTTGACGGAAGATTGGACGAGATGACCGGTGGACGGCAGCGGTCTGAGATCGATCAAGAAATGATGGTGGCTAGAGTTTCGAATTTTCAGATTGCTTTGAACAGTGTGGTTTCATCTTCTCTCAAAAGTTAACCTTTCAGAATATTTTTTTTATTTTAATTATTATTATTTATTATTTAAAATTCATTTTAATATAATAAAAGTATTATTAAAATCAAAATATTTACAATAATATTTATTATTTAAAATTCATTTTAATATAATAAAAGTATTATTAAAATCAAAATATTTACAATAAGGGGTATAATCGTAAAAATAAAATCACTTAATATTTAAGTAAAAACATTAAAAAAAAATCAATATGTCTTAACGATTAAGACTTATTAAATACTTATGACTTTTAAGATTTAAATTAAAAATACAAACGATCCTTAAGACTTCCAAATCTAAATATTTTTCTTCTAGCACAACAAGCACAATGATTGTTGCTTTTGTTCTTGGATTGCAAAACAGAGGGTCAGCACAAGAACGTTTTTCTAGAAACATATTTTTCTTTTAAATTAATATTTGTTTTATCTTTTTTAATTGTTATTTTAAATTATGGAGAGCTGATGTGTCTGGTTCTGATTGGACAAGGAATATTTTCCTTTAATTTATTTAATGTCACTCTTGAAAAGTCCATTTTATCCTTCTAACCGTTAATGTGTAGTTAGTCAAATGTTTTGTCAACGAAATCCAAAGGAGGTTTGGGCAATAAAAAGATCTTCTGTGTAAAGGTCCAATTTCACCTAAAGCTAGGGAATAATAGTTTTATTTTCCCTAAAATTAACGATTGACCTACTAAATATTACGAAATATCTAAATTACCCCTAAGTGTTAATAAAATAAAGAGCAAATTGCATCAAACTCTCTTAAGGTTTATCCTTTTACATCCAAAAAGAACTTTATCGAAAATTAACACTCACCTCTCATGCCGTTAATCAACGACCATCAAAGATATCAGTTGACATCGTTAGAGCGTTAAAAAGACTAAACTACTCATGATTCTTAAATTTATTAAACAAATAAAAATTAAAAAATAAAAGTGAAAAAGTAAAATCCTCTTTTTAAAATAAAATTTAAATAGAATAAAAAAAGACCAGTGAGATTACAAAGAAAAAAATCTTGCAAAAAGAAGCAAAAAAGTGGAGATCCAAAAGGAGATTATGTCACCACCATGATCAGTGGAGATGGATGGATCTTCATCCTCCATGATAAAAAAAAATACAATAACTAGAGATGCACGTTTGAGGATTGGGGATGGATATAGGTCCCCCATCCCCATCCCCACTTCCTAGAACCTTCCCCCATCCCCCTCATTTCCCCATTTGGGGGAAAATGGGGATGGGGATGGGGATGGGGATGTTTGGGGGGAAGTCCCCCCATCCCCATCCCCATCCTCAGTTCCCCATTTTTTCCTTTTTTTCCTGTTTTATTGTATCCTCTGGTCCCTCATTTTCCTATTTCTCTATTTAACTAAAAATTATAAATTAAATTTTAAAAAAACAAACATTTCATTACAAACAAAAAATATCAATGTATTATAAATTCAATATAAAATGTTTTAAATAATTCAAATACATATTATAATTATATTTATATACTTTTGGGGGAAATGAGGAAATGAGGATCTCTATCCCCATCCCCATTTCAATTTAATTGTGGAGGGAATGGAGAAATAGGAAGGGGGAGGGGTCCCCCCATCCCCATTTTAATTTGGGGACGAAAATCATTCTCATCTCCTCATTTCCCCATTTTTCCCACACACAAAATCCCCAAATAAGAATGGGGGTGCGGGGATTTGGAGCCACGGGGGTAAATGTGCATACCTAATAGTAACCCAAATCAATGAGCCAATGCAACCAACAAGTAAATTAATTTATTCATTTCCATTTATTAGTAACCACATCAACATTCTTTTTCTCGACAACACTCAAGAAAGAGTTGGTCAAAATAGACACATGTGAACCAACAATGAGGACAACCCCTACCTTGATTCACAAGCTCTTGTAATACAATTGGTGTCGGCAATCTTTGGATCTCTTCCTTATTGAAGATCAAACACAATTGGTAAGAATTCATGCTCTTATCGGTCGCCAAAGACTCTTCTATATTGGAAAGAGAAAAAATAAAAAATAGTCATGAGAAACATTAAAATTTTGTTTGTAACTATTTTTAAAATTTTATTTGTTAATAGCCACTTTTTAAAAAAAAATTCAGTGTATGTCCATAAATTATAAAAATACCCTTGGATTTGACTTTTTCTTTAAAACTTAAAGCAAACTTGAAATCATAACTAAAATCTGGAACTAAACTTTAAATCACGACTAGAAACTTGAAACTTGAAATCTTGTCTAAAAATTTGAAATTTTGAAGCTTAAAATCTTGACTAAATTAAAATGTTGAAACTTGAAATGTTATGGGCTTTTAAGTTTTTCGTTTTCAAATTTTGAAACTTGAAATCGTGCCTAAATTGAAATGTTGAAACTTGAAATCTTGACTAAATTGAAATGTTGAAACTTGAAATGTTCTGGGTTTTTAAGTATTTCGTTTTCTTCCATTTTTTTCGGCAGATCTACTCACCGACAGGGGGGGAGCTCGACGGCGTTGCTGGACGGTTGTGAAGCCCAAGCGATGGCACTCCGGCAAGCCGTCGACGACGTGTGAGAGAGAAAGGAAAGGAGAGAGAAAGAGAGGTGAGTGAAATAGAGAGAAAGAAGAGAGAGAGAGCTGCGGGGAGAGAGAAAGAGAGGTTCAGTGAGAGAGAGAGAGAGGAGGTCGGCGTTGGTTTGCTGGCCTTCGCAGGGATGCCGGCGTCGGTTCGCCGGCACACTACCGATGGGAGAGAGAGAGAGAGAAAAGGAGAGAGAAAAAAATAGAAAAGAGAAAGAAAGTGTTTGTATATGGTTTTTATGTGCGGACATTCAAGTAATTTCTTAAAAAAGTGGTTATTAACGAATAAATTATCGTACGTGGTTTAAAACAAAATTTCCATAATAGTTACGGTTATTTTTAACAATTTTCACTATTGGAAAACCCTAATTTAATCATCCATCACGTTCCTCGTAGTCTTGAAATCAAAATGTTTTTTAATCGATTAATTTCACTTTTAATTAATTTGTTTTTAATTTAACCTCAACCATCCATCTTACCCAAAGATTGATGGTGGAGATTTTTTTAAATAAAATTATAATTTTATTATATAAAGATTGAAATGATGATATTACCTTTGAAATTATTAAAAATATCGGTCAAGTAAGATCAAACTCTAAAATGGCAGGTGTGGTGAGTGTAAATTTTTGACAATTTGTTTATAGAGTAAAAGGCCAAAAGGGTCATCCTCACGGGGTTTGATGCAATTAGGTCTACAATAAATTCATGTTGTCCAATGAATAAATGCTACGTCACTCAGCTATTATTTTTTGAATTTTACCCAATAAAATTAAAATTTGTTGTCTCTGCTGCAGAGACGTTCTCGTATATAAATCATTAAATTATATACAATCAATTTCTCTGCAACATTGACTTCTTTTCTTCAATCTTCACCATGTCTATAAGCATCGTCGATCACGAACTTCCGTACGACAGCCACAACATCTACGACGTCACTTTCTACGAGCACCAGATCCAAACTCTGGTGACTCACTCTCCTTCCATGGTGGACTCCTGGATCTCGGAGATCGAGAGAATCCACCGCCGCAGTATCGTCGGCTTCGACGTGGAGTGGCGTCCAAACTTCCAACGCAACCAGGACAACCCAGTGGCCACTCTCCAGCTGTGCGTGGGTGGCCGATGTCTCGTATTCCAACTAATTCACGCCCCAAACATCCCTCGATCACTCGTCAATTTCCTTTTGAATCAGAATTACACTTTCGTGGGTGTTGGGATCGACAAGGACGTTGAGAAGCTTGAAGAGGATTACAATTTACGTGTTGGAAACAGAGTCGATTTGAGGGGTTTGGCTGCTGATGCATTGGAAACGGTGGGTTTGAGAAATGCGGGTTTGAAGAGTCTGTCGAAAGAGGTTTTGGGTTTGGAAATTTCGAAGCCGAAAGGGATTACGATGAGTAGATGGGACTATCAATGGCTCAGTGCTAAACAAATTCAGTATGCTTGTCTTGATGCTTTTGTTTCTTTTGAGATTGGCAGGACTTTGAATGCTGCTAATCCTAGTCCTAGCAATTAGACATCTGGGTCTTTGTTGCATGTTTGGGTAAACTTACTTTGACTTTATATTTATCAAATTAGTCTTGCAACTATCTTTTGTGATTTATAATTTGGTTTTTGTGATTTATATATATCTTAAATGGCGTTGCTTTTTGAATTTGGCATTTTGGTATAGGAATTTGTTTGCTTGAATTTTGCACTTTTATGCTTATTTTCTGCAAATTGAGTGTTTGGAATTAGTTCATCAACTTCCTTACTATTTAGGATGTACATTACGGCTCACACATATAGATACATTTATTAGTATTAGGATTAACAATTCCATATAAGATTAACGGTTGATTCTAAAATTGATTGAGAACTCTTGATGCACCTTGAAAACTTAAGAGTCATGTTTCGGGTAATATTTTTTAGGACAAGTGTTTTTTTATTTGTGATTTATTGAAATTACCTTGAAGTTTTACAAGAACTTGCAATAATATATTTCCGGTTGATGACAAATTAATATGGTGTCAAGAGGGTAGATGTAGTGATAAGCTTACATGAAACCGATGAATCATTTATGGTATGGATGACTATACTGTTTATTAGGGTACATTGTAATGGAACGATTTGTTCAATCCAAGTTCAAAACTTAACTCGTATGTGTCGTAAAGTATAGCATAGGAAATCTGTGGATGGATTACTCGTGTAAAATATGTTACATTCGTTTAAGCAATTAATTATGTTTGTGTCACCACTACATTAACATGGAAGGACGTAGTAGAGGTTGAAACTTTTGGAATTAGGCCTGGTTAATATGAATACAGAAATTTTTTTCTTTTTTTTTTGTTGGAAATTGAATACAGATGTTATTCAAACAAAAGTTGGCTGTAATTTCACCCTCTGATGGCTCACCGGTAACATAAAATAGGACAAGAACAGAACCATATATTCTGTTTGTGTGAGTTTGTATGGATTCAATGACATTTTAAGGGGCATTTAACTTCTTAAAAGGAAAAAACAGGGCCACAATCTGTTATTATGTTAGTAAATATGCAAAAGAAAATTAGGCATGTTCTTGACTATTCGAATCGAAGTAATTTTGTTAGATTGTTTGTTGAGAAAAACTATAACAATATTATCAATTTGAAATATTGTTTGACATTTTATTTTCTTCAAATTTGCAAAGTTTGTTGCAATATTCTTGATTTTTTGTATACAGATTGTTAATTTGTTTCTTACAAAAAAAAATTATTTTCAATTGAAGTTGTGTTGGATAAATTTAGTTAAATGTATGGGGTTTATTTGGAATTGGGTCTGGCCTAAATTCATTGAAACCCAAAATGTATGCAAATTGGGCCGGCATTACTCTTCAAAATTCAGATTATAGGGCCAAATCCCCAAGGCCCAAAACCGAGGAAATCAACCTGAACCGAACTGAACATGTTCGGTTATAGAAGCCAAAAACCTTTGGATCATGTTTGGTTTTAGAAACAAGAAATGCCCACCCTGGTGCTGGGCTGAGTATAAAAATCAAAACCAAATTAATTCTAATTGAAAAAAAAAAGCGTCAGTTTAATTCATAATTAAATGCTGTTCAAACTAGTTAAAATAAAAGTAATAAAAAAAAAAAACCCAAAATTGTCCATAGAAAAGCGAAATACAGTTCATAGCGTTACATATGCAACTTCTACTCTTAACGTATGTACATTTAAATTCAAAATTGTTACTTTTTTATAATAAATAAATCATAATCACTCTTCATTCCGGTGAGAATGAGATTAAAATACAAAATCTTTTGGCTTTTGCACAACAAAATATTTTACCCGCAAATCAAGTTAGATAGTACCTACATAAAATTGTATAAGAATTAAGATCCTTTTTTTTGTTATATGATTTTTTCATTTATCATGCAAAAGTCAAATAAATTGAAGAGATAGCAATTAGCAACTGTATATATTTATTTTACAATTCTCTTAGGGCCTGTTTGGCACTGGGTTTGGACTGGGATTGGACTAATTTTAATCCAATCCCATGTTTGGAAGCATACTGGACTAGCTTGGCCAATCCGGTGGGACCCAACATTTAGTGATTTAGTCCTACAAATATGGGACTAAATAAACCCAACAAACCATGTTTTGTAGGACTATTTTTTTTTATATAAAAAAAAAATAAATAAAATGAAAACTTTTTTTTTTAGAAAATACTCTTTTATCAAATATTTAATACAATCCTATGTTTTGCCAAACAAAACGTGATATTAATTTAGCACAGTTCCATGTTTCTCCAAACACGGTATAGTATTAATTTAGTTCAATCCAGTACAATCCAATCTCATATAATCCCAGTCCCATATTAATCCAATCCAATCCCATAAAATAGTCCAATCCAATCTCGCGCACCAAACGGGGCTTTACGGATGACATTAGGTAAGTAAAAAAAAAAAAATCATTACCATTTGGGTCTTCCGCTTGGTGGGAATTCAAGTAGGGAAGTTTTTTGAAACCTGGTGGTTAGTAAGGTGGAACAACGATTGGCTCCGTGGAAAAGGGCGTTTATTTCAAAGGGTGGTCGGCTGGTTCTTATCAAGGCTGTTTTATCCAGCCTCCCTTCATATTTTGTGTCAGTATTTCCCATTCCTATGATGGTGGCAAAAAAAATGGAGAAAGTACGGCGTGCATTTTTTTGGAATGACGGAAACATAAGAAGGAAAATTCATTATGTTGACTGGGCATCCATTTGCAAACACAAGAAATTTTGGGGTCTTGGAATTGGGCGAATGAGGGACAAAGGTCTTGGTTTGATGGCCAAATAGATTTGGAGGTATGGGAGGGAAGAGTTTTCTCTATGGGAAATGGTTTTGTACGTAAAATACGAGTTAAGTGTGAATCCTTTGCTATGGAATTGTGATAAGGTTAAGTCGGGCTCGGCTTTTGTTAAAAATATCAGTAAAATGTTCAAAGATGAACATAGGGCTGTCAAGATAGTGAAAGAGGGCTTTCAAGTGGCAATAGGATGTGGGGAGAGGTTACTTCTATGGCAGGATGTGATATAGGATTCGGTGCCTCTAATGAGGGCATTTTTGAGGATTTTCTCTTTGGCTACAAACAAGACAGGCACAGTAAGTCAAAATGAGAGCTGGTTGAACTCAGTATGGGTGTGGAATGTGAGGTGGAGAAGACCGCCGTTTGACTGGGAGATGGACCAATGGAAGTGTTTCAAAATTTCTTTGGATTGTATTCAATTAAGGTACGGTGCGTTGGATTCATTGGCTTGATCCTATGAGACAAATGGTTTATTTTCAGTTAGTTCTTTTAAGAGGTGTTTGGATGTCAATTTGGGGGCTGCTGATCAGAATTATGAGTTTATTTGGCAAGGTTTATGCCTTCCAAAAATTGAGGTTTTTGTTTGGCAATTGTTAAAGGGCAGGACATTGGTTAAGGAAGTGCTGCTAAAATTTGGTGTAGCGTAGGTTAGTAGCGCATGTTGTCTGATGTGTGGTAGTGGTATTGAATAAATTAACCATGTTTTCATGGTGTGTGAATGGTCCAATTCGGTTTGGAGAACTTGTATGGGATGGTAGGATGCGAATGTGTGTCTTTTATCGACAGTAAAGGACTGGGTGTTGGGTTGGAATGTTTTGTGTCCTTCTACATCAAGGAAAAGAACATGAAACATTCTTTTTTTTTGCTATAGTTTGGTCAATTTGGGAGTGTCGTAATAATGTGGTTTTTCAAGGCGGGATAGCTGATATGGGGAAGATGTTGGACATAATCAAGTTTCGTGTGGCTCTTTGGTTTAAATATTTCGGTTGTGGTTCGAAAGTGGATTTAGCTTTGCTTGTGCTGGATATAAAGGAGAGATGTGCGGATTCTGGCAAGGCTAAGGAAAAAAGAAGTAATGTTGGGTTTATTCCTTCAGTTCCAACGTGGTCTTTCTATGTGGATGGGTCATCTAGGGGTAATGCTGGTAATGCCGGAATTGGGGGTGTGCTTCGAGATTTTAGTGGAAAGATTTTATGCTTGTTTTCATATTTTGTGGGTGTTTTGGATGCCACCTCTGCTGAGATATATGCCATACACAGGGCATGTCAGCTGCTCATTGATAAACAACCAAATGAGAACTGCAATATCATTATTTTTAGTGATTCGAAGTCGGTTGTGGCATGGTGTAATGGTGATGAATTTGTGAATCCGAACTTGGTATCTTTAATTCATGAAATCAAGGAATTTGTGAATCCGAACTTGGAGATTATATTTCTGCATAGGGAGCTGAATTCTTTTGCGGATTCCCTTGCAAAAAATGGATTCAAAGGTTGCGAAAATAGATTGGAATGGGGTGACTTTGTTTAGTTTGAGTATTTATGTTATTGTTGTCTGTTGATGTTTAAGGTTATCAGAATTTGTCTCTGATTGTTGTACTTCAGAGTTGTTGAGTTTTGGTATTTGTCTAATGGCAGTTGGTTTGAGGTTTCCTCTTGGAAAGCATATTAGTGGTTCCGTGTTTCTGCTGGTTTGTATTCGGTTTACCAATTGCTGCTGGTGTCTTTTATCTAGGATTGTGGTGCAATTTTCTTTGAGTTTGTTTTGTTATTGTGCAACAATGTTGATAGTCTAGGATGTTTTGATTGAACCGCACAAGGGTCTTCATTTTGGGTGCGTTTTGAGGGATGACTTGTAATGCTTTTGTTGTTTGATTCTTGCCCTTTGGCTCCTTTAATAAATTTGTTGCTTAAAAAAAACATTGATTTTGTTTTTTGAAAATAAAATTAAAAACAGTTAACGAACGCGAATTCGAAATCATTTTTGGAAAACAAAAACGAAAACGAGCTAAAAAACAGTATGAATAAAATTTACGAATTTTTCAAGCACTAAAACTATTTATTTCGATTTTGTTAAATATAGAGACATTGGAAAATGAGATAAATATAGGAAAATTAAAAAAAAAATTGCTTTAATCTTTGAAAAATTCTCAAAGTTTATTCATAAATAGATTTCAATGAACTTATCATCCATAAAAAAATTCAGATTAAAGTTTATAAAAATGAATTTGATTTCATCAAGCTCCTTCTGAAATTAAAATAAGATATATATTTCACTTCATTATATAGATGTATATATGTCCCCGTTTGCATGTGATTTTCCCTAACTCTTTCAAATTCTCTTAAATTGTATAAAAAATTGGTCAGGGGATGCACGAGTTCTGATTAAATTTCAAAAGGTGTGTTGTTATCATAAAAGTATTAGTGTATTACTCTCATGTGATAATATTATGTTTGCTTGCTCCTGTCAGATATTTTATAATTCTATTGGCTTATTACTCTGATCATCATGTGATTCTCTATTTCTCTTTACTGGGCTTGGCGTGCACGCCTCTTTTTCTTTTTTTTTTCTTTCGTATTCTTAAGATAAGGTAGACAATACAAATGGAGTTTAGAATCTTTACATCTAAATTTTGTATTGTATTCTTCCATGCTTTTTCACTCCTTATTATGCAGCAATATTAATTCAAGCTTATAATATTATTTATGTCCAGCTGGCAGCCTTTATTGGGTATTCAACCTGAGGTGTCGGCTGCAGATATATATCCATGTAAGACTGACTAGGCATCCACACTGGATATAAGAGAAATAGACGCAAACTAACTAGTTACTTAGTGGGTACGTAGCTTTTGGTTTAAACAAAATACCAAAGCCACGAGTTTTAGTTATGTACACATGGGATGGGTGTAAGACTGTGAAGGATGAATAAGTAACGTTAGCAGCGCAGATGCAGCACAAGGGTCGACCTCTTGTATTTTTTTGGGCTCGTGTTATTGAGAGAACAAAAAAAAAAAAAAAAAGGGAACTGAAACTGAGTGTGTACGTGTCACCATTGTAAATGTAAATATCATATTCATAGATGAACCATGTAAAATTTTGTCTCTTTTCATTATTTTTACTTTCTTTCGTCTGTGTTTGTTTTACTGTTGGTATATTTAGTAACAATATTACCTAGTAAGACGCCGACACGAGGGATATAAACCATTATCCTCCATAGCAGGCATATATTATAAAAGAGTTCAAAATTTAAATAGTACATTTTAGAGATGGCAATACCACTGATTTAATAACTTATGTTTAAAAGGTACCTATTATAGTGAATGGATAAAAATTCTCTCAATAGTTGTTCCATCAGATTTCTTTCATTCTTTCTTTTTACAGTGAGAAATGTAAAATAGAGAGAGAAACTTCCATTGAAACTCAGACACTACGTAGATGCATTCGGGGGTCGAGCTCCCCACCGAGCTCGCGGTGGTTGAGCTGCCCGGTTCTCGATTCTTTTAAACAAATTAATTCTCGATCCTTTAGAAAAAAAAATCGATCCCTTGAAAAAAATCTCGATCCTTTGAAAAAAAATCTATATCCTTTGAAAAAAATTCTCGTTCCTTTGAAAAAAATTCTCGTTCCTTTGAAAAAAATTCTCGATCCTTTGACAAATGCTCGATTCTTTCAAAAATAAGTTCGATCATATTAAAAAAATGCTCGATTTGGCTATAAATATACTAGATTTAACTGAACTTTATTTTGAAAAATAAAATGTTCGATCCTTTGAAAAATAAAATGTTCATACATGTTCACACAAAAACTGAACAACAAAATCATAACGAATTGATACATTGTTAAACCACAGAAATATATGAAAATATATAAACGAAGATCACAAATACATGTTCTCTTCTTGTACAGAATCTGGAGAGACACAAGTTTTTTGAAGAGAGATGGGTTATCATTTTCAAAGTGTAGATGGAAGCACAATAAGAATAAAAAATAAATTATTTAAGGGCAATTTGGATAGTTCACTATAATAGTTACATTTTAAACTTAAATTATTAAAACGGTTACATATTGTAACACACAAAAAAAAGTGTCATATCACATCATTTCGACTATCATAAAATGTATGAATTATTTATACATCCATTGAGTCTCACACTCTTTTCTTTGCATGCACGGCGGCATGCGCTACAAATAAAATTCATATTATTGCTCTAAATTCAGCATTTTGAGATACATGTAACCAATCATCAGCCTACCCTAGTGATATGAGCAACGAAGGAATCCATCTCCATCCGAGAAGCTCCACCTTCATCCATGGACCGCCTCACATCGCGGCTCAATTTTATGGCTCTCTTCCTCATCTCATCCCCATCCTTGGATACCATCAATATTTTCACAGCCTTTTCAACTCGATTAGATGTTACGATCTCATTGTGCTTGCTCCAATCCTTAACAACAATACCTACTTTAAGCACTTGTGTTATAAGCACCGTGTTTCTCGGCTGATCAGAGTGCATAGGCCATGCTCCTATTGGCACTCCCATGGTGATGCTCTCCATGCAAGAATTCCACCCACAATGACCCACAAACCCTCCCGTTGATGGATGGCCTAAAATTTCTAGTTGCGGCGCCCAATCTCTCACTACCAGTCCCTTGTCTTTGATTGAATCTTCATACCCTTTTGGGAGCTTAGCTCTTCTCACTTGATTTTCATCGAAAACATCTCCTATATCGGCATCTCTCAATACCCAAATAAACTTTTGATCGCTTTGCTTCAAGCCGACTGCAAGCTCCTTGATTTGCTCATCGTTCATGGCTGTTGTTGTCCCAAACGACACGTAAACCACCGAGTTTGGTGCTTGTTTATCAAGCCATTCCAGGCAATAGTGCTTCCTATTGGAATCTTTCTGCTTACTCTTAGTTATCGCGACAGGATTGAACGGCCCTAAAGCCCAATGCTTGGTGTTTTTAGCTATTGTCGATTGTTCAAGCAACTCCATGTAAGCACTTTCGATCACTCTGCTTGTGTTGTAAAGACTCCCGGAATTGAACTTGTGGTAATCGTACTCACTATTAACAAAATCCATGAACTCCGAAGTGAAACAGCCTTCAAGAGATGGAATCTCTTTGGGGATCACATCGTTGGCCACTAAAGTGTTTCCTTGCATTGCCTCCCATTTGTACAAGTACACCGTAAAAGCCGATACGCTATGGAAAGAGTAAGACTCCACGTTGGGGATGAAACGAGCTTCTTGAATCACAGACCCCATCAAAGAGTCATGAATGATAATAACCTTTCTGTTCTTGGATGAAAGTGAACGTAAAAGCACGGTCACGGGATCGATGAGATGCTTTGCTGCGGCGTCAAAACAAGGTTGGAGATGAGAAGGGAAGTTGATGGTTGCATTCGGGTCGGGAAGAGAGCAACGAAAAGGAGGGATTTCAAAGTCATGAAAACGGATGTTGGAAGCGGCGAGACTGACAGGGTTCCAGCCGTGGACACGGACCTTGGCCTGGCGGTTGTGGGAGGCGGTGCCAACGTAGTGGATCGGAATACCGTAGGAGAGGAGGAGGCGGGAGAGTTGGAGGAGTTGGTTGAGATGGCCTTGGGCTGGAAACGGCACCATCACCACAACCACTTGTTCATGTTGTTGTTGTGGTTTTAGGCTATTTTGGTTACTCATTTTGACTCTCGAGTAGTGAAGATTTGTTGAAGAAATGTTTTGGGTGGTCTCTAGATGTTTCATTTGGGTCTTTTATATAAGAGAAGATTGGGAATCTTGAGGGACATGTAACGATAAAGGACGACTCCACTGGATATTTGTCTTTAACGGGTCAAGTTTGTGTGTTGAAAACTATGTCGGTTTATTAGTTTATTAGTTTATTTATTTATTTAATTTAAAGCAACAATGACTTTAGGGGTGTGCAAATGAATTTGGATCCCTTAACGAACCAAACTTTACCTAACTTATATAAGATCCGGTAATACATGTAATCAATGTATATAATTTATTTATTTTATTTATTTTAATTTCATTATTTTTAAAGCAAATCTTAATATTAAATACTTTAGATAATGAAAAAGTTAGATTATGTGTTGAGATCTTTACTCTATCTTATATAGTTCTAATAACTTGTGTAATCAATACTTACAAGGTTATAATTTATTTGTTTTATTAATGAATGGCACTATTGGTATATTCTCTATCGGTCTATTTATGTCTCATTTTTTTATTATATAGTATAATTGTTTTTCTTTTATCAAAACTACTTAAAGAGACATAATTTAAGGCAAAAATTCGATAAAATAAATCTAATAAAACACCACATTCTTTTTTTTAAAAAAAAAAAAAACCCTACGTTTTTTAATCTGTTTGTTGAAAAAAAA
Source organism: Dipteronia dyeriana (assembly GCA_032871835.1). Lineage (NCBI taxonomy): Eukaryota > Viridiplantae > Streptophyta > Magnoliopsida > Sapindales > Sapindaceae > Dipteronia > Dipteronia dyeriana. The sequence goes on along the minus strand of CM065298.1, from coordinate 26,748,140 downwards.
ATCTCAACTTTAAACCCTAAAATTTAATGATATCAAGTATCTGGAAACAATTCATTCTCTAAAAGCAAGTTTAAAGTTTACTTTTTTCTTATAATGATATTAAATTGTCGTTGTGTTGAAATAACTCTGTTTTTTCTTTTCTTTTCCGTCGAAAATAAGCAGAAGAAGAAAAATGATCACCCACTCATGTTCAACTTTTACTCTAGTTCAACCCTATCATCTCAGCCTAACTCTGCTTATATACATCATCTACCCCCAGCCACCGGTACCGACGGCAGCGCTGCCACATAGCTCTCTTCACTTCATATCATGGTCTTGCCAGAGACATTTACTAGTCATTTTTTTATTCGACAAGGTACTGGGTGATAAGAATATGCTGTTACGGTCTGATCAATAATAAAAAAGGTCCAAGGAAAATCGTTTTAAGAAACTTTGTCGTCTACAATAGTCATGAAAGAATTGGCCGAGATTACAACGATTGTGTTATATGTGTGGAGGATTTTAAAGACGAAGATATGTGTGGACTTCTTTACAAATGTGAACATGTCTACCATATAGGTTGCATCAACAAGTGGCTAACCAAGAGAAAGAAATGCCACATTGCAGTTCCAATGTTATTTTTGTGAAATATTACAAGAACTATTATAATAAGATTGTCGGGATCTGTCGATATCAAACAATATATGTGTTGTCCAGATATCTACTCCCATAACGGGATATAGCTACTTTCCACAATATGAAAAGAAAAATCAACACACATACTTCTAAAATGTACGTGGTGGGATTTGAACCTCTCACCACATATGTGAAAGGGGTGCACTAACAACTGTACTTAGATATGATGTGTTGTAGTTCCAATGTTATTGGCAATAGTATGCCTTAATAAAAAATAAAAAAAAGAATTAGCTAGGTTTATTCTTCATTAACGCATGGTAACATGATATATATATAATTCTTTTTTTTTAATTTTCCTATTTTTTTCTATTTTGTAATTTTCATCTTGTATTAATTTTATCTTTCTTCTAAAAAAAGAAGAATAAAAAAACTCAAAAAAAAAAGAAATAAGAAAATTAAATAAACTGTTCAATGGAGGTGAGAGAGATGTATAAAGAGATTAGAGATGAGTGTATTAAGTTTGAATAATAAGTAAAAGGGGTAATTTTGGAAATAAATTAAAAAATAATTAATAAAATAATTTTATTTAATTAAATAAATTCTTTAAAAATGGGGCATAAATAGTCTGGTAGGGGTGTGCCAATAGCAGCACTCTTTATTTATTTCATTTTCATTTTTCATAATAGTAGGTTTTATTCTCAAGTAATTTGGATTAGGAAAAATATCAACACATCAGAGAATCCAATCAAATCTAATCCAATTAGATCCATTGTACGCGAATCGAATTGAATCATAAATTTTGAAATCCATTGGATTAGATCTAATCTTGGATTTTTTTATATGGAGATCCGTCGAATCCATCAAAATATAAGGCGTGCGTAATTTATATAGGACAGCTTTATTATATATCATATAAATGAACACTGAGCAAATTTTGGATGTTATGACAAATTATTATATTTTTATTTTAAAATTTTGAATGATTTTATTATGTTTGTGTTTGGATCTTATGTTTATTGTTTAATGTTTATAATTTGTATAAGATCCAGCTCCCAAAAATATGAGTGACGATATTAACATCATATTAAAACCGGATATACACCCCAAAGTATTATTTGTTTCAAAACTTCAATATTGCCGTCAAATAAAACTCTTAAAAGAAAAACAGTTATAAATGCACTATATATATCAAATAGAAACAATATCTGATATTTTCAACGTGTAAGTTATCTTTTTATCGATTTGTGATGATTTAAATTAAATTATTAAATAACTATTCTAAAATACCTCCTTCTAAAACTAGAAAATCATTTCATTTAAATAATCATGTGCAATTGAGAGGTGCCATGTGCCATTGTGAGTAATGACAAAAATAAAGAAATAACAATAATGTTATTTAGTCCAAATTTAATGTCTAAATCTGGTATTTAAATATTATAACAACATTATAATTCATTCATTTAGATTAAATTATATTTATATAATTTAAATAAATGGATTAGAATATCGTTTTTTTCATTTAGATACGGACAAATAGTATTACTCGTAAACAAATAAAATAAAAGGGAATAAAAAAATGAAATGGAGATAGAGAGAGGCCATTCTACCGACACAAAAGGTTGAGAAAAGAGATATTCAACAAAAAGAAGAAAAAGAGAGATAGGCGGGAGGGAGACCGAGACTTAGAGTGAAAAAGAGAACTTTATAGCCGAGAGAGAGAAGAAAGAAAAGAAGAGATTGGGAGAGTTTCAGACCGTGGGTGCGTGAGAAAGAGAGAGAGAGTATGAGTTTGGAAGAAGAATTAGAGTGCAACATTAGATATATGCACTGGATATTCAGATAAATGATGTTTTGTTGATTTTGTGAGTTTGAATACAGATGGTTTCAATAGATTATCCTATATCCTTAACTGAGTTTCATGTGAATTTAGGATGGATCCAGAAATAGATAATTCAGAATGGAACCCAGCATCAGAATAGATTTGAGTACTTGATTTCTGTAAGTGGATACTTTTTAATAAAAGTTATCTATTTTACAATTATATATGGAAATAATTATTTAGAAGATTATTAGAAATAAATTATTAATTCATTTATTTAGAAAACTAATTTCCATATAATTTGAGATGTTTTTAAGAAATGCGTAGATTTTTATAGAAATGGATTAGTTAAGGAATTAGATTTATAGAACAAGATTTTACAAAGAATAATAGATAAGTATTTTCAGATAGATTTCTTGATTTTTATGTAGATGTCTAGATTTTCATATTTTCGAACAGATAACCAGAATTTTAGAAAGATTTCCCGATTTTCAGATCCAAGTTTTTTATGAGATTTTCAGAAAATAATAATAATAATAATAATATTTATGCATGTTTTGAGCAAAGTATTTATAAATAATTATATATGTATGTTCAGAAAGCTTAAAAATGATTCAAAGATTGTTAAGATTTTAAGATATCATATATATATATATATATATATACCCTCCCAGCAGAATTAGATTCAAATTATAAACCATTGGGGATTCTCTGAACATATAAGTGAAATTATACTACATAAATGGTTAAATCGTTGTGTATGTGAAATTACTATACACGTTGGATCAGATATCGATATGTATGTGAGATGATATACATATATATACATATATATATTTAGTGGTTCTCTCACCTATTTTTATGAATTTTGATCTGAATTTTTTTGTGGATGATGTCTTTAATGAAATCTACTTAATAAATAAAATTTGAGAATTTGTTAAGTACTACAATTATTTGTTTGATTGGTAGATTTCTTTTAACTTCTTATCCATACAAAAAAAATCTGATCAAAATTTATAGAAATTTATGTTATTTTATCAAGGTCCTTACTGAAATTAAAATAAAAGATCATTTGTAAGAAAACCAATATATATATATATATATATATATTATCCCGTACGGATGATCAAATATCATCGTGTATGTAAGGTGTATTTCCCCCTACTCTGCCTGTGCATTGAGAATCTCGACCACATGAGATATTCTCCTGGGTACCAGTTTGGTAAAGATTTTTCAGATTTTATATATATTTGATTATGATAAGTAGAGAATAAATTTCAGATTATCAGATTTTAAATCAGATATTTAATATTTTATAAAATTAGAAAATGTTTTATTATATTATATAGTATTTACAGAATAAAAAAGATTTAATTATAAAAAGATTTTTAATTAGTTTTCGGTATGCGTTAAAGAACAATTTCAAATTAAATTCTGGTTATTTTCAGGACGATATACAGAATACAAAAAGAGATATAGAACGAGCTGTAGAATTCAGAAAGAGATATGGAAAGAGATACTTAAGAAAATCTCTACAACTACATAGTTTGTAGATTAAGTTTAGCGAGTATAAAGTTCATAAAATATGAATATTTTCATAAATAGATATATTAATTTCATAAACGTAAGATGTTGAAAGTTAATTCAGATTAGTAAAATGACGGTTTTCAGACAAGCTTATATATATAAAAGAAAAGATTTTGTTTTCAAATATTATTTCCACTCCATGAGTATTAGTGCTCATTCTTTTATTTTAAACTATTTTTTTCATGTGATCACAAGGTTCATATAGAATTTTTATTATCGTCAGATGGGTTACATGCGAAGACAGAATTAGAAGTTCATGATTTTAGTCAAATCATGTTATATATATAAAGATTTTTCATAATTAGTTTTCGAATATGTTCATATGCGACAGATGGGTCCAAAAAAGGAAAAAAAAATATTTTAATTAAATGATATTTTATAACCCAGAGATTTCAATTGTACATTTAAATTTCATTGTGTAAAATTTTGAATAAATGATTTCACTAAAGATTTATTAGAAGCCAACTTTAGATTTATATGATTTTATGTAAAGTATTTCAAAAGATTCAGATTTCGGTTAGAAATATAAGTTTTTTCACAAGATTCCCTCATACTCAAGATAGTAGTCGAGGTGAGTACTGTCAACTTGGTACTAGAGCATCGGTTTTAGATTCAATATTGGACATTTTCATGTTACATGCATTATGTTTTGATTCAGTTAAAGATAACGCTTTGTTTTTATCATGCCTCACCGTGGCCATTTTTTCAAGTAAAATGTGAAAGATCTGAGTTAAAGGTATAAGTTAGTAGATAGCAGATTCAGCATAGTAAGATATAGAATTTAAGTTTGAAGATATGTGCAAGTTATTGTGGTAGTAGTGAATTTATTAGATGAGCGAGGTGTGTAGAAATCGAGAGACAATAAGTTATGAGGAAGATGCCAAGACGTCGTGTGAATTTTGAGGAAGAAATTCTTGTAAGAAGGGAAGAATTGTAAGATCCAACTTCAGAAAATATACCCAAAACCAAAATTCAATCTCAAACACATAATCTAAGCCCGAGTCCGAACATTACCTAGACTTTCACTTTGGTGCAGATAAGTTTCAAGATTAAAAAACAAAAACAAAAAAGAACAAGACATGAGGCATGTTTGGGTGATAGGAGGCAAGTAGGGGTGGACATGGTTCGGTTTGGTTTGGTTTTAACCAAAACCATATTGAACCGACATATATTCGGTTTTTAAAAATATGAATCGGTTTGAACCGTTTGAACTTGAAAACCGAATTGAACCGAACACCTTTATCTCGGTTCGGTTCGGTTCAATTCGGTTTTGGACCTAATGGGCTTTAAAGGTTTTTTAATATGTTTTTAAAATTTTTTAGGTTATTAAGTTGCATTTTTGGCATTTAGCCTTAAACTTTTTTAAGAAAGCATAATATGTAAAAATTAATTTAAACAAAATACAATCCAATTTTGAATCTGAATCTAAAATTTCAATCATATTCGGTCTACATACTCAATCAAAATATAAAATCATCATCTAAATAGAAGTAAAAAAATGTAGTATATATATGTAGTCTAAAAATAAAACATCATCAACAAACAATCCCTAATAAAATTGAACCTTAGAAAATAATTAATTAAGACAATTCGGTTTATTCGGTTCGGTTCGGTTTTGTATGTCCAAAACCGAAACCGAACCGAATTCAATTCGGTTTCTAAATTTCAAATCGGTTTGAACCGAATAAAAACTATGAACCGAACCAAACACCATTTTTCGGTTCGGATCGGTTCAATTCGGTTTCGGTTTCGGTTTTTATGTCCACCCCTAGGGGCAAGTTTGGGTGTGAGGTGTCATGTGCAAGTATGAGTAGTGACAAAAATAAATAAATAAATAAAAGAAATGAAATGAAGATAGGGAGGGTAATTGGACCAATAAAAAAGCTGAGAAAAGAAAGATTCAACAAAAAAAAAAAAAAAAGGAATAGGCGAGAGAGAGCTAGAATCTGAGAAATTAAGAGACCGACCAAGACGTAGAGTGAGAAAGAGAGCTTTATAGCCAAGAGAGAGGAAAGGAAAGAAGAGAAAGGGAAAGTATCAGACTCTGTGTGCGTCTGTGAGAAGGAGAGAGTGTGAGTTTGGAAGAAGAATTAAAGTGCACATGATTTTAGTCAAAACATGTTATGAATATATGCATATTTTTAGATATCAAGATTTTTCATAATTAATTTTCGATTATATTCATATTCGGCAGATGGGTTCAATACAAGGAAAGAAATTATTATTTTTAATTAAACTATATTTTAAGATAAGCTATAACCCACAGATTTCAGTTGTACATTTAATTACATGGTGGAAAAGATAGAAAAATAAAGTGATTCCAATAAATATTTTATTGGAAGCCAACTTAAGATTTATATGATTTTTTGTAACGTATTTCAAATAATTCAAATTTCAGTTAGAAAAATATGATTTTCACATGATTGGTTTAGATTAAGATAGGAGTTAGGGCAGGTCTTGTCAATTTGTTAGACTTTGTTAAACTTTAAAGTGTAAAATTTTGTATATGTACAAATATGCATTGCTATTATGTATGTTAGTTATTAGTTTGTTAATTTTATTTGAAGTACCTTGTGAATTAATAATTTGATTTTGTTGATTTTATGAAGGAGTTAGCTTTTAATTATTACGAATTGATCAAATCGGATCTAAAAAATGGGATTGGATCAGATCAATCGGATTTAAGTATTTTGTAACTGGGTCAGATTGGATCGGATCTAATTACAATTGGATCGGATCAGATCGGATCTATTTACAATTGGATCAGATCAGATCTAAAATTGGATCGAACCAAATTGTACTTTCTTCGATCCAATCGGATCGAATCAGATCTTAGATCATGATAAATTCAATGGATATGATCCGCGATACACCCCTAACAATGTATATATGAAGCACATCACTTTTTTAAAACAAATGTTACATCCTAGAGCATCTTCAATGCAAAAGTGGTTTGTGATAAAAAAAAATGTCATATAGGATAGATAGACAATCTGTTAAAAAATGAATCTCCAATACAGATGTGTATATTCAACCTCATGCTGATATGGTCAAAAAAATGTTAGATATTGTCAATATGACCGTCTACTTTCAGACGGTCTGTTGCACAACTAGTTTTTAGATTGAGTTAGCAAGCATTTAAAATTCATATTAATTTCTCATCTATTTTTGGTAAGGAAATAAAAAAGTATTAAAAAAAAAGTATTAAAAAAAAAAGTATTGGAGACTAAATTTCGGATTGATTATCTGTCAAATGTACCTTTAATCTTGATATTATTATCATGTCAATAATTTTCGGTATTCAACCACTTTGATACCGGAGATGTTCTAATAATTATTCACAAAATATGGTCAAATATTGGCAAGTTGCTTGTAACCATAAATCTGATTTATATCCCTACAATGAATTAAAATGAAGTTATTAAACTCCCTTAATTAGAAAATGGTCCAGATAGTAGGAGATCGATTGAATGGCAGTGGGGCAAAGGTCCTCTTGAAAACGAAAGAGATTTGCGCGATCTCCTATATGGTGACGTAATGTTGATCTCCTCCTTACGTTGGCTGTCTTCGGTGCAGTTCTATTTTTTTTTCTTAACTATTTCTGCATTTTCAATTTTCAATACTTTTGATCTCTTTTATAATTTTTATTTCAATATTTTGCCAATTTTAGAAATGTTGGGGTAGTTTTATAATTTTTTTAAAGTTTTAATTATTAATTGATATACAAATGACATTTTTAATGTTGAATTAGTTAGTCAACAATTACACTATGTTTGAGATTGGTTTTTTTTTTTTTTGAAATAAGTGTTTATTTCTCAAGTTTTGAGTAAATAGACGTTTGATAAACTTTTTAAAAAACGGTTTATTTTACAATATGCTTCTCCAATAAACAACTTTTGAGAAGTTGGTAGGGGCTACTTTTTTAAACAGAAATCTTACTTATTGCTTATGCAATGTCCATACTGCTCTCACTATTTTAATAAAGGACAAAATTACCCTTATATTAAATAATAATCTAATAAAAAACTAAAAATTAAAAAAAATAAGAAAATATAAAAAATTGATCAGGAATGGTAGCCACTACCGTGGTGGCCCGCCAGAAGCCAATGCCGGAGGAGGATTGGCATTCGCCGGAGGAGGACCGGCATTCTCCGGTGACCAGCTCATTCTCTAGTCGAATCCGCGGTGAGAAATGATCGGAGATTTGACGACATCGATGTTGTTGTTGAATATCTAAGGTCTGAGATCTGACGATAGTATTGTTGTTGTTCTTCCAGTAGGAATAATGGCGTAGCACGTGAAAAAGAGTTTATCGACTCAGATGGCTGTGATTCAGTGAGTGGGTCGTCGACATGCATAGTTGATCTGTCGGCGAGTTTCTAGATTTTCTTCGAGTCATTGCGGAGGAGGGAGCTAGCGGAGATGAATATGCTGAAATCGAGAGAGGCTCTTTGGTGCGAGGCGGAGAAGTAGAGGATAGAGATGGAGGTCGAGCTAACTCAGATAATAGTGCATACTCATATGATGATCCGTCCAGCGGCGAGGTCACCAGAGGAGGGCGACCCAGCATCTTTCGACGGCGTGTTTTTGTCTAAAAGTCAAAAACAGAGTACGCGAGGTTACTCTATTTTCTATTTTAAGCTTTTATTTTTTTAATTTTTTTTTTAAATATAATATTTTAGATTTATTTTAATAATTTTATTTTTTAATATATAATTATTATATTTTTTGATGATTTTTCATTTGTTTAATATTGTCTATTTTAATAATTTTTGTTAGGTTTTGGCTCGTATTCTCAAGTAAACCCAATGTTAACCAAACAATACTCAATTGATGTGGAACTTCCTGGAGACGTGGGATAACGTTTGGAAGTTGAAGATGGTGTTTGAGGGAGGTTTGAAGACAAAGAAGAACTGAAGAATCGAAGTATGGTGGGTTCTGCGGCATAGACCGCGGTGCAGACAGGCGCACAGACCGCGACACGGAGAGCGGTCGTGCCCAGGAGATCAAGCGCGACGTAGACCGCGACGGAGGCAAAGGCATGTACCGCGGCACAGAGAGCGATGGTTGATAGTGGATTTTCACGGTATAGGAAGCGGGGTACACATCATGACCTAGACCACGAAAACAATGCATCTTGCCTAGATCAGGATTGTTGCGCGAGAAGAAAAAAGAAAAATTCTATTTCTGGAAGTTCTTGTGCTTATTGGAAACAAGAAAGAGTTTGTCTTCATGAAGAATAGGAAAGTCTTGTACTTGAAGGAAAAGGATTTTTCCCTAACAAAGAAGACTTGTCATAAATAGGAAATAATATTTATGTGGAATAAGTAATTCTTGTATGTTTAGGAGTAGGATTTCCTCATATGTTAAACTCCTTGTAACTAGTATAAATAGACCTTGTATCTATGTTATTTTGTGTGTGGAGTTAATAAACACCATGTAACATCAGAGAGTGGAGAGATCTGGGTGAGAGACCCGTGGAAATATCTGGGGAGGGATCAAAGAGAATATCAGTGAATCAAGTTAGAGATCTGTGGGTTATATTCAGAGGAGACCTAGGGGATATTGTGGGGTTCTCGGTAAGAATCTTGTGAGCGTGATTTGGGGTTTGGGTGTGAGTGAGAATCCTGAATATATGGTTGTAACAATTTATCATATAGTGGAATTTTCTCTGTCGTCCTGATGGCCCGTGGTTTTTTACCCGATTTGGGTTTTTCACGTAAATCTTGTGTTGTGATTGGTTTACCTTATCTCATCTATTTTTTCTACTATTGACGTTATTAATTGCTATGAGTTATGGGCATATATTAGGCACGAAGATTCCGCGATCATCGATCCAAAATCTCCAACAATTTTATCATATAAATCTTCCATACTTTCAAAAGCAAAGCAATTTTTAAAATTGGGTTACCAAATACATACCCATTTTTTTGTAAAACTGATTAACTCTAAAGTTAAACTATAAATGGATTATTTTTAAAGTAAATAAATCTCAAACATAGTCTAGTCTAATTGTTAGTCGGCCGATTATACGGGATGTTTATGAAATTTCCCTTAAAAAAATAACAAGTGAGCCTATTTTTGGAATTTTAGAGTTTTAAAATCTATTAAAAAGTTCTAAAATTTATCAGTAACTTTTAATATGAACCAATTGCTATATGAGTCAGTCTTGCAAAAATCAGAATGAGTATATATATACAGTAATGTTTCAGGTGAAAATGAGTGCAAATGTCTATTTCCTATCTTATTGAAAGTTGAAGTTAACTTTCAATCAACTTTCAAGAAAAGGCTTGAAAATAGGTGGAAATGTATATAATTTGAGTTACGATTAGAACAATTATTACAAATCTCAAAGCCATGTTAAATAGAATACACGTGGTAAATGAAAACTTATTACATGAAGATATGTGGAAGCTTTAGTTTTTCATTGATTAGTTTTGATGCTAATATACACAAATATGAGCTTTACATGAACGGAAATTACATTGCTAATTGCATCAATCAATGAAAATATTGATTGTGCTTAATCATTGAAAGATGGATTGCGTAGTTGACCCATGATTTGCACATGTTGATTATCTTGATTTGTTGACTGATTAGAGGATTGATTGTGTAGTTGACCCATGATTTTCACATGTTGATTCTCTTGATTTGTTGATTGATTGGAGGATTGACCAGAGATTTTTGTAGCTTGATATGTGGATTTATCATTCTTAACATGCCCCATCATGCCCCCTCAAATTGGCATGTGAGGTAGAAAAAACACCTAGTTTGCTTCTGAACTCTTGAAAAGCATCAATTGCTAATGGCTTTGTAAGGATGTTAGCATGTTGAAACAGTGATGGTATATACCGTGTGACAAGATGACCCATTATAACCTTTTCTCGTACAAAATGATAGTCGAGCTCAATGTACATGAAACATAGGATTAACCGACATGTGAAGTGCACTAATATTATCACAAAACAGCTGCGGTGGCTGTGCTAATATAACCCCAATGTCTAGCTTGGTATTCAGCTTCAGAACTAGAGCGGGACACGGTTGGTTGTTTCTTTGAACTCCAAGCAAAATAGTTTGCACAAAGAAATGTACAAAATCATTTGGTACTTCTTCTTGTAGTAGGGCAACCGGCCAAATCAGCATCACTGAAAGCATAAATACTAGTTGGACTTTGAGCAATATAACGAATACCAAAATTTTATATACCGTTTATGGATCTCAGTATACGCTTTACTACTTTCAAATGAACTAGAGTAGGATTGCTGAAAAATTGAGAAACCTTGTTGACTGTATAAATGATATCTGGTCTTGTGAAGGTGAGATATTAAAGAGCCCCTACTATGCTTTGAAAAACCGTTGCATCTACTGGTTCAGAATCAGACGAGTGTACTTTGTCTTTGATCGCCATTGGTGTAGCAAAAGTTGAACTATCTAGCATCTGTGTTTTGTGTAGCAAGTCATGTGTGTACTTTTACTGAGATAAAAACGCACCACCAGAAAAAGGCTTCACTTCCACTCTGAGAAAATAATGAAGTGGTCCAAGGTCCTTGATTGCGAACTCCTGGCCAAGCTTTTCAATTAAATTTTGAACAAAATCATCATTATTCCTTGTTAAAAGAACATCATCCACCTAGAATAATAACAGTGATATCATTGGTGCGATAGACAAAGAGTGAAGCATCAGATTTGCTGCAATAAAAGTCAAGATGTAATAGATATTGAGAGAGTCGATCAAACCAAGCATAAGGTGCCTGCTTCAATCCATAGAGTGACCTCCTTAGCAACCAATCATGGTCTGGTTTGGTGGAATCAATAAACCAGGTGGCTGCTCCATGTAAACTGTTTTCTTAAGGTTGCCGTGCAAGAATGCATTTTCAATGTCTAGTTGCCTCATTTTCCATTTGAATGACAACCAGAGAACAATCACTAGCCGAATAGTTGTTGGTCGATTTACCAGAATAAATGTTTCATCGTAGTCAACCTCGGAGACTTGTGTGAATCCTTTTGCAACCAATCGAGCCTTAAAATGGTTAATGGTTCCATCCTCTTTAGTTTTAATACGATAGACCCACTTTGAGCCTACAATATTAATTCCAGGAGGCCTAGGAACTAACTAACATGTATTATTGGTTTTGAGAGCATCAAGTTCACCTTGCATTGCTTCTGTCCATCGTGGATCTTTCAAGACACCTTTGAGAGTTTTTGGTTCTGATAGTGAAGGTGGGAGAGATACTTAGGTAGCAATAGTAACATAGTCTTGTAGATAGGATGGTGCTTTGTGTTGTCTGATTGGTCGGGAGACAACTTGAGAATTTGATTATGAAGATTCCATGTTTTGTGATCGATTTTCCATGTTATGTGGCTGCAATAAGACATGTTCAGATGGTGTCTCGATTTGCAGATCAGTGAAGATTTCTTCAATAGGATCATGATCAATCTGAGTAATTGGCAATCGCGTTGAAAAGCTATGATTCTCGACAGTCAAAAGATCACAAATTAATTCTTGATTACATGCAGAATCATCAACCAAATCTTCCATAATTGGAAGTGAATCGATGACTTGTTGACTATCTTGATTAGTGTCTGGTTGCTCCGAAATGGTAGGAGTAATATCTTCATTCTGTGAAGAATCATCTGCATCACAAAATTTTGTAGAAAAATTAGAATTAGTCAATGTTTTTGAATTTTCCTGTTCAAAATTTTCCTTATTTGATGGAACTAAATGTGAGTCATCCATCATGCCAATCCACTCATCTAAATTTGGAAATTTCGGACAAACTGAATTTTTGAGTGTTTTCAACCAGCTGAGTTGGTTTTAAAGGGAATACTTCTTCATCAAATATGACATTCCGTGAGATGTACACTCATTTTGTGTTTGGCTCCAAGCAGCGGTACCCTTTATGTATTGGACTATATCCAATAAAAACACAAGGGTATGTTCTCTTAACAAACTTTGAACCACCTTGATGTCTCAATGAAGAAAAGCATAAACATCCCAGCACTCGCAAACCACTATAATATGAATGTCTATTATAAAGTTTTTGGTAAGGGCTTTCATTTTGCAAGACTGAAGATGGTAAACGATTAAATAAATACACCGCTATAGAAAAAACTTCAACCCACAAAGATAGAGGCATATTAACATGAAATAGCATTGTAAGCCTAGTCTCAACTATATGCCGATGTTTTCGATCCCTCATTCTATTTTGTTGAGGAGTTTATGGATAAGAAACATGTAATTCAATGCCACATCCTTAAACATGATCAATAAAAATCTTTGAACTGAACTCTCCACCACCGTCACATTGGAAAATATTGATCGTTCGATCAAACTAGTTTTCAACAAATTTTTGAAACTTGATAAAACAGTCAAGAAAGTCAGATTTTCGCTTTAGGGATACAACCATGTAAATCTGCTAAAATCATCAATAAAAATTGCATAATACCGAAAACCTTGATTTGAAGCTATAGAAACCTTGATTTGAAGCTATACACCCCCCCTAAAGATCACAATATGTTTTGTGAATATGAAACTTTGAGATTTTATTATTAATTTTAAATGGAAGTCTACAACTTTTTCCAATTTGACAATTGGTACAGATATTAGGTTTGGTTATCCAATGAGAAACATCCATAACATTTTTCTCTTTTAACAAAGATAACAACTTTGAATTAGGGTGTCCAAGTCATTGATGCCAAACTGTAGAAGAAGAACGTCCTTTTCTTATTGCACTCAAAGATTCATGAAAAACTCTATCCAAGGAATACAACTGCCCTTTTTTATGCCCCCTCACGATTATCAGTTGGTTTTGATCCTTAACAATAAAGTTAGAAGATGTGAATTCAAACGTGCAAGAATTATCTAAAGCAAATTTACCAACGGATAACAGATTTTTTTTCAAATGTGGAACAACAAGTACATCATTTTATTTAAATTTTCCTTCTTTTGTAGAAACACATGCATCACCCACATGAGAGATTGGTAAAGCATTTTCATCACCCACAATAATCATATCATTTCCTTTGTAAGATTCTAAGCAAGACAATTTACCTGCATCATTGGTCATATGTGCAGTAGCTCCAGAATCGTTGTAAAATGATGAATCACTACCATCATTTAAATTAAGTGCAACAAGGGCTTGTGGAAAATCCTTTGACTGATATGAATAATCGAACCTATACCAATAATCAATTGCAAGATGATTAGTTTTTCCACAATCTGGCAATTGGTCTTACCAAAATTATTAGAATTGTTGGTGTTGTTGTGGTTGATTTCCCTATTTTGCTTGATAGCCTTGGTTGTTGGGTGGCTGGTTTGAAATGTGGTTGGGCTGAGTTGTAATATTTTGACCGTTATTGTATCATTTGGCAGATGTGAATCCTCTGCCACGAGAGTTGAAACGCCATCCACGTCCGCGACCTCTTTGACTAAGTAAGGCTTGAGCATGGTTGATGTATGTCTTCTCCTCCTCACGGTTTGATGCTAAGGTTTGTTCATGGCCTTGAAGAGCCAAGACAAATTGGTTGAACGATGGATACGATGCTTTTGCAAGCATGGCTGTACAGAAATCCATATACTGGTTTCCTAATCCTTTGGAAAATTGGAGGCTTTTTGATGGCTGTGAGATTATCGCTGATGAACTTAAATTCTCTCTGATACTTTTCAATCGAACAAGATCCCTTCTTGATTCCCATCATCATATTTTTCAAGTTTTCTTCTTTTTCAATGGTGATTGGAAGCAGTTGTTGTTCGAGAGAGGTCCGGTCCATACACAGTAAGCGGTAGAGATGCACATTTATCCCCGGGCCTTCAAATCCTCGCACCCCCATCCCCATTTGGGGATTTTTTTGGGAGGAAAATAGGGAAATGAGGGAGGGATGGGGATGATTTTCATCCCCAAATTAAAATGGGGATGGGGGACCCCACCCCACCCCATCCCCATTTCACCATTTCCCCCACAATTAAATTGAAATGAGGATGGGGATGGAGATCCCCATTTCCCCATTTTCCCCAAAAGTATATAAATATAATTATAATATATATTTAAATTATTTGAAACATTTTATATTGAATTTATAATGCATTGATATTTTTATTTGTAATGAAAGGTTTGTTTTTATTTAATTCAATTTATATTTTTTAGTTAAATAGCGAAATGGGAAAATAGGGGAACGGGGGATACGAGAAAACAGGGAAAAACGGTTTTCCCAAAATGGGGAAATTGGGAGGGGGGGGGGGGGGGGGGGGGGGGGGGGTCTAAGGAGTGGGGATGGGGATGGGGGACTTATATCCATTCTCATTCCTCAAACGTGCATCCCTTGTAAGCGGTTACTGATTCTTCAAAAACCATACTGAGGATATCTTCTTTCATAGTTCCGAGGAGCCATGAAATCAAAAGCTCGTCGTTGGTCATCCAAATCAGGTATTGAGAATTAGAGTTTTTCCCTCTTTTTTCATTCAGAATTCCCTCCGTTAGTTTTTTGTTCACAGTAATGTGATGAAAAATACCATGGCTACGGATTAAAGGAATAATTTGAGAGCACCATAAAAGAAAATTAGTGGAGCTTAGTTTGACAGAGATCAAACTAGAGCATTGATGAAAAGACTGCAATTTGAGTTCAGGTTCTTGCTTTCAGCAAGGAAGAAGAAGATGAAGACATGGTGGTTTGGTTTGTAGGTATTACCTCTGATACCATAAAAAATTATTACATGAAAATATGTGGAAGTTCTTGTTTTTCATTGATTAATTTTAATACTAATATACACAAATGTGAGCTTTACAAGATTAGAAATTACGCTGCTAATTGCATCAATCAATGAAAATATTGATTGTGCTTAATTATTGGAAAATTGATTGACCCGTGATTTGCATATGTTGATTCTTATGATTTGTTGACTGATAGGAGGATTGATTGTGTCGTTGACATGATTTTTACACGTTGATTCTCTTGATTGGCTGATTGATTGGAGGATTGGTCATAGATATTTATAGCTTGGTATATGGAGTTGTCATTCTTAACAGTAAAGATGTATACTAAAAAAAGGTGAAATGACATGCAGTTGGTACCTCGTATCTTCTTCGAATTCTCTATATCAACATTGCTTCAACTTTTTTTATTTTTTTATTTTTATTTTTAAAAAGAAGTTAGTGATGACTTGTCAATTTGTCATTCTTGAGGTGATCAGGAACTCTATTGTTGTTCAGTTTCGTTTTCATTATGGTTGGTTTACTGCTTTTCATAAACTCCGTTTGATTCAGAATCAATTAAAATGTCCATGTATGTGAATAATAATTATATATATATATACCGACAGTATGTGAATAATTAATTAAAAATAAAGAGAAGATCTTTCATTTAGATTGACTTGTCGTAATAAAATAGTAATCTTATATCCATGAAGAAAATGATGTCTGAAATCATCATTATCATTGAAATGACATGGTTCTTATACTACGTACCAAAACCGCCCGACATAATTGAGGAGAATGTAAATCCTAATCTTTTTCCTTATAATATTAAGTTATGTGATTAGTAGTTAATAATATAGTTGTGAAATAATCATATTTTGACAATATATTTATTATAATATTTATATGTTATGAAATTATATAAAGTTAGAAAAAAGAAATTAATATTATATGAATATGTAAGGTCTAAAAAAATATTAGATCAACCTATAATCTAAATTCAATTAATAATGAAAGAAAGAAAGTTATACGTAACAAAGAAAAGTGCATGCAGTTAAAGGTTGCTGTCCCGTTAGAGTCTCATACAATAGTGAAGATGGCTTGCAAGAATTAACTATTAAGCAAATATGATAAGATACTGTGAGATTTCGTAATATATGTGCCCTTCTACCCTCTTAAATGTAGACAGTATATAACAAATGAAAGTGTTTGTATCCGTATATATAATAGAAGGATTTAGTTACTACATCGGAACAGCATAGTTATAGAGCAGTTGTAAGAGTGATTTTTTTATTTATTTAGTTTTTTAATTTTTAAATTAATTTTTATAGATCTTTAAATTAAAATCCAATAATTAATAATCATACACCCTTTAACGATACAAATACGGCATAGTAATTAACATGATTCATAATATAATATCACAGTATTATTTATAAATTAAATAAGATGGAGAAGCTAAATACAGTTCTTAGGGTCCATATGCAACTTGTACCCTGACAACAAGAACGTCTATTTAATTATAAAGTTGTTGTGCTTTTGTGCGTGCACGGTTATGTTTTTTTTTCGTGTAATCTTAAAGCCTGTTATAATCGAATGTTGTGAAAAAATTGGACGCTAACCGAGATAAACGGACATTGAATTCAAATATATTTCTCACAATCATTTCTTATTCAATGTCTGGTTGAGATGGCAAATAAAAATGCAGACACCGTCAACAGGATGGATTCAAATCACATGTCAAAGTGTAGTGTTTTAATTTATATTTAACCAATTAAAATACATAAAAAGTGATTGGTGTTTTTATTAAAATAATATTGTTTGTTAAAGAAATAAATAATAATAATAATAAACAGAAGTCATAAGAGATTAAGTGCTCGTTTGATTGAGTTTTTTACTTGCTCAAAATGTCTACGAACGTCTATTTAAATTTTTTAAGAATTTCTATTTTTAATTTAGTAGAGGTTAGTAAAATTTAAAACTATACTAAACAAAATCTCATAGGGAGGTACTTCTCTAAATAGATATTTTTTTAAAAAAAAAGTCTACCAACAAAACAATTATATTTTAAAAAAATATATATATATTTCTAATATATCTACTACAAGTAGATCTTTTACCGATAGAGGTTTTTTAAAAATCCAACCAAACAAGTTCTAAATGTTGTTTATGAACTATACATTTCTGAGATATAGAAGGTAAGTTTTTCAACATTGTTGTCGTGTCAACAATTTTTAACTGATAATCTACATTTGAATCGGAGATGCTCTTAATATATATATATATATATATATATATATATATATATATATATATATATATATATGTGTGTGTGTGTGTGTGTGCGTGTGTGTTTGTTGTGAAATAATTGTCTTTCACCACCTAGAGAAATAATTTGTAATTAATTCTCTTGATCTCCTTTCCTATTTTAATATAGGACAATTACTTCTCTTGATCTTATTTTCTATTTCATTGTATATTCAATTCTCCATATGTCTATATATAGGCTTATTGTGTAAATATTTTATATATAGAGAAATAATTCATAGAATTGATTTCCTCTCATTCTCCTCTTATGGTTCGTATTATTATTTTCTTTGCTTTTATGTTTAAATTTATAAATATATATATATATATATGGAGGTACAAACAGCTAATGTTAATTTATTGTACGACTCAAAATAATTAAAATTGATTATGGCTCATTAGTGCAAAATGTAAATACGGAGGCAACAACTCCACTTCAAAGATGGTATCGCTTGAATAGTTGATCATTACAGGGGGTAGGCATTTGGATAATCAGGTCCCATAGTTTCTCTTATCCAGAATTAAGATAAGGTTAGCTAGACAATGCAAATGCAAATGGAGTATATAATAGGGTTCGAAAAATAAATATCACTATTTGGAATGGTTGTTGTGCAAATATCACTACATTAATAATTCATGTTTAAAAGGTACAAATTAAGGTCACCATACCAAAATATCCCGAAATAGTGAGTTTATGTCGTTTTCAAAGTGGGAGAGAAAAAGTAGAGAGAAAAAGAAATCGATGACAATGAATTCGACGGTGAAGTTGTAGTTGTATGTAATTAAACATGTATATTCATATTAAATACATAAGCATGAATTTGTACATGAATTTCCCGAATCTATTGAATAATCCAAGAAAACCAACCTGAAATAAAACAGAGAAAATAGTTAAAACAATAGAGAGTCTTCTACTATCTACTCACTTTTCTCAGATTGCGTAATGGGGAGACAAATCTGTAATACATTCTATATGAGTGAGATTAGGGACCCCTTATATATAGTATAACTTCCTAGAATCCTGACCCGTAAAGGATTCTCAAAACCCTAATAGGATGACTAGTCCTAATAGGATGACTAGACCCACACATATACAATAGCTCATACCATATCCTACATTTATTTAATGTAGATAAGGTGCACCGAGCCCAACAAATATTGATCACAATCAAACGGGTTTTTCTGATCAACTCTCACTTATTTAAACAATCCAATCAATTCAGTTTTTCATAAACATAAAATATAATGGCATATGTTGCTCACAATTTTATAAGAACCTTACAGAAGTAACTGGAAGTTGGAGAGCAATGGAATTTTGACACTTCACCAGAAAATTTGCAATCGATAGAGGTAAGTTGAGTTATATTTTGTTATCGTTTTTGTTGTTGATAAGTTGATGTGCATGTTTGATCAGCCGTGTGTTGATTAAAATTGTAGATTATGGTTGATTTGTGGATCTAAGAATGGTTATGGGTTAGGGTAGGGTTTGAAATCATGTTGAATTTTTTTTTGTACGAAGATGAATTTCTGGGTTTTCGAGACTTTTTGAAACATTTCCGAGCATTTTTGAACCTAATCCGAGCTTTTTTGAAACACGTCTGAGCTTTTTGTTTAGGAAAAATAGGTTTATTTAACTTTGAATCTCCGAAACTTTTTGAAACATGTCTGAACTTTTTTGAATCGAATCTGAGACTTTTTGAAATACGTATAAGCTTTTTCTTTATGAAAATTAGGTTGGTTAAACTTTGTAGTATCCGAACATTTTGTGAACAGTCCAACCATTTTTTTAAAAGCTCTGAACTTTTTTTTTGTAGCTCCGAGCTTTTTAAAACTATGTCCGAGACTTTTTTTCAAAGGTTCGTGCTTTTTAAAACAGTGTCCGAACCTTTTTCTTGTAATGCCCAAGACTTTGTATTTACTTTCCGAGCCTTTTACAGTATACATATGTATTGTTTCTGTGAAAATGCAAATGAAGAACTTGAATGATTTCCTTAAAACTCCAGAGGGAGAATGGTACAAGGGCAAACTTACTCGCCATAACCATTTTGACGTCCTAGGACATATAGACGATGTACTGAACCGGTCCTTGAAAATTTTGTTGTTGAAGACCAGTGTCAGTTCATGGAATCATGTTTCGAGCAGTTATTAACGATGCATCGTCAGATGAAGTTTTTGGGGGGCGTTATCCATCAGCTGCTTATGCAGGAGCTGCATCATGATGGTCCAACAGATGAGATGCGCTTCATGTTAGGGCATCATTCGGTGAGGTTCTCAAAGGTAGAATTTTACTTGATCACCGGATTGCAGTTCGGAGCAGTACCATACACGACGATGTATGCTAGCATGGAGTATGGCATACACCAGCGGTACTTTGCTGGTATAGATGAGGTCAACTTAGAACAATTGAGAGTTGTTCTACGCCTTGTTATTTTTGAACAGTCGTACGATGCTGTGAAACTATACCTCCTCTATATGCTGAACTGGATACTTATGGGTTTGGACGAGAGAGAGAAGATTTCAGTATGGCAGTTTTGGCTGGTCAAGGACCTCGATGCATTCCTATATGGTGCCCATGTGTACAAGTAGTATATTTATGGATTCAAGCATGCGCTTGACGTGCGACGTGAGCGGTTCGAGAGACGCCAGCGAGCAAAAGGCGTTGATGTACACACGGTGGAGACTTACAACATTTACGGTTTATCTCACGCCTTGTGGGTAAGAATTTTGAATTACAACATTTGCATTATTTATCGTGTAATAAATATTATGGATTCTTATCGTACTTATCTTTTATGCAGATATTTACCTTCGATGTCATTCCTGAGCTTGGCATCCAATTCGGGACCCGGAGGGCTACCGACATGCCTTTTCGTATTCTGAAGTGGGAGTTGAACAAACAGCCGAGAGGGGGGAAGCTGGCCAAGATTTTCACAGCAAAGGTAAAATCTTATTTGTTAATGTTTATAGTTGTTACTATTTTTACAATTGCAATGGTCTAACTACAGTTTTAGATATTTACGAGGACGAAACTGGTGCCTACAGCAGCTGAGAAGGGTGAACGGTACTTAGTGGGCATAGACGATTGGGCAGTCTGTACATACAACATGACAGACTGCACATTCTGAAACCGGTTCCTAATCAGCCTACCACTGGTAGCAGTAGTGAGACAGAAGGTTCTGACTCGGAAGGTTGGGGTGGGAGGCCTAGTGACGTAGAGAGTTCAGAGTCAGAGGCTTGAGAAGGGAGGTATAGACGGGTTCGATTTACGATACCTGAAGCTACATCTAAAGATGATTCCCGTGAGGGCGTTGTATGTGATCGAGAGGTACGTAACAATTACTGTTTTGTATTATTTATAAATTCAAACTTGTGAATGTTTTAGTATTGACAATTTAAACCTTATTTCAGGCTCTCTAGGAACGTCAATTGACTGCAGTGCTTGATGTCTACCGGAAGAGTGAGGAGGATCGAAAGCAGTAGCACCGGGAGTTATTGGATATGATCTGAAATAGTGAGGAAGATCGAAAGCAATAGCACCAGGAGTTACTGGAAATGATCTGAGGGGTTTCAGCGGTCAACGTCGCAGACGTATATGGATGATCCACCATATCATGATCGGGAATTTAGTTCCGAAGACAGGACAGATGGTCATCACGAGAGGACAGGCTCAGGGATCGGACCTAACCAGCAACCATATACTGGGGGACAGGACTCGATCGTGAGCATCAGCTGCCTATAGGCGATACAGGACCTGGTATACAGACAACAATCCTGTCAGAACAGAGGAACCCTACAGGCCATCCCAGCCCACCAGTCCGGTCGGGCACAACACATTATAGCGCTCCAAGCGATCAGCCTGGACGGAGCCCATCCTCAAATCGCACCGTTATGGTCCTCCCACCGGACAAGTCCAGGTGATCCACACAGCGCATCGACCCCTTCGATCGATCCAGGTGTAACCCACCCCACCGCAGGTCGATCGAGCCCCAGCGATCCCCTCCACCCCACCCCACCCCGTAGGGGTATCTAGTCTCGGGGCTCACCTTCACGTTATCTACAGGGACAAAGTTTCTCCTCCCACCACGCCCAAAGGACAGAGTTGAGCATAAGAGGCACATACTCAAGCGAGGTTGACAGTTGTTTAGCCCTTACACAGATTTATGTCCGCCGAAGAGTTCGATGACACTACCCCAGTCAGCAACACACATTTTCAACCCTAACAATTTGGTGGACCCTTACCAGCTTAAGGCTTACCAAGCATACAAGAGTTATGTGAATAGGGAACTGTAAGTATAACTTTCTGTATGTATTTGCAATCACCTCAGTTAAATTAATTAATTATGTAACTAAATCAAGAATTACGCAGACGTGATATGGATTTACTGGCGCCAGTTCATGTCATATGGTTCCATCGAATGCAATCTAACTTCATGGAGTTGGAGGACACGGTACGTTCCTTACGTGAATTGTTTTTGTAAGTTTGTTTAAGTTATGCTACAATCCTAACAATGTATAATTTTTATATTGTCAGCATATGAACGCGTACCTGTATATTCTACGGAAGCGTTAGTGAGCATTCCCTACTGTGTACAACCAGCAGATCAACGTACTGGATTTGTAGTTTTATGTAAGTATTTAAAATATATTGTTTTCGCATGTAGTTTTTCTAGTTTATTCTTCTTTATAACGTCATCTCAGTTAATGTATGTACAACCACTTCTGATGATACAGTGGGGGAGAATGATGCCTCGTGAAACTGACGGGGAAGTCACCACAGTGAGGTAGCCTGTCTTGAAGTACTAGTGGTCCACTAAGGACCTTATGATGGTTCGTGGAGCTACCCCAACTAGAAACCATATATGGCATGAGGTGGACCTGGTGAGTGTTACACAGTGTAGATGTAAGTTTGTTTAATTAAAATTTCTTGGTATGTCCTAACACCTTCTTGAAACACTTTCAGGTTCTGATACCGTGCAACGTTGACAGCCAGCATAGGCTTCTAGTGACCGTCGACCTCACCATCGGGAAGATCCACATACTGGACCCCTAGACACGGGAAGTCCTCAGTAGGTTGTGCCATTGATATGGTTTTTACCCTCCATGTTGCATCCGGTGGGGTTTCATACTGTACGGCCACCTGACCGGCCGAAGTTCGACAGACGGAATAGGCAATTTTCGGTCAGCATGGTGTAATTCAATTTTTTTTATTTGATCTTCAGATGAGTAAGCCATCAACAATTGATGGGTTTTTCAAAAAAAAAAAAACCTCAGAAGCAACTTCTGAAAATCAATCTATAAAATATCCAATAAATGATATTATATATGAGACTAGACTCTATTATATTTGGTTTTTTAATAAATTAGTTTTTATATATTAGCATATTTGTCTAGTATTAATTTGAATTTATTCATTTTTTACCTTGGCCCCACCAAAGCCGAAATTCTAACTTCGCCCATATATATATATTCAATTCGAACTAATATATCAATTCTTTATACGTGAGCTATTAGATTTAAATACATTTACTTAATTTGATATATACATTTGTGAAAGCACTTTTTACCTAAATGTAATGAATTGATATATTTTATACCAATTCGAATTGACAAAAGTTAATTCGAACTAATATATCAGTTTTTTGTAAGTGGACTATTAGATTTGAATAGATCTACTTAATTAGATATATACACTTGTCAAGCATTTTTTAAATCCAATAGCTTAAATCCAATGAACTGATATAGAAAGACTTATATATATATATATATATATATATATATATATATATATATATATATATGTATATATATAGCGATATAAGACTCAGTCTTCACACCGGATACATAGAAAAATAGACGTAGCTAAGGCCCCGTCATGTAGCTGTTTTTCAGTTCGTTTTCGTTTTTATTTTTTAAAAACGATTTCGAAAACGCGTTCGTTAACCAGTTTTTCATTTTAATTTTGAAAAACAAAACCAGTGTTAAAAGTGAAAGATTTGAAAAACACAAAATACTTGTTTTTTTTTTTTGTTTTTCATTTTGTTTTTCACTTTTTTTTTAATAAAAAATTAATAATTTTTTAAACTATGAATTGTATTATCATACGTTTAATATGGCTAGGACAAGGCGATACAAGATTTTTAAATGACCAAAGTACCCCTCTTATATATATATATATATATATATATGTATGTATATTCCATAATAATTTATTTCCAACTAGAACTAAAAGCATTCATGCAATAATATATAATATATATTATATATTTATATAGGAAATAATGTAATATATTATATATATTTTATATTATTATAATATATTATAATTATTTATTTATAATTTAAAATTTTAGTTTTGATTAATTCATTTTTTGATATGTTTTTTTGAATTAATTTTTGATATGTTACTTTTATTTAATTTAAAAATTATAATAAAATTATATTGGTTAATTATGTAATTAATTTATTTATAGTTGTAATAATATTAGACAAAATTTCAAAATTGATATTTTAATTTTTGATAGTTTTCGGTTAATCTACCAGACGCGTTTTTTCCGTTTTCATTTTCAAAATACAGCTTTCAGTATATGCTACCAGACGCATTTTTAGAATTCGAAACTGAAACAAAAAATACTATTTTCATTTTTATTTTTATTTTTGAAAAATAACAACTGTAAAACGTTTATAGAACGGGCCCTAATTTGGTTTTAGTTGTGTATCATTACTCATTGAATTTAGAGATACTGTTTATGTCAGTCCCATCACCAGTACTTTCAAAATATCGTTTACAAGTAACAACTTTTATATATACAGCCAAATTTGATTTGTTTGCCACTCAGGCATAATTGTCATGTCAATTATTTGTAACTCAAACATGACTAGTATAATTTTGAAAATGTAGTAAAGTCCTTCGAATAGACTTGGCTAGTATACCTCACCTAAAGGCGGTAGGTATCATGGCAATTTTTAATTTTGTTTAATATATTATTATTATATATTAATTGAATATAGAAAAATTGAAAACTATTATTATAAAAGTTAATAAATTATATTAAAATATAGAATTGTAAATATTTGTAGAATAATATTAATAAAAAATATGATTACATTTGTAACTTGAAAATTTTGAAAATAAAACTAAAATGTTACTAATATGCAATAAAATTAAATTTATAATAAATAATAAGATTAAAATTGTGAAAATAAGTAAATAATTGTAATATATTAATAAATTGCAAACATTTTGAAAATGTATATATTAATTTAAGTATAAAAAATATGAATACACTTTAGAGTGTAAATATATATAATTGTTTATATTTTAAAAACAAAAAGTATATATAAAAAAAAATCTAGGAACAACTTTAATATTCCTAGGAACTACTTTGACGTTGTAACCAACGTTAGAGTTGTTCCCGGGAACCAGTCAACGTTAACAAAGGGAGTAACTTTTTTTTTGAAACCACTCTAACGTTATCTATAACGTGAAAGTTGTTCCCGGAAGCAACTTCTCATTGGAAGCAACTTCTCATTGGGAACAACTTCGACGTTATTGGAAACCACTTTTAAGTTGTAACGAACGTTAGAGTTGCTCCCGAGAACCAGTCAACGTTAACAAAAGGAGCAACTTTTTTTTTGGAAACCACTCTAACGTTATCTATAACTTGGAAGTTGCTCCCGGGAGCAACTTCTCGTTGGGAACAACTTCGACGTTGTTGGAAACCACTTTTACGTTGTAACGAACGTTAGAGTTGCTCCCGCGAACTAGTCAACGTTAACAAAGGGAGAATTTTTTTTTAGAAACCACTTTAACGTTATCTATTACGTGAAAGTTTCTCCCGGGAGCAACTTCGACGTTGTTGGAAACCACTTTTACGTTGTAACGAACGTTAGAGTTGTTCCCGGAAACTAGTCAACGTTAACAAAGGGGTCAACTTTTTTTTTTTTGGAAACCACTCTAACATTATCTATAACGTGAAAGTTGCTTCTGGGAACAACTTCGACGTTGTTGGAAACCACTTTTACGTTGTAACGGACGTTAGAGTTGCCCTAGGGAACCAGTCAACGTTAACAAAAGGAGTAACTTACTTTTTTGGAAACCACTCTCACGTTATCTATAACGTGAAAGAAGCTCCCGGGAGCAACTTCTCGTTGAGAATAACTTCGACGTTATTGGAAACCACTTTTACGTTGTAACGAACGTTAACCAGTCAACGCTAACAAAGGGAGCAACTTTTTTTTGGAAACCACTCTAATGTTATCTGTAACGTGAAAGTTGCTCCCATGAGTAACTTCTCGTTGGGAACAACTTCGACGTTATTGGAAACCACTTTTACGTTGTAACAAACGTTAGAGTTGCTCCCGAAAACCAGTCAACGTTAACAAAATGACCAATTTTTTTTTTTGGAAACCGCTCTAACGTTATCTATAACGTGAAAGTTGCTCCCAGGAGCAACTTCTCGTTGGGAACAACTTCGACGTTGCTGAAAATCGCTGTTACGTTGTAACGAACGTTAGAGTTGCTCCCGGGAACCAACCAACGTTAACAAAGGGAGCAATTAATTTTTGGAAACCACTCTACAGTATCTATAACGTGAAAGTTTCTCTCGTGAGCAACTTTTCATTGGGAACAACTTCGACGTTACTGAAAACCACTTTTACATTGTAACGAACGTTAGAGTTGCTCCCGGGAACCAGTCAACGTTAACAAATGGAGCAACCTTTTTTTTTGAAACCACTCTAACTTTATCTATAATATTAAAGTTTCTCCCGGAAGTAACTTCTCGTTGGGAACAACTTTGACGTTGCTGGAAACCACTTTTACGTTGTAACGAATGTTAGAGTTGCTCTCGGGAGCCAGTCAACGTTAATAAAGGGAGCAACTTTTTTTTTTTTGAAAACCACTCTAAGGTTATCTATAACGTTAAAGTTACTCCTGGGAGTAACTTCACGTTGGGAACAACTTCGACGTTGCTGGAAACTACTTTTACGTTGTAATGAACGTTAGAGTCGCTCTCGGGAACCAGTCAACGTTAACAAAGGGAGCAACTTTTTTTTTTTGGAAACCACTCTAACGTTATCTATAAAGTGAAAGTTGCCCCCGGGAGCAACTTCTCGTTGGGAACAACTTCGACGTTGTTGGAAATCACTTTTACTTTGTAATGAACGTTAAAGTTGCTCCCGGGAACCAGTCAACGTTAACAAAATGAGCAACTTTTTTTTTTTGGAAACCACTCTAAGTTATCTATAACGTGAAAGTTGCTTCCGGGAGCAACTTCTCATTGGGAACAATTTCGATGTTGTTTGAAACCACTTTTGCGTTGTAACGAACGTTAGAGTTGCTCCCGGGAACAAGTCAACGTAAACAAAGGGAACAACGTTTTTTTTTTGGAAACCACTCTAACGTTATCTATAACGTTAAAGTTGCTCCCAGGAGTAACTTTTCCTTGGGAACAACTTCGACGTTTCTAGAAACCACTTTTACGTTGTAACGAACGTTAGAGTTACTCCCGGAAACCAGTGAACATTAACAAAAGGAGCAACTTTTTTTTTTTGTGGAAACCACTCTTACATTATCTATAACCTTAAAGTTGCTCCCAGGAGTAACTTCTCGTTGGGAACAACTTCTACATTGCTGGAAACCACTTTTATGTTGTAACGAACGTTAGAATTGCTCCAGGTAACCAGTCAACGTTAACAAAGGGAGCAACTTTTTTTTTTGAAAACCACTCTAACGTTATCTATAACGTGAAAGTTGCTTCCGGGAACAACTTCGACGTTGTTGGAAACCACTTTTACGTTGTAACGAACGTTAGAGTTACTCCCGGGAACCAGTCAACGTTAACAAAAGGAATAACCTTTTTTTTTTAAACCAATCTAACATTATCTATAACGTGAAAGTTGTTCCCGGGAACAACTTCTCGTTGGGAACAACTTCGACGTTCTTGGAAACCACTTTTTGTTGGAACCCTATTCACTAGTCACACAACGAAACTAGGTTTTAAAATTTTTAATACAGATCATAATCTGTATTTAGGACCAGTGAACTTAGGATCGTAATTATTTTTCAGAACTAATACATACAATATGTAAACACAGGAAATTGTAATCAATATAATCAGAAGAATAAAATCTTACCAACGTTTGGAGGCTTCTTCACTTTATGATATACTCCTATCTGAACCACTCGATCTTCCTCGCTATTTCCCGGGACCGGTAACTGCTTGTGGGAGCGTCACGATCTCAGAAACTTGAATGGAGGATGTAGAGAGAAACCTTGAAGAAACTCTTTGTTTTCAATTTGGTGTATTGATTTCATGTACACATGAATTGCATCTCATGCAAAAAATATATTGCTTTTGATATATATATATCTATTTTTTTTTCTTAAATCACACACCTTTATCACAAATATATATATCATGCCTCTGCTCACCTTTTATCACCCAAAAGTATCTTACGCCTATCACAAATATATATATATATATATATATATGGTGGATCTCTGGTAAGGACGGTCCTAAGATAAGAGGTAAGGACGGTCCTGATATAAGAGGTAAGGACGTGCAGCCACAGCCACACATTGGGTATGAGTATGAGTATTTATTAATATGGAGCTGTCGGCCCACTGTGAATAAGTGGTTGTGGTTGAAGGTCCTGATATAATTAAGTCATGACGGTTCTGATATGAGAATTATTATATATATATATATATATACACACATACATATATTGATCAGGTTGCATGTTGTCCAGATTGTATATTGAGAATACAATTTGCATCTCATGCAAAGTCCATCTCATGCAATCTGCACAATATTAAATACGTGCACGTTGTTTCTCTTATATATATATCCTTGTTTGTATCCTATACAAACACTTATATATGTACACACACCAATTTGCATCCAATGCAATCTCTTGGGTTATAATTGATATTTAATTATCCTTTTCAAATATATCTAATATATTAAAAGTGATAATAAGTATTTTAAATTTAAACTTAAATTCAAATACGTAGATAAATGATTTAGTAAAACTAAATCCATATATCAACTAACACCCTCCAATTAATAGTTAAATAATAATTCATAATTATCAATATAATTAAATAATCTAATTATTTAGTTAATTTAACTATTAACATTCATTAATTGAATAATCTCATTATTCAATTAATTTTCGAATATATACGTGTCACTTTTGTAATACAATTAATTGAACAATCTAATTAATTAACCGTGACCCTTGTTACCTAAATCGATCGGGCTAACAAGGAGACCTAATGGACCCACAGTATTTTGAGCTCCAATAATCCTCGAAATCATTAATTAAACTCTTTAATTAATATTCCTTGATTATTAACTCCAGTGTTATTCCATTAAAAACCCGAAGATGAACTCTCTCAACTGTAGACGCTTTTACACAGACCGATACAACTCGGTGTCCATCGATATAGCTATTACACATGGTGTGATCCTCCACAGTAGTTCATAATTAGAGCTGGGTCATAATGTCCGTTATACCCCTCTAATTACATATATCCATTAAGTATCATTGATTCTATAATGAACAATAAATCTTATTTCCTCACGAAATTAGAAGAGCGCTCATATTGTCCAAGCCCCGAATCAACCCTTAAGGGAACTACCATCTACTTCTCACAAGAAGGAGTGAATTCCACTATTGTGTACAAACCTTCCCAGCTACAAGCCAAACCGTAATTCCAACATACGGAGGATATTGATCGGGAAATGCATCTGACCTCACCCATGGTATATCAAAGACTATGATTTAACCTGAAAGAGTCGATAAGACACTCAGGATTAAGATCACCCACATATAGCCATCATTAGTTGATATATATGAATCTCATCGGTAAACGGATCTTGGTGAGAGATTCATATAGATCATGACCCAGTCTTATATGATCATATCATACAATGTGCCTCGATTCCCATATCTCATATGAATGATTCAGGATAGAATCATCGTACATTACAGAATGGACAGTAGCTATAGATTAACCACAAATAAAGTACCTAGCTTTATTTTCTATTTATGGACTCTTTAGATTGCACGTCTCTTACTATATCTATCTGTATATGACACTCATATACACAGTTCAAGATTACATCTGACAATCTTGGATGTTAAATATATGCACAAGTATTATAATAAACAACATAACAAGAATGAATTGAACATTTCATTTTATTTATTTGATAAATCCATTTACAAATTATATGTTTAGGGCATAAACCAAAACACTTTTACGTTGTAACAAACGTTAGAGTTACCCTCGGGAACCAGTCAACGTTAACAAAGGGAGCAACTTTTTTTTTTGGAAACCACTCTAACGTTATCTATAACGTGAAAGTTGCTCCCGAGAGCAACTTCTCTTTGGGAACAACTTTGACGTTGCTGGAAACCACTTTTACATTGTAATGAACGTTAGAGTTGCTCAAGAGAACCAATCAACATTAACAAAGGGAACAACTTTTTTTTTTGGAAACCACTCTCACGTTCTCTATAACGTGAAAGTTGTTCCTGGGAGCAACTTCTTAGCGAACAAGTCTTCACGTGACATTCGTCGTTCGGACTCCCACGGCTACCTCGCATGAGCGTGCGCACCCTTCACCCTTACCCATAAGCGTGCGCATGCCACAAACGCATAAAGGGCCGCCATGCGCAGCCCATGGCTACCAAAAGGGTTGCCGTGCGCAGCCCATGCCACAACATACGTGGTTGTGTGCTCTTCGTACGCACGTTTGTTGTTACGGCTCGTACGGTCCCAAACTTGTTCCGGTTGCTTCTAATTCTTCAAACTTTTGAGTTTTCGAAACTTGAATGTATTACAGAAGAATTTAAATAATAAAATACTGTAGTTTTTTTTTATTACAACAACAAAATAAAAAAAAAACTTAACAACTACCAAGAAGGAAATTATGGCGATGATAGACCACCTTTCTTGTTACAATCCCAAAACAAAATAACATTGAAATTCTAGGACCAAAATTGAGCAATAACAAACCACATATAAAATGTATATATAACAATACATTTCAATGTAAATATATATGCGAATACCTAGAATGTCATCTCTTTCTAAAACATGCATATATACAATAAAAGAAAAATATTCACGAACATATACATCAATTAATCAAGGGTACAACTAGGCTCTGATACCAATTAAAGGGAAAAACGGGTTCAAAACTCAACGGAAGCGGGATAAAAACAAAATTAGGGTTTGCGTATATAAAAAAAAATGCAACGCGAACCTTAACCCTAGATTAATTGACGTATATAAAAGTATCGTACCTTTTTCTCGTGACGATTGAACAAGCGCTGAATTGATTTCGTAAGATCTTCCAATCCAATCATGAACGTGAATCACCTTGGAGTGTGGGCTCCCTTACTTTATATTATATACCTGAGGATGGTGACAAATCAAAATATTTTCTTTGTTGGTTATAAATATCCTCCAAGAGAAAAATTCAAGAACGTCCGGTCACTTGTGAATTATCAATCAATTTGATTGAAACTCGCGTGAACCTTGATTCGACATTGTACACAAAACCCTTTTGATGTAAAGGATATTAGCATACTATCGAAAACAAAAAAGTTCCCCTTTTTTCTCTACTTGGCCGGATTTCGTCTAGAGTAAAATCAGATTTTTCTCCCCCAAAATTCCTATGATGGCCGAATTCTTCACTAAGAAAAATAGGGTTGGCCGAAATTCACCTCTAATTGCCTTAGGGATGGCCAAAATTCTCATACTCTTATATATAGGATCATAAATCCTTTCCTAGAAGGATTTACTTGGTTGGCAAGAATCATTTCCTTAGGTGGATTTATTTGGTAGTTAAGAATCCTTTTCTAAAAGGAAATCTAACTTCTCCTATAACCATATGTGTTGGCCGAATTTTATCTCTTTGATATAGATTAGGAGAGTTTATTCTTTCCTAAGAAAGATTACTTAATGGACAAGAATCCTATCCTTAGGTAGATTAACTCGGTGGTTAAGAATCATTTTCAAAGAAGAATTCTACCACTAAGTAGTTTTACTTGGTGACCAAGAATCCTTTTCCAAAAAGAATTCTTACCTACACCAAGACTCTTAATCCAACTCAATAGTGTATTTATAACCATATTAAAGACTTCCTAATTTGATTTGATAAATAATTCCTTTTATTTATCTACTTATCAAATATAGTCTTTAATATTAACTATACTACCAACAATAATATAGTTTTAGAAGACCGTCTCCTACTTGAAAAAAGATTTTGACTCTTAATTAAATAATTAATTAATCAACAAATTAACTAATTTTTATTTAATTAAATAATAAAATAAAAATAATATATTTAAGCTATTCACAACAGCCTTTACCGCCCATACCTAATATATGGGCTATATATATATATATATTTATTAAATCCATTGGACCTTAATAAAAAGACCACATGTGAACTAGACCTATTCTTACAAAAAGAAACAAGTTCTCATGCCTTAATACAATTCTAGATGGACCCCTAAATTGGTCCGGTAGAATATATCAAGTGATCCATGCAAGTTCATGTGGATTGGGGATCTTGGCGGGTTATCTAAATTTAAGCTCCAATAGACACAACCCAATCACAATCAACAAATGATCCACTTAGGTCCAATCTATTTAATTTTAGTTCATTCCACTAAAGAACTAAAATTGAACTCTTAAATAAAGATAGAATAAGATGTTACTCATTCATACCCTAGACAACCTTATTGGAGAAAGTGTATCCTCGTGAAGAATACCAGTAATCGCCAAGAGCTCATAGACCGCCTATAGCTCTCCAAGTTACCATATTTACTTATATGACCACATTTTGAACTTGGATATTTTGACTTGTCCAGAAGCCATGTTTCAATAGACACTTTTAAAAACTTAACGTTAAGATTTAATCTTCAATACCGCAAAACATCCATATGGTGGTATTCTACTCTCATTCAATAAATGGAGCCACGATGTCTATATCTATAAATGAAGTCCTCTATCGATTAACAAATGAATACCACCAAACTATCGAGGATAGACTATGCTATATAATCGTACTCATTGATAGCTCAAATGATAACACTTGCAACCATAAGTCCATCATTTATATCAGGATTGAGATAGACTCTCCGATTGTCTTCAAATGAAAACTTTTATCCATTGACGGTTCTAGATAAAGTATTTCATTTTGATCCTATTCAATGCACCAGTGCACTAGATTCCTTTGCCCAAAGACTCTACACTTTGATGATTTTAGACTCATCATAACACATTTGATCCCACTCAAATGCTAGCAAAAGAATCTACAACTTTGACAAGATAAAGGCGCCCAACCTTCTATCTTAAGTTGTGAATATTATTTAAGACTAACTAAAGAATTGTGTCTACCTCATACATATCTAGATGTATGAACAATTCTTCTTTTCTCATAGTCTTTTGACCTTATGATTATTTACTTTTGACAATTATAATAATTAAACTATAAATGCTATAAGATTTGTTAAACTAGAAATCACTTTATTCATATGAAAAGATTGTTAATTACAATATTACACTCTTGCTATCGAGCATAATCCTAAAAATCTCCCACTTACTCTATAGAAAATGTGTCTTATCTCTCATCCCCATGTTCTCTAGATGCCCATCAAAACTCTTTTGAGGAAGAGCCTTTGTAAAGGGATCCGTTTGATTTTCTGCTGACGCGATCTTGGTAATCGTCACGTCACCCCTATGCACAATTTCCCTTAAAAGGTGATACTTTCTTTCAATGTGCTTCCCTCTCTTATGACTTCTTGGTTCTCTCGAATTAGCCACTGCTCCGCTATTGTCACAATAGATAGTGATCTGCTTATTCGCATCAGGAACCACTTCCAAGTCAATCAGGAATTGGTGGAGCCAGACAGCCTCTTGAGCAGCCTCGCATGCAGCTACATACTCAGCTTTCATGGTGGAATCGGTAATACAAGATTGCTTGATACTCCTCCATATGACTGCCCCTCCTCCAATAGTAAACACAAATCCTGATGTTGATCTCCTGGAGTCAGAATCTGAATGAAAATCATAATTTGTATACCCAACGGGAATTAAATCCCCTCCAGAGTATACAAGCATATAATCTCTCGTTCTCCTAAGATACTTGAAAATATGCTTGACTGCCGTCCAGTGATCAGGACCAGGCTTCGATTGAAACCTGCTAACTATGCCCACAACAAAACGAATATCTGGTCTAGTACAGAGCATTGCATACATTAGACTTCAAACTGCCGAAGCATATGGAATCCTTCTCATGAATTGCTCTTCATGCTCATTCTTAGGAATTTGTTCCTTAAAAAGTTTGATTCCATGTCTGAAAGGTAACATACCTTTCTTGGAATCTTGCAAGGAAAACCTAGACAAGATTTTATCTATGTATGAAGGTTGGGATAATGCAATTATT
Organism: Dipteronia dyeriana; assembly: GCA_032871835.1. NCBI lineage: Eukaryota > Viridiplantae > Streptophyta > Magnoliopsida > Sapindales > Sapindaceae > Dipteronia > Dipteronia dyeriana. Next base: position 26,713,650 of record CM065298.1, on the reverse strand, counting down.
CTATTCTTTCTATCCTTATTACTTGGATACCAAGAATATAACTTGCTTCTCCTAAGTCCTTCATATCAAATTGTTTTGCTAACCAGTCTTTTATTGATGTCAATACACCTACATCGTTTCCGATGAGTAGTATATCATCAACGTAAAGAACTAGGAAAACCAACTTGTCGCCTTTAATCTTTTTATATACACAAGGTTCATCAAGGTTTTGAATAAATCCAAAACCTTTTACAGCTTGATCGAACTTTATGTTCCAAGATTTGGATGCTTGCTTCAATCCATATATGGATCTTTACAACTTACATACCCTTTCCTCTTGCCCTTTTCAATGAATCCTTCTGGTTGCATCATATAGATGCTTTCGTCAAGACTTCCATTAAGGAAAGTTGTCTTGACGTCCATTTGCCAAATCGCTAGGTCTAAAGATGCCGCAATGGATAAGAGTATCCTAATGGATTTAAGTATGGCCATAGAAGAGAAGGTTTCTTCATAATCGATACCTTCCTTCTGTATATAACATTTAGCTACCAATCTTGCTTTAAAGGTTTCCACCTTACCATCCATTCCTCTTTTCCTCTTGTATAACCACTTGCACCCGATGGGTTTTATCCCTTTAGGTAAGTCTACAAGATACCAGACTTTGTTTTTGAACATTGATTCAATTTTGGATTGCATTGCCTTTTGCCAATGGCGACAATCAACATCTTCTATTGCTTCCTTGTACGTATAAGGATCATCGTCGTCCGAAATATTCTCTACAGATTCTCCTAGACCGATGTATCTCTCAGGTTGTCTAACAACCCTCTCACTACGACGAGGTATGGTAGATTGTTGATCTTGTATTGGTACGGAACTTACAATTGGGCTTGGTTACGAAACCTCTTGTGGAATTGTATCTCCTAAAAGCTCATTTAGGGTAATTCTACTTTTAAGCACAAAATTATTCATATAGTCCTCTTCTAGAAATTTGGCATTTATCGAAACAAATACTTTAAGATCTAAAGGACTATAAAAATAATATCCTTTTGTTCCTTTTGGATACCCTACAAATATGCATGTTTCTGAACGGGACTTCATCTTTTCTGTCTTTCCTTTTAACACGTGTGCAGGACATCCAAATATCCTTAAGTGTTGTAAACTAGGCTTTCGCCCGGTCCACAACTCATGCGGTGTTTTATGAACTGACTTAGATGGTACATCGTTTAGAATATACATGGCAGTTTGTAAAGCATATCTCCAAAAAGAACTACGGAGCGTTGACTGACTCAACATAGACCTAACCATATCGAAAAGAGTTCAATTTCTTCTTTCTGCCACCCCATTTTGTTGAGGTGTGCATGGTGCAGAAAACTGAGAAATTATTCCATTATCAATAAGATATTACTGAAACTCACCAGATAGATATTCTCAACCACGATCGGACCTCAAGATTTTTATGCATTTCTCAAGCTAATTTTCTACTTCAGCTTTAAATGCTTTGAACATATCAAAAGCGTTGACTTATGTCTCATGAGATACACATAGCCAAATCTTGAGTGATCATCCGTGAAAGTGATGAAGTACTCATATCCACCTCTAGCTTGAATGCTCATAGGTCTACACACATCAGTGTGTATTAATCTTAAACATTCGATGGCTCTTGCGCCTTTGGTCGTAAACAACCTTTTGGTCATTTTACCTTCCAAACAAGATTCACAAGTTGGTAGATCATCAACCTTTAAGTCACTTAGAGGTCCGTCACATACCAATCTTTTAATCCTATTAAGGTTGATATGACCTAAGCGCAAATGTCATAGGTAGGTTTCTTCTTTTGATAATTTTACTCTTTTATGATTAAGTTCCGTTGATTCCGTGTCTAACAAGTGAGAGATATTTTCACACAAATAGAATAAACCGTTTTCCAATGTACCTTTGCAAATAGTTTTGTCATTCTTACTAATAATAAAAGTTTTATTAAAATTAACCGAATAACCAAATTTATTTAAACAAGAAAATTGAATTAAGTTCCTCTTGAATTGAGGTATATAGTAAACGTATATTAAATCTAAATGCCTATAAGAATCTAAACTAATTCTAATATCGTCCACTGAACTAGCAGACACCAACGCTCCATTGCCTAAACGCAAGTTGAATTCGTTCTCATTAAGCCTTATCCTTTCCTTGAACCCCTTGTAAGGAAAAACAAACATGATTATTGGCTCCGGAGTCTATGACCCAAGAATCCATAGAATCCGTCAAAAAACATGTTTCAAGATAATTAATATTACCTTCTTCCTTTTTGTCTTGAGACTTTGAGCAATTTCTTTTCCAATGTCCCTTTTCACCATAAAGGAAACACTTTCCTTTGAACTCGGTTACTTTCTTTGTCTCCTTCTTTGTGGGTCCTAGTTGCTTTTTCTTCTGTTGTTTCTTGACCTTCTTACGGGTCTTAACAGTAGCAACTTTACCTACGGTATGAATCTCTTGACCTTTGCTTTTCACAAGGATCTTTTCCCCGCTTTGAACATCTTGCATCAGGCCTTGTAAGGTGTATTCCTTATTATTCAAGGTGTAGTCCAACTTGAATTGTCAAAGGAATCTGACAGTGAGTTGGCAATCATGCCAATTTTGGTCTCACCATCTATCTCAGCACCATCCAGTTCGTCAATGTTGAGATGTGCTATGACTTTCATCATGTGATCTTTCACAGCCTGTCCAGGTTTCATCCTAAGATTCATAAAAACAGTCACTGCTTCTCTTTTAGTCATCCTAGACCTCATAGTAAACATCTCCTCTAGAGACATCATTATATCGGCAGCAGTATCCATTCCTTCATGTTACTGTTGCAACACATCGAAGATGGTGGCCATAATATAACATTTAGCCATCTCATTAGAAGACTCTCACTGCTGATACTCATCTCTTTGCTCCTGAGTAGATTCATTAGTAGGAGTAGATGGTTTAGGAGTAGATGGTTTAGGAGTGCACAAAACGAACTTATGCTTTTCGGATTGCAAAAAAAGCCCAATTTTCCTTTTCCATGTGACATAATTGTCACCAGTTAAAGTATTGTCTTTAAGGATGTTGATTAGGGATGGGGTCATGATTTCTGAACAATAAAAAAAATTATATAAGTAAATAATCATGATTAAGAGCTTTTGAATATTTATCTTGAATTAAATGAAATAATTCAATCGTAAAAATTCAACGGTGATCCAACACCCATAAATGTCACGCCACATTTGGAAGTTCGCAATATTTACAAGTTGGACTAGGTCCCACCTAATTGTTAACATAACAACCAACGTTTTCAATTTTAGCCTTGTGATTTTATTAACAAGAACTCTTGAGAGGATATTAATAAACTCACATTGAGTGTGTTACCAAGTTATCGACCTTCAATATAGTCCCTCACGAATATCCCTCCTTTGGGAGTAGATATCGTTTGGGCTAATTGTCTAGTCTATCATTGTAAGGAAGTATCTTGCTAAATTCTATTCATGAATACCTCTTGGGAGGTTATTTATGAAACATAAAGCTCAACTAACTTGGAGGCCGTAGGTGTTCCAAAACACCTTCTCCCACTCAATTGTTTAAGTCGTGTGATCGAATTCCAAAGAATGATTTACCAAGTTATCTAGATGTCAATTTAGATACTTAAACCATTCAATGCATGTTTATACCAAAAGAGATATAAGAGTGGCACTCCTATTCTATATGACATGTTATCAAACAATGACAAACATTGCAATATTTATAAAAATATAAATATCTACAATTTTGGTCAATCCTAGAAAAACAAGTAAATTACATATATCTTGAAATACAAGAACTCCTTTCTTGGCGAACAATTCTTCACGTGACCTTCGTCATTCGGACTCCCTCGGCTACCTCGCATGAGTGTGCGTACCCTTCGCCCTTACCCATGAGCGTGCGCATGCCACAAACCCATAAAGAGCTGCCATGCGCAGCCCATGGCTACCAAAAAGACTGCCGTGCGCAGCCCATCCCACAACAAACGTGGCTGCACATTCTTCGCACGCACGTTTGTTGTTACGGCTCATACGGTCCCAAACTTGTTCCGGTTGCTCCTAATTCTTCAAACCTTCGAGTTTTCGAAACTTTAATGTATTACAGAAGAATTTATATAATAAAATACTGAAGTTTTTTTTTATAACAAAAAAATAAAAAAAAACTTAGCAACTACCAAGAAGGAAATTATGGCGCTGATAGACCACCCTTCTTGTTACAATCCCAAAACAAAATTACATTGAAATTCTAGGACCAAAATTGAGCAATAACAAACCACATATAAAACATATATATAACCATACATTCCAATGTAAATATATATGCGAATACCTAGAGTGTCATCTCTTTCTAAAACATACATATATATAATAAAAGTAAAAGATTCACGAACACATACATCAATTAATCAAGGGTACAACTAGGCTCTGATACCAATTGAAGGGAAAAACGGGTTCAAAACGCAACGGAAGCGTGATAAAAACAAAATTAGCGTTTTCGTATAAAAAAAATCCATTTATGCAACCAGAACCGCAACCCTAGATTAATTGACGTATATAAAAGTATCGTACATTTTTCTCGTGATGATTGAACAAGCGCTGAATTGATTCCGTAAGATCTTCCAATCCAATCACGAACGTGAATCACCTTAGAGTGTGGGCTCCCTTACTTTATATTATATACCTGAGGATGGAGACAAAGCAAAATCTTTTCCTTGTTAGTTACAAATATCCTCCAAGAGAAAAATTCAAGAACGTCCGGTCACTTGTGTATTATCAATCAATTTGATTGAAACTGGCGTGAACCTTGATTCAACGTTGTACACAAAACCCTTTTGATGTAAAGGATATTAATATACTATCGAAAACAAAAATGTTCTCCTTTTTTCTCTACTTGGCCGAATTCACACACTATTGTTTAGAGATGATTGAATTTTGTCTAGAGTAAAATCAGATTTTTCTCCCTCAAAATTCCTATGATGGCCGAATTATTCACTAAGAAAAATAGGGCTGGCCGAAATTAACCTCTAATTGCCTTAGGGCTGGCCGCAATTCTCATACTCTTATATATAAAATCATAAATCATTTCCTAAGAAGGATTTACTTGGTTGGCAAGAATCCTTTCCTTAGGTGGATTTATTTGGTAGTTAAGAATCCTTATCTAAAAGGAAATCTAACTTCTCCTATAACCATATGTGTTGGCTGAATTTTATCTCTTTGAAATAGATTATGAGAGTTTATTCTTTCCTAAGAAAGATTACTTGATGGACAAGAATCCTATTCTTAGGTAGATTAACTTGGTGGTTAAGAATCCTTTACAAAAAAGAATTCTACCACTAAGTAGTTTTACTTGGTGACCAAGAATCTTTTTCCAAAAAGAATTATTTCCTACACCAAGACTCCTAATCCAACTCAATAATGTATTTATAACCATATTAAAGACTTCCTAATTTGATTTGATAAATAATTCCTTTTATTTATCTACTTATCAAATATATTCTTTAATATTAACTATACTACCAACGATAGTTTAGTTTTAGGAGACCATCTCCTACTTGGAAAAAGATTTTGACTTTTAATTAAATAATTAATTAATCAACAGATTAACTAATTTCTATTTAATTAAATAATAAAATAAAAATAATATATTTCAGCTATTCACAATAGCCTTTGCCGTCCATACCTAATATAAGGGCTAAATATATATATATATATATATTATTAAATCCATTGGACCTTAATAAAAAGTCCACATGTGAACTAGACCTATTCTTACAAAAAGAAACAAGTTTTCATGCCTTAATACAATTCTAGATGGACCCCTAAATTGGTCCGGTAGAATATATCAAGTGATCCATGCAAGTTCATGTGGATTGGGGATCTTGGCGGGTTATCTAAATTTAAGCTCCAATAGACACAACCCAATCACAATCAACAAATGATCCACTTAGGTCCAATCTATTTAATTTTAGTTCATTCCACTAAAGAACTAAAATTGAACTCTTAAATAAAGATAGAATAAGATGTTACTCATTCATACCCTAGACAACCTTATTGGGGAAAGTGTATCCTCGTGAAGAATACCAGTAATCGCCAAGAGCTCATAGACCGCCTATAGCTCTCATAGTTACCATATTTACTTATATGACCACATTTTGAACTTGGATATTTTGACTTGTCCAGAAGCCATGTTTCAATAGACACTTTTAAAAACTTAACGTTAAGATTTAATCTTCAATACCGCAAAACATCCATATGGTGGTATTCTACTCTCATTCAATAAATGGAGCCATGATGTCTATATCTATAAATGAAGTCCTCTATCGATTAACAAATGAATACCACCAAACTATCGAGGATAGACTATGCTATATAATCGTACTCATTGATAGCTCAAATGATAACACTTGCAACCATAAGTCCATCATTTATCTCAGGATTGAGATAGACTCTCCGATTGTCTTCAAATGAAAACTTTTATCCATTGACGGTTCTAGATAAAGTATTTCATTTTGATCCTATTCAATGCACCCAGTGCACTAGATTCCTTTGCCCAAAGACTCTACACTTTGATGATTTTAGACTCAACATAACACATTTGATCCCACTCAAATGCTAGCAAAAGAATCTACAACTTTGACAAGATAAAGGCGCCCAACCTTCTATCTTAAGTTGTGAATATTATTTAAGACTAACTAATAATTGTGTCTACCTCATACATATCTAGATGTATGAACAATTCTTCTTTTCTCATAGTCTTTTGACCTTACGATTATTTACTTTTGACAATTATAATAATTAAACTATAAATGCTATAAGATTTGTTAAACTAGAAATCACTTTATTCATATGAAAAGATTGTTAATTACAATATTACACTCTTGTTATCGAGCATATTCCTAACCGTGATGACATTTGTTTTTCTGTTTTTTTATATTTTCCACTTAAGCAATTAAAGTTAGTTGGAATGAAATCTTATGAACCCATATGCTGAAATACTGACCCACCTGCTAATGAAGTTGATATTATTTTTCACTTAAAATAGAAAACAACCCACTTGTTTATCTCAACTATATGGTGTTGAATTGGTGGAAAGAAATGTGAAAGAAATGATGAGAATCAAGATGAGTGTGTTCTTTAGCCAATTGGTGTAGTGTCTTAAAGAGGCCATTCAGTCTTGTAGAGAAAAAAATACTCAGATTTGTGAAGCATTGACAATTATGAAACTAAGTTTTTGTTTGTAACTAGGCAAACCCAATATTTTCTAACTGGTTGTTAATTGAACATTGACAATTATGAAACTAATTTTTCATTTTTTCAATGAATAGAAGAGGGGCCAGAAGCACGAACCCCGAGAAGAGGAGATTGTCTGTCTAACCTCAAAACTAGTATACAATTAGTGGGTAGAATGGAACCGATAAATAGGTGAATGTTCGGAATGAGTGATTTAGTGTAGAAAATTCAAGCCGGTGGGGTGATTTAGTGACTACGCCTAAATATATTCCAGTAATGTTGAGTATTGTAATTTTTACATTTCAATTTGTCACTAGTGTTTTTTCTACAAATTAATACAGAGTTTTTATTGTTTAGACATTATCGTCATATCATATAATATCTATATCATATAATGTTTAGGATTATAATCGTGTTGTTGCCTCAATTTCAATACATGAAAAATCTTTAGAGTAGATTTTTGTCATGTGTTAATTTGTTTTTTTTTGCCTTGAAGGAGTTGCAGCAAATCTGATAATTTTGGTGGATGGTGGCAGATTATTAACACACCAAAAATTTCCATTATTAACACACCAAATCTGTTAACAAATGACCTGCTTCATACAAAATGCAAAATCCTTAATAAATAATATGTTTCATCAATAAATAATCATCAACATTAGTTTCATCACAATTCCAAAACAAGTGTTTTCAACAAAATACAAAATCCTTACTAACAGTTCATGAAATATAATTTCAACATAGTTCATGAAATACAACTAAATTCATAACAATTTCAACATAATCCTTAATAACACAAACACGATTTTTCGGAAGTATTCTATTCGCTTGGGTGTCCGATGGGAAAAATGGCACTAGAATAGCTTTCTAACCAGGTGATTGTTTTGTAGAAATCATAACTGAAGTAGATAAATTTCTTTTTACAAAACCTACAAATTTCGTTGGTTATATTCCTGCATTTCAACCAATAAAAATCTCACATTTAGATGTCAGTTTATTAAACCAGTCATATATTAAACAAGTTGCAACCAATTAAACATATCAGGACAGCCTAATTAAACACATTGGGGCAACCCAATTAAACACACCAATGCAACCCCAATTAAACACACAAGGGCAAACCAAAATAAACACACCATGGGAAACCAAATTAAACACACAACGGTAAACCAATTAAACACACAACAGCAAACCAATTAAACACATCGGTACGACCCAATTAAACACACCAGGACGAACCAAATTAAACACACCATTGTACACTAAATTAAACACACCAGAGCTATCCAGTTAAACACACTGGAGCGAATCAAATTAAACACACCACTGCACACAAAATTAAACACACCAGGACAACCCAATTAAACACACAAACCAATTAAACACATTGAGGCAATTCAATTAAACACACCGCACTCAGTTAAACACACCAGAGCAAACCAAATTAAACACACCAGGACAAACAAATTAAATACACCACAGTTAATCAATTAAATACACCATGGTTAATTAATTAAATACATCGATGCAAACCATCTTCTTCAACCTAAATTCATCATCAAATCTACAAATGAAACAAATTAACATAGGGTTTCAAAATTATACCTCTAGAAGAAGGACCTGCATCATCTCGATTCATCATGAAATACGAAACTCAATCCGTGAAATACAAAGTCAAATCCGTGAAATAGGAAGCAAAATCAGAAGCTCCTATATGGTTTTGCTGTCATTACATAGAAAAATAAATGGGTTAGAAGAATGGTATAGATTGAACGAAGATTCTAGATGTGGGTTTTGATCCACAAATTTTCTATATACGGAAACAAGCAGATAAATTTTCCTGAAGGTTATCTCTTCTATTTGCATAAGATACATAAAGCATTATTATCATCAAGAACCCTCAATAGTTCAGTTAAACAAGAATACTAGCTTTGACAAATCAAAACATGTCTATTGAACCTGAATATTATTCATTCAGTAGCATACCAGTTAATTTTTACAGATTACAATGCGTCAATTTTAAAAATCTTATTTGATTCAGAATCAATCGAGCAAATTTAAAAAAAAAAAAATCCGAAAACTTTACACCATATATATTCTCCCAAAATTAATGTTTACTAAATTTGGCAATTTGGCATTTATCATTACATCTTCATGTGAAACAAATTAAAATAGGGTTTATAATACATACCTCCAGAATAAGGACTTGGAGAATCTAGATTCATCATAACAACCTAACCAAAAATCTGTGTAATACAAATCCCAATCCCTGAAATTCGAACCAAAAAATGAATCTCCTATATATGGGTTTTATGTGATTTACAGAGACAAAAAAAATGGCTTTACAGTTTTAACAATAGTAGAAATTGAAGTGAGATTTTTTATTTAATTGTATTTCGACGTCGGAGGGATGATGGATTTGTTTGTGGGTCCGGAAGATTGCCTTCCTGAATGGCCGGTGGGTTTAGATAGTTTTGTCTGTTCATATCAATTAAACAAACCAGTTGTCGTCAATTAAACACACCAGTTAAACAAGTAATCACAAACCTATTTTGAACACAACTAAACACACCAGGTCAACATAATTAAACACAAACATATTTCAAACACAATTTAATACACTGGTTTAACAAAATTAAACACATAAGTTAATCAGTTACACACAAACAAGTGCACCGGAGAAGAAGTTGAAGTTGTTGGAGAAGAAAATGGAGACAAACCAGTGGATGAAAACATGGAACATGAAAAAGAATTGAAGTTGTCAGAGAAGAAGATGGAGCCAAATAAGTGTTTAAAAACATGGAGATCAATTTAACCCACCATGGAAAATCAATTAAACACATCAGGCCAATCATATTAAATATACTACGGCCAATCAATTAAACACATCAGACCAATCCAATTAAACACACCAAAGCAGCAACAAGTGTAAATCAATTAAACACACCATGGTAAACAAATTAAACACACGAGGGCAACACCGGTTGTAAATCAATTAAACATACAAAGACAACCTAATTAAACACACAAGGGCAAACCAATTAAACACATCATGACAACCCAATTAAACACACTAAGGAAATACCATGTGTAAATCAATTAAACACACAATGAAAAATCAATTAAACACATCAGGACAACTAAATTAAACACACTATGGTAAATCAATTAAACACATCGAAGCAACCTAATAAACACATCGAGGCAACCCTCGTAATCAATTTACACACACCAGAACAAAACAAATTACATATTAGGGATAATAAATTAAATACACCAAGCGTAATAAATTAAACACACCACACTTTATCAACTAAACATACCAAAGTAATCCATCTCCTTCAACCTTAAATCATCATTACATCTGTATATGAAACAAATTAAAATAGGGTTTCTAATACATACTTCTAGAAGAAGGATCTGGAGCATCTCGCTTCATCCTAACAACCTAATTCAAATTCATGAAATACGAATCTCAATTGTTGAAATTCGAAGCAAAATCTAAATCTCCTATATGGGTTTTTTGTGCAGTACAGAGAAAAAAAATGGCTTTACAGTTTCAACAATAGTAGAGATTGAATAGAGAATTTTGAACTATATGTATTTCGGACATGAAAGGCCGGCGATTGAAGAAATTGAAGATCGAATGAGACAACAAAGAGAGAAAAAGCATGAGATGTAGAAATTGAAGAAGAGAAAACTCATGTGCAGAAATATTGCAGAAGAGAAAAAGCATGTGCAGTAGCTGCGGTTGAAGGAGAAATTGAAGATCAGAGAAAAAAAAAATGTAGACCGTGAAAAAGCAAAGAGAGAGAAATGAGATGTAGAAATTGACTTAATAACCTAATAAATGGAGAGAGAAGAGAAACTTTTAAGACAAAAAGGAAATAAATAAAACAAATAATAAATAAATGAAGGGTATTCAGTCTTTACAACCAATTGTTGGGTAAAAACAATAAAAACACTAATCTTGGGTAAAAACAATAAAAACACTAATCTTGGATAAAAACAATAAATCTCCTAATTTTTAGACTAAAAAGGGGTATTTCCTCATATATATATATATATATATATGTGTGTGTGTGTGTGTGTGTGTGTGTGTGTGTGTGTGTGTGTGTGTGTGTGTGTGTGTGTGTGTGTGTGTTACAATTATAATACATAACCACATCCATAGCAGAATCAAATAGTGTATCAATATATCAGACATTTAAAAAAAAATGAAATCAATTATAGGATTCTTGAAAGAAACATAATTATAATACTTAATTAGTATTTTTACTTCTAAAAATATGAGACGGTTAATATTTAAGTGATACATTATTTGATGTAATTATAACATTTTTATTTCGATGACTTTTAATTTGTTATTTTATTGTGTTCGGCCTTGCTTTTTAGTTATTATATTGATTTTTATAAGTATTTATTATTTACTAAAGAAAAAAAGTTAAGTATATATACATAGAGGATCGATGACTACATTTTTATAATTTACATTAGGCTCCTAAAATCTCAAGATCGATCATGATCCCTAGAAAGGTTGAGAAGGGCTACACAGCCATACTATTCCCGTTTCTCTGTTGCTATTTTTTTCTTCAGAAATCCCTGTTTTTTGAAAAACAAAATTGACCCTGTGGTATTAGATGTTAATGGAGAGATCTGTTACTTACATGGGTGTTAATGTAAAATAAGAAAACTTTTCCATCTAATTGTCTTTCACCCTAACCTCATGGATGTCGGTGTAATTTCCCCTAATTAATAAGTTAAATATGAAGCGATCGATGTGACTGAATTAAAGGGCCTGCATGCAGAAGCAGAATTGAGGTTGGTGGGCGTACAACATCGCCAACAATTTTGGAGTGCGCATGGGACTTCACATGGCAACCTCATGGCAACCTCTCAAGTCTCAAATCTCTTTATCCATCAACCCTTCAAAAGTATTCTTCCTCTTCTTTCAGAGTTCTCTCTCTATGAATCAAATAGTTTGCATAGTCTCAAATCTCTTTATCCATCAACCCTTCGAAAGTATTCTTCCTCTTCTTTCAAATTTCTCTCTCTATGAATCATATAGTTTGCATATCTAATCAAAATTATCACTATGCATCATGAACAGTTACTATTCTCATACTATTGTGGAACCACCCAAAAAAACTTATCCTCCTCCCCATTTACTTATTAATTTCACTGATGGGCGAAACCAAATTTTTTTTTGATGGACTGTGGATAATTTCTTATAATAAAGAAAAAACATTTTGATAACGAATCTTGACGGTACGAGAGATTTTATTAGTTAAAATAAAAAAGTATACTTATCAGGAAACATAATGAGTCTTACCCTCAAATACATATTTTAACCAAGAAAAAACACAAGAAAATAAAAAGGAAATACGCATGCAATGTAAATACAATACGATCCTACTAATTGTTGGGATTGTTTTTTTTTTTTTTTTTTCAATGATAGCTCTTTCTTGGAATATCAGGGGTTTAGGGAGAATGGAAAAGAGAAGGTGGTGAGAAATTCAGTTTTGAGAATTAGACCTATTTTTCTTTTCATCCAAGAATCAAAGTTGAATTACTTCGATTCTAGAATTATTAAGGCTTTGGAAGGTTTGCTTCTGTCTAAAGGTATTGGTGTGGAGGCCATTGGTTCGGCGGGTGGTGTTATTACCAGGGGCGGCCCTGGGGCAGGGCACTTGGGGCGCTCGCCCCGGGCCCATCATGCTCAGGGCCCTTCAAGACATGATTTCAGTAATAAGGCCCAACTATATATGAAAAGGCTCGTCATGCCAGGGTGCTTCAAAACATGATTTCAATGAAAAAGCAGGGCCGGTATATTTGATTTTAATGAAGAGGTCCAATTGCCAAACATTGCCAAAAAAAAATTTAACTAAGAGTCCAATAACAAGTCATATAATTTTCCTATCTTTAGAATTCAGACAATAAAACCTAAATTTGTCTAGGGTTTTATACTTTCATTCTTTCAATGCCGATATCTTCTTCAGATCTTCTCCAACAAAGACAAAAAAACGGCATAACTGATTTCTCTTGCTTTCTCTCTCAAATCTCAACTGTGAAGCTCTCGTTTCTCTCTCTTTCTTTGTCAACTCTCGGCTCTCAGTCTCTCAAGTATCAACAATCATTGAATCAATTATCCAGATCTCGATTTTAATTAGGTAATTTTCTTTTATTTTTGCTTTTGTTTTTTGTTACAACTTGTAATCTTATAATATGTATTTCTAGAATTCTGTTTAATCTTCTTTAGTCTTTGATTGTTTTTCTCTTATTTATTGTTTAGCTTTTGTTAATTTGATTGTGTTTACTTTTCTTTGTTTGTAGGTTATTTTTAAATTTTAATGACTTAAAAATTGATGCTATTGGTTAGTTTATTGGATATTTGGATCTATCCTACGATCTTACCATAACTTATCAGTTCTCAAAAGTCAAAAATAAATAAAAATTATGTTGTTTTGATTTGAAAAGCGTATATGATATATCATATATGTATATTAGTATATAACTATATATCAGTATATGTATACTAGTATATATCAGAATATTGTTTAATTGCTATTTTATATGTCAGTATAGTGTTTTTTCCTTATTTTGTTTTGATATTGGAATTTAGAAGAAGACATTTCAAATGATGTTTTGATACTCTTTAATGTGTTGTGATTTTATGTTGTAGGACATTTCAATCAATATTATTACTGATTTTGGAACTTTGCAAATGCTTGAGTTGTATATCTATATTGAGTGGTGTTGTTGTTACTCATGTGCCCAGATTAACATATCAAACTGCACATGGTCTTGCTAAATTTGTCTTGGGCTGCTTTGAATATAATTTTTGGGTAGAAGAATACCCCGGAGGAATTATCAACGCAAACTTGTCTGATTAGCTTTTTTCTTTTCTCAGTTTTATGTTTGTGTTGTTTTTGTCAAAAGAAAAAAAATAGTTGTATATCATTGACATTAATAAATAATTTAGTACTTCTAATGAATCTTTCATTTTTTTGATATTATCTATCTATAATGAAATTATCATTTTTGGGTTAAATACATAAAAACATATATATTTGTACATATATTGAAAAACTATGACTATGTATAAGGGGCCCATTTTTTTGATTTCGCCCAAGGGCCTTGGAATGGTCAGGAACGGCACTGGTTATTACTCTATGGAATGATGAGTTTTTTGAAGCTAGATCGTGCATTCATAACAACGGGTGTATCATTATTTCAGGTGTCTTGTCAAAAATAAGAAAATAAGTTGTTCTTTGCAACCTATATGTGGTTAATCTTGAAAGCGAGAGGGTGAAGTTGTGGAACTTTATTTTGTCGGCTCAAGTCTCTTTACCAGGGACATGGATTATAGGGGGAGACTTAAATTCTGTCTTTGAGACATACGAAAGGAAATGTGGGTTTAGTAGTGTATCATCCATGAGAAATTTCAAGGCATTTGCGGATGCTGCTAACGTTGTTGATATTCCGATACAAGGTGTGGCATTTACTTAGTCTAACAGCAGAGCATATGAGTCATGGGCTAGACTCGATCATTTCTTATGCAATCCTCTATTCCTTTCATGGTTCCCAAAGTTGTCTCAGAAGGGTCTTAGCATAAGTTTATTGGATCACAATTCTATTGTTATTGGAGAACCATGCTTGGATTGGGGTCCAAAACCTTTTCGTTTTTCAACGGATGGTTGGAAAATAGGAAGTTGATAGAGGGCCCGAGTGCTTGTTTGGAAAATTGCAAGGGTAATGGGGCGGTGGGCTGGAAAATTTTGAAAAAAATGAAAGGTGAAAAATTACACTTCAAAAATCCTGTAAGGGAGAGTCTTTCTATGGGCAGTCAGATAAAAACTTTGGAGAAGGAGTTGGTTATGATCGAAAACAAAACAGTGTCGCAAGGATGGTTGGAAACACTAAGAAAAGAAAGGATGGACTGTTTAGCAAAGCTTTGGAAATTTATTCGAATAGAGGAAAAGAAGTGGAAACAGTCTTCTAGGATCCGTTGGTTGAAGGAGGGAGATAGAAATTCTAAACTTTTCCAGACATGTTCTAAGGTTAGAAGGAAATCAAATTTTATTAATGATTTGATTATTTTAGGTAATCGATGCAGTTGGCCAAAAGAAGTTAGAGAAGGGGTGTTTTCTTTTTTAAAACAAAATTTATTAAATCAACTATCCCTTCCCTCCAACCAGAATGAGACATTGTCCCCAATGTTATTAGAAAGAGGTAAAGTTTAGAAGATATCATCTGAACAACTTGAAAGACAACAAAATCCTACAAAA
Source organism: Dipteronia dyeriana (assembly GCA_032871835.1). NCBI lineage: Eukaryota > Viridiplantae > Streptophyta > Magnoliopsida > Sapindales > Sapindaceae > Dipteronia > Dipteronia dyeriana. The sequence goes on along the minus strand of CM065298.1, from coordinate 26,698,121 downwards.
CAACAGAAGAAATACAAAATATAGAAAAATAAAATGCATAAAAACCATGGGACAATAAAAAACTGAGATTCAGATCAATTCTGCATTATTTGTTCTCATCAAAAATCAAAAGTAAACAACAATAATTATAAAAGACATAAAATACGGAAGGAAAAAGATAATAAAAGCAAAAGGATATTTACTAGTAGTTGTGATTGTGGCTCACATCTTCCTCTGGTTTTACGTCCAGAAACAGATTCAACGCCCTCTTTGAGTCATGGTTATGCTTCTCATCCAATTTTCTTATAAATTGGTAAACAGAGTCTTTTAAAGTCAGATTCCCAAGACTATATTGTGCATGTTCTTTTTTAAATTGTGGCCATAATCGGTCAATTGTCATTTGCACATATCCACTAGGATGTGCATCAAGAGCCATTAGGATATTATCCAGTGACTCCCTACGCAAACCATGTCTAATGAATAAAATTTTATCTTCCCGATTATTAGACACCATTCCTAAAGAACGACAACGTGTGTTGCAAGTTGTACGTGCACATTTGTGACAAGTAACCCCTAACTTCTTAGCTCATCATTTTTTTGCAAGGTTACTTCTTCCAAAACCAGGCATGTAAGATATAAATGAATCAGCAGACTCACCTGCTAGACGTACCTTAGCTTCGATCAACCAGTGAATTTCAACAGGAATGTTGTTTATCATCAGTAAGCGTAATCTTTCGGAACGTGCTTTGTAAATCTTTTTCAAAGCATTTTGGGGCAACGATGGAAAATGTTTTCGCAGGTTTGTGAAAATTTCATCCATGCCTTATTTTGGGGATCAGTTATTTGGGAAACTGAATTAAACCGACTGGAATTATCACGGAGTACCGTTATCTGCCACTTAACCGGGGTTATATAGCAAAACACATCATGCAAAAATTGAACCTAGAAATTAATCCTGCAAAAATTCAAAACATAAAAGCAAACAAAAACAAAAATAATAATTGCAAACACAAATAAAGTCAAAAGTAAAAGATTAGTTTACTCACCTTTGTAACATGGGTCAGAAAGGACGGCATATTCGTTTTGAAAATCTGTATTTTCTAAGAATGGTTTCACACGTTGTCCATTTACTTTAAACACATTACCATTCCTATGATTCTCAATGTCAAGGGCACCATATAGATACACGTGTTTCACAACAAATGGACCACTCCATTTTGATTTCAATTTGCTAGGAAATAAATGAAGTTGAGAATTATAAAGAAAAACCTTTTGACCAACTTCAAATGATCTTCTTAAAATTCGTCTGTCATGAAAGTTTTTAGATTTTTCTTTAAGAATTTTTGCATTTTCGTACGCATCATTTCTTAATTCTTCAAGTTCATTTAATTGCAACTTGCGCAATTTACCAGCATCATTTAAGTTAGAATTGAAAGCTTTAATGGCCCAATATGCTTTTTCCTCAAGTTCAACAGGTAAGTGGCAAGGTTTTCCATAAACTAAACGATAAGGAGACATACCCAAAGATGTTTTGAATGCAGTACGGCAAGCCCAAAGTGCATCATTTAGTCTAAAAGACCAATCTTTTCGATCAGGGTTAACCGTTTTTTGCAAGATATGTTTTATCTCCCTATTTGCTAACTCAACTTGACCACTTGTTTGAGGGTTGTATGGTGTGGCAATTTTGTGTGTGACTCCATATTTCTTCATTAAGGACTCAAAAGGTTTGTTACAAAAGTGTTTGCCTCCATCACTGATAATGGCTCGAGGGATAAATAGACTTAAAAGATTTTCCTTTAAAAACTTGATCACTGTTTTGTGATCATTATTTCTACAAGGAATTGCCTCAACCCATTTTGACACATAATCAACGGCAACTAAAATGTACAAAAATCAAAATGACTGTGGAAATGGACCCATAAAATCAATTCCCCAACAATCAAATATTTCAATGACAATAATGGGATTTAAAGGCATCATGTTTCGTTTGGAAATTGATCCTAGCTTTTGACGATTTTCACAGGTTTTACATAATGCATGTGCGTCTCTAAACAAGGTGGGCCAATAAAATCCACACTGTAAGATTTTTACAGCCGTTTTCTTTGACTAAAAATAACCACCACATGCTTCAGAATGACAAAATTCAATGACACTACTTACCTCATTGCCTGGAATACACCGTCGAACAATTTGATCAGGACAATACTTGATTAAGTACGGGTCATCCCAGTAAAAATGTTTTACCTCGGTTAGAAATTTCTTTTTGTCCAGTGCATTCCAATCGAGTGGCATCATTCCTGTTGCAAGATAATTAACAATGTCAGCATACCAAAGCAAAGTTGTGATAGAGAATAAAAGATCATCAGGAAAAGAATCATTGATGGGTGCTTTTTCTTCTGGCTCGTCATCTTTAAGTTCCAATTCTTCAAAATCTAAAATGTCTCCTTTTTCTTCGGCAACCTGCAAACAATTATCAAGATATGAATGCATGTTTGACTCAGATGAATTGATCAAACAACTTTCAGATGAGTTAAAGGAATCCTTTTGAACATGATCTTCAACAATGGTTTCAATAATGTCTACATCTTCATCTTCATTTTCATCATCAAATGGTTCCTTAGACATGTTGAAAACATTAAGCTTAATTTCCATATTTCCAAAAAACATGTTCATTATTTCATTCCTGCAATTAATCAAGGCATTAGCAATAGCCAAAAATGGTCGGCCCAATATAACAGGAATTAATTTGTGCTTATTAACAACAGGTTGTGTTTCCAAGACAATAAAATATACTGGGTAGATAAATTTATCGACTTGTACTAACACATCTTCCACTATTCCTTTTGGTATTTTAATTGATATATCAACAAGACAAAGTGTGGTTGAAGTCAGTTTTAAGTCGCCGATAAAATGAGTATGGGAGCAAATTTACACTAGCACCTAGGTCAAGTAAAACATGCTCAATTTTACAGTTACCAATTAAGCATGAAATAGTGGGACAGCCAGGATCTTTATATTTCAAAACATTTTTGTTGCAAAGAATGAAACTTACATGTTCAACCATAAAGGATTTTTTTCTTACCTGATGCTTCCTTTTCACAGTGCACAAACCCTTCAAAAATTTGACCTAAGAAGGTACCTGTTTTATTACGTCCAATAAAGGGATATTGATCTTCACCTGTTTGAAGATTTCAAAAATCTCTAGGGAATGTTTCGATTTCTGTGAATTTTTAAGAGCCTGAGGATATGGGAGTGTAGGTGGGGATTCAATTATTTCTTCATCAACAGTGGTTTCATCAACCCCTTCCTTACCCTTGGAAAGTGACTCATCATCATTTTTACCAGATTCAAGAATAGGTTTTTCGATGACCTTACCACTACGAAGAGTGATAATTGATTTGACTTGATCTGGGCGTTGGTTATTATCATAGGAACTTGACTGACTCTTGGGATTTGGTTGTGGTTGAGATGGAAACTTACATTTTTCGTGTGTGGTGAGTGTAGAAGCAATCTTTGCCAAAGTATCTTTAACATCTATCAAGGTTTGTGCAGTTTGGCAGTTAATGGATTCTTGTTTCTCAATGAATGAGTGCAAAGTGTCTTCAAGGTTTTTCCTAGATGGTGGGACATAAGGTGCATAACCTTGTGGGTTTTGGAAATTCTGGTGTGTTTGTGGATGTGATGGACCTGGTGGTTGTGAAGACTGGGCTTGATTATTGTTCCTCCAATTAAAGTTTGGATGATTTCTCCAACCAGGATTGTAGGTTTGTGAGTATGGGTTGGAATTTGGCTTGTTAAAAGTGTGCAAAACATTGGCTTGTTCATGAAGGCAATCTTTTATGCCTGGAAAAGTTGGGCAACTATGAGTGATATGATCATCAAAATCACATACATGGCATGCGATTTCTTGTATAGATTTTACATGTTCACTCTTTTTCGTTTCTAAAGCTTCAACTTTCCTAGCTAGAGATGCGAATCCAGCTAGAAGGTCATGATCTTCCCTAAGATTATAAATGCCTCCACTAGATGAAGATGTTTGTGGTTTTCTCATGGACTCATAGGAACCAATGGTGTCCCAATTTTGAGCATTTTCAGCGATGTGGTCAAGATAGTCAAGTGCTTCTTCGGGATTTATGTCACTGAACTCCCCATTACACATCATTTCAATGACTTGTCTACTTTGGGGTGTGAGTCCCTCATAGAAATGTGACATTATCCTCCATGTTTCAAAACCGTGATGTGGACAGATATTAAACAACTCTTTGAACCTATCTCAACATTGGTAAAGTGTTTCCCCAGGTTTTTGGGCAAATGATGTGATTTGCCTCTTAAGAGAGTTTGTTCTATGAGGTGGGAAAAATTTCTTTAAGAACTGTTGTTGCATGTCATTCCAAGTTTGGATTGATCCTGACCTAAGGTTTTATAACCAAGTTTTAGCTTTATCTTTTAAGGAAAAAAGGGAAAAACTTAAGCCTGATTATATCCATGCTAACATTTTGGTCAGTGCAAGTGTTACAGACTTCCTCAAACTCCCTAAGATGCAAATATGGGTTTTCAGATTCAAGACCGTGAAAATTGGGTAAAAGTTGAATGATTCCCTGTTTAAAATTAAAGTGTGTTGCATTTTGTGGGAAAGCTATGCATGAAGGTGCTCCAGTGCGTGTGGGGTTCATGTAGTCTCTAAGAGTTCTAGGTGGATTTGGGTTAATGTGTTGGTCATGGTCAACATAAGGCGGATGGTTGCTGTGTTGAGATATGTTTTCAAGAGTGTCTAAAAGGTTCTCGGCTTGGTTTCCTGTTGGATTTCTATGTAGGTTTTCAGCCATGTTGTTGGTGAATATGGGTGATTGTGATCTCCTAATTAATCTACCACTAGATGTTCGAGACCAACGTCTCATGCAAATTTAATGAGGGTTAATAGAGGTGAAATACACAAAAATGAAGAAATAAGAGATAAAAAAAAAGATAAAAATAACAAGATGCAAAATTCTAGGGATGTAAATGCAAATATGCACAAGTATTGGGGTAAAAGTGTAAATAATTATAAATATAAGGACAAAAGAGAAAATGTGATAATTACAGAGACTGATATGAAAAAATGAAAAATAAAATGACCTATATGCAAATACAAACTAGATCTAAGCTAAAATGCAAATAAAAAAATTGAAGAACTAAAATGTAAAAATGTGATTAATGATTACAAGTGCTTTTTTTTTCAAGTGGATGAAGTTTATGATTGAGATGAGTGAAGCAAAATGAATACAGAACAAGAACAAAGAAGATAGAAAAAAAAATAGCAAAACTAAAATAAAATTAAAAAGAAATTACTTCTACAAAGAAAATACGGACTTATCTCCCCGGCAACGGCGCCAAGAACAGTGAGATTATCCCCTCTGAGTCAAGAACAGCGGCGCCAAGAAAATGCTAGACAATATCTGCCTATCTACAGTGAGTCAAAAACTCTACAAAGATCAGAGAGGAGAAAACATAAAAAAAATGAACTTACCATAATTTGACTCACTGTAGACAGACAGATATTGTCTAGCACAGTGAGTACTTTTACCCACATCTATTAGAGAGTGGTCAGTGGAGTGGAATACCATCCCATTAATCTGAACTAAATATTAATAATTTGATCATATTTGAATTATCAACAGTGGATCCCTTAGCCCCAGTATTAATTTTAATTGATTTACATTTTATAACAAGCTTAGTAATTAATCTAGATAATTAATTCTACAAGGACAAGTGAACAACCTCCCTGTGGTTCAACCCGGTCTTACCGGTTAATTTATTACTATGACACTCTTATACTTGGGAGTATGAACACTTCTGTTAATAGGGAAATTTGGTCAGGGGTCAAAGAGAAATTTTCCACCCTCAATCGACAATCATGAAGCCCAGTAAGACCGTAAAGCCACCCCGCAAGAGCAGGGAAGGCCGGTTTGGCTTCAAAGTTACCAGAAGACAAGCCAAGCGCGACAGGGACGAGCCCCCACAAGAGCACTGGAACCCGAGCTTCTCCAGGCCATAAATCGGGGAACCTCGGCTCTAAGGTCAAGCTCCACAACCGCCCCGTAAATGTCAGGGGAAGTCTCCCAGCTCAAGAGACATTTGAAAGAAGCCCGCCAACCTATCCAGAAGCCCGTTGTCCTTGCTGGGTATAAAGGGGGAATCACGCCTAAGTCTGCATTACCCCAGCTACCTTCCAGGAAGGTCTATAAGAACACCTCAGGCCCCCACGGGTCAAGGAAAATACATCTTAAGCTTCCAGGAATAGAGCCAGAGCAGGGGTCTACCTCGCTCTATGGGACAATAGGCTGCTGGCAGGATGACCTCCATGAAGATTCATGGCACGAGTGCACAAGGGATCGTTTCTACGAAATGTTCACATGTACGTCAAGAGTATAATTCAAATAAGGAAACAAACTTATCTTCGTCAACTATATCATCAAATCCGGAAACAATTCAAATTCAAATGACAAATCCCGCCCGATAAGGAGGGAACGGATTCATGAGATTACTGTAGAGTATTCGCCAACTGAAACCTACTTGGACGATATATATATATGTGAAGCCAAGCATGGTATAAAGGGAGAGATAGAAGAAAAAGAAAGGGAAGAGCCAATATAGATCAAGCGACATACATAAAATCATAAACAACAGATATACACATATAAGGAAGACCTAAATTCTGACTTCAGAACATGGTCACCTTCTTCTCCACTATTCGACAGGTACCGATCTGCCACCACCCTACTCCTCCGAGAGATTGTGAGCAAACAAGAGAGTTATTTGTATTTTAAAGTAGTATATCAATAATACAGCTCCCATTTATTGTTATTACCTCTCGTCTCTCTCTCAAACAGGTCGGGAACCAACGGTACCGACCCCGGCCACCGCTTTCGTGGTAGTGATCTCGAGGGTGTTAAAAGGAATTTCTCACCTCGAGCAAGTTTCCCGTCAATAACCTCTTTAGGACATGTCAAAGTTATGAGTTGTATGTTGGAAAAGGCTAAAGATTTTGGTTTGTTTAGAGGAGCAGGTTTTGGTATTTATTTTGCTCATATTACCTATTTAAAGTTAACAGATGATACAATATTGTTTTTAGAACCAAAGGTAGAGTGTCTCTTAAATGCTAGAAGAATCTTGAGATGTTTTGAGATAATCTCTGGTTTGAAGATCAATTTCCATAAATCGTGCCTTGATAGGGTGGGCAAGAAACGTCCTACAGAGGATGATTGGGCTTCAATTTTTAAGTGTATTTTGTCTTCTCTTCCGGTCACCTATTTAGGCCTTCCTCTTGAAGGGAATTCTAGTAGGAAAATTTTTTGGGACTCTGTTGTTAACAAAGTTGAGCTTAGGCTTGCTCCTTGGAAGAGAGCTTTTATTTCCAAAGGTGGAAAATTAGTTTTAATTAAGGCAATCCTTTCTAGTTTACCGTCCCATTTCATGTTAGTTTTATCGATTCCGACGGTGGTTGCGAAAAAAAATATAAAAGCTACAGAGGATTTTTTTTTTTTGGAACGACGGTGTTACAAAGAAGAAATTGCCTTTAGTAGATTGGAAATCAATTTGTAAAAGCAAGCGTCAAGGACGTCTAAGAATTGGGAGGATGAGAGATAAGGGCGTGAGTCTTTTGTCTAAGTGGATATGGAGGTTTGGGAGGGATGATCGTAGTCTATGGAAGAACGTAATATGTGCCAAATACGGTTATGGTCACAATTATTTGCTTTGGAATTTTAATTTGGTAATGCATGGCTCTCCGTTTGTAAAGGAAATTAGCCGCTTTTTAGAGGAAGGTCACATAGCCTACGATATTGTTAGAAAGGGTTTCAAGGTGGTGGTTGGCAATGGCATAAGAGTTCAATTGTGGGAGGATTTGTGTTGGGACGATGTTCCGCTTAAACAAGCTTTTCCTAGAATTTTTGCATTGTCAAAATCCAAAGTTGGTTTGTTGGTTGATTTCAGAAAGTGGGAAAATGATAGGTGGGTGTGGGAAGTAAAGCTTAGGAGGCCGTTGTTTGATTGGGAGATTGAGCAATGGAAGTGCTTTATGTTGATGCTAGAAACCTTTACTGTTAGGCCGAATATCGATGATGCGGTGGCATTGTCTTTTTGTCCGAATGGCCTTTTCACTGTAAGCTCTTTCAGGAGATGTTTGGAAGATAACAATAGTGTGTTTTCTCCTCATGCTGCCTTTATTTGACAAGGTTTTTGCCCTCCAAAGATGGAGTTATTCATTTGGCAATTGTTGAAAGGAAGAACTTTGGTGAAAGAGGTCTTGAGTAGGTTCGGTTTTGGTCAACAAATGAGTTTGGATTGTTCTATTTGTGGTACCGGTCAGGAATCTACCAATCACTTGTTTCTTATATGTAATTGGTCTAGTAGAATATGGAGACATTGTATGGGATGGTGGGGTGTTGAGACTTGCTATAATTCTTCTTTGGGTGAGTGGTTCAATGGTTGGAATGGATTATATCCATCGCGTTCGAGAAAGAGAGTTTGGAACACTTTGTTTGTGGCTGTTTTGTGGACAATATGGGTTACTAGTAATGAGGTGGTTTTTCGTGGTTTGCAGGCGTGAATTTGTTCTGCTTTGGACATGATTAAGTTTCGCCTTGCTTTATGGTTCAAACATTATGATGTGGGCTCGGATATTGATTTAACTTTGCTTATATTGGATTTAAAAGATAGGTGTGACGATTTCAAGCGTACAAAGTCAACTAGGTGTAGTGGGTGGAAGCCCCCTTCCGATATGGATTTGAGTTTTTTCGTTGACGGCTCTGTAAGGGGCAATCCGGCTGAAGCTGGTATTGGTGGCGTTCTTAGAGATTCCAATGGAAAAGTCCTATGTTTGTTTTCGTTTTACATTGGAATTATGGATCTTATCTCGGCCGAAGTCTTTGCTATTCATAGAGCTTGCCAGATTGTGGCATCAAATCTTCCCATCCTTCATCGCAAAATCACCATTTTTAATGATTCAAGTTCTGTTGTGTCTTGGATTAACGGTGACGATTTTGGTAATTTCATTCTGGTGGGCTTGATCCACGATATCCGTCAGTTTAAGATCTCTTTGGCAAATGTTGATTTCAAGTTCACACCCAGGGTGTCCAATTCTTTGGCTGACAGTCTTGCTAAAAGGGGGTCCGGTGGTTTTGGCGATAGGTTGGAATGGGGTAGTGGCTGAACTTTTTGTTGCAGCTGTTGTGTTTTCAGGGGTGTTATGTTTATCCTCTCTTGTTGCTGTCTTCTTTTTCGGGAGTCTTTAAGCTTGTCGTTTACTTTTTTCTACTTGTCTTTCGGCTTGGCTTTTTTGGAGGTGTTGTTTTTGTTTTTGGTTTGGGGTTTTCTTGCTCCCCTGTTTTGTTTGCTCTCCCCAGCTTTCAGGGTTTTTCGGTAATAAATTGGCTGTTTCAAACCAAAAAAAAAAATTACTTCTGAGGCTTCAAAGAAACAAAAACATCTATTACTAAATCCGAATTAATTGTAAAAAACAAGTTCTCTTTCATCATAAACAACCATACAATTCTCAAGAAATTTGTCATCCACCTTGTTGCGCAAAGATGTTTTAATAAGTTTCATAACCGAAAATAAAACTTAATTTTACAATTAATTTTATAGCATAAACTTTAAAATAAAAATAAAAATAAAACTTACGATTTTCTCATACCGATGCCTCCATACCTCCACAAATCTAAAAACTATAAAAACTCATAAAATTGAAATTATTGGAGATTTGGAGATTAATTTATACGGTAAATCTATTGTTTTTGGTTTGTTGTTAAGGGATTAAAATTTCCCGATTTGATTTTTGTGTTAGTAAAGGGTTTAAATTTCTCAATTTAATCTTTCACTTAGTTAAGGAAATACAATGGGTTTTAATGTATTTGATATATATTTTTCCAAGTTATTGGGTTATTATTAAGAAAAAGAAAAATATGGTAAATTAAGTATGAATATGAATTTGACTGGAATATACTTAGAATTAAAAAGATGTATTTAAAACTATTATAAAAAAATCCCAAAAAGCTAGGGTGGGCTAGCCATCCATAATTAGGCCTCTGAATTTACACCCAATAAGACTACGAGTATAGTTCATTTTAATTTTTACATTCTTTTTATTGATTTTTTTTGGTCAACAGTTTTGTTATGAAACAACATTTCTCTAAACTCATGAATTCTTTTTTTTTTCCTGTATACGCACAATATTACTTGATTTCACAATTTTGAAAGAATACTACGTACGTTGAGTGTACTTTTTCTTTGTAATTGATCTTGGATATATCAAATTTTAGATTTTCTATTGAATTAGTTTTAGGATTTTTCAAACAATATTTCATTACAATATGATGGATTTAGGGATAAGGATTTATTATAATTAATTGTACAATGAATCGAATGGGTGAACAATTTGCGAATTGGGGTTTATGATAATTAACCAAAAAATGAATGAGGGAAGAAAATAATCTTATCTTATTTTTTATTTAAATTATATTGCAATTTTATTTATACTTTTTAAGAAATATTGGACAGTCCAATGTTGCTTCATTGTGAAGAGAACTCATTCATCTTGGGAATATCCCAAGGTGAATGAGTTTTAACGGATAGTGTGATATGATTCGTTTACTCTTTTTTTTTTTTCATTTTTACAGGATTTCTTTTTTTAAATGAATACTTTTGAATCGGTTGATATTGAATTTAAAACCTTGAAGTTTTATACTTTTTAAGAAATATTGGACTATCCAATGTGACTTAATTGTAAAGAAAACTCATTCACCATGACCATATCCCCAGTTCAAATCAGTATGCCTGTAGATTGTATGTCTCTCTCTTTCTTTCTCTCTCTCATATCTCGCACCAGTGGGGCCTTCGCCGAAGACAGCACCACTGGGAGTAGCGCTGCCCAAGCACAGCTGCAGAACCATCAAGGTGACCCTTCTTAAATTACCGAAACATCCCATGATTTCCATCTTAAAAACAAGGTTTTGGAAGGGTCTTTCAGTATTTTTTGTTTAAAGAAAAAAAAAACAAGATTTCAAGTTTTTTATGTTTTTCTCCGACGTTTAACGTTTTTTGTAAGAATAAATAAAACAAAGTTGCAGGGGTATGTTCATAATTTTTTCTATGCACTAATTTTTTTAATGTGTTTATTAAGATTTGGATCCTCTCCTCACATAAATTGTCATCACATTGTCCTCAGACTCGTTCCAAAGGTGGACGCTCGCAAGTGTATGAGGCAGGAGTGTAATACAATAATAAGTGAAGTTCGTTCCTATGAAGATTGAGGAGTTGAATACCGAAATTAGTTGATTTAAATACTATTTGAACCATGATTAAAGAGTATGTGATTTTAGTAACTTCAACTAATCTAAATTAAACTACTAAGCAAATTTTAACGAAGATTGTAAAATGAACACAAGCGATTATCGAATGCAAATATATGATGAGAAATGCTAAGGCATAGAATCCACCTCACCCCCTTCTATCTCAAACTCTAGACTCACCAAAATACCCAAATTGTGCATATGTGAATTGTAGACCCGTGCACCAAATAATAATCTCTACGATCTCTCGAGTAATAAAAATTACTTCCAAACATACCTAAAACATATCCCTCGATGAGCCTAGAACATATGCATGAATTCATTAAGGACTTTGGTGTATCTCTACCTTACTAGCCAAATATAAATGACATTCTGTCAAACACGTGGCATGCGTCACCTCTCGGTTCATAGCACACAACATATATCATTAACAAGTTGATCAATCTCATGAAAGCATTAAGAGTGCGTTTGGTATGCGGGAGGGGACGGGACAGGACAAGGTGAAACAGTTTGTTCTTATCCCACGTTTGGTGCGTCCTTAGCATGGGACAGGACGGGACAAGGTGGGACAAAAATCACAAAAACTTGTCTCACCTAAGACCCTATGACAACTTGTCCCATGACAAAGGACAAGTGTCAAAATGACCAATTTACCCTTTAAATTTTCAAACAATTACAATCATGTCCAATAAATTATATATTATATAATAATATATAATATTATATTACTAAATATAAAAATATAATAACACATAATATATATGATTTATAAATATTAATATATAAATTATAAAAAAATATATAATATAATATATTTAAGACAAATAATATATATATATAAAAATTAAATTATATATATATTATATTATGTGTTAATATTATATATATTAATAATACATATTAATATATATATATATATATATATTATAATATATTATAATTTATATAATAATATTTAATATATACATATAATATTATTATTACCTATACAATAATATATATATATATATATGATGTTATATAAATATATATATATATATATATATATATATATATATATATATATATTATATTTTCTATATTATATATCATATTATTATATATAATACATGTAATATTCTATAGAATATTAATATGTATATATTAAATATTAATAATAATATATATATATTAATATGTATTATTAATATATATATATATATATATATATATATATATTTATTTATATTTATATAACTCATAATATAATATATATATATATATATATATATATATTTATTTATTTATACATTATAATATATATATATATATATATATATTTTATAAATTATATTTTCTATATATACTAATATTTAATATTATATATCATATTATTATATATAATACATGTAATATTCTATATTAATATATAATAATATCAAATAATATATATATAATGTAATAATATGTTATAGATCATTATATATAATATTATTATTTATTAATATATATATTATTATAGTCTATGTTGTTATATATATAAGAATGGTACTCTGGTTACTTGAATCTCTTGTTCCTTCTTGTCTCAGCCATACCAAACGCATAACAGTACAGTTTATAGTTCTGTCCAGACCTTCCAAACACAACATAGAACAACATGTCCAGTCATGTAATGTCAAGTCCTGTCTCACCTTGTCATGTCCCATCTCCGTACCAAACGCACCCTAAAGATTCAAAAATATCCATACAAAACACAAGCATACATATATAGATAAAATATATAGTTTATATCATTAAATTAGGGGGTTTGGTTTCATCAAGCCTTAGCAAGGAACAATTATTTCATAGTACAAATAAGAGCCATACAAAACATATATAAAATCAAATACATGGCTCTACACAATAATGAAAGAGAAAGGGATTAAAGAAAACTATATGAGGAGTCTCCTCTTTGTCTTGTTTCTTCTTCTCCTTCAAGTAGTCTTCAGCTCTCTTTTGCCCAAAAATGTGAAATGTTGATGGATGTGAGGAATGGGTGTAGTAGATGTGTTGGATTTTAGGGAAATGTGGTGTCTTGGTAGTTTTCTTGGAAGTTAGTTTGATTATGTAAATGGAAGTTGAAAGGATGAGGTATTGTAAGAGTTTTTGGGTCAAGAGTGGTGATAGGTCTGAAAATAGTAATGGTATATATGTGGGAATGAATTGGATCATGGTTAAAAAGGTCATTTCCATGATTTTGAAACATTTTTTGGGCAAAGGGGCGACCTTAGGGCGACTTGGGATTTGGTCACCTTGAGGTCGCTTTTGGATATGGTGGAGGAGTCCAAACCTGAGAGGATAGCGACCTTGAGGCGATTTGAGGTCTGGTCGCCTTAAGGTCGCTTTTGCGTTTGTAGAGAGTTCTTGAGCCGAGAAGATATTGACCCTGGGACGACTTTTCTAAGGTCACTTTTGAGTCTGTCTCTGGCTACTTGCACATTTTCTACTCCACTTTAGCTCCTTCCAAGACCATTAAGCTCAAATTCCAAACTAGGCATGTACAACTTATTTAAATGAAAATTCAGTTTTACCCGAGAGACGAATACAATTTGATACCAAATTGGGACTACATTACATGTAAAAATGGAACAGTCATCCTCGCTTCCATAATCTATTATCACTTGTCTAATATAACAAATCAATACTCTATATTTTTCAGTTAATTTTTATACTTTTACTCTACTAACAGTAGAAATAATCATGACCATTGATTTATGTGAGGACAATAGATGAAATGATGAGAGAACCCAAATCTGTGTTTATTAACACTTAAACTTCTGGATGTGATTATTATTTTTATGTTTATTCTTGCATATTTTATGTGGTCATTTTCGACAATTCTCACTTAAGTTTTTAGGGTTGAAAGTATTGAAAATGATTTCTTAATTTGGTTTTCATAACATTTTTGACAACTTCTTTCTTCCATTTCCAACCACTTCTAGCCTTTGAAAATAAATTATTGGGAACTGATATTGTCATCCATAAATATGAATTATACACCCATATTTTATTAAAATAATTAATTACAAAAAGTACAAATTTACCAATTTGGATAAATTATTTTAATTAAAAATAATCTAAATACTATTTATGTACGTCCATTAATTGCACTCAGCATATCTTCAACTATATCTTTTTATTAAAAAAAACTCATGATAAACCCTAATTCTTTTTCAATTTGGAATATGCCACTGTATCAAGTACCCCGGCCTCATATAATTAGCAATATCATCTCATTCATCAGAAGCAAACTGTCAGGAAGTGTTAAGATCTTGGATTTTGTAGCCATTGCCGGAAAATCACTTCTCCACTTGCAGTAAAAAATGAGCGGGTTATGAGACGAAGTTGACTAGTTGAGGCACCCATATATGTTCCGTATTTCTGGGCTCATTTGGGACAATGAGATTGAAAATGAGTAAGAGAAGTTAGTTGCAATGGACATTGTAAAGTAGGGGTGGGCACTAAGTTTGGAACCGAACCGAAAAGGTGTTCGGTTCGTTGAATGAATTCGGTTTAAACCAGTTCAAAAAATGAAAAATCGAAAAAATCGGTTCAAACCGGTTTGAACCGATTAAACCCCTTATATAACTAAAAGAAAAAAACCCCAACACATTAACACACTTCTTCTCTTTCATCTTTTCTTCTCCTCCAAGTTCCTACGGTCGATTTCTCTACTTCTCTGAGTTCTCTCATCTCTTCCTTAACTCCTCCGCTACTCGTCTCCAATCTGATCATCTCCGATCTGCTCATTTTCGTTGTTCAACATCTCCGTTGTTCCTTCAAGAAGGTTTGTCAGTTGTTACTTTCTCTTCTTCTTTTTCTAATTTTATTCTTTTAATTTTCTTTTTGTCTTGTTTCTTTTTTGTATCACATCTGTTGATCGATCTGGTCTCTACTCGTCAGATCAGCTCGTCTTCATCTCCGGTCAAAGCTTCAATGAGACAACCTTCAGCTAGTCCAATCTGCTCTTCTTCAGCTCGTTCGATCTGTTTCAACGAGACAAAGCTTCAAAGGTTGGTTATTGATTTGGTTAAAGAAGGGTTGGTTGTTGATTTGATTGATTGATCACAGACAAATCATGAAATTCGAATCTGTGATTGTGTGTGTCTAATTACTTATTGACTTGAATCTTGATGTATCGATCTGTGATTGTTAATTTGTTTGTGTATAATCTGTGATTCGAATCTGTGTTCTTTAATTATATTTTGTTTGTGTATATTAGACAGTGTTGAAAAATATTCGAATATGTGTATAATCTCATGTGTTGATATATACATGTTTATAGAGAGTTTACTTATGTTGTGTCATGTGTATATGAGATTATCGGTATATACGTTTATTTATATTTTGTTTGTGTATATTAGTATATATATATATACGTGTCTAACTGTGTATATTCAAATCACGGTTTACTTGTGTAGTTGTGTTATTTGTATATGAGATTATTAGTATATATGTTTATTTATATTTTGTTTGTGTATATTAGTATATATATATGCTTTTTTGTTTCTTTGGAATATAAAGATAGAGTGACAAATGCATATATAATTTTTTGTATCTGCAGGCAGCAGGTGGAGTGATAAAATGGAATGTATTTTTTTTTATGTATGTGGAATGTGGTGTGGAAATTTGTATTGAAATGTAAATTCAGTTGACTAGTTGCAATTTTGATTTCGAGTTATTCTAGTTGTAATTTTGATTTGGGGTTAGATTATTTATTTTTTGGGAGGTATTATTATGTAATGTATTATTATTAACTGATTTTTAAACTTTTATTTTGGAGTTTGAAATGTATTAATATGTTTGTTTTTTTTTATTATTAGTTAGGTCTGATTTGGATTTTTTTTTTGGGTTTGGACTATTAAAATTATAAAATTATAAAATTATGAAACTTTGGTTAGAAATTAGAATCTAACAACCCATCAAATTTAGTAACATATTAAAAAAGACTCATTAAGCCCATTAAACCAAAAAATCCATTAGGCCCAAAACCGAAATGAACCGGATCGAATCGAATCGAATCGATTAAAACCAGTTCAGTTCGGTCACCATTTCTTATTCGGTTTAAACCAGTTCAATTTTGGACGAACCAAAATATTTTCAGTTCAATTCGGTTTGACCCAAAACCGAATCGGTTAAAACCGAACCAAACCGAACCGTGCACAC
Source organism: Dipteronia dyeriana (assembly GCA_032871835.1). NCBI lineage: Eukaryota > Viridiplantae > Streptophyta > Magnoliopsida > Sapindales > Sapindaceae > Dipteronia > Dipteronia dyeriana. The sequence continues at coordinate 26,681,631 of CM065298.1, read as the reverse complement.
CCCTATTGTAAAGCCTAAATTTTTCCTTTTTACAATGTTTTTTCCCCTTCTCTTTTGAGTAATACTAGACGTCCTAAATATTTTCTTTAATTTTGTTCCAAATGATATGGCTCGTAAGATGTCTGTATCTTACAAATCATAAGATTACGTGTGACTTATGTGATGTTAACTTCTAACATGTCATATCATTTAGAAAAAATAATTGGGACATCTAGGATTACTTCTCTATTTCATAGATATTGAAACTTGAGGTTATATTTGTTGACAAACTTTAAGTTATCTCTTGTTCTATTTTATGTCTGCCCGATTAACTAATGAAAAACACGGTAGATATTAATTTATTTATTAAGAAATAACCCAATTAATGGTAAAGAACAGATAACATCCTCAAATATTTAATAAAAATATATTATAATATGTTTGATCTTTTAAATATTTACATTTAAATAAAAAAAGATATGGTATTTTTTAAAAAAATAGTTGTATTGTTGGTATTAAAATGAGTGCTTATACTTATAGTAATGGTTTATTTTTTATATTTTAGATATAAATATGCTTATAAAATAGATAATAGATGTATAAATCATATTTATGGATGATAATACTAACACCCTAAATAATTTCCGTTTTCAAGAACGGCTCAAAAAATAGTTATTTTCCATAATATTATTTCGGAAGGTAACGACGGCATTTTCCCAATGGCATTTTGACATTTTCAACTGTTTTTGACCATCGAAAAATACCATATTTCTTGTAGTAAGCCTCTAGTGCTTTTGTCGATGGATAATACAAGCCATGACTATAAGACGCTCAGATGATGTATAAACATGTCATCATAACCCTCCAAAGGAAGTATATATATAAGGAAGTATATAAAAATATGAGCTCAAAATTAAAGATCATACTAATTGCCCTAAATTAAAAAAAAGGGAGTGATACCGTGATTGAATTAAAGGACGTGCAAAATTGAGGATGGTGGATTGGTGGGGCTACACCATCGCCAAACAACTTTGGAGTGCTGCGCATGGGAGTTCACATGGCAAGTCAATGGCAATACATCTTATCATCCATCAAACTTGCTTAATTTTGATAAGAAACGAAATGACCTGTGTAAATGTGTTGGCTTCACTCTCTCTGTCGGCGCTTGCATGCATGCATATTGTTGGCAATAAATTTGATCACCTTCAGTAGATGGTCTTATCTGAGGATGGCCACATTATAAGTCACGATAAGTATGTATCAAGTAAGACACAAGCCACGCAATTCACGCCAAGTGTATTGTTACAGCCATAGATTCCACGACATATCACCAACGCACAAGAAGACATCTTTATAAAACCCTTCAACCAAGAAATTAAGAAAGAGAACTAATCTCATTTACATTCCAGCAAACTTAGACCAAATGCACTCAATAGTGTCTCATTTTTAGCATCAACACATCACACATGATATGATGCATTCTCGGTAACCTATTAATTTCTTTCATCTTCTTTTTCTAATTGTATCATAGCCTAGCTAGGTTAATCTTATCGGTAATTAATACTCAGTTTCTATATATGATAAAATCGATAGTAATTCAAAATATATGCCAGTAACAGTTGTTTACAAAGGCGGAGCTGGAGTAGAGCTCAAAAAGGTCCAATTTCGTCTAAATAAATTAACTATATTTCCTTTTAAGAAAGTTATAAATTGATCTCAAAAATAAAAATAATTTTAATCTTTGAATTATTCTACTTTTTTTCTACTATTGTCCCTCCAAAAATAAAGGCCGCCACTGTTGTTTTACTTGTTAGGTGCAATTTGCAATTCACTTTATATTTTTCATGGCAGATAATGATGAAGTGATAAGAGATTATTGTTTAATTAGTAAAGGTGAATTAAGTTTTGATATTAAATTAAAATTTAGAGGATTTCTTCTTATGATAATTTGAACACAAATAAGAAGAGAGCTCTTGGCCAGTGATAGAGCGAGTCAGTGAACTAGACCATATCTATTAGCTAGTATATATAATAATATACATACCTATTAACTTTTAACTTATAATGAATTGGAAATTCTCGGAAATTAATATCACTATTTTTATGTTTAATTTTAAAAGTATTATTATTTTAATAAATTAAGCTTAAATGGTATCCATAGATTAAAATACCCTCATCTATTTCTATTATTATGGTGGTACAATTTTTATTTTTCTATTGAAGGAGTTGACCTCCAATGGAAGTCTAATTTTGACCTCCTATGGAGGTCTTGATGAAGAGATAACCAAAACAAATTGAATTTTTTCATTTTTGTCGATAAATATCGGAAATTGTAAATATACTTAATAAGTCTCGAAAACCATCTAATAAGTATCGAAAACAATAAAATAAATGGTTAATAGCACCAGTGCCCCTGAACTTATAGCACGGTAGCAAAGTGCCCCATATTTTTTTTTCTTGACAATTTACCCCTTAAACTATCAGAAATTGGCAAAAGCGGACAAAAGTGAAACGGATGTTAAATGAAAATTACACTTATACACCCTGATTACATGAATAATTCCATTAAAACTGAAAAAATATAATAATATTACACAAACACCCTTTGACATGTTTGACTAATATCCAAAAAAAAATTACTTATTTTAAAAAATATATATATAAATAATCTCCATCAGTTTCCAAATATCCAACACCCACCACCAAATCAAACCCATCAAAAAACAAAAACAAAAAACTTTAAAAATATAAGTTTGTTTCAAAAACAAAATCACCATCCAACACCTGATTCCTTTCAGAAAAACAAAAACATGATTTCTTCAATTCTCTCTCTCTTCACGAATCTCTCTCTCTCTCTCTCTCTCTCTCTCTCTCTCTCTCTCGCTTGCTCTCTCTCGCTTGCTCTCTCTCATTAAAAACAACCACACAAATCCTCTGATCTCCCTTTACTTCCTTACCAAAACAACACCCAAATCCGTAGATCTCTTCCACATGAAACCCTAAATCCCAAATCCTTCTTCTATAAACCTCTGATATCTTCAATCCTGACAGACGAAAATGTTGAGTTTGGATTTGAGGTGGTTGTGGTAAAATGGGTTTGGTTGGATTTGAGTCATAGGTTTTGTGATTGACTCAAATTTCTGGGTTTAGAGAGAAAAGATTCACTTTGGGTTGTGTGAGAGAAATAGAAATGAATCTGGAAAAAAAAAATCATCTTTGAAGCGACAGATGATGAAGAACAGATGATGTGGTGTCTTGCGTCTTTTGTAAATTTTTCTATTTTTTATTTTTAATTCGTGTTTGAACTTTGAGGCAGTATATGAAGAAAAAAGGATATAGGTGTGGTGAATCTGGTGATTGATTCGAAGAGAGAGAGAGGTGGTTGATGGTGGTGAATCTCGCAGTGGGTGTTTGATTTGGGGTGGTTGCATTTCTGGTGAATCTAGCGGTTGGTGGTTCAATTTCTAGCGATTTCTTTTGAATATGGTGATGAGGTTTCTAGATTTCTGGAAATATTTTTTTGTTCTTTACATGTTTTTTTTCCATTTGTTTTCTTTGGATTTAATGGATCTAGGATTGGTTTGGCGATAATTTTATATGTGCTGTTAAAGAAAAATAAAATAGAAAAGAAATCCAGAATTGATTTTTAGTGTTGGTAATGATGAACTGCTTTTTTTTTTCTGGTGACGGCGGCAACGGCCAGAGTTCTGGTGTTGTTGATGACGGCGATCTGGGTCTGAGTTTGGGTGTGATGGTGATGATGAAGGTCAGATCATGGGTTCTGCTGGTTTGGTGGTATGTTGATTTTTTTTTCCTAGGTTTGGTGGTGCTTTGTATGTTGATATTATTTTTCTGGATTTGGAATCATTGGCCGGTAATAGTGATGAAGATGTTGAATTTTTTAAAAATAAAATTCTTTGGTACAAACTACAAAGACAATTCATTTACATATAAATGTTTAAAAATTAAAAAAGTTGGACTTCAAAGGGTGTTTGTGTAATTTTATTATATTTTTTCAGTTTTAATGGAATTATTCATGTAACCAGGGTGTGTAAGCGTAATTTTCCTTTAACTTCCGTTCCACTTCTGTCAGCTTTTGCCAATTTATGATAGTTCAAAGGGTAAATTGCCAAGAAAAAAAATTCAGGGGACATTTTGCTACCGCGCTATAAGTTTAGGGGGCACTGGTGTTATTAATCCTAAAATAAATCTTGAAACTTAGAAAATAAGGGCCCGTCCTGTAAACGTTTTTCAGTTGCTGTTTTTCAAAAATAAAAATGAAAATGAAAACAGTATTTTTAGTTTCATTTTTGAATTCTGAAAACGCGTCTGGTAGCAAATACTGAAAGCTGTATTTCGAAAACGAAAACGGAAAAAACGCGTCTGGTAGGTTAACCGAAAACTATAAAAAATTGAAATATCAATTTTAGTATTTTGTTTAATATTATTACAACTATAAACAAATTGATTAAATAATTAACCAATATAATTTTTGTATTGTAATTTTTAAATTAAACAAAAGTAACACATCAAAAATTAATTCAAAAAAACATATCAAAAAAATGAATTAATCAAAACTAAACTCTTAAATTATAAATAAATAATTATAATTTATATATATTATTATATAATAAAAATATAATTGTATATTATATTATATATATATATATACTATTAATAGGGAAATTTGGCCAGGGGTCAAAGAGAAATTTTTCACCCTCAATCGACAATCATGAAGCCCGGAAAGACCGTAAAGCCACCCCGCAAGAGCTTAGAAGACCGGTTTTGGCTTCAGCGTTACCAGAAGACAAGCCAAGCGCGACAGGGACGAGCCCCCACAAGAGCACTGAAACCCGGGCTTCTTCAGGCCATCAATCGGACAACCGCCCCGTAAACGCCAGGGGAAGTCTCCAAGCTCAAGGGACATTCGAAAGAAGCCCGTCAACCTCTCCAGAAGCCAGTTGTCCTTGCTGGGCATAAAGGGGGAATCACGCCTAAGTCTGCATTACCCCAGCTACCTTCCAGAAAGGTCTACAAAAACACCTCAGGCCCCCACGGGTCAAGGAAAATCCATCTTAAGCTTCCAGGAACAGAGCCAGAGACAAGAGGCTGATGAAAGGATGACCTCCATGAAGAATCATGGCACGAGTGCACAAGGGATCGTTTCTACGAAATGTTCACATGCACGTCAAGAGTATAATTCAAATAAGGCAACAAACTTTTCTTCGTTAATCATATCGTCAAATCCGGAAACAATTCAAATTCAAATGACAAATCCCGCCCGATAAGAAGGGAACGGATTCATGAGATTACGGTAGAGTATTCGCCAACTGAAACCTACTTGGGCAATATATATATATATATGAAGCCAAGCATGGTATGAAAAGGGGATATATATACACAGTAAAAAAGAGAATGACACAGACAAAAAAGACAACAACGAATATATACATAGAGGAGGACCTAAATTCTGGATTCAGAACACGGTCTCCTTCATTTCCACTATTCGACAGGCACCGAGTTGCCACCACCCTACACCTTCGAGAGATCGTGAGCTAATAAGAGAGTTACTTGTATTTTAAAGCAATATATCAATACAGTTCACATTTTACTGCTATTCATCTCTCGTCTCTTTCTCTTAAACAGGTCGGGAACCAACGGTACCAACCCCGGCCACCGCTTTCGTGGCAGTGTCCTTGAGGATGTTAACTGAAATTTCTCATCTCGAGTAAATTTTCCGTCAACACTTTCTGGCGCCGACTGTGAGGAACCTCTCACCCCATCATTTATTTACATTCAAAAAGTTCTTTATTTCAAAATCACCATGACGCTCTGCTCCTAGCAAGGGCAGCAGGGAAACTCGGGACAACCTTCTGTTACATAAACACGAAAGGTTTCGAGGGAAAGGAAAAAATTCGGGCTCCATAGCCAGATTCCCATCCAGCCAGCTACTGTGCGGGCTCTGGATCCCCCTCTGGGGAGCCAGGTCGAGAGCGGTGGCCTTTGTAGAGAACGTCCACCTTCGACTACTTGCTGAGGGTATCGTTATCCAATAAACGGGTATCTGCAATCAGGGGGAATCAAGCAGGCCGGGGCTAGGCAACCCGTATTTGATAGCTTGGGGTTTGCCCCTCGGGAATCAACTCACAACAGAGCGGGGCTCCCGAGCTCAATCCGGGATAGGCTAGGGCCCATGCCCCATGTTCCCGAAGCCCTGCCACGCTACCAACCACGACAAGTCAAATCCGCGGCAGATGTCCTTCCCCGGGGATGGGAAGAGCTCCTCCACCCAACGACTTCAAGAAGGGAAGCCCGGGGTAGAAATGAAGAAAGTCAGCAAAGCCCCGAGTAAGCCCCCTCCAGAGAAGGAATAGGATAGAGGTCAACAGTTCATTAGAGGGATCTGATTGTGAGGAATCCGAGATCAACTCAAGGAATTCCGAGAGCAAGCGACTAAGGGACCAGTTGGCAGAGCTACAGAAAGAGGTCCAAATGATGAAGAAGGGGAAGTACAAGGAGGACAAGAAGGATCCTCTAAGTGAAATGAACGCCCCCTTCACCCGAAGGATCCGGGAGGCAGAGCTCCCGCTTAAGTTCAAAATGCCAGCTGACAGGTTCTCCGGAACTGAAGATCCGCTGAGCCACCTAGAGAGCTTCGTTCAACAGATAGAGGTCCAGAACACAACCAGGGTCGTTATGTGTCGGATGTTCCCCACCACACTCACGGATTATGCTAAGACTTGGTTTAGGAAACTATCCGCTGGGAGCATAGATTCCTTCACCAAATTGTCAACTGATTCCTGCTCACAGTTCCAAGGGGTTAAGCCCCGACTGAAGGACCCGATTCATCTACAATACGTGATCCAGGAGAGAGGGGAAACTCTCCGGGCTTATGTCGAGCGGTTCCACAAGGAGGTCATCCAGATGGGGGTCTTCACCGAGAGAGAAACCCTAGCCAACTTCAGGAGAAACTTGTAGGAGGGAAAACTATTTCGGTCTTTTGCCAAAAAACCTCCGGAAACCTACCAGGGAGCCTATGATCGGGCTTTGGAACAAATCGAGGTCGACGAACAGCTCAAGGTTAAGATAGAGCATGACGACATAAGAGCTGAAAAGCGATAAAAGAAGGAAGCTCCCAGACCCGAGCAAGATCAAAAGAACCGGAACAAACCCCTTAATAAATCAACATACAGTTTCCCTCTTCCTCGGTCCCGACCAGAAAGGTATCCAGAGAAATGGGGTCCTCCTCAAGCTTTACCACCTTCCAGGACAGTGGCCCCAATAGCCCGCTATGAGAGGGGATACGACCGTTACACTCCCTTGAATGCATCTCGAGAAACAATCTACCTCGTTATTCGGGACAAGGGTTTGTTACAGAAGTCTGCTCCCATAAAAGTCTCGGTCGACAAAAGAAATCGTTATAAATATTACGACTTTCATAAGGACGTAGGGCACAACACCTCAGAATGCTACAACCTGCGGAACCAGATTGAGGCTTTGATAAGGGGAGGATGCTTGATAGAGTTCTTACAACAAGTTAGGGAGAACATTCAAACTGGAAGGGAGGTACAGGCTGAGATTCAGGAACACGCTGAGAAGAGGAAGAGAGAGCAGGCGGACCTGATGCAACAAATTCAGGTAATTCACACTATCAGCGGAGGTCCCACTCTGGCCGGCATCTCCAACAATTCTAGAAAAAACCATGCGAGGAAGGTCCCTTGTACGGACGAATGGAGGGATATCTTCAGGGTCGACCAGAGACAGACCAACCCCTCCCAGCTGTCTCAAATCATTTTCACTGAGGCAGATGTCTTTAACACCATGCAGCCACATGATGACCCCATGGTCATTACATTACAAATTGCCAACTTCATGGTGCACCGCGTGCTCGTCGACACAGGTAGCAGAGTCGACATTTTATTCAAAGATACCTTGGAGAAGCCGAACTTGAAGCATTTGTGCTACAATAGTTGCTCTACTCCATTATACGGGTTCACTGGGGTCTCCATCACACCCGTAGGATCAAAAATTCTACCAGTGGTCATTGGAGCCGTACCTCTCTGGCAGAACATCATGACTGACTTCGTAGTGGTGGACACCCCGTCGGCATACAACGTAATATTAGGGAGGCCATTTCTGTCATCTTTGAAAGGGGTTTTTTCTATTTACCACAATGTCTTGAAGTTCCCAGTATGAGACAATGTGGGAGAGGTTCGGGGTGATCAGCAAGCAGCTAGGAAATGCTATGCAGTGTCAGCTAACCCAATAATTCTAGCAAAGCAACTCGCACAGGTGACAACTATCCAAGATGGGATAGCCCCTACACTACACCTGGAAAATGCGGGATCCATCGATTACCCCGAAGAAGGACCCGTGATGCCCGACATAAAAGTACGAAGAAAGGTATATGGGTAGTGGAGCTTCCCGAGGTCCTTTGGTCTTACCGCACTACAAAGAGAATAGCTACCGGGGAAACGCCGTACTCGCTGGCCTTCGGGGTTGAAGCAGTCCTACCTGTAGAGCACAAGTTAACCTCCTTTAGAATCCAACGATTCGAATCGAGGAAAGCAAGCTCCAAGCTAGCTTGGACATCCTAGAGGAAAAGCAAGAATAGCTGAGAAAGTAGCGAGCTGCCAAAGAGGGATCGCCTAAGGAAATTCTACCCTTAAACAGGGGACTCAAGAGTAGGCAACCTCCGACTAGCTTCTTTTTATTTTGACAGTATTGTACTCCATCTTCCATATCAATAAATCTCGCATGTTTTCTTGTTTACTCCATCTTCAACTACATCCTACAATGATTTGAGTCTACATGGAAAGTTTCGACATTATCGCCTCGAGACCAGGGGTAAGCATGGGGAAGCCCCTTCGCTGCTTCTGATACCTCGGACAGGCACCACCCCATGTCAAGAAGGGTCTGAGTGTAAGAGCATAGTTGTCATCCAGATCTCGAGATCAGAAAATAGCTAGATAGCGCTCTTGATGCCTTGGTCGGGCTACCACCCCCAAGAAGGGTCTGAGTGTAAGAGCATAGTTACCATCCAGATCTCGAGACCAGGAAATAGCTAGATAGTGCTTTTGATGCCTCGGTCGGGCACCACCCCCTGCCAAGAAGAGTCTGAGTGTAAGAGCATAGTTGCCATCCAGATCTCTAGACCAGGGATTGATCGGGGAAGCCCCCTCATCACCCATGATGCATTGGTCGGGTGACCTCCCTCAAGAAGGATCTGAGTGTAAGAGCATAATTGCCATCCAGATCTCGAGACCAGGAAATAGCTAGATAGAGCTTCTGATGCCTTGGTCAGGCTACCACCCCCAAGAAGGATCTGACTGTAAGAGCATAGTTTCCATCCAGATCTCGGCACCAGAAAATAGCTAGATAGCGCTCCTGATGCCTTGGTCGGGCTACCACCCCCAAGAAGGATCTGAGTGTATGAGCATAGTTGCCATCCAGATCTCGAGACCAGAAAATAGCTAGATAGCGCTCCTGATGCCTTGGTCGGGCTACCACCCCCCAACAAGGAATTGAGCTTGAAATCTCAGAAGCCCTCCTGATCCCGAACCTAAGAAGGGACTAAACAATTTTTCTCTTTTTATTATTCTACTCGGGCTACAACCTCCCAAAGAGGCTCGGGGATGGAGGGCTCGACTTACTTAAACTCTAAATGCTCATGTTATTTTAATAGCTCTCATTGGTACAGGGTTACTTACTACAGCAAACCCACAATCAAACAAGGGGACTGTCAGCTGAAGAAGTGGAGCTAGGAGTTCCATTGGTATGGGGGCTCAATGCCAATAACTTGCTTTTCTTATCTTAAATTTTCCCTAAGATAACACGCTTCGATATAAAAGTTGGACGATCAAGCAAGTACATGGGAGCAAGATTTAAATCTGAGATTAAAATTTTTATTATCAAGTAAGGGAGCCTATCCGCCAACAAGGCTACTACAAGCAAGGGAGGCCCAATCCCTGGTTCCGGGCTATGAAGGAAAAATAATAAGAGATCAAACACAGTTAAAGATGGGATGCCCACCCCCTGTTCCGGGCATTCAAAATAAATTAAATAGAAGAGAACTCAAGCTTCTTCATCTTCCTGAGGGCCTTCAGCTTCCTCCTCCATAGAATGGACCTTGCCCCCTGCTCCCCTCTTCAGTCCCGACTCGTCCTAGTTAGCCACATCTACCGCCTCCGCTACCTCCTGAGGAACAACCCCAGCTACCTCGGGGTCAACAGGATCCTCCTCCGTGATTTCATTAATCAGCGCCATAACTTCAAAAGAAATAGCTGCATCAAGAAGGCTAGTCGTAGTCTCAGGCACATTCCCACTTTCAGTTGACCTCATTCCTGAGAGCATTGCAGGAGGATCTGGGACTTCCGAGAGGCCTCCTTCAAGCTTCGCGTTATGAACCGCCTCTAAGGATTCACCGAGACCAGATGCTGGAAAGGCTGGAACAGGAGGAGGCAGATCTAGTACCTCCAACTTCTTCCCAGCTCCCTCTCCAAAAGAGACAGCTCCATCAGTTTCAGGGCGAGACATCTCCGTATCCCATAACATGACCTCCACTCTATTCCAACCAGCAATAAAGAGCCTCTGTAACCTGATAGGAGGCATAGAAGTACCCCTCGCTAAAAGAGGCTTCCACTTCGGTTTGGAGCTAGGTGACTCGAGCCTGCAAGTTTTGGTTTTCAACATTTAGGGCTTTCACCTCTCCCCTCCAGTCATCCCGCTGGCTAGCCCGCTGCTTCGACTGGAGAGTCTCCTGATCAAAAGCTCGCTTCAGCCTCTCATGATCTCATTGAAGCTCAGCTAGCTGTGTCTCCATTCCCTGTTGGCTGGAGATCATCTCTTGGACCAGGGTCTGAGCCCGCGCTAGCAACCCCATGGCTCGCTCAGCTTCAGCCTCAGCCTTGGCTGCCCGATCACTGAGAAAGGCTACCTGATGTCCCATGGCCACCTGAAACTTGAAAGCCTGCAAAGGAAAATCAGGTTAGAAAATGACAAGTCAAGCAGATCAATGAAGAAGTAAAAGCGACAATTACCTCAGCTAAAAGAGCAGACCCTTTGGTGATCAAGATATCCACGGGCATCGCGGTCATCCTAGAAAGCCCGCCGCCTGGACAAGATGCGATAAATTGCTTCAGGACCTCATCCTGACCCACCGAGATAGATTGCTGGTAGGGGCGAGAAGGGACGACCTCAGAAAAATCAACATCGGGCTCCCCGGGAACCTCGACTACCAGAGATACAACTGGATCTGCAGAGAGGAGTAGCGGGACTCTGGGGGATCGTTTGAAGCAATAATTTCTGGAGGAGGGGCAGGAACAGACTTATTGACTACTTGGGAAGCAGACCCTTCTCGGCTTAAAGCCTTCGCAGCCCGAGATACCAGAAGAGCCATCTTGGACTTCACTTGGGAAGGAGAAGGGGAAGGAACGAACTGGGCAACTACCTTAGTGGTTGACCCCACTTCTTCGGAACAATCGGGAGAGCCTCCGGAGAAGATCTGGAAGGAGGAGGAGGTATCCCAGCTTGTTGGGCTTCGCGAGAAGCTGTAGCAACAACAAATACTGTTAGAGAAAAGAATCAAGATCATCAGAGCTAAACCCTCCAATAAAAAAAAGGAAAAAAGATAAGCAAGATAGATCGAGATACTTACGAGGGGTAGCACCGGATATCAGCAGGTACCTGTTTACCTGGCGGGGATCGAAGGGATCGACGGTTAGAAACTTCATATTCAAATAGTTTCAAGCTAGGATGGTCCTCAGCTCGGTTTCAGACTCATCTGGCAAGGAATCCCGACCCCAAGTGGGTTTGTCACTAAAAGCCGTAGGAACCTCGAGCTCATGCTCACCGATGAAGACGGATTTCCCCCAGTCTTCTCTTGCCAGTACCCACTCTTCCTTCCAAGCGGGGTCCTTCTTTGAAACCCCAGGGACGATAAAATTGAGCATATTCTTAGCCTTGGCATAGAATTGGCCTCGGTATAGAATTGGCCTCATGGAACTCCTGCCAGGCTACCAATCTAGAAAAGGAAGGTGAGCTCCTAAGCACCGGGCTCCTGGTTACGCCGTTCAGCTAGCATTGCTCCCTCCACAATACCAGGAAGTCGATTAGATACCTCCAGAAGCCAGGCGTCAGTTGAAGCAGAGCCAGCTGTAGAGCATTGAGAGCCAGCCGAAGGGTGCGGTGAAGAGGGAGTCTCACCCCGCTCTCAAAAGCCGTGACGTGGATAGGGAGCACTCTTTTGAGCGGGCTAAAAACATCGTGATTCAGGAAGGGGACAGTCAGAGAAACGGTATCAAGAATATCATATTTGTCTCGAAGACGGCCGATCGAATGAAGGTCGACAGTAGAGTCAGGGATGACCCTGGGTTCAAAAGGAAGGGTTATCACTGGGGGAAGCTCCACCACTGTGAATTGAGCCCGCCCAACCGCATCTAACCTCTCCCAGACGTCAGAGTCTTCGTCGACTAGGTTCAGAGGATTGTCAGGCCGGTTCGAATAGCCAGGACCGATAGAAGCATTCCTGTTAGAACGACTACGCTGGTGGAGCGGGGAGGATTCCTCGTCACTTGAAATCCCTCGCACCCGCTTAAGAGGAGCTAGGTTAGGGCCCCAGAGCCCTCCACCAAGGCATCAACACTGTCCATAGAAGTTGACAATAATGGGAAAGAGAGGTGAGAAAGTAAGTGGAAGATTTCAGCAGAGAAAACGAGGAAGAAGAAATTTGAAAGCTTGAGATATGAGGAAGTATGAAGAAGGTAACGGTCAGACCGTGCTTTAATAGAGGTCTATGGGCGATATCCTCGAGAAGATCATCGTTGTATTACAGCCGTTTTTCTTCGAATAACACTCAGTTTCAAATTCAAAATGTTGGGTAATTAATGAGAAAATTTTGCTCTCATTAATTATCTTCATGGCGAAAAAATTTCTCAATTAAACAAGAAATCTGACTCCAACCCCAACTCTACCACCAGTGTTCAAGTCAGAGGGGACTTCTGTTAATAGGGAAATTTGGCCAGGGGTCAAAGAGAAATTTTTCACCCTCAATCGACAATCATGAAGCCTGGTAAGACCGTAAAGCCACCCCGCAATAGGAGGGAAGGCCGGTTTTGGCTTTAATGTTACCTGAAGACAAGCTAAGCGAGATAGAGATGAGCCCCCACAAGAGCACTGGAATCCAGGCTTCTCCATGCCATCAATCGGGGAACCTCGGCTTTGAGGTCGAGCTCCACAACCGCCCCGTAAACGCCAGGAGAAGTCTCCAAGCTCAAGGGACATTCGAACGAAGCCTGCCAACCTCTCCAGAAGCCCGTTGTCCTTGCTAGGCATAAAAGGGGAATCACGTCTAAGTCTGCATTACCCCAGCTACCTTCCAGGAAGGTCTACAAAAACACCTCAGGCCCCCACGGGTCAAGGAAAATCCATCTTAAGCTTCCAGGAACAGAGCCAGAGCAAGGGTCTACCTCGCTCTACGGGACAATATGTTGCTGGCAGGATGACCTCCATGAAGATTCATGGCATGAGTGCACAAGGGATCATTTCTACGAAATGTTCACATGCACGTCAAGAGTATAATTCAAATAAGGCAACAAACTTATCTTCGTTAACCATATCGTCAAATCCGGAAACAATTCAAATTCAAATGACAAATCCTGCCCGATAAGGAGGGAACAGATTCATGAGATTACGGTAGAGTATTCGCCAACTGAAACCTACTTAGGCGATATATATATGTGAAGCCAAGCATGGTATGAAAAAGGGATATATACACAGTAAAACAGAGAACGACATAGACAAAAGAGACAACAACGAATATATACATAGAGGGATGACCTAAATTCTGGATTCAGAACACGGTCTCCTTCATCTCCACTATTCGACAGGCAACGAGTTGCCACCACCCTACACCTTCGAGAGATCGTGAGCTAATAAGAGAGTTACTTGTATTTTAAAGCAATATTTCAATACAGTTCACAATTTACTGCTATTCATCTCTCGTCTCTTTCTCTTAAACAGGTCAGGAACCAACGGTACCGACCCCGGCCACCGCTTTCGTGGCAGTGGCATCGAGGGTGTTAACTGGAATTTCTCATCTCGAACAAATTTCCCGTCAACATATACATATTATAATAATATATTAAATATTATTACATATATATATATATTATTTTAATACATAATAATACATAATATATAATATTTGATATTTGATATAATATATTTATATTAATATATAATTTAATAATATATATATAAGAGGGCCACTTTGGTAATTTAAAAATCTTGCTCCGTCTTGTCCTAGTCCTATCAAACGTATAACAGTACAATTGATAGTTTAAGATTTTTTTTAATATAAAAAAAATGAAAAACAAAAACGAAAAACGAGTATTTTTTTTTTGTTTTTCAAATCTTTCACTTTTAACACTGGTTTTGTTTTTCATTTTTTTTTCGAAAATAAAATGAAAAACGGTTAACGAACGCATTTTCGAACTCGTTTTTGAAAAATAAAAACGAAAACAGACTGAAAAACGGCTGCAGGACGGAACCTAAGTAACGAAAATATAAAATACGTCTCGGTAACATAAAAAGTATAAGACTAAATAATGATATTTTTATTAAATTTATATTTTAGTTGTTATTAAAATTTAAGTTATTAAATTGATAATAGTCTTAAAATTCACATTTTAAAAAATAATATGAAATTTTCGAATCAAACCCATAAATCCACCGATTTAATAAAATCTCGTTAGGTCTATCGCACTTAAACTGTGAATTTACCAAAAGATTTAATGTACCCCGAAAACAATACAATAGGCCAATGTTTTACACACGACAATAAACAGTTAAAACGTACAGTAATGAAATGGACATAAAGCTATGCGTTTCTTTTCAGTGCTTGGGCAGGAGCTGCATGACAAAATATAACATGCATATTCACGTCAATATCATCTAAATCAAAATCAAAAGAATAATATATAAATTGGACGGTTTGTTATCTAGCTATATACATTGATTTTGGATGCTTAAAGTTTACTAAATGAAGAGAGTCGTGAAGTTTTAAATTTTAATAAACAATTAATTATACGTTGGAGTCGACGCGCGTGATTAACAATGCATGTCCCACTTGATCAACAAGGATATTCTCTGAGGAATTTGATCTTATCCAATTGATTTTGGCATCTTGCGGTCTTTGTTAAAATATTTATACAGTAAGACTGGATGGTGACAAACAGAGACCCTAACAAGAAACTAATTATTTGGCTGTCCACCAACCGATCCCACCGCACATCGATACGATAGTAGGACAATACCCTTACGATCATATATGATACAAACTTTGCACAGTGTGATGATGAGATTTGGGTGGGAGTAATCAAGGTTATTTTACTTTTATTATTTCTTTACTTTATAACAGGTAATTAATTAAATGATTGATATATAAAAAACACGAATTTTTGTAAACGTAATTTACTTATAATTCAGTATTTTACTTATTTAAAGATACAGAAGATTCAAATATTAAGAATTTTAAGAATTCAAGTTTTGGGTACATTGTATCTGTAATTGTGGCTATACTTTTATATATATATTATATGTACGTGTATGTTATTTATTTTATGTACTTTTATATAAACTGACTCTTTATAGTCATGCATTATATGGATGAGTACTACTTCATTATTTAGAACTTGAAATTCTCTATGGATTTAAAGTTAATTATATTTTATTAAGTAAAAACTGTTAAAAATAACATATAAACCCGAAGTTATGATAAAAGATAAATGAAATGAATTCACACCGTATAAACTATGAACTTTTTCTAAATGTATAATTTCTATAACGTTTGAACTTTAAAAATGAACCAGAAATTCATATATGAAAGACTAATTCTAAATTTCAAGCTAATTAGTAAAATTCGATTTTAGAGGTATTTTGAATCAACACAGAATTTTCAATTACTTCAATTATATGAAAAAAGAGGAGGATAGTTGAAAATCAATCTAAAATAATGACCACTTTATTAGAGAGTTGTTCTCTAATAATTTGTGAATTGAATATTTTAAATTCAAGATTTAAATATGAAAATGTGAATAACATGATTAAATTAAAAACATGAACTATCTTATCTGCTCTCAAGGAAAAAAAAAATATGAACTATCAATTCTGTCATCACATGTGACCCATCCACAGTACTATAAAACTTGTACGAACATGATGATCATCTGGGAAAAGTAGTTTAGAATAAAAGAACGAGCGCTAATGTCTGTTGGGTGAAAATAAAATTTGAAAATTAAAAGTTTCTTTCTTATAAACTTTACTAAAAAAAAACTATTATATGTAAATAAATCTGAAAATATAAATATCTTCTTTACATTTCTGAAGTCAAATCTCTTTCTGAAAAGCATTATGTACCTATTAAACTTTATACCGTGTAAATAAAATACAATCCTTAAAACTATTAGAGTCCGTCATGTAAGCATTTTTTAGTTGTCAATTGTCGAAAATAAAAATGAAAATAAAAACACTGTTTTTGGTTTATGTTTTGAATTCTAAAAACGTGTCTGGTAGCATATACTGAAAAGTGTAATTTGAAAATAAAAAAGAAAAAAACGCATCTGGTAGGTTAACTGAAAACTATCAAAAATTAAAAATCAATTTTTACATTTTGTTTAACATTATTACAATTATAAACAAATTGATTAAATAATTAATCAAT
Source organism: Dipteronia dyeriana (assembly GCA_032871835.1). Taxonomy (NCBI): domain Eukaryota; kingdom Viridiplantae; phylum Streptophyta; class Magnoliopsida; order Sapindales; family Sapindaceae; genus Dipteronia; species Dipteronia dyeriana. The sequence continues at coordinate 26,664,932 of CM065298.1, read as the reverse complement.
ATAATTTTTGTATTATAATTTTTAAATTAAAAAAAGTAACACATCACAAATTACTAAAAAAATCAATTAATCAAAAGTAAACTCTTAAATTATAAATAAGCATTATTTTATTAAATATAAATAATAGTAATAGAGTATATATATATATATATTAAAAAAGAAGAAAAAGAAAGGAAACTAGATTGGTCAAGAAGAAGAAAAGAAGAAAAAGAAAGGAAGAAGAAAAGAAGAAGAAGAGGAGGAAGAGGATCGAAGAAGGAGCATGATCGGAGAAGAAGGAGCATCGGAGAAGGACAATAAGAGGATCGGAGAAGAAAAATGTTTGGAGAATTGGAGAAGATGAAGGTTCAATGAAGAAGAAAAAGAAGATCAATGAAGAGGATCAGAAAAGAAGAAGAAAAAAAGTTTTTTTTTTTAAAAAAAAGGTGAAAAACAAAGAAAACATATAGTTTGTGTTTTTCAAATTTTTCACTGTTAATACTGATTTTGTTTTTCATTTTGTTTTTCGTTTTTTAAAAATAAAATGAAAAACGAGTAACGAACGTGAATTTGAAATCGTTTATAGAAAATAAAAACGAAAACGGACTGAAAAACAGCTGCATGACGGGGCCTTAGCTTTAGAAAAAAATTGTCTACTTCTTTCTGAATTCCGTATCACTTAGGCTAAACTTAATCAATAGGAAATATTTATGTATCTTTTTCTTATTTCTATATCTTTTCATAATACAAAATCAAAACTAAATCTAAAAACTGCTCTGTGATATAAGAATTCTTTTTGTAATTAAGACATATTTTTATATAAATACTATATAAAATAATAAAACATTTTACGCTTTTATATCTTATATAAAATCTGATATTCTGATAATCTGAAATCTTTTATCTACCGATTATAATTAGTAAAAATATATATAGAATCAGAAAAATCTTCATAAAACTGGTACTCATAGAAATATCTCACGTATGTGGTAGAGAATCTCAATGCACGCACAGTGGGGAAATATATATCTCATATACACAGCAACATCCAATCACCCATGCAGAGTAATTATCTCATATACACGTTGATATCTAATCAAATGTGCAGAGTATTATATATATAATCTCACATACATATCGATATCTGATCGAATGTGAAGAGTAATCTCATACACATAGCGATATGACCTCATGTATAGATTAATAATCTCATATACACGTGCAGAGAAACCCCAAAGGCTTATAATCTTAGGGGTCGTTTGTTTTTTCCACTTAAAACTTAATAGGTCTGAATCATAATTATTAATTTGTTGTGTTTGTTTTTTTAAGTGGTCAAACAACTTAAAAATCCTAAAAAACAACTCAAAATAAAAAGTAAAAAATCATGACTTTTAACTTAATTGCAATCACTGAATTGCATTAAAAATACAATATAAAATCTTTTCTTCCGATACTATCCCCCATATATAATATATTTCCAATTTCATCAAAATTACATATGGTATAGAAATCTTTTTTTTTTTTAATATATTGCTTATTTTAAATAACTTTAAAAATAAAAAAGAACCCAAATAAAAAAGAATCATAATCACTGTTTATATTGGTGTTTAATATCGATACTTTATTATACTATTATGGTGATGTATATGTGTGTGTATGTATATATATATATATATATATATATATATATATATATATATATATATATGAGTGTTTTGTACGAGTTTCCTGATGTCTTTTTTTTTATAAAAAAAAAACAATTTCTTTTCTTAAAAAAATGAAGTTTGTTTGTAATCAAAGATGAAGATCATGATCATATGTGTTCATATATAATTATTATTTTTGGATTGTTTTTATTCCATATTATATATATAATAGTTTAACATAGGTATAAATGTAAAATTACTTATATTCAGATAATTTTACTTTTAAAAAAACAAACGTGTTGACAATACAATCAGATGCGAGAAAAAAAAAACAAGTATGGCATTCAGGTTCAGATTTCAATCCCTATTCAGTCATTAGAAAAATTCAGGACTGTTCAGTTTTCAGACAAAAATATAAACGACCTCTTAATCTGAATATGATATTGTTAGGATGGTACATATCTGATATCTTAAAATCTCTTAATTTAACATTCGTAATTCTTTATAAAAACATTTCCCAAAACTTGCATAAATATTATTTTCTTTCCTTTTCTGAAAATTCTCAAAAATAAATCAAATACTATAATAAATCTATTTCTAAATTCTGAAAACATATTCATTTCTTAACACATATAAATCATCTGAGAATATGTTTTCTAAATATTTCTAATAATTCTCTAAATAATTAAAGCTAACATATGATTCTAAAATAATAAACTCAATCATAAATAAAGACTATCCATTCACATAATTCATGTGCTCAAATCTATTCCATGACTGAGTTCATTCATGAATTCTTCTCTCTACCTACACCTTTTTCTTTTTCCAATCTCATATTCTCTCTCACTACAAAAAAAAAAGTGATCTACAGTAGCATTTTTTTGTAACAAATTTCAAATATATCACGGTAGCTATTATTTTATGACAAATTTTATTAATTATCATTATGTTTTATTCAATTGAGACTTTTTAAAAATAATTGTCACAATTAGTTAAAAAAATTGATAATTTGTAACAAATAATATAATTAGTCACAAAATTAACCTATAAAAAAAGAAAAAAAAATATTTTATAACTAATTAGGTTTTTAAAAAGCATAAGAATCAATAAATTTTATTTTATTTGGACAAGAAACATCACAATCGTGGTGTGTTTTTTTTTTTTCCTTATTCCATTTTCACATGTCTCTTACTCTTCCTTTGTCATCGCCATATCTAGATTTTCTCTTTATTTTCTCTTTTCTTTAAACACACTTTTTAGGTTTGAAACTGTGATTCATCGGTAGAAGTCATCAAGATTGTAGAGAAAATTCCGCCTTAATAGAAGAAGGTAAGCTTTTCTTGATTTGATTTTTTTTAGGGTTTGTTTTTTTGTACTTGTTTTTCAGGGTCGGAATCTCAAATTCTTTGAAGAAGGTATGTTATATATAGAATTTTTTATATTTATGTTTATGAATGCTTCTTAACTTTAATTTGTTTTTATTTTTTTTTAGGAACCCATAATAATTATTTCATGATTTATATTTGTTTGTTCTTATATTTCTACAGTACATATCAATATCAGTTGATATGCATACTAACTGTTTAATTAAATGATTCTTATGGAACAACCGATTATTTGATGCAGCATTGAAATATATATATATATATATATATATATATATATATATATATATATATATATATATATATATATCTAATTGAGGTGCTAATAATATACTTTGATCTATTGCAGATTGTATCTAAACGAAAAGTTTATTCTGTTCTTTTCATTGACAAAAGTTTTATAGTATTGAGGTTTGAAGAATCTTCATCATGGTTATCATGATAAAATTGATGTAATGCATTTATCTCGAAATTTATAGGAAACTGGTGTATGAACATTAACAATTTTGTAATTTTTTTTTTTTTCACTTTCTTTTTTCTTTTTCTTTTCTTTCTTGTGTTTTGATTATCGATATCTTATTGTATTTTTTTGTATTTAAGTGTTCTTGTAGTTAATAATGGTTGATTGAACCATTATATTAACTTTGGTTGAATTTGTAACTTGTTATCTTATTGTTAATTGTCACTAAGTTTGTGTAAAATAAACATAATTTTCATATAGTTAACTGTCACTGGGTTTGTGTATAGTGATAATTTTTAAATAATTAATTATCGATAAGTTAATGTATAGTGACACAATTTCAATAATGGAAATGGTGAGGATTGTCACTTCTTTTTTCTTGTGTTGTGATGATGTCACCAGTTTAATAACTTATATTTAAAAGACACATATTATGGTGAACTGTACATAATGCCCTTAAAAGTTGTCTTTATACTTCAATCGGCTCTTACTTTGAATTTTTTGAATATTTTAGTCTTTCATTTTCTTTATAGAGGTTTGTTTAACAAAAACTTGGAGCTTTTATATAAAAGATCGGAGCTTCTATATAAAAGCTCGGAGCTTCTTTATAAAAGCTTGGAGGTTTTTTTTTTATAAAAGCTCTTTTATAAAAAAGCTTAATTGTATGTCAAAAGCTCGAAATAAAAAAAGCTCGAATGAAATAAAAGCTCGAATTTTATTTCAATCCTCTCGAACGTTTAAAATAAAAGCTCGAATATGAATTAAAAAAGCTCGAATAAACTCAAACTAATTTAAAAAAATAAAAGCATGAACAACGAAAAAAATGCTCGGGTTCATCAACAAAAAACTCGGACACCGAGAATACCATCTTCCTCAACAACTATTCAACAAATCCAATACCATAACCTAACTCATAATCATTCTCAGATCCATAAATAAAGCATAATCTAACATTCCATTCAATTAATCAATAACCAAAACGATTAAAATCTGTCACTTTTTCTCTCTCTACTTTTTCTCTCTCAGGTTAACAACGACAAAGTCAATTTCGGGGTATTTTCGTCTCCACACGTTAATTGGTGCATTTTAAATATAAATTATCAATGTAGTGATATTTATACAAAAACCCTCCAGAAAGGTGCCATTAAATTTTTGAACCCAATAGTATACGGTTAATTGTCACTAAGTTTGTGAATAATGACACAATTTTAAAACAATACATTGTCACTAAGAAAATGTACGGTGATAAAATCTTTAAACAGTTAATTGTCACTAAAAAAATGTACACCGACAAAATCTTTAAATAGTTAATTTTCATTATATATCAATTTAGTGACACAATTTTTATTTTGTTACAAATTAAGTCTAAATAATAATGTCACTAAAATTATGATTCGTGACAAGTATAAAAAAACTGTCACAAATACTTTTACCGACAGGTCAAAGTGACGAATCGTTAATAACATATTTTTTATCACAATATAGAAACTGTGATAATTTCTTTACTTGTATTTACAAATAATTTTCATCAATATGACACTTTTTTTTGTTACTGTCTAAATCTCTATGTCTTTACCATCTCTATGTCACGCACGTACAAGATCTGGTTCTCTTTATTTTTTCTTCTTTTACTTTCTCTATTCTTTCTTTCATTCTCTGTTTTGCTTTTTGGTTTGGCCAAGTATCTCCTCTCTCTCTCTCTCTCACACACACACATATCTCTCTTTCTTTTTTTTTTCTTTTTTTTTATTGTAGGTTAAATCGTATTTTAGTCTTTATAGTTTGTCTTAATCTGTGTTTAATCCACGGTTTTTTAGAATTATAATTTTTAGTCCATTATTATTCTGACAATAAGGATTGTAGTCTCTACCATCCAATTATGATAAAGTTTTATTGAAATCTGTTAAGTCGACGATGGTAAATAGATAAATCTACGAGTATCTTTTGTTTTTAAAGGGTATATTTGTTATTTTAAAAAGTAGTAATCGCATAAACATCCATTAAATTAAAACAAAAAAAAAAACAATTTAATTTTTATTAGGTGGATCTATCACATGAGATGAAAGGTGGATTGGATTGGATCTCCACCATAAAAAAAAACCTAAGAAAAACTTAATCACATAGCCATCTTCTTCACACCAATGAAACCCAGAAACACCAAACCCATCCCCACCGTCAACCACCAAACCCAGAAACATCTTCTTCATCTTCTTCAGATCCAAACCCAACCAGGCAATCACCCTCATCGTCAACCACCACCACTCAAAAACCAAACCTACCACCGATTCCCTTCTCTTTCTCAAGCTATCTTCTTCATCACCATCTTCTCGAACACCCAAACTATAGCTACCACCAAAAATTATCTACAAATCAATCAATCTTTGCAACTGATTGAAAATCAAACGGAAACACATGATCCCTCCTCATCCTCTTACGGGTTCGATCTCAATTTGTCATCTCTGCTCGCGGATTGGAACGGCTACATCACCGCCTCATAGAACTCCAATCCCTCATCCTCATCCGAGTTCGATCTCAAGCTCCATGAAATAGAATTGGTTCTGGGTTTTTTTATTTTTATTGATTAATAAAGATTGATTTATGATTTTTTTTTAAATTAATTGTATTTGTGTTTTAAATACAATCAAAGAAAACACCTAATCTGTTATGATTTTTTTATTTATGGTGGGTGGTGGTTCAAGTTTAGGTTTTATTTGGGCAGTTGTGGGTTTTGTTATGAATTTCGATGTGGCTGGAAATAGGTGAGGAGGGTGGAGAGAAAGCAGAGGTTGCCCAGGCTAGGATTATGGAAGAGAAATTTGTGTTCTTTTTACAATTTTGATTTTTTTCTTATTTTTTTCTATGATGATGCGGTGGATAAGAGATACAAATTGATGTTGGGTTGGTTGAATCTGTATTGAATTGTATTTGTGTTCTGAATTGTGTTTGTGTTTGGATTGAAATGTGTTTTGAATTGTATTTGTGGTTTTTTTCATTAAACAAACAAATGGAAAGATAATTTGTTTATTAACCTTGATCAACGTCTCTTTTTTTTTTAATAAACAATTACAATGAATGTATTAAAGTATTTTATTAGTTAGGGTAAAATTGTACATTTCCATAAATAAGGGTATTACAGTCTTTTCAAAGGAATCAACATTCATAGGGCATTTTACATGCCTCACATGCCAAAAAGTGTACTTTTAAGGGATTCTGTTACACAAGGACAAAAAATTATAATTCCAAAAAACCGTGGATTGAATACAGATTACAGCAAACTACAGAGACTAAAATATGATTTATACTTTAGTGTATATTTGGCATGGCTTTTGAAATGACCAAAAACGTTTTTTTAATACTAAAAGTTGTTCCGGAGGTTTTTTTTTTTTTTTTTTTACAAAACTCTAAACGGTTTTTTTTAATATATAGAATTGTCTTAACTGTCTTATATAAAAGCTATTTTATATCTGTTCCCAAATTTTAGACTTCTCCAATAAGTTTTTTTGAGCATTTTTTTTAACATATAAATTGTCTCTACTACCCTTTGTAAATATTAGATATTCCACCGTATATAGTCATGCCCACGGTTACGGTTCAGTTCCGAATGGAGCCAGAGCCGGAGCCGGAACCGAAACCGGAACCGGCTATCTTTCGGTTCCGGTTCAGGTTCCGGTTCCAACGGTTCTTCCGAATCGGTTCTTTAAAAAAAAATCTACAATCATCGGTTATCACAAACCAAATACCCAGATCTCCCATTTTCTAAACCGGATCATCAATCATCATTATCCCTAATTATCCAGATCATCAATCATCACCTTCATCACACAAATCGCAGAGAAGAAGAAAAATAAAAATCACAAATCATCACACAAGCCTTCATCACACAAATCACAAATTGAATAGAAGAAGAGATCAAAGAGAAGATGAAGAGAGATATCGAAGAGAGAGATGACCGGCATTGGAAGAGAGAGAGAGAGAGAAATATCGAAGAGAGATCGAAGAGAGAGTTGACCGGCGATCGGTGGCTACAGAAAAACGAAGAGATCGCCGGTGAGAGGGGATCGATGGAAGTCTGGTGAGTGGTGACTGAGTGTTGTCGTTTGAATCAAAGGAAAGAAATCGAGAGATGGAGAGAGATCAAAGAGAAAGAATTATGAAGAAGAAAGAGTGAGAAGAGAGAGTGAGATCTGTGAGAATAAAGAAAAATAAAAACAAATATATATATATATATTCTGGTGGCCAAACGGCCCAAACCTAAAAAAAATGTCTAGAACTGTCGGTTCCTGACCGATTTTTTTTTAGGAGAATCGGAACCGAACCTTCAGTCTCACGGTTACGGTTACGATTACGGTTCTAAAACCGGCTCTACGGTTACGGTTACGGTTCAAGTTCATTTCATACGGTCACGGTTCAGTTCTACGATTCGAACCGAACCGTAGTCATGTCTAATCATACAACTCTTTCATTATAAATTGTCAATATTTTTTTTTTTTATAATTCACATAATCAAAAACTATTTTTAAAAATACATTATCAACATATTTTTTTTATAATTTACACAATCAAAAGCTTTTTTCGTTAAAACCTCTAATCATTATAAACTCTACCGTAAAAAGATCTACTTTAAAAAGTCTAATTAAAAAGCTTTATCAAACAAACTCTTATTACGTTTTATTATTTTAAGCTTATCTCTCCGCTTGCTTTTGCCGCCTAAACCCTCATCTTGCCACCTAGCATACTAGCCACCTCATCGCTTTTCTTTAAACTTTTCTGATAGAAAAGTAACTTGAACAGACTTCCTGAACTGGGGTATATTTTCTGGAACCGGACCGTATACTTTGTATCTTGAAATATTTGATTGTTTAATAATTTTTTACATTGGATAAAAGTTTAATCATTTAATAATTGCTTAACATGATTTTTTTTTAATATGAATGAATTATATATCTTTCAAAGGATAAAAAAGTCCATTGAATCAATGGTTGAGTTTGTATATAATATGTGTAGTTTTAATTTGTAAACATGTGTTAATTTATTTAATTCTATAGTAACGATTCAAACATGAAATATTAATAGCATGAATGTCTATTTTTACCACTAAATCATATGTAACATTTGATAATTAAACCTTTTTTATTATATAATATATATCTTGACATAAATGTAAAATGAAAATGATCTTCTTTTTATATATATATATAAAGAACAAATAATAGAATAAATAAATAATATATAAATAGAATTTGAGAGATCAGAGATGAAAAAAAAGATATATTCAAGAGAGAGTAAAAATTACTTTCTATTGATATGAGAAATTTTTAACTAACTCAATTTACAAAAGAATGAACATACATATATAGGAAAACAATTAAGGGGTTTAATTGCAATTTTCTATCTAACTTGACACCTAATTTAACTTATGAATGAAGCAATTGAAGACTTCTCCTCCACGTGCAATCAAAGATAGGTTTGCACTCATTCAAGTGGTGGAACAAAAGGGGGAAGTATCCATATTTAATTACAACACTCCTCTTTGGATTTTCCATCACTTGTATTGTTGCTTTTTAGGAAAAATCTAATGAGACAAAACCTAGATAAAACATATACAATGATTTTCTCGATCTAGTAAGGTTGGACATTTAAAAACTATCTTATAAAAAACCTTGTTAGGAAAACCCGATAGGACAAAATCTGATCGAAGGGGAAAAAAAGTATAGCACATACATGTCCATTGAAAAATTTTACTCCTTCTGACTGAACGCTCCCCTTCATAAAAACTTCAGCATTAATCTTGTAATTTACAAAGTCGACGCATGCCTATTCCATATACTAGATTCTCAAAAGTTGATGCAGGCAATGATTTGGTAAACAAATCTGCAAGATTATCTGTAGACCATATTTGCTTAATATCAATTTGTCGGCTCTGTTGAAGCTCATGAGTATAGAAGAGTTTAGGAGAAATATGTTTGGTTCTATCTCCTTTGATATATCCTCCTCTAATTTGAGTAATGCAAGCCACATTATCCTCAAAAATCTGTGTTGCCATTTCTGTAGATAGTGAAAATCCATAGGTATTTTGAATATGAAGAATAATAGACCTTAGCCAAACATATTCTCGACTTGCTACATAAGTGCGATGATTTCAAAATGATTAGAGGATGTAGCAACCAAAGTCTTTTTTGTGGAGGGTCATGATATTGTTGTGTCATTATATGTAAAAACATATCCCTTCTGTGAACTAGCTTTGTGGGGATTAGACAGATACCCGGCATCAGTATAACCAAGTAATACTGAAAATTTGTTAGATTTAGTATAAAATAATCATAAATCTTTCGTTCCACAAAGGTAACGAAAAAGATGTTTGATTCCATTCCAATACCTTCGAGTTGGTGCTGATCTGAATCTAGCCAGTACATTCACAGAGAATGTAATATCTGGTCTAGGAGCAAGATATAATAAAGCATCAATTGTATTAAGATATGATACCTCAGGACCAAGTATCTTTCACTATTTTCTTTTGGTCTGAATGGATCATTTTTAGGATCAAGAGTTCTAACAACCATAGGAGTACTTAACGGATGAGCATTATCAATATGAAATCATTTTAAGATCTTTTCACTATATCCTGATTGATGGGCAAGTACTCCATTTGATCTATTCTCGATCTCGAGGCTGAGACAATATTTTGTCTTTCCCAGATCTTTCATTTCGAGTTTTTTTTTCAAGTATTCAGCAGTTTTTAGGAGTTCTCCGTGAGTTCCGAATAAGTTCATATCATCAACATAAACTGCTATGATAGCAAATCCAGATTCTGATTTCTTAATGAAAACACATGGACATATAGGATTATTAATATATCCTTCTTTCATCAGATATTCACTGAAACGGTTATACCACATCCGTCCAGATTGTTTTAGTCCATACAAGGATCTTTGTAATTTTATCAAATACAAATTATGAGATTTTAAGTTACATGCTTCCGGCATTTTAAACCCTTTAAGTATTTTCATCTAAATATCTGAATCCAATGAACCATATAGATAAGAAGTTACTACGTCCATCAGACACATTTCAAGTCTCTCCATGATAGCCATGCTTATCAGAAATTAAAACGTAATTGTATCCATCACTGGTGAGTATGTTCCATCGAAATCGATGTTAGGTCTCTGTGAGAAATCATGTGCTACGAGTTGTGCCTTATATCTCACGATCTCGTTTTTTTCATTACATTTCCGTATAAAAAACCAATTTATACCCAACAGGTTTGACGTTTTCAGCCGTCTAGATTATTGATCTAAATACTTCACGTTTGGTTAATGAAGTCAATTTTGTTTGAATTGCTTATTTTCATTTAGGTCAATCATACCTCTATTTACAATCATCGAGATTATGAGGTTCATAATCATCAGTTATAATTTCAATTGTCACTGTGTATGAAAATACATCATCAATGATTGTTTCCTTACGATTCCAAAATTCTCTTTTATAATTTATAGAAATTTCATCATTTCTATATTCTTGTACCTCTTCAAAGATTTCTTCCCACATAGGATTTCGTTGCTTTAGTAACTTATGTCTCTTCAGGGACACTTAACTCTCCTAGAGTTAAATTAGAGAAAGTGGATTTATTTTTCCTTTTTCGAGGAACGGTATCTTTTGAACCAAATGGTCTACCACGCTTCTGGCGTGCAATAAATGATTCTTTTGTTATCATTTGATTAGATTTTTTTTCTAGAATAATCACCCGTGCTGGGACATTAAGAGCTGGGATGTATGATTTTGTTACCCTAGTAGCATCTGTAAATGCATTTGGTAACTGGTTCATTATTGCTTAAAGATGTATTATCTTACGTACTTCATTCTCACATTGAGATGTGTATGGGTCTAAACGGATCAGACTAGGAACTTTCCAAGAAAGTTCACGCTTCTTTTCGGAAGAAGTTTTTCTTTCCCCTAATGATGGAAAATTGGTTTCATCAAAATGACAATCTGCAAATTGTGTTGTAAAAAGATCACCAATCAAGGGTTTCAGATATCTAATAATTGATGGTAAATCAAGACCAACATAATTTCCCTAACGTCTTTAGGGTCTCATTTTAGTTATTTTTGTTGGTACAATTAGGACATATATTGTTCATCCAAAAGTATGTAAATGAGATATATCTGGTTGATGACCAAGTACAAGTTGTACTGGCGAATACTGATGATAAGCAGTGGGCCAAAGCCGGACTAATACAGCATCATGCTCCCATACAGAAATCGGTAATTGCGTTCATAATAATAAAGTCCTTGCAATTACCTGGACACGTTTAATAAGCAATTCTGCTAATCCATTCTAAGTATGAACATGTAGAACTAGATGTTCAACATCAATCCCAACCACTTTGCAGTATTCATCAAATGCCTTAGAAGTAAATTCACCAGCATTATCAAGGCGTATGGACTTAATTGAGTAATCGGGAAAATGTGCCTGAATCCTGAAGCCTGATAATCTGTGTAAGCAATCTAGCAAAAGCAACATTACGTGTTGATAATAAGCAAACATGTGATCATCTGACAGATGCATGAACTAGAATCATGAAATAACGAAATAGTCCACTTGGTGAATGAATAGGTCCACATATATCCTGAATTCTTTGTAAGAATTATGGGAATTCAAAACCAACTTCAGAATGAGATGATTTTATTGTTAATTTCCCTTGGAAACATGCAATACATAAATTCTTATGGGCTAAAATAATCTTCTCATTTTTTTAATTGATGTCCAAGAGAATTCTCAATGATTCTTCACATCATTGTAGATCCTTGATGATCGAGACGGTCATGCCAAAGTACAAACATTTTTGGATCTGAGAACTTCTGATTCATAAATGCATAAGTTTCCACACATTTGATAATAGTGTAATATAATCCAGAAGATAAAGCACGTAACTTTTCTATAATGAGTTTTTGGCCTGAATTATGAGAAGTAATACACAGATATTCAATATCATCTTTATTCATGGTTTCAATACGATATCCATTCCTCTATATGTTTTTAAAACTAAGTAGATTCCTCATGGATCTACTTGAATATAATGCATCATCGATACATATTTTAATATTGTTTGGTAACAATATCGTGGCTAGAGCCTTCTATAAGATCTACTGTACCTAATACTGTATTAACATTTGCTCTGACTAAAGTTAAATTTATAAAATATTTCTGAATCTACAGAATTGTATGAGTTGTTACACTATCAACTAGATATATATCTCCTGCTTCTAGCTTTTCAATAACTCTCAATTTATCGTTTAGATTCATTTTGTATGTTTCATAAAGAAAAATGAAATGCATATTAGACAAAATAATTCAAAAAGTATACATTGCATTGAGAAATATTTTACATGAACAAAATAATAAAATAATACTACTGTAAGTATTATTTAATTGGTATGGACACTCTATCACCAATTGAAGTAGTTGGCATGTCTTTAGGGTCTGGAAAGAAATCTGTAACATTAAGATGAGTAATATCTTTAGGATATGAATCTTCAATGAAATGAGTTTCCAGTTTCTTTCCCTTTCCTCTAATTGATGCTTGATACAGATCCACCAAATGTTTAGGTGTGTTACACTCATTTGACTAATGATTGTAATATCCACAGCTAAAACAAACATTGTTATTTTTATTATACCTATTTGAATATCTTTTCTTTTATATTGATTGGCCTCATAAGTATTTCACTTCTGTTGAATGTTTTGATTATAACCACATGATCCAAAATAACCAAATCCTCTTTTGAAACTACGACCATGGCCCCGATCAAGATTACGACCATAACCACGACTGTGATCATGATTACTGACATTACCACAACCTCGACCACGACTACGATTATGGTTTCTGACAATATTAGCATTCACTTCTAGGAATGCTATAAAACCAGTTGGGTGTGATCCGTGATTTTTTATTAGTAGCTCATTATTCTTTTCTACTACTAGAAGGCATGAGATCAACTCTAAATATTTTGAGAATCTGTGTTCTCGATGTTTCTGTTGCAATATTATATTAAGGCATGGAAAGTTGAAAATGTCTTTTCCAACATATCTTTTTCAGGTACCTATTCACTACACAATTACAATCTTATGTTGATTTTGAACAAATCAGAATTATAATCAGAGACTGATTGTAGTTCTATAATTATATTGAGGCATGGAAAGTTGAAAATATCTTTTCCAACTTATCTTTTTCAGTTACCTCTTCACTACACAATTTCAATCTTATGTTGATTTTGAACAAATAAGAATTATAATCAAAGACTGATTTGTAGTTCTATAACCATAAATGTTGCCATTCGTACCTTGCATTAGGTAACGTAACATCATTCTGGTGATCATAACGATATTTTAGCTCTTTCCACATATCTTCAGGATCTATGACAGTAAGATATTGAGCTTTTAAATCCTCATTCAGATGATGACAGATTATGACCATGGATGTGGATCTATCTTGTTCAATATCATTAATTCCATCATCAATGGTGTAGTATATGTCTTGGGATATTAAGTAAAATCCAGCATCGATAACCCATGACATATAGTTTTCTCCCGATACTTTAAGTGCATCAAACTTCAAATTCGTAAGGTTAGACATGCTTACAGCTTCTGTTCTTTGTAAATAAAATTGTTAATTTTATTTAGATGTGAATAAACATAAATGATTTCAGAGACATAAGTTCACCCGATATGTGTATAAAAATAAATGATATCAGGGACATAAGTTCACTTGATATCATGTGCATAAAAATAAAGTTAAACATTTCAGGGACATGAGTTCACCTGATATGTACATAAAATTAAAACATTTCAAATAAACAAATCCAAAATTATATATATGGGTTCCGTTGACGATATAAGCCATCTTGTTATACGGAACTGAAACAGATCGAAAATGTTGAGATATAAGATATGTGTATAAACATAAATGATTTCAAATAAACAAATTCAGAACTATATATATAGGTTCCGTTGATGGCATAAGTCATCTTGTTTTACGAAACTGAATATAGATAAAAAATGTTGAGATGTAAGCAATCACCTATCAGTGGATCATTTTTATAAAATAGATTTTTCGTACTGATAACGTGTTATAAATCAAATGAAGAATAAATAAAGAACAGTTGAAGAACAAATAATAGAATAAATAAATAACATAGAATAGAATTTGAGAGATCAGAGATGAAATAGAAAAAGATATGCGAGAGAGAGAGTGTGTAAAAATTACTTTGTATTGATATGAGAAATTTTCCACTAACGCAATTTACGAAAGAATGAACACACACACACACACACACACACACACACACACACACACACACACATATATATATATAGGAAAACATTAAGGGGTGCTAATTGCATTTTTCTATCTAACTTGGCACCTAATTTAACTTATGAATGAAGCAATTGAAGACTTCTCCTCCACGTGCAATCAAAGATAGATTTACACTCATTCAAGCGGTGGAACGAAAGTGGTGGAAGAATCCACATTTAATTACAATACACACACACACACACACACACACACACACACACACACACACACATAAAGGAAAATAGTATAACATACACACCGAAAGTATCATGGATTATCCTCTAGTATAACCTTCTCTACGTATGAAGGATAAGACTCAGATTAGAGACTATTTTTTTTTTTTTGAAACTACAGCAATTTATTAAAGGCCAAAAACTAGACGGTCAGAAGAGCCAAAAACAGAAAATAACACAAAGGAGGACACACCAAACGAGTGACCAGGGAGGCCACAAAAGCAAGTAGCACAACAGAACAATCCAACACAAAACAAAGAGATGAACCAGTCAAAATAAAATTGACAACAGAAGAGACTAAAGAATGAGTGCTTGATTTATCATTGTTGGACTGATAAGCAATGCAAACATTGAACATCTCTTGAACAGAAACCCAAACTCTTCACCTCATAGTATGGTCTGATTAGCCTCTCATACCTATGTGGGAGAGGAAACAAAGAATAACACGATGACAGCAGCCACCAACTCTTCATTATCCGATGACAATCTTTAAGCACAGAAAAAAAGTATGTGGCAAAGTGCAACATCAACAATGTGAACATATCCAACCTTTCATGCCACTGGAGTTTCTCCGAATTTCCACCAACACAAAGGAAAGAAGCAGCAGCAGCCTCAAACAGAAAACAGAAAACAGAAACCGAAGAAATAACAAAAGGCACCCAACACAAAACGCAACGAAGAGTGGCAATCGCAACTACTCAAAAAACTCCCCGCCGAAGTTTATCACCCGACCTGTTGGAGCCCAATTTCATAAGACCATCCGCAAATGAATTCCCACCCCTAGGCATAAATTTGATGGAGACGCCGCCACTTTATAATCGCTCACAATAATCACCTCGTAATTAATCGAATGACCCCCTGTCTGAAGCAAAGCGCATGCTCTATGGATAACATAATTTCGGCATCATTGGAGTCCAAAAAACCCACAAAATAAGAAAACAAGCATAAAATCTTACCGTTTGAATCCCAAAGCACCCCTCTTATACCCGCATCACCTGGACTCCCTCTTACAGACCCATCAACATTAAAAAACAAAGAATTAATGGGTGAAGGAACCCAGGTTTTTGATCTATTCACATTGACAGAGACCTTATCCATGCATCTTTCCTTAATGTCCACTAGTAAAGTAGTTATAGGATCTATGCAGCCTCCTCCTATGTGTTTGAACCACCAAACCGCTCAAAACTTAACCAAGTCTGAAGCTAGCTAAAAGTTAGGCTATTTTCCTTCAAAAACCCTCTTATTCTAACCTCCCAAATGGTCCAAACTATTGCAAAAAATACAGTATTCCAGATTCTTTTCCTGTTAGAAGTTGGCACAAACCCATCCACCATTCAATCCAATCATTGATAGAATTATTCTAGCAAGAATTCACCCCCACCACCGTAAACAAATAAACCAAAATCGCCAAGACCATGGGCACAAAAGGAATAAATGGTCCACCGTTTTGACACCCGAGTTACACATAGGGCAAGACAAATCTGGAATATGATTACAGCCAAAACGTTGCAAGACTTCTCTTACCGGAGCCCTTCCTTTTTGAATATTCCAAATAAAAACTTCAATCTTCAGAGGGCATAAACCTTGCCATGTGAATCTGGTATTGGCACTATCAACATGAAGCTCCTCTTCCAAACATCTCCTAAAGGATCCCATAGAGAAGATACCGTTTGGACAGTGTCTCCAAGCCAGAGCATTCTCCATCTGTCTTCTAACTGAAATACATTCCAAAGAGAGCAAGAAACCGTTCCATTGATCTAACTCCCAATCAAACAAACGTCTTCGAACCTTCACATCCCTAACCCAATTAGAGTCAATCTAACTTTCAAATTCGTTGATTACTCCCTCATTGTTAGAGGCCAACGCAAATATCCTAAAAAATGCACTCTTTAGAGAAATATCATCCCATTTTATGTCCTCCCAAAATCTCATTCTCTCACCATTTCCCAAAATCAGTTGAAACCCTTCCTTAGCAATAACATGAGAACGATTTTGTTCAGACATCAATTTGCCCACTGACTGGATGAAGACAGAGATGTGGTTAGCAGTATGCCAATTCCACCATAAAGCTCTCTGATCTATACCATATTTAGCACATATAACTTTCTTCAAGAGGGACGATTCTTCTGTCCCAAACCTTCATAACCATTTGGCAAGTAAACTCTTCCATTTATCTGCTACCCTATCAATCCCGAGTCCCCTGTTGCGTTTACTTTTGCATAACGAAACCCAGTCCACGGTATGAATTTTTTTTTAGAATGCCATCATCCCAAAAAAATTCCCTTATGAGCCTCTCAATCCTCCTCACAACACAACTAGGGATGCTAAAGACCGACATGAAGTACGTTGGTAAACTTGAGAGCACCACCTTGATCATGACTAATCTACCACCTTTGGACATCAGACTACTCTTCCAGGGTGCCACCCTTTGCTGGATCTTGTTCACAATCGAGCCCTAAAAAGCCTCCTTCCTAGGATTACAGCCTAAAGGGAGACCTAAGTAAATGATGGAAAGGGTCAACCTAGTACATCGGAATGCATCAGCCCACATGTCCTCTGGATGCTCTTTTCTACCCACATTCACCAAACATGACTTGTGGAAGTTTATTCTCAAGCCCGAAACCATTTCGAAGTATCTCAAGATGCTCTTCATATTTAAAAGGTAATCCATATGGGCTCTATAAAAAGAATTGTATCATCCGCAAATTATAAATGAGTGATGTGGATGATATTCTCACCAAAAACTGCACCCTTAATCAAATTAAGATTAGCCGCTTTATCGAACAATCTGCTCAGGCTTTCCACCACTATATTGAAAAGGAAAGAGGATAAAGGATCTCCTTGTCGTAAACCCCTCTCTAAAGCAAATTGCTTTGTCGGACTACCATTAACCAACACCAATAAAGAAAGAGAATAAATGCACCGGCTTATCCATTGCCGCCATTTAATCCCAAACCCCATATTATCCAACAAATCATCCAAAAACTATTTGTCTTTTCTAAAACTTCTATAATAACAAGGCCAATATCAGAATAAGGGCCTGCGACACATTGAATTAATAAGGTTCACAACACTCGAAGCATAAGACTTTACCACTGTTGGCATTAAATTCAGAATCAGGGGCGACTAAGGATATTCGAGGTCTTAGACAAAAATTTAAAGTAGTGTAACGTAAATTGCATTTTTGTTTTTCATATTCTTATTAGAGAATGTGATATTTTATGCTTTGTTATCATTTTCTTCGATGTTATCTTTCAATTCATTTGGATTTGATTGACCAATTAATAAAATTATTATTCAAGTCCATATTTTTTTTGGCTATCGGTGACAAATTTATAAAAAGCCATTTTCACGATTGAACCAATTTTTCTATTCCTTTTTTGTCGTATTTGAAGTGGTAAGTATGTTTTTTAGGTTATAAATATATTAATGTTATAAATTAAATTGGAATAACATATAAAGCATTAAATAATTAAATAATTAAAATTAAAGCAAGAAGTAGAGAGAGAGAGGCTACATATACATATTAGTGTATATATACCTTTTGTATTGACTTCTAGTGTGGTTTAAAATTACAACAGAATAAGCCTTTTATAGGCAAGTGGATATGGGGATTGTAATGTAATTTAACATGCATGCATTGTTGTCTTTCATGCATGGCAGTTTTATTCTCAAATAGACATGTGTACAATAAGTGTACAATGAGAATCACTCCATTTGGGTACATTTGTGGAAAGCCACGATTACAACACTCCCCTTTGAATTTCTACAATTTGTATTTTAATATTGTTAGGAAAAACCTAGTGGGATAAAAACCTTAGCAAAATATATACAATGACGTGTTCAGAACTGCCTCCTTAAAACCTTTCCGGTAAAACCCAATGAGATAAAATCTGGTAAAGGAAAAAGTGTACAGTAGGTCCATTCAAATTTTGGTCCCATTGATTTAGCGTTCCCCCTGATCAAAACTTTAATATCAATCCTGTAATTTACTGAGCCGACGCATGCCAATTCCATATACCAGTTTCTCAAAAGTTGATGTAGGTAATGTTTTGGTAAACAAATCTTCAAGATTATCTGAAGACCGTATTTGTTTAACATCAATTTGTCGGCTCTGTTGTAGTTCATGAGTACAGAAGAATTTGGGAGAAATATATTTGGTTCTATCTCATTTGATATATCCTCCTCTAACTTGAGCAATACAAGTTGCATTATCTTCAAATATCGGTGTCAGCATTTCTGTAGATAATGAGAATACACATGTTTTTTGAATATGATGAATAACTGACCTTAACCAAACACATTCTCGACTTGTTTCATGAAATGCAAGGATCTTCGAATGATTAGAGGATATAACAACAATAGTTTGCTTTGTGGAGCTCCATGAGATTGTTGTGCCATTATACATAAAAACGTATCCCGTTTGTGAATGAGCTTTATGGGGATCAGACAGATATCCGACATCAGCATAACCAAGTAAACCTGAAAAATTGTTAGATTTCGAATAAAATAATCCTAAATCTCTCGTGCCACGAAGGTAACAAAAAAGATGTTTAACCCCATTCCAATGCCTTTGAGTTGGTGTTGAACTAAATCTGGCAAGCAAATTCACTGAAAATGCAATATCTGGTCTAGTACATTGAGCCAGATATAACAAAGCACCAATTGCATTAAGATATGGCACTTCAGGACCAAGTATCTTTTCTTCATCTTCAAGTGGTCGGAATGGATCTTTCTTAGGATCAAGAGTTCTAACAACCATGGGTGTACTCAATGGATGAGCATTATCCATATTGAATCTTTTTAGGATCTTTTCAACATATGTTGATTGATGGATAAGTATTCCATTTGATTTATGTTCAATCTCTTGACTGAGATAATACTTTTTCTTTCCCAGGTCTTTTATTTCGAATTCATTTTTCAAATATTCAGTAGTTTTCAGGAGCTCTCCAGGAGTTCCAATCAAATTCATATCATCAACATAAACAACTATGATAGCAAATCTAGATTCTGATTTCTTTATGAAGACACATGAGCATATAGGATTATTAATATATCCTTCTTTAATTAGATACTCACTGAGGCGGTTATACCACATGTGCCCATATTGCTTTAATCCATACAAAGATCTATGTAATTTAATTGAGTATAAATTGCGAGGTCTCAAGTTGTAAGCTTCCGGCTTTCTAAATCCTTCAGGGATTCTCGTATAAATATCTGAGTCGAGTGAGCCATATAGATAGGCAGTTACGACGTCCATAAGACGCATTTCAAGTGTTTTTAAGACATCCAAACTCATCAGATTACGAAACGTAATTGTATTCATCACTGGTGAATATGTCTCAACAAAATCAATACACGGTCTCTGTGAGAAACCTTGTTCTACGAGTCGTGCCTATATCGCACAACCTCGTTTTTCTTATTACGTTTTCTTACAAAGACCCATTTGTATCCAATAGGTTTGACGTCTTCAGGCGTTTGGATTACTGATTCAAATACTTTACGCTTGGCTAATGAATTCAATTTTGTTTGAATTGCTTCTCTTCATTTAGGCCAATCAGACCTTTGCCTACAATCATCAACACTATGAGGCTCATAATCATCATTTATAATTTCAGTAGCCACTGTATATGAAAATATATCATCGATGATTGTTTCCTCACGATTCCACATTTCTCTTATTTCTCTTGTATAATTTATAGAAATTTCCTCATTTCTATGTTCTTGAATCTTTTCAGGGATTCCTTCCCCAACAAGGGTTTCTGTCATTTTAATGACTTGTGTTCTTTCAGGGACATCTAACTCTTGTGGAGTCGATTTTAAGAAAGTGAATTTATTTAAAATCTCAGGAATATGATCCTGGTAATTTCTTTTCCTTTTCCGAGGACCAATATCTTTCAAATTGAGTGGCCTACCACGCTTCTGGCGTGCAGTAGATGATTCTTTTGTTATCGTTTGTTTAGATCGTTCTTCTGGAACAATCACCCGTACCGATACATTAACGGTTGGGATGTATGATTTCGTTACCCTAGTAGCATCAGTAAACGCATATGGTAACTGATTTGATATTGTTTGAAGATGGACTATCTTATGGACTTCATTCTCACATTGATATGTGTATGGGTCAAGATGAATTAGACTTGAGACTTTCAAAATAAGTTCACGCTTCTCTTCAGGAGAAGTTTTTCCTAATGATAGGAAATATCCCTCATCAAAATGACAATCAGCAAATCGTACAGTAAAAAGATCACTAGTTAAGGTTCCAGATATCTAATAATTGATGGTGAATGTAGACCCACATATATTCCCAAACACCGTTGGGGTCTCATTTTAGGTCTATGTGTAGGTGCAATTGGGACATATACTGCACAACCAAAAGTACACAAATGAGAAATATATGGTTGATGGCTAAATGCAAGTTGTACTGGTGAATATTGATGATAAACAGTGGGACTAAGACGAATTAATGCAGCAGCATGTAAAATAGCATGTCCCAAAACAGAAATTGATAATTTTGTTCGCAATAATAAAGTTCTTGCAATTACCTGGAGACGCTTAATAAGTGATTCTACTAATCCATTATGAGTATGAACATATGGAACTGGATGTTCAACATCAATCCCAACTGATCTACAATATTCATCAAATGTCTTTGAAGTAAATTCACCAGCATCATCAAGGTGCATTAATTTAATCAAATGATCGGGAAAATGTGCCCAAAGCCTGATAATCTGCGCAAGTAATTTTGCAAAAGCAACATTACGTGTTGATAACAAAAAAACGTGTGACCATCTGATGGATGCATCAATTAGGACCATAAAATATCGGAACGGTCCATTTGGTGGATGAATAGGCCCACATATGTCCCCTTGAATCCTTTGTAAGAATGATGGGGATTCAAAGCCAACCTTAGATAATAACAACATCGTGTTGATAACGTGTTATAAATTAAATTGGAATAACATATAAAGCATTAAATAATAAAACAATTAAAAGCAAAGCAAGAAGTAGAGAGAGAGGCGAGATATACATATCAGTGAATATATACCTTTTGTATTGACTTCTAGTGTGGTTTAAAATTACAACAGAATAAGCCTTTTATAGACAAGTGGATATGGGGATTGTAATGTAAATTAACATGCATGCATTGTTGTCTTTCATGCATGGCAGTTTTATTCTTAAATAGACATGTGTACCACACGTGTACAATGAGAATCATTCCATTTGGATACATTTGTGGAAAGTCACGATTACAACAATTAAAACAAATAACTTTACATTTATACTCTTTCAACTATTAATTTTATATATTTATATTTTAATATAATACATAAAAACTAAAAACAAATAATTTAATAGATTGTAAAAAAAAGATTTTAAAATTTTAATTTATGACTATTAATTTAAATTTAAATATTATTTGAAATTTAAATATTTCAAAAAAATATTGGTTCATAAAAAATAAAAAAAAATCATCATGTACTTTTTATATGGATTTTGCTTAGGATGTCAATAGGTCAAGTGAGAATATGGGAGATGAAAACAATCTAAAGAGTGTATAAACAACTTAGAGGAGAGGTGAATGGGTTGTTGTTCAATTATATTACCAATTTTTTGGATTAATTAATATTAAACTCAAAAGCCCAAAACAAACAATAAAAATCAAGTAAATTAAGGAAAATAAATAACACTTAAATTTTTATGTGGGGAACCTTTAATTCAGTCGAGGAAAACCCATAGGACTAAACACTTAGTCATGGAAATCCACTCTTCTTAAGGATCATAACTTAAACTTATCAACCCACATGTCCTTTATAGTGACTCTTGACACTTACTTGCCAACCAACACCTTTGGTTGTAAGAAATCTCTTTGCTTGTGCAACTACCACATGTAGTCACAAGACCTGTATTCAATGAAGAGAATTAATGTCTAAGTGAACATGTATGAATGCTCAATGCAAATATATGCTAGACAAACACACAAAATGCTTAACTAGATGGAAAAGATGTAAATCTAACAACCTAGCTATTAGCTAACCCAATCACTTTCACAACATCAGAACTTCATAAGATATGCAATAAAGATGAAGTTTTTACAAAAATCATACAATAAAGATGCAATCTTAGACAAGCAAAACAATTAAAGAGATGAGATGTGTATTCTTACCTACCAAATGAAAATATGATGAACAACCATGCTAGATGATACTAGATGAAGCTCAAATGCACATGGATTTAGGGATAGACTGTTAAAGAAGGTTTCTTGGAACTTCTCACTCTTGAAAATTTCACTCTCACTATAAAAATTGCATTTTGAAGTTCTAAACCGACTTGGTGAATTTAAGGAAGTATGTATAGTGCCATAAATGATACTATGACGCTTTGGCACCAATGCGGAAGTGCAACTTTGGCACCAACGAGCAAATGCCACTTTGTTTCGCACATTTGAAGTTGTTCAAGTTACTAGAACATGATACGGATTGCAAAGTGTGACTTTATTTCTCACATACGAAGTCGCAGAAGTTACCAGACTTAAGTGCGACAATGTTTAACACATTCAAAGTCGTTGAAGTTATTGGACTTAATTGTGAGATGCAAAGTGCGACATTGTTTTGCACATTAAAAGTCGTAGAAGTTACTGGACTTAAGTACGAGATGCAAAGTGCGACATTGTTTCACACAATTAAAGTCGCACAACAAAAGCATGACTTTATCTTGCATTTTATGAACCCGCATAAATCCATTTGAGGGATTTTCATGGTATATTTCACACCACTTTTAAGAGAAGAAATATGACCTTCTCAAGTCACTACAAGAAAAATGATGTATAGTGACAAAAAATATGTCACAATAAGTGAAAGATTTGTCACAATATCAATATTATGATAAAAAAATTTGTCACGAACAATTCATCACCTATACCTCTGTCATTAAAAGTATTTGTAACACTTATATTGCCATTGTCACTGTAGTCAGTGACAATTATTTATAATTGTCACTGTTATTGGAGTAATTTGGATGATATAACACTTCAGCAAAAGACAAGAGTCAAGGGTGTCATGTCACCAAAAGTCAACCAGATCAAACTAACCCAAGTTAACCAAAGAAAACCAGTCAAACCCTCGATCAAGATAGCGTAAATGATCGGATAAGAAGACCCGATCGAGATTATCAAGATGGTCAGGGGAAAGGTTGCAATCGGATGAAACCATCGATCGGGGAAAGTGAATTTGGTCGGGTTTAACAAGTGGTCGATTGCGTGACATGTGGACATCACTAAGATTTAATGAAGTTAAGACTCTAATACGCAGAAAAAGAATTAGACTTGAACAAGACATATCGAAGTGCATCCTGATAAGGAAACAAGCTTCTTAATAGATATCAAAGTGTAAATAGAGCAAGAGATCTAATACAATTAAGATACAAGAAGCGCAAAGCAATTAAGAGAATAATACGATTCCAACAAAATAGAATTTGGTTCCCCTATAGGAACTTACTTTACTTGTACACAATGATTTAGGGTTTTATGCATATATAAATAGACCCTACTAATACCCATAGAGGGTGAATGCCAATTAAGCTTACAAGAGTGCAAGAGAGATTGTGTATAATTATTCTCAATTTAGTGAATTCTTCTCGCCGTTGCAGACAACCGTGGATGTTTCCCCATCTCGGGGTTTTACCACGTAAAATCTTATGCCTTGTTTACTTTTTATTTATTTTGATTCATAGCTTGATTGTTTATTCACACTCACTTGTTCGACGAGTGATCAGTTAAAAATAATCTAAAAAACACAGTCAACAACTGGCGCTAGAAGGAGGGGGCGAACCTTCGCTAACATTGAGTTTGAATAATTAATTCCAGGAAAAAACTTACAAGAAAAGATATCATGGCCACCAACAGAGACAGAAGCCTATCTCCACGTAACGCTGATGCCTCGTGCAACGCTAACGTCCCCAATCCTATTTATGTCAATGTCGTTGGAGAAGATCCGCCCTTAGAAACTCCACTATCTACCAGACCTGATACTGTTACATCCATAGATGTAACCACTGGTATTTCCCCAGACACATTTCGATAAATCCAGGAATCCCTATAGAAATTCATCGACGATGCCGCTAGATAGGGAATCAACGTCAGTGGTGGCCCATGGTCCTAAGATAAGTTCTAAAATAGTGGCAACCACTCGATGAGCACCCTAGAAATCTAAAAGAGATAAGGCGGAGCATCGAGAAAGAAGGGAACGTTCACGCAGAAGGGATGACCGCCAAGAGGACTGGGGCACTAGAGAGCATAGAGAGACCAGTTTGCAGAAGATGTGAGGAGCTATGGTGAAAGAGAAATCCACCCCAAACAGGTATATAGGCAAGACAGTCAGAGAAAAAGGTCCCGCCCAGATTCGAGTGATGATAAAACTACCCCCAGAAGACGCATGGAGTCAACCCCTATGATCAAACATGAAGGGGCTGACCACATATGCAAACATGGTAGATTATGTCGGAGGATACGCCATGACGGAAGAGGAACAGATAGCCCATGGTGAAAAGCTCATACATGAGGGTCAACCTGAGAGCAGCCATAGACCCAAAGACGGCAACTCGAATAATAGTGGCAAAGGGGACCAGAAAAGCAACAGGGGAACGGGTAAGGATGGACGCAAGGATGACGATAAAAGCGGTAAGCACTTTAGAAGGTAATACACCAATTACACTCTGTTGGCTAGAAGACAAAAAGAGATCTTGAATGTGATAGAATACAAGAATCTGTACAAAAATACCTCGAGACAGTCGAGCTTCGCAAGGAGAGACACCACCAAATATTACAGATTTCATTAGGAGAATGGTCATGAAACCTCTACGTGTTATTAGTTAAGGGATTACATTGAAAAGCTGATCAGAGAGAGGCATCTTAAGGATATGGTCCTTAGAAGTGAGGATGACCAATATAAGGACACCCCGAAAGAAGAACGTGATAGAAGACAAAAGCACTCCGGAAGAAATTCAGATAGTGGGGCGATCAACACTGTCTTTGTTGGACCACACACTAGGGGTAGCTGTTGGGAGAGAATGACCGAGGTTAGAGAAGCCATAGACGGTCAGAGGAATCTAGAAATAAATCAATTAGGCCCCGATCAGAAAAAGTTCAAGCAAGGATAGGACTCGATAGTCTTCACCGAGGCAGACACACATGGGTCGGAGGTAAGGCCGAACTACTCGATTATTGTGTCTGTTAGCGTGGGTCACAGGGAAGTGAGAAGGGTGTTGATTGACAATGGGAGCTCATCATTCAACCAGCTCGGATTGTAAAGAAAAGACCTATAGCCGCTCAAAGTCCCATTGAGAGGCTTTAGGGGAGCAAAAGTAAAATCTCCGGGAACGGTGAAGCCACCTGTAGAGATTGAGAGCTTTCCCTGCTACAAGACAGTATTGTTGGATTTTATGGTCGTAAATGTTAAAAAATGGTTGTACAATGCTTTATTGGACCGACCTTTCCTGAACAAGTCGAAAGTTGTGACTACCACATATGATCTGACTGTGAAATTCCCAATAGAAGTTGGGACAGGTATCATGAAAATTTCTCAAGAGTGGGTGAGAAAGGCCAATCTAGCTGTATATAGGGAAAAAGCAAAACCAGGCGTAATGCAGATAGATATCCAAAGAGATTAGGAAGATTCTAAGGTGGATAAAGTAGATGCTGTAGCATAAACGCCTATCCGATTTGACTTGGACCTAAGGGAGGTATCTCCGGAAGAGGGGAAGGCTCAAGAAGATGAGCCAACTGAGAAAGTAGTAATTAACAAGGGTAACCCTGATCAAACCATAAAACTTGAGGTCCGTTTGACGGGAGAAATTCAGGATGGAATGATCAGCCTGTTGAAAGAGTACAAGGACGTGTTCACAAGGAAACACAAAGATATGCCCATGATCGATCTGAAGATAATTTCACACTATTTAGCGGTTGATCCAGATCGAAAACCAGCTATCTAGAAGAGAAGATGATTTAACCTGGAGAGAATCAAGACAATCAAAGAAGAAGTAGCGAAACTATTGGCAACATGATCCATAAGGGAGGTACAATACTCTGAATAGATTGCCAACGTGTGCTAGTGAAAAAAAAAAGAATGGTCAATGGAGGATGTTTGTAGATTTCACTTACCTCAATAAAGCATATCCGAAAGATAGCTTCATGTTACCCCGGATCGACCAGCTGATAGATACAACAGTCGGTCATGAATTACTAAGCTTTATGGATGCTTACTCAGGTTACAACCAAATTCGAATGTTTGAACCCGATGAAGACAAAACCTCCTTCACAACTGATCAGAGGTTATACTGTTCTAAAGTTACACCTTTTGGTCTCAAGAATGCCAGGGTGACCTACCAAAGAATGGTAAATAAGATGTTCAATCAATAGATCGATAGAAATATGGAGGTGTACGTGGACAAGATGTTGATAAATAGTACAACATCTGAAAAACATGAGAAGATCTCAGGGAGACATTCAAGGTGCTAAAAAAAGTTCAGTATGAAGCTCAATCTAAATAAGTGTTTTTGGGGTATCTTCGAGAAGATTCCTTGGTATCCAAGTTCATCAGAGGGGAATCGAAGTAAATCCAAAAAAAATAAAAGCATTTGAGGAGATGAGGTCCCTAAAAACCCTGAAGGAAATTCAAAGGCTAACGGGTTGCTTAACATCCCTGAACCGATTCATTAACAAGTCATTAGATAAATGCTTGCCCTTTTTTAGAGAAATCAAGAATGACAAGGGGGTAAAGTGGAATGATGAATGTGAGTAGGTTTTCCGAAAGATCAAAGAATACCTAGGTAAAACACCGATCCTATCTAAACCCCTGGAAGGAAAAGTGCTCTACCTATACCTATCGGTCACAGCTGTGGCAACGGGGTCAGGGTTGGTTAGGTTGGACGAAGGAGTACAAAAGCCAGTGTATTACACAAGCAAGGTTTGACTACCAGCTGAAACAAGATACTCGCCAACCAAGCAAATGACATTAGCACTGGTAACAACAACAAGAAAACTCAGACCTTATTTTCAAACCCACAAGATCGATGTCTACACGGATTGCCCACTAAAGCAGATTCTATCAAAACTTAAGGTGTCTGGGAGGTTAACCAAATGGGCAGTGGAGTTGAGTGAGTTCGACATAGCATACCTGCCAATAGCTGCAATAAAGGGGTAAGTTGTAGCTGACCTAATGATCGGAGCGATTTATTTACCTTTTGAGGTCCCTATTTTTTAGCTTTCTTTCTTGTTTTCAAGTATATTTTGGTATTTGATGTGTTTGTGAGCCTTGTGTAGGTACAAGTTCCCTACATAAGGTATTTGAGCTTAATTGAAGAGTTTTAAAGGTTAAAGGGTAGAATTTGGAATAACTTGTGCATCCATTCCAAATTTGGAAGGTCATATCTCTCTCTTTCGATCGAACTACATTTCCCATAACCACTTTTCAGAAAGCCGAAGAGATCTTCTTTCCAACGCACATTATAGATCACAATGCTAAGGTTTTTGGAGAAAGTTATAACCATTTTCGTAACGGTGCGTAGAGAAGAGCGAGACCAAGTTGGGTACAGCGTTTTGTACCGCATTTTTGGGTAGAAAGCTCCAAAAAGTTATGTGTGGTACGCTGTGTTGATGCGTACAGCACATCGAACCTCACTTCTGGACAAAAATGTGTTTTTCAGCCATTTTCAAAGGGGTATTCTTATCTTTTCATCCAAAAGTCTTATCCTAACCTCCCACACTATAAATACCTCATTTTCTCCTCATTCTTCAGACTCTCTTCCCCTTTTTTTCCCTCTCACGCCTCTTCTCTTCTCTTCTCTCTTCTATTTTCTTCCATTTTCTTTCATCTCTTGCTCCCATTGAGGTTTTTCCTATATGAGAGCTCACCATACACCTCCACCTCACTACTATACACTTCCTCCATCCATCTTAGAGTAGATTACAAAGGAATTAGGAGCCAAATTCGAGCTAGGAAGGCTAGGAGCATCTTTAGAGGACTTGTCTTCAAGGGTTTGCTCTTATTTGCTCATTTCTTTGTATTTCTTGTTGTCTTTTATGTGTAACATCGATTTTGAGAATTTGTAAACCTTTCACATCTGTTATATATGTATTTTTGTACTTAAATTCATTTGGGTTTTGTTATGCTCTTTGATATATGTGTTTTTATGCTCTTAATATGATATGTATGTGTATGAATTATTAGAAATCAATATGTGTCCTTGATTGGGTTTAGGAGTTGTTGTAATTTAGAGTAGAAATTAGATACTCATGATTGTTGATTGATTGATGGATGACTTGAAATTCCATGTATTGAGTAATTTGAGTAATAGGGATTTTAGGCCCAAAGAGTAGAAAAGGTTTTAGTTCAGGCTTTTAGTTGCTAAATTGACATTGGTTCAATCTTTGTTCTTAAAGGGTCTTTGTATTAAGACACGATTATTCATCAACGTGGCAGGATTGGGTGATGAATTGATTGTGGGAAAGTTCCCTAATCAAGAGGATGAACCTAAATTGAAAGTTCTTAATGGTATAACAATCACATTGTTGCATTTAGTTGTTAGGTAAACTTGTTTCCCATGTTTAGTCATCCTAGGGAGTTGACTAAACCGAATCTTTGACCTAGAAGTAAAGACCCCCGACATTTTTCTTGTGCTTGTATTGTTATAAGGAAGTTTTGAATGCTTAAAGTTTTTTCTTAATTGATCACTTTGTAATTGATCCATGGTTAGATGATATGTACCGAGAGGAGACGCGTTTGACAATGCTTAGATAAACATTCACTATGCTTGACTAGAAAGTGATAGAACCACTAGGCTAGCGTATAGGGCTCGATTTGTATTCCACGTGCTTAATAGGTTCATATATATTGTCTGGATTGCTCAAGAGAGGTTTCGGGTATATATGGATACTATCTCTAAAACATCGAGAGAGATTAGAGATTAATTAAAGGGATACGAGTCTATGATATACTTGCACATTTGAGGATTGTCACGGTTGAGTCGTTTATCTAGTGTAACCATATTTCATGCATATCTCCATTCCATCTATCATTGTATATATTATTTATATAAGTTATTTAGTTATATTATTATTCACTTTTCAACACACGAGTCCGCTCGGTGTGTTGTAATAATAGCTAGAACTAGAGACGATCGATGAATCCCAACTCCCTGTGGATCGATTCCTTGCTTGCCGTTATGCTAGTCTCTGTGACTTGTGCCCTTGCGAGACTGAACTTAAATGTTCATATTTGACGACACTGCAACGACATGTCCCATCACCTAATCACTAAGTTCGCTAAACCAAACAACGAGGTGATTAAGATGCTGAAGAAGAAGAAATAATTCATCTGAAAACTGCATGTAGATGGATCATCAAAAACGCATGGTAGCAGGGCAGGCATAATGATATCCACTTCGTAAGGTGATCAAGTAGAGTATGCCCTACAGTTTGACTTCAAAGCCACTAACAACATGGTTGAATATAAGGTACTTTTGGCAGGACTTAGGGTTTGCACGGCACTAGGGGCAGATGAGTTGGAGATATTCATTGACTCGCAGGTGGCGGTGAACCAAATCTTGGAAGAATATCAGGCCAAAGACAGCAATATGGTCGCTTATCAAGGGATAGCCAAGATACTGCTTAGGAGATTCAAGGCCCATAGGATTACTCAGATCCCAAAGGAAAAGAATGAGAAGGCATATGCTTTATCAAAATTGACGTCAGTAACTATCAGCATACGGTCAAAGACTATCCCGGTTGCTCACCTCAAAAGAATAAAAGCAGCAGATCGGTCGGGGGTTAAAATAATCTATCGGGCCAACATAAATAGTCTACCCAACACTGCCAAAAATGGGTCACGACAAACCCCGCCACGTATAATTACTTGGTCGAAGTTGGGACGTTAAACTTTATATAGTTTAAGTTAATAAACAGTCTTGGCCATGCTAAGGCTACTTGGTTAAGGATGGTGTATACAAACCAAGCAGGCTAAAAAATGAACAAATAATTAAGAAACGATCACAACCAGACGCGTTAATATGGTCTTAATTGAATCAGTCAACTCGGTGTAAGGCAAAGCACATAGTTCGAGCCATGACTACGACTGTTAATAAAAATGCTCAATCAAAAGTAAACCGTTCGATTTCAGCATAACAACCCGACCATGAAATTGTTCGGATGAAGTCAGGGCAGTTAGCGTAGTGCCACAAAGCGTGTATAGTTAAAGCTAACAGATAGCCCCGACCAGGCATAGGTTGACTGGTCAATAGTGGGTCATTCGATTAGCATGACAGTAAGCGAGAGATTAAATTACAGAATGATTCGCACCACGCACAACGGTTTGGTTGTAGTCACGATAGTTAACTTGGTACGGTATAGTGTACGTAGTTCAAGTTA
The DNA here is from genome assembly GCA_032871835.1 of Dipteronia dyeriana. Lineage (NCBI taxonomy): Eukaryota > Viridiplantae > Streptophyta > Magnoliopsida > Sapindales > Sapindaceae > Dipteronia > Dipteronia dyeriana. The sequence goes on along the minus strand of CM065298.1, from coordinate 26,633,455 downwards.
GCAAATGGCTATAACCATTCCTAGAAGGCTCGGTTTTTTAGTTAGTCACTCGATCTGTCTCAAGCCTCCGAGTGATCCTAATCATACCGTAAAGCATTCTTATTTGGCCAAATACAAAAACAAAAAATGGTATAATTAATATTGAAAATGTAATTGACTACAAAATGGTGATCACATGGGCAACACTGGTAGAAAGCAGGACAAGGGAGTCAAACATCTGGAGTGCTTAAGGGACCTCTAGGTCCGGATCTGCTAGGAAAAGGGTCATCATCCCTTTAACCCTTGGTCAGGTCTCCAAAGTCTGGCCAGTTGATCTCATCTTTCGAGTTGTCAACCATGAACGGGGAATAATCTGTGTCAAGCAAAGGGCCAACATCAATTCTCTTAGTCATGGTGTCGCTTTCTTCCTTGTTATGGAAGGCCACCAGAGAGGACTTAGAGAAAAGATCCAAATGCATAAGATGAGGGTCCTTCCCGATGGATCTGCAATAGGCCCTCCACATGATCTTTTGGTTCTTTTTGGCTTCCATAGACTCGTCTTTATACCTTTTAATAGTCCTATCTCATTTCCGATGAATCTTCCTCGTTGACCTCTTCTTGCCACCAAAGAACATCCGAGCAGTGGCCAACTCTCTCTCAAACTCTCTCAGCATGACAGCATCGAAGGCTGGAGACCTCTTGTAGTGGTCAACATTCTGAACTTCAAGGGTTGACCTGGTCTCCTGGGAGAGCAACTTCATATTGATTTGTTGTTGTTCCAGATCATTTGTCAGATGCTTATAGTGAATCTAAGCCTCCTGAGATACCTGCAGCATCCCAAGCATGACTTGCTGAGCAGAGGTAAGGGTGTCTTGGGCGATCTGGGTCTCCTTCTTGAGTTTATCTGCTTCTGTTTTAACCTGGATGGCCCTAGACTGGGGTTCAGCGTTTCGCAACTCTACCCTTACGACACTTTTCTCCATCTCAGCATACATTGTGGTGAGCTCTCTGAGAGTCTTCTCAGCTGCGGAGGCTCTACCCTGAACGTTGGTGATGGTCTTCCTTAGTCGCAGCATGAGTCTTTAACTTCTCCTCGTATTGCCTGACTTTGGATGCATTGGTAGAAGATGACTTGAGAGCGTCATCCTTTTCAACAAGAGCTCTCTTCAACTAAGATATCTTCACAGCCTGCTTCTTCTGGTTAGCTAAGGCTTGGGTCAGCTCCTCCACCGCCTGAAAGAATAAGTGAAAACTAGAAACACCGGTACACACACAGACGAAAGGTAACACGGAAAGCACTTACAAAAACTCCAATGTTGAAGATCATATGGATTCGCTCGGAGGTACTTACAGCTCTGGCTTCTCTCCAGTACCAGTCACCAGTATACCTCTCGTCAACTGACATGGTTCTAAGCATGGAGAGGGGGTCGGTGCTAGAGCTACTCGAACTTGGGAGCCAAGAAGACCCAGAAACAAGGGCAGTTGAAGGTTCTTTGTTAGTATGATACAGTTATCCATCTTTTTATGATAAAGCTTTGAAGTTTTTGGAAGAGAAAATAATTATCGACTATTAGGAATTTAACCTTTTTGAACTTTAATATGATATGCATGAATTGCTTGTGTTATTTTAACATTCAATAATACAAGGTATCCGAACTTTATATCTCGAATTTTTCTATTCCAAAGTGAGGTGTCAATTGTATTGCACTGGCATGTGACCATGTTATTTATATTTCTTTGATATGTGGCTATGTCAATTATATTTCTCTGACACGTGGGAAGCGAGATGATGTCATACTTAAAATGTAGCCACATGTCAGTGCAATACAATTGACACCTGACTTTGTAATACAAAAGTTCGGATCCCTAGTATTACTCTTTATTTGCATAGAATATTCATTGGAAAGTTCGAGTGAATAATAATTATGTGGTGCTAGATGCTTTAAAAGTTTTTTACTGAATCATGTGAAAGTCTATGATAAGTGTCATGTGGTTGCATTTCATGTGCCAAATTTTATAGATGGATCATGGAATTTTGTGTGGCATAATTATATCAACAAGGGACTAATGTAGCATCCTATGTGTGTAAGTTTGTCTGTTATTACGATGATTGACCAACTTAGCTTATGCCAATGTAAATTGTCACAGTAAATTGTCAAATCATTTAGCAAAAGATTTTGGTAAAACCATACTCTGTTTAATATTTGTGTGTGAGGATGAGATGAGATTGACCTAGTTTGTATTGACTTTCATTCCTATATTATAGAAGTTATGGGTCAAGTTGTGTCCCTTTTCCTCCAAATCAGATTGTAACAGTTAAAAAGGAAGAAGTATCTGTTTCATTATTTAGTTAGTATATTCACAATCATCATCTATGTTCTATTTAACCTCTTATGTTGGTTTACAACTTTTGCAGGAGGAGTCCTTTCTCTATTGCAGCTGCAGTTATATATATTATAACTCAGCTTTCAGATGACAAGAAGCTGCTCCGAGGTTTGATATATCTTTATCATTTTGTTAAGTTGAAACTGATGGGTCATTTTATATGGTTCATAGATAACTCAAAACCAATTGACGAGGGGCGGGAAAATTTCAGATTATTGATCTTTTGGCCTCAAACCCAACTGAACTATGTGGTTCAGTTTGCTTTTTGATATGTTTAATTTGGTTCTTTGTTCAAAATTAATAAAAATCAATATTTTAGGCATGCACTATGCTGTTTGATTTGGCTAGTAAAGAAACTAAACCGAAAATAGTTGTGTTTATGTCAATTCATAGATGTGGATCTCAAGTCGTGTTGCTAATGTAAGGTTCTTATAAAATTGTGAACAAAATATGCCATTATATTTTATGTTTATGAAAAACCGAATTGATTGGATTATTTAAGTAAGTAAGAGTTGATCGGAAAAGCCTGTTTAATTGTGATCAATATTTGTTGGGCTTGGTGCACCTTAGCTACATTACATAAATATAGGATATGGTATGGGCTATTGTATATGTGTGGGTCTAATATTCCTATTAGGACTAGTCATCCTATTAGGGTTTTGAGAATCCTTTATAGGTTAGGATTCTAGGAAGTTATACTATATATAGGGGGTCCTTACTCTCACTCATATAAGAGATTATTACAGATTTGTCTCCCCATCAAGCAATCTGAGAAAGGTGAGTAGAGAGTAGAAGACTCTCTATTGTTTTAACTATTTTCTCTGTTTTATTTCAGGTTGGTCTTCTTAGATTATTCAATGGACTCTGGAAATTCAGATACGAATTTATACTTATGTATTTAATACGAATATACATGTTTATTACGTATAAATCCAACAGTGGTATAAGAGACATCGTATATTTATTAGGCTGAATACTGAATTCTTATTATTATTCATCTACCGTTTTAATACATTAATATGTTGATATATGTTGAATCTGTAAATTTTTATTTGATGATTGGTTTCTAGATAGAAATCTATTGCATGCTAGGATTCAACCAGTAGATGAACGATGAATATGGATTTAGGTAGTTTTGGTTCGCAGTTGTGTAATAAAAAACGAAACTGAAGACAGACCACGAAATTGCTGGGATTCTCACTAGACGAACCATTGTTGTAGATCTGGTATCCTGATCTTGGGTCGATGAGTTTTCACCAGACCCAGATCCTTCTTGATTTCCTTCTTAGGTTGCTCGTTGTTGAACTCTGACCCGATCAACATACCCATCGCTACCTTTGCTGTGTCAACGCCAACAGGTCCGGTGGTTTCTTGCGCGAAACGCGCAAGTTTTGGCGGTGAGGATGATGATCGTTGGACGATAAAGTGATCTCGATCACGAATTGGCAAGAACGAGCGAAGATCGGTCGTCGTTGTGGCTCGTTTTAGGCCGCCGTATGTTGCTTCAGGCAACGGACGGGCAGTCAAGGCGACGGAGAGCACAAGGTCTAGGATTCCATGGCTGATTTTGCTTGGGCCAACTTTTGAGAATTTGATATTCTTAAGGGACTAATTTGCAATTAATTTGGGCCTTTTCGTAATTGTTTATCATTGTGGGGTAAATTTGAAATTATCCAAAATTACTGGACCAGTTTGTAATTTCAAAATAGTTTTGGGGCCGTTTTATAATTAATGAAAATTTGTGGGGTCACTTTGTAGTTTTAAAAAGTTTTGGGGCCAATTCATAATTATCAAAACTTATTGGGTCATTTTGTAATTTTTATGAAATTCAGGGGTCGATTTGTAATTGCCAAATCTTGAGGGGACTTTATGTAAGTTAGCAAAATCAGGGGCTATTTTTGTAATTTTTCAAAAGGGGTTTTGGGAAAAAGTGCAGTTGATAATCTTTGTGATTTCGGATGGTTATGTTTCTACGTAGTAGACTAATCATTAAGTTTTCATATCAGTTATTTTGTTGAATGAATAATTTGTTTTGTATATTCTCGTTAATCGAACGGTTATGTTTTCAGGTAGTGACTAATCATTTCGATTTTGAGAATTTAGTTGGCTGACGATTATTAATTTGATAGTTTTAATAATTGATTGAATACTCTGGTAATTTGGATGATTATGTTTCACGTAGTGACTAATTATTAAAGATTTTGAGATATTCGTCGATAATCAATTATTAAATTTGAACTGCAAAGATGAAAATGCTTGTGTTAATCATCTCCGTATGAGGGTTATCACATGTGATAGGTGATGTTCTTCTCCGTAGGAGATTCATCATCTTGAAGTATTTTATCTATAGAACTGCAATAATGGAAACTATATACATGTTTTAATCATCTCCGTAAGAGGGTTATCACATGTGATAGGTGATGTTCTTCTCCGTAGGAGGTTCATCATCTTGAGGAATTCATTTATAGAATGTAGTGATCTTTGCCTAATCACATGTTGAATTTTACTTCTATAAATGTTTTGACTGTTATCTTATATGCATGAAATCCTTTGTTTTAGAAATTCAGTTTTCAATGTCAATAACTTTGCTTCGCAATTGTCTGCTATTAAACCTTTGGATGTGACTAATTTCGAGGAATGGAAAGAGACTCTCACTGCTATTCTAGCTCTTTGGGGGATAGACCTTTCTTTACGTGAGAAGAAGCCTTCTAAACTCACCGATGAGAGTATTGCTAAACAGAGGTCTTATCGAAAGAAGTGGAAAGAGTCTAATCGGAAATGTCTGATGATCATGCGTTTGTCCATTGCCAAAACCATTAAGAAGAGTATTCCAAAATGTAAGGATGCAAAGGCTTTTCTTAAAGTTGTGAGTGGCAAGTTCAAGAAGCGAAGCAAGGCTGAGAGGGGAAAGTATTTGAGCTAGCTGGCGATAACGGTTTATGATGGTATCGGTGATGTTCGTGAGCATATTATGAAGATGACTAATATGGCCATGAAATTAAGGGATCTGAATACTGAGATCTCTGACTCTCACCTTGTGTGGCAAGTCCTTGAGTCTCTTCCAAGTGAGTTTGATGTTCTGAAAACCTCTTACAATGCTCAAGAGGCTGAATGGACTTTGGAACAAATGACTACAATCATGGTTCATGAGGAAGAGACTATTGGCAAAAGTAAGAAACAAAGTGCTCATATGGTTACTCACATCAACAAGGGTAAGAAGAAGTTCAATGGGTGTAAGAAGTTTAAACATCATGGAAAGAAAGCTGGCAAGACTAATGGGTTCATTAAGGCTAAGGATTATGACATGAAAGGCAAGTGTTTCTGGTGTAGCAAGAAAGGCCAAATGAAAAAGGATTGCTTCAAGTTTAAGAAACACATAGAAGGTACCCTTTTAGCTCTCGTATGTTTTGAATCTAATTTGGTTGATGTTCCTTTAAATTCTTGGTAGGTTGATTCTGGAACTACTATTCACGTTACGAATTCTGTACAGGGCTTCAGAAGCAAAAGGAAACCAAGGGATAAAGAAGCGGTCGTTTTCATGGGAAATGGAGAGAAGGCTTTAGTTGAGTTTATAGGAGTTGTTAGATTACCTTTAGCTTCAGGAAAGTTTTTAGATTTAGTTGATGTTGCTTTTGTTCCTTCTCTCAGACGTAATTTGATTTCCATTTCTAAGTTGGATATTAGTGGCTATCGTTTTGAATTCATTAACAAAAGATTTGTTCTTTATCAGGGTTCTTTTCTCATTGGTTCTGGTTGTTTGTGTGATGGTTTGTATAAATTGAATTTACATACTGATTTAGTTGGTGAATGTTCTCGTTCCGCTGCTGTGATAAATTCTACCATTGGATCTAAACGCCAGAGAGAAAATTGTTCGTCCATGCTATGGCATAAAAGTTTAGGTCATATATCTAAAGATCGAATTGAAAGATTAATGAGAAATGGTATTCTTGATTCACTTGACTTTTCAGATTTTGAGTCTTGTGTTAATTGTTTAAAGGGTAAAATGACAAGAGCTAAAAAGAAAGGGGCTACCAGAAGTCAAAATCTGTTGGAAATTATCCATACCGATATATGTGGGCAATTTTCACCCGTCGCACTTGGTGGATATAAATATTTCATTTCTTTTATTAATGATTTCTCACGTTATGGTTACATCTATCATTCACGAGAAATCCGAAGCCTTAGATAATTCAAAATATATAAGGTTGAGGTTGAATTGAAATTAGAAAGAAATATCAAATGTGTTAGATCTGATCGTGGGTGTGAATATTATGGTAGGTATGGTGAAGCTGGTCAGAATCCTGGTCCGTTTGCGAGGTTTTTGCAAGAATGTGGGATTGGTGCTCAATACACTATGCCTGGTGAACCTGAACAGAATGGAGTTTCTGAGAGGCAGAATCGTACATTAATGGACATGATAAGAAGTATGATCAGTACGAGTTCTTTGCCTATATTTTTATGGGGTGATGCATTAAAGATGACAACTTACATTCTTAATAGAGTTCCCAGTAAATCTGTGCCTAAGACTCCGTTTGAAATGTGGTTTGGTTCGAAGCCAAAATTAAATCACATGAGAGTATGGGGATGTCCTGCGGAAGTGATGCCTTATGATCCTAATTTAAAAAGGCTGGATTTTAAGACAGTTAGTGCAGTTTTTATGGGATATGTGAATAAATCAAAATGATATAGATTTTATTGTCCTACATACTCTATGAGGATAGTTGAGTCTAAACGTGCTGTATTCTTAGAGGAAGGTAATGAAGTTGAGAAGAATATGCAAACTCAGGATTTTGAGTTTGAGGAGGACAAATCAGGTGATCCAACATCTTCTACTTCATTGGATGTGGTCATACCACCTCTCTTGGAGCATCATGATGATTCTCTATCTGAACAAGAAGATGAGTCCTTACTAGTTGTTGTTAAACCTCAACCGGTTATTTATGAGCCCGAGTCAGCTATTGATGAACCCCAGCTAGTCGTTGATGAGCCACAACCAGTTGTTGATGTTCCTTTAAGGAGATCTCAGAGAGTCAGAAGATCTGCCATTCCTGATGATTATATTGTTTATTTACAAGAGCATGATTTTGACTTAGGAGTGGACGACGATCCTAGGAATTATGATCAAGTTGTTCAGAGCCATCAATCGTCAAAATGGATGGATGCTATGATCGATGAATTGAGATCCATGGATACAACTCGTGTTTGGGATTTAGTTGAACTGACTGATGGTTGCAAGCCCATTGGATGCAAATGGGTTTTTAAGACTAAACGAGACTCTAAAGGCAATATTGAGAGACATAAAGCTAGACTTGTAGCGAAAGGGTTCAGTCAAAAGGAAGGTATTTATTATACCGAGACTTTTTCGCCTGTCTCTTCGAAAGATGCCTTTAGGATTCTTATGGCCTTAGTCGCTCATTTTGATTTAGAGCCGCATCAAATGGATGTGAAAACTGCTTTCCTAAATGGAGATCTTGTAGAAGATGTATACATGATGCAACCTGAAGGTTTTCAGGCGGTGGGAAAGGAACATATGGTTTGTAAGCTCAGAAAATCCATTTACGGTCTGAAACAAGCTTCAAGGCAATGGTATTTGAAATTTGATGAAGTCGTTACATCATATGGTTTTGTTGAAAATTCGATGGATCATTGCATATACATCAAGGTCATTGGGAGCAATTTTATTTTTCTTATACTTTATGTTGATGATATTTTGCTCGCCAGCAATAATTTGGGGTTACTGCATGATACCAAGAATTTTCTATCTCGTAGCTTTGCAATGAAGGATCTTGGGGAAGCCTCTTATGTCCTTAGTATTGAGATACAACGTGATAGGTCACGTGGTTTGCTTGGATTATCTCAAAAGGCTTACATTGATAGGGTACTAGAGATGTTTAACATGAGTGCTTGTTCCCCAAGTGAGGTACCTATAGTGAAAGAAGATAAACTTACGAAGCTACAGTGTCCCCAGAATGAGCTAGAACGTTCTCAAATGAAAGATGTCCCATATTCATCTGCGGTTGGCAGTTTGATGTATGCACAGGTTTGTACACGTCCTGATATTGCTTTTGCAGTTAGTGTACTTGGCAGATTTTAAAGTAATCCTGGCATTCATCATTGGACAGCAGCAAAGAAAGTTATGCGTTATCTGCAGTGAACAAAAGATTTCATGCTCACTTATAGGTGTTCATATCTATTGGAAGTTATTGGCTATGCAGATGCGGATTTTACTGGTTGTACCGATGATCTAAAATCCACTTCAGGTTTTGTTTTTAGGTTGGCTGATGGAGCCATTTCGTGGAAGAGTGTCAAGCAGACACTTACAGCTTCATCTACTATGCAAGCTGAGTTTGTGGCATGTTATGAGGCAACAATCCAAGCAGTTTGGTTGCGAAATTTTATTTCAGGGTTACAGATTGTCGATTCCATTTCTAAGCCATTGACAATCTATTGTGACAATTTTGCAGCAGTTTCTTTCTCTAAGAACAATAAAAGGTCTTCAGGGTCTAAACATATGGAGATCAAGTATCTTATGGTTAGAGAGAAAGTTCAAGAGTTGCAAACTTCTATTATTCATATTGCCACGGAAGAGATGATAGTTGATCCCCTAACCAAGGGACTATCTCTGAAGGTTTTTAAAGGGCATGTTACCTGTATGGGGTTGGTAGATAGTTTTGATATGCTTGGTTAGTGGGAGTTATGTTTTTTTTTAAATTAACTACAGTTTTCTGTTTAATAAAATTTTATTTATTCTCGAGAATATATTTGTACATTGTATATGTATGTTATTTGCCATGATATGCAGGCATGTATGTTTTTATTGTGGCAGGATATCTCAAAGATTTTGGCTTTGAGGGGACAAGTCACTCATAAGGTATAAAATTTCCACCGATGAGTGAATATTACTTAAGACAGAAGGATTTGCCCGTCTTAAGAGAGGTTGAACTCATGGTCAAAGTGTTTGGCCAATGAGTGTAAAATGCTTAAGACATTAAGTTTGCTCGTTTTAAGCTGCTTCGTATTGTACGAAGTTGGACCTATATGGAAATAGGCATGATGATCTTATTTTCATGTAATTTCCATACCACACATACATACCATTTTACCCGGGTAGGTAGAGCTTAGGGTATTTTGATTACATATGGTCTTATGTTGATTAAAGATGTAATGATCTATGTAGTTGGATACTTGATGTTCTATTGGACTAAGGGGAAAGAAGGTGATACTCTCTTAAACATTCCTTGTGACCACATATAATTGTTTGTCAATTCGGAGAGTCGTTTTCTAAAATGAATTTTTAAATCTAAAATAATAATGTCTATGTAACTCAAGTAGGAGAATGTAAGGTTCTTATAAAATTGTGAGCAACATCTGCCATTATATTTTATGTTTATGAAAAACCGAATTGATTGGATTGTTTAAGTAAGTGAGAGTTGACCGGAAAAGCCCGTTTGATTGTGATCAATATTTGTTGGGCTTGGTATACCTTAGCTACATTACATAAATGTGGGATATGGTATGGGCTATTGTATATGTGTGGGCCTAGTATTCTTATTAGGACTAGTCATCCTATTAGGGTTTTGAGAATCTTTTATTGTTTAGGATTCTAGGATCCCTACTCTCACTCACATAAGAGATTATTATAGATTTGTCTCCCCCATTAGGCAAAGGTGAGTAGAGAGTAAAAGACTCTCTATTGTTTTAACTATTTTCTCTGTTTTATTTCATGTTGGTCTTCTTAGATTATTCAATGGACTCAGAAAATTCAGTTACAAATTCATGATTATGTATTTAACACGAATATACATATTTATTACATACAAAACCAACAGCTAATTGTCGTTCTTTTTTCGTGCATGCATTTAACATAAGTTGGGTGAATGCAGATATATCGTTTGCTACTGGAGTCGAGGAAGGGACGATCAGAAACTCGTTCAAGGATCTTTATCTCCACGTGTCATAGATAATACCGGATTGGTATGTCAACGAGGAGGATCTGAAAAACCTTTGCAGCCCATAAAATTGTAGAGCAATACAATAACGGGATTTTGTATTCGTTTTCTCAACTTCTTTCTTTTCCCTTGTGCGGTTGACTGCACTTTTCCTTTTTTGTTTTTTGTTTTGTTTTTAAGTTATAAATGGAAAAAAAAAAAGAATTACACAATTTTTTATTTTGATTTTTGCTTGAACTAGGCGACCGAATCTCTTTGATGTATGTTATTACTTGTCGCTATGTATTCTTTTTCATGGTTTGAAAATGGGTTGATTTGTTCCGAGTCAAGAATTAAGATATTATTTTTAGGCTGATTTTATACTATTTTTGAAACTGGAAATTCGTTTTATAATTTAAAGAATAATTAAAAATATGGTATAGTTAAGTTGAAAATTAGAAATTAATATTTAGTTTGGAATTCAAAACCCATGAAAAGATTTTTTATTTAATTTTGAAGAATAATATTTGAAAAGCACACGAAATTTGATATGCACCTGCAATTTTACTTGGAAGATCAAACATGCATGGGGTGCCAAAAATCAAGATTGATGAGCGCATTTTCAAATTTCAATAATTTGAAACGTGAAAATGTGACTAATCAATCTAGAGGGTGAACGAGTTGTTAATCAATTAAGTTACCAATTTTTTCGATTAGTCAATAATAAACCCAACTAATAATAAACAAAGTAATAAATGCAGAAAATAAACACCATTTGAATTTTGTATGGAAACCTTTTAATTAGAAAAAAAAAACTTGTGGTGGAAAAACGGGCTTTGCTAGACAGTCTAAGCTCGGCCGACCTCTCCACAACTAGGCCGGGGTTGACCCGGCCTGCATAAGGATGTAGGCTGGCCCGACTCGGCCTATAAGGCTTGTCAATATTTTTTTAAACAATATATATTAATATATGTATAAATAATTGAAATTAAATTTGTAGTAGAAACCATTCTCTAGTGATCCTGGTTCAATTCCTACCTATAGCAATTTTACAACTTTTTTTTAAAAAAATACTTACGATAATGATGAACTTGTAGTGAAATGATCAAGTCACACAAATTGATAGTTTAATTACATCCTAAGTTGACAACCTAATCACTAGGATCGTAATTTAAACCTATCTACCAGCATGCATTTTATAGTGACTTTTGACACTTACTTTGCAACCACCACTTCTGGCCTCAAAACTTTAACTCAATGAAGAGAGTAAATGACTAAGTGAACACGTATGAATGCTCAATGCAAATTTTTGTTAGTTTAACACAAAATGCTTAACTAGATGTGAATAAAAATACCCAACAATCCTAGTTATTATCTAACCCCTTACCATCACGATAATTCAAAGCATATGTAATAAAGAGGAAGCCTTGACACTAGAAAGAACAATAAATGAGATGAGATGTTTATTCTTACATACAAAGTGAAGATGCAATGAAGACCCATGCTTGATGATCCCTTAAATGGTCATGGAATAGGGAATGGAGCGTTAAAAATGGTTTCTTGAACCTTTTTCTCTCTAAATTTCTAAAAATTGGAGTTCTACCGTGAAATATATGATATCTTGGAGTACATATAGGGTTCTCACGAAACCATGTCGTTTTGAGAAAAGCAGTTTTTCTCGGTCCACAGTTCGCAGTCCACCATGACGAAAAACAACAGACAAAACGTCACCTATACTTTGCCGTCACATTTTCATTATCCAACAAGACAAGGACACGACTGCGAAAATCTTTGGTGAAAATTTCACAACCAAATTTCATGGTTCACCAAGACGAAACTAAGACAGAGAAAACCTTTGGAAAGAAGTTCGTGTCCAACATTCCGTAGTTCATCAAGACGAGAATCAGACCGTAAAAATCACTAGAATGTTTTTCACAGTGAAGTTGTGTGGTTCACCAAGATAACACATGGACTGCAAAATTCATTGAAAGGATTTTCACGGTTCACCACGGTAATACCAAGACCACGAAAAAGAGAATAAGATGCCTTTCAAATGATCTAACACACTAAACTATATGTATGATGTGTAAGTGTGGAATTGGTGTGATGCACAATAAAATGAGGAAAACACAAATGAATGAATTGTGTGTGTGTGTGCACCTAATCTCTTCAAAAGGACACGTCAAGCGAATTATACCTTTAAAGCTATTGCTCTCTTAAAGTCTTGAGATATCGGGAAGATTTTCGATCACGATGACAATGATAAGCACATGAAGAACCTAATCTATCGATGACTAAAGCATCTTAATGAGGTTTATCACATAAATAAACCAATCACAAAATGAAGAAACTTACAAATTGCACATCACCTCTTAATACAGGTGGTGGTGCACCTTCCTCTCATATTGGTGGTGAATGGTGAGGGGTTCGAATCCTACCATGTGTATTTTACAAGCATTTGTTGGGGGTTTTCTCCCAATTTGTGGGAGTGAATATCCAAATTACACATGTATTGTCTAATCTTAGTAGGTCTCCTATAGGAATAATTGTAATACATTTTCTTGAAAAATACATTATCAATTCAAGTCAAGCCAAAAAAATTAAAATAAAAGATTTATGTATTAAAAATAAATAAATAAAAGATCTAGGATTAGACATGGTGCGGCGAACCAAACCATTAAAACTAGAACCAAAACCGAACCGAAAACCGGTAACAGGGCAGTTTCGATTCCGGTTAATTTTTTAGGAACCGTCCGGTTCGAACCAGACTAGAATCGACTGTTCTGATTCCAATTCCGGTTAAAATTGGTGGTTCCAACACACACACACATATATATATATATATATATATATATATATATATATATAACCTATTTCTCTCTTTCTTCACTTCTTCAGAATCTATCATCTCTCTCGGCTCCCTGACTCGGTGGCTCCCTCTGATCTCTCTCTCTCTTTGATCTCTTCTTCATCTCGTCGCCGATCTATTCTTCGTTCCCCGATCTCTTTTTTTTATTTTGTTTTTTTTTTCTGATTTGAATCTGGTTGAGGAGAAGATTTGGGTGTTGGTGTGGTAGTGATGTGAGTGATGATGACCGATTCATTATCACGGGTGGTGTCCGTCGCCGACAAGATCGTGGGTGAGGTTGGATGAGTTAGTGGGTTTTTTTATTTGGGTTCTTTTGATTAGGTGGGGTTGGGTTGGGTGCTTTTGATTTAGGTGCTTTTGATTTGGGTGGGGTTGGATAAACATGAAGTGATGAACGTGATCGGGTTTGGGTGAGAGAGGGAGAGAGCCTGGATTCTGGAAAGAAAATTAGATGAAGATATGGTGATTTGGGTGGTAGTGAGTTTTCAGAATAGGGATTGGGAATTTGGGTCAATGGGTTGGGTCACGTGGGTGAGTACTGAGTAGTAGGTGATTGAGTGATCAGTGGACATTGATAAGTGATTGGGTTGTTTTTTTAAGGGAACCGAATTGATGGAACCGTCGGAACCGGAACCGAAACCGATGGTTTCAAAACCGAAACTGTCGGTTCCGAACTGGAACCGAAACTGTCGGTTCCGAACCGAAACCGAACCAAACCGGAACCGGAACCGGTGTCATGTCTTTCTAGGATGGTCAAATTCAAAAATTGTGATTTTGACAAGTAATTTGCCATGTTGTCTATACTACCGAACAAAGGTTGCCGGTTCTTTACAGTAATTTCAGATCATTTTGATTATCGAAGGTTAGGAAAAGTCCCTATAGTTATCATGTTGTTAAATTTCAGTCTTGTATACATCAAATAACTCATAATAAATTTTCGAAAATTTTTGTTACAAAAAATGAAAAAGTTTCCGTGTCGAGTTTGGACCATAAGAAGACTTATAATGTAAAACGGATTTTAATACTCCTTTAGGTGCAATTGTAATCCAAGAATCGAGAAATGAACGTTCACATGAATTTACATAGACAATTCAATTCTTATTCATATATTTTTTTTTTGAAGAATATTATTCCTCATTTAACATTGATATAGATAATAATTTCAAAGTTACACCGGGACTAAAGAAAAATAAAAGTTTGTAAGAAACAGTTAAGAAGATTTCTTGGGAGGAGACATGTTACCGATGAGGGATATTATAGTGCTGACCAGAAATATCTACGCCAGTGACCCAAGCAGAACAAGGGTAGTCTCAAGAAGTTCTAATTTCTTTGATACCTAGTCACTTGGGTTCTTGATAACCTCTAATGTTGAATTAGTCTTGACAACATTGAAAACCGATAGAAGTATTGCGATATATGATGCAACCATTGAAACTCCCAAGAAATTCACTCGGCTATGCTTTCTACCTAATTCCCCTATTAAAAGAGAAAATAGACAAGCAAAAGCAGATGAAATAGCGAGTGTACTGGGACCTTCTGTTGGAAAATTCTAAGACAAACTCTTATTTGAGAGCAAAAATTGAGTACGATAAATTCCATAAAATTGGAAGATTAAAGTATATTCGAATTCTCCTCCGTGAGAACTTCGAAATGGTATACTCAAATTCACAAAATGGTTAATGGGTCCGTGAGAGTCCAGTTGACCTTTTACCACTTCCCTAAGTCAACGTTTTTGTTTTGTGAAGAATAAGAAAAGCTTTAATTGTTTGGATTTTGATTTCTTACTTGATCACTAAGAATACATAATCGTTTTTTATTAGAAGTAAATCTCTTTTGTGAATATTATCTAATTAAATTATTTCCTTATTAAATAAAAAGCGTATTTATCAAGATAATCCTGAAATTAATCCCAAAACCCTAGTGCTTTGGTTTGGCCATATAATAGGTCTAGTTTTCTATTCATAAGATATCAAAAAATATACAGTATTTTGAGCAGCCGAATTATTTCTCTTCTCCGTTTTCTTGGTGAGTTTAAACTCGGTTTGAATTCGCTGATAGTGGATAGTGGATAGTGCTTAGGTCTACCACTGTTGAACCGTTGTATCCTGGGAGACAATCGTCTAACACATACGGTGTTGCCCGGTGAAATTGTCTTAAGGACACCGTGTGAAACATGGGCCTCGGTTCTAACACTGTTTTCCTAACGTGATTTTCTTGTGTTGTTGCTTTCTGATTTTCAGATACCAGCCAAGTTTGTTTTGGAATTAGTATTTACAATCTTAAAACAATTTCCATAAAAAAAAATAACATTTTCTTCTTCAAACTTTCCGGTATCAAAGTTCTAGTTCAGATCCTAACGAACTTGAATAATCAATGGTTCAGTTTTCAACTGTGGAAATCGAGTTCTTTGGAACACTAATTTCAATTTCGTATATACGCTATCTGTGGAAATCGGGTTCTTTGGAACACTGATTTCAATTTTGATAAATAACATTAATTTGTGTAAATTGGGTCTATTATTAGACACTGATTTCGAAATCGATTATGATTTCAATTGGGTAATCGGGTCTGCAATATCAGACACTGATTGTGATTTCCATCGTGAAATCTGATTTGATATCAACTGATATTCGTGCTATTATTTCTATGATACTAAAACGATTTTGTTTTTTTTTTCCAGATATTATGGCAAACAAATCTAATGTGAACTACAGTGTTCCACTAGAGACTACGGAAGTTAATCTAAGTATGGGATTAGATACTTGAGGTTGTGAACTCTTTGTTTGTTGGTCAGGTATCTATAGTATTGCCTATTGTGGCCATAACAACTCCGACTATCAACTCCTTTGTGAGAAACATGCATGATCCGGTGATGAGCCAGTATATGAGTCAAGGGAATGTCCCCATGGTAAATCCCTACATGAATTCGGTACCTTTACCAATGAATCATATGAAGAAGCCTGATAAGTTCAGTGGACCGAATTTTAAACGATGGTAGCAAAAGATGTTGTTTTATCTAACCACACTGAACCTTGGTAGGTTCTTGACTTAAGATGCTCCTAAACCTAATAGTGGTGAAGAGCGAGATGTTCAGGTATGGAATGCTATTGATGCATGGAATCACTCAAATTTCCTGTGCCGCAATTACATACTAAACAAGCTGTCGGATTCGCTATATAACATCTATTCTTCAAAAAACAGCCAAAGAACTGTGGTAATCATTAGACCGAAAATATAAAACTGAGGACGCTGGTTCCAAAAAGCTTATCGTGGGCCGATTTCTTGATTACAAGATGGGGGATTCCAAGACAGTTATGAGTCAAGTCCAAGAGCTACAGGTGATTCTGCATGAGATACATGTCGAAGGGATAACCCTGAGTGAAAGTTTCCAGGTGGCTACAATCATTAAAAAGCTTCCTACTTCATGGAAAGGGTTCAAGAATCATCTCAAACACAAGCGAAAGGAGATGAAGATCAAGGATCTGATTCTCAAGCTTCGTATTCAAGAAGATCACATGAAGTATGACAAGAAAGATGTCAATGCACCTGAAGTGAAGATCAATGTGGTTGAGCATGGGCAAAGTTCTAAACCAAAGAAGAACAAGCCTAGGAAATGATCTAAATTGGGTCCTAAGGGATGAGTCTCTAAGAAGCCAAAATTCCAAGGGAAGTGCTTCAACTGTGACAAGTTGGGTCACAAATCTTCTGAGTGCAGGTTGCCAAAGAAGAAGAAGAACCACAAGGTAAACGTGGTTGTTAAGATCTCAAAATAAGTATCTGAGATCAATCTCTCTGCAGTTGTGACATAAGTAAACCTGGTTGGGTCAAACCCAAGGGAGTGATGGTTGGATACTGGGGTCACTCGCCATATATGCTCTGATAGGAAGATGTTCAATACATTTTTAGAAATGAAGAATGAATAAAAGTTGTATATGGGTAACTCAGCCACATCTGACGTGAAGGGACGTGGTCAAACCATTCTCAAGATGAACTTTGGTATAACCCTGAGCTTGAACAATGTGATGTATGTACCTAATATCCGTAAGAACTTGGTGTCAGGTTCGTTGCTCAATCAGCATGGGTTCAAGATGGCGTTTGAATCAGACAAAGTGGTTTTAACCAAGCATGGAACTTATATGGGTAGAGGTTATGTAACTGAGGGGCCTTTAAAGCTTAATGTATCTGTTGTTAAAAAAACAATCAATAAAGATAATGCTTCAGTTTATTTGCTTGAGTCTTCCAATTTATGGCATGGTAGACTAGGACACGTTAATTATGATACTTTGCGTGGATTAATTAACTTAAATCATATTCTCACATTTAATATTGATCCTAAACATAAGTGTGAAGTTTGTGTTGATGCAAAACTAACAAGGTCATCATTTCAAACTATTGAAAGGAAATCCGAACCTCTTGATTTAATTCACACGGATATATGTGACTTAAAATTTGTTCAAACAAGAGGTGGAAACAAATATTTCATCACATTTATAGATGATAGCACCAAATACTGCTATTTATATTTGTTGAAAAACAAGGATGAAGCTATAGAGAAGTTTAGTCTCTATAAAACTGAAAATGAGAATCAACTTAACAAGAAAATCAAGGTATTAAGAAGTGACCGAGGTGGTGAGTATGTAGCACCGTTTGGTGAATTTTGTGCACAACACAGAATCATACATCAAACCACTGCACCATATTCCCCTCAGCAAAACGGTATTACAGAACGTAATAATCGTACCTTGAAAGAGATGATGAATGCAATGCTGATAAGTTCTGGAGTGCCTCATAAAATGTGGGGTGACGCTATATTGTTTAGCAATTACCTTTTAAACAATGTACCCATAAAGAAAGAAGACAATACCCCATATAAACTATGGAAAGGAAGAAATTCTTCCTATAAATTCTTACGAATGTGGGGGGTGTCTTGCCAAAGTAGTCTTACCTATACCTAAGAAGGTGAAAATAGGTCCAAAAAATGTTGACTGCATTTTCAATGATTCTTATGCTTTGAATTTCCTAGTTATGGAAATCCAAGCAGAGTAAAGTGGGTTACTCTTAATTAAGAAATCACCTATGTGAGAGAGAAGTGGGGCCGCTTCTAAAAGGGAATAGTGAAGGGCTATATTCTCCAGAGGCTCTCACAGAACCAGGGGCATGTTCATGGCCAAAACGAACATAAAATTGAGAACTAAATCGAGTCTGGAAGATACCTGTGTAAGGTGTGTGCTCGTTTACATAAAACAGCAGAACAGTTCAAGTATATCACATCTACTGATCAACCAGTAAAGTAAGCATACCTTTACAAGAGAAGGTTCAAAGGGTAACACCTACCTATCCTATACAGGTTTCGACAGTTTGAACTTACCAAACATCTTCTTTGTGTCTCCTAGGTCAATTTCATTCATGTGAGGGATTGTTGGAAAATTTTGTGACAAACTCTTATATTGAGAGCAAAAATTGAGTACAATAAATTCCATAAAATTAGAAGATTAAAGTGGATTTGAATTCTCCTCTGTGAGAACTTCGAAATGGTATATTCAAATTCACTAAATGGTTACTGGGTGAATAAGAAATTGAGTCTCAAAGTGAACCCATTATGTAGGGATTAAAGTGAATCACGCAATGCTTAGGGGAATCATTTATATGTAGTATATAAGTGAATGTGTGATATGAGCTATCAACAATATGTGGCATAGAGGCTCGCGCAAGCAGAGGGTGCAAATCATGGGCCCCGAACCTTCGAATGCACGACTCGTGTGGACATGAATGCCACTCCGATTGGACCGTGAGAGTCCATTTGACCTTTTACCACTTCCTTAAGTCAACGCTTTTGTTTTGTGAAGAATAAAGAAAGCTTTAATTGTTTGAATTCTGATTTCTTACTTGATCACTAAGAATACAGAATCGGCTTTGATTAGAAGTAAATCTCTTTGGAGAATATTACCTAATTAAATTATTTCCTTATTAAATCAAAAACATATTTACCAAGATAATCCCGAAATTAATTCCTAAACCTTAGTGCTTCGGTTTGGCCATATAATAGGTCTAGTATTTTGTACATAAGATATCGAAAAATATACAGTATTTTAAGCAGCCGAATTCTTTCTCTTTTCCATTTTATTGGTGAGTTTAAACTCGGTTTGAGTTCGCTGGTAGTGGATAGTGCTTAGACCTACCACTGTTGAACCGTTGTATATTGGGAGACAATCGCCTGACACATACAGTGTTGCTCGGTGAAATTGTCTTAAGAACACCGTGTAAAACACGGGCCTCGGTTCTAACACTATTTTTCTACCGTGATTTTCTTATGTTATTGCTTTCTGATTTTCAGATACCAACCAGGTTTGTTTTCGAATTAGTATTTACACCTTCCTCCTTCGATGTTAATAGATATGTGTACAACACTATTATCAAATGAATAGCAGCCTGAGTGAATATAACAGTAGAGAGACAAGACTTCCCTTTAGCCACCGTTGTATACCGAGAATCGACAACCATGTGATAGGAAAATCAGAGCCATCGGTCCTAAATGGCCTTCCTGATGCTGATGATTTGCTGCATTTTGCTTGTTTTCTTTGTGAAAACGTTTGTGTATCTGAAACCTTAACTGATCCAAACCCTCTTTGCCTCCACCGGCGATATTGTCTGGCACCTGCCAATGCCACAGTCCAGCAGCAAGCTTCATGGACGGAATCACCGCCGTTCCACGCTGATGCTTCTTACGGCTCCTCCGTCGAGCCTCTACGACTCCTCCGTCGAGCCTCTACGACTCCTCCTCGAAAAACCACAACGTGCGGATCTGGACCAGATCGTGACCGTGGATAATCACGATCGATCGCGTCCCAAACCTTTTTTCCTGTATTTTTTTTTGTTTCTTTAAATGTGATGTTGTTGATTATCAAAGAGGAGAAAATGGAGAAATAAGAGAGAGAGAGAGAGAGAGAGCAATGAGATTTGAGAAAATTATTATTCATATAATGAACATGCATTATTATACTGTAATGGAAAATGAATTTCTAAAGGATTCTAACCATAAAAATGTAGATATCATTTTACTTTTTTTGTTTTTCTTTTATATATACTAATGATCTTTGTCAATAAACAAAAAAAAAAATTAAAGAGGAATTGATTCCAAAAATAATATGATTTTTTTTATAAATTAGGGGTGTTAATAATTTAAGAGAATTTATAAATAAAATGTATTAAAATGAAATATATTCATTTCAACATGGGTTCTATTGGTAATATTAATTTTTAAAATTTTAGATATGTTGACGTCGATTTCTGGATGTATGAGAAAAGCCAACAAGATTTGGATTTTAGCTGTGATCTCAAAAAGAAAGAGAAGGAGAAAGTAATCGGACATAAGTTTTTATGTGGTAAAACTCCGATGACCATAGAAACGTCCACTGGTGGTTGAATGATCAACCGAGCCAAAATCCACAATGAATAGAATAATTACAATCCTTGATCTCTCTTTTTCTCTCTGTATTTGCTATATTCTGCGTGTGTTTTTATGACGAGATTATGGGTCTATTTATATGTCCATAGAACCCTAATCTTCTTTGTACAAGTAATAAAATATCTTTGTATTTAATTATGATTGTTTACTTGTTCGAAGTAGTTTGTCTTATTTCCTATTTCGGAGACTTGTATTGAGATCGAATGGGACTCTAGTAATGTAGTCCAGTTAGGACTTATTTCCTTATAACAACACAGTCTTTTTGAAGAAATAAAATTGTTTCCTGATTAGGAACCCTTTCTGCTTGATATTCTGTTCTTCTTGGAATTCCTCTTTGATATGGATATCTTCGCGTATTTTAATGACTCGATTCGTGTTAGCTACGCGATGGGCTCTTTGTTCAGTTTTCTTCATGTTTGTCCCAAGTAGAACACAATATCAGTTGGTCTCGAATGACGTCATCTGTTCCCGAGTAGAAAATGTCTTCAACTAGCCCAGAGCATCTTTAATTGACCCCGAGTAATATATGACGTCAAGTGACCCCGAGTAGGTTTTGTTCAATAATTGTTTACTCAGGCTTCTCATTCTTTGGTGATGTCTTGTAGAATATTTTCTAAATACCTATTTATATGTCCACCTGGCAATTCTATCCTCTTTGTCGATGACGTGTACGTCTGATAAAATTTTACATACGACAATACCCTCTTAAAATATTTTTGTCGAACAGGGTTTCGTTTCGGGCAAAAGTATTTTAATCAATTCTTCAAGTTTTACATCTCTTTGATGCCATGGTAAATGTCTTGTCATAATGGCGTGTCTTCATGGTGATCCCGTAAATTCGATTTGCCCCCTCACGCGAGATCTCAATGATGACAACGTTTTGGAGTTATGACGGCGAAAGCCAGTTCTTTTCTTAACACTTGTCTTTTGCCGTTTCATTTTTTGATACCATTTATAAGAAACGACTTACACGTCTCCCAGTGCACCGCCTATGTCATCAAATCTGTCATTGATTTTTCCTGCCTTGAGGTTCTCGAGTTTCATGCTATCACCCCTTTAAATTCTCCACTGAGGGGCTGCGCTGGTTCATTCTCTAAAACTCAAACCAGAAAATTTTTCCAGCCTAGATTTCTTTGCGTGGAAAATCACCATTCTCCGTTGAAGATTTTGCATCAGTTTTCTTCGTTCAAGGTTAGTTTTAATGGATCCAACTTCCCGTCTTCGACTCTGTACTATAGCTCTTGAAACACTCGATCATGGGGATTTCCAACTGGTTTCCTGCGTTCGAAGATTATAGGGGGAAATTCCCCCTGATGAACCTTCTTTTTTAGAATTCGACGTTTCTAGGCTTCACCCTGACGCCCGTTTTAGTTCTGTATCCAGTTCTGATTCTGATTCATCTAGTTCTGAATCTGTCGTTTCTAATCACAGGGTACCACTTCAATCAAGGATGGGAAAGCATCAAAGCAAAAGCGAAGTCCATAAGCACAACTCGCGCAGCGTTCGGATCAGGGACGAGAACAATGTTGAAGAGGCGTTCAGAGTATTTTATCTCTCTTTCTCTACCGATCGCCCGAGTGGGTTTGATACTGAACCGAATGTGTTCGGGGCAGATGAGATTGGAAAGTATCGTTCCCGATTCGACCTAGATAATTCGGTTACTTTGATTCCTGTTGGTGATAGAACTGCATGGAATCCTCCCCCGGGCATGGTGGCAATCTATGGATCCATGCTCTGCTGCAGCGTCACTCTTCCTCTTCAGCCATTCAATGCCTGGTTTCTGGCTGAAGCAAGAATCGCTCCGACTTAACTGGCCCCGAAAAGCTACAAGATCTTAATGTGCATGTGGTACATGTGAAGCCGAATGAACTTGTCACCGCCTTCCCCGAGTGAAATCAGACACTTCTTCACGCTGAGGCAATCTGGTAAGACAGGGACTTATTTCCTCATGTCTAATCCGCCAAATAGTTGGGTCCCCGAGGGGACAAAGGTGAATCGGGGAGTTGATACCTCTGATGACCCCAAAAAGAGGGTTTTTGTATGGGGATTCCCTTCATCCAACAAAAACTAGGAGAACAGCTGGTTTTTCATCGGAGGGAATCTCGGACTCGAAGTCACTCTTTCTGCTGGGGAAACTCGGACGGTGTTGAAAGTTCCCATTTTTTTCTGTTCCACCGAGGTATGGAACAAGAAAAAACTTGAATTCAGCAATACTAAGCTGACCAGACTTGCTCGAGCAGCAGTTCGCACTCTAGAGAAGAGGAGCAGGACTTATCTTTTCAATGAAACGAAAATGATAGAGCTCGGCTTCTTCAGCCAGATTTCAGGCTACCGCAGGCGATGTAAGTGATCTTTGTAACCTTTTTTTTATTGTTATTTTTTGCTCTTTATATTCTGATGTGATTCCCCTTTTTTTCTTCTAAGTGTACGACACGGACATCGTCTGCGACCTTCAAGCTCGCCAAGTGAAGTCGATTCTTCAAGCGAGCCGAAAAGAGGCTTCTCGTCAGAGCAAAGATGGTATTGCACCGCCTGAGTCTAACGAGGAACCTGATGTGGCTGATGAGCAGGTCCCCGAATATGTCTCTGAGGAAGTCGTTTGGCCGACCACAGGGGAGTCTAGTGGTCCGAGTGGCCCAACAGATCATACTCAGGAGTTGCCTGATGACAGGGAGAGGTAAAGTGAGGGTCTTGATGAGGGGTTATTCAAGCGGTCAGACATCGGTGATGGAGGTAAAACCTCCACGGGACAAGTACCGACAGATCTCAAATTTTTTGAATCCTTCCGGGATGATGTTCAGGAAGATCCCGCAGCTCATCTCAGCTTCCATCGTTCTCGGGCCGAGAAACAAAAAGCGGTCGACTCTCCAAATCACCCTCTTAAGGTTCCTCGCATAGTTTCTTTTATTGAATCAAGTGATGAAGATGTAGAGGGTGAGATTCCCCCGAGTGTTCATGTTGAGGCATCGGCGGGTGCGGAGACTTCTGACCCGAATAGGGGCTCCTCTGAAATTCCTTTTATCTTTATAGTGTGAATATACCTAGAGGGGGGGTGAATAAGTATATGCTCCAATTTTTATCTTCTTTAAAAATAATGCAATTCAAACAATGCTTAATGAAAATTGCAAACAATGGCACACAATATTTACGTGGTAAAACCTTTAAAGAGGAAACATCCACAGGTTGATACCACAACCACCAGTGAAAGTAAATCCACTATTTCAAATTGAGTTACACACTCAAGAAATCACACATGCTCTACAAGCTCTCACTCTCACTCTATCTTGAACCTAGTGATCTACTAAGCCGACTTCCTATCCAAGACCCCCTGTCTCTAGGAAGATTCCTTGCTCACCTATCTGGATCCTCCCGACCCTAGACAAGACTTCTTGATCGACTATCCAAGGCCTCACGCCTCTAGCCAAGACTTCCCTGCTTGATAATCTGAGGCTTCACACCTCTTGCCAAGACTTCCTTGCTCAACAATCTGAGGTCTCACACCTCTTCTCAAGACTTCCACTTGCTTAGCTATCCAAGTCCTCCCGACTCTAGCTAAGACTTACAATTGCTCAAATCAAATAATCACTCTAAGATATTAGACTTTCTACCTCTTCACAAGGCATCTAAGTGATCATGAATGCCAAACGCAAACAAGCACTCAACATAGAAAATGATGATCAACAAATTCTATGGACGTGCAATTAGATAGCTAGATTATGCTTTCAAAGAACAATCACAAATGCATATAGACAACCTAAGCATGTTATCAACTAAGAACATAGATATGAAGATATAGGCATCAATTGAACCAAAACCTAGTTTTTAGAAAATAAAATTAGATCTAGAAACAATCAATCAAGCATAACAACAAAGGATTTCTAGAAACAATTTCACGTTTATCAAGTTTAGCACACATCATTCAATATATCACAAATCTAGCTAAACTTGAAAATCAAATCAAAAAACCAAAAAATGATATCAAAATCATCCTAGTCATGCTTCTTAATCAAATAACACCAATCAATAAGAATATTTAAGAAGAAAACTAAGAAGATGATGATTTTACCAACAAGGATGAAAATCACGAACTAAAGATCATATCACAATGAAAAATGTAGACATCCTTTGGTTCTAGAAATGCTTGGGGTTTGTATAACTCTTCAAGACACTCGAAATTGGTTTTTGAATCAAGTGATTCAGAGTAGAAATGAAGAAGTTATCACAAAAACAAAAATCAAAATGTTGACAGAAAATTTATGCACTTGTTCTTCAATTTTTTCAACTTGCTCTTATCTTTTGAAATGAGAGAGAATGAGAGGTTTTAAAGAGTGAAAAACCAAAAAGACATTTTTTTCCCTTCTTCCTTAGTGTCTCCCCGAGATGGCGCATGGGCATCTCGGGGCAGAGCACACTTGTGGCCGAGATGGCCACGTGCCATCTCGGGATGGTGCTTGGTGATGGCTTAAGCCATCGCACATCACCCCTTGCGCCCTCCTTGCATTCTTCGACCGTTCTTTGGCCTCCGAACTCCGAATTCGAATCCGTTTGAAGATTACGAACCGGGACTCCCTCACGGACATGTAAATATAATATACTTAACCCAAAAAATAAGAATTCTACTCGATATACAAAGACGAAGACAATACATGAAACAAGAGCTGAAAGTGTAATATCTTTTGACTTAGAACTTGAAATAAATAGTATGAGTAACCGAAATGATCGGAACTCAATCATGAATAATATAAAACTAAAATCAAGTTCAAGATCCATGTTATACAAATATAGAAACAAACAAACACATTTCACACAATAATGCAAACTACATAGAGATAGTCTCCAATCATGCATTTTCCAAAACATGCTACTTTCATACCAATGCATGAGCATTCAACTTCAAGTGTGTGAAAGTGTTATACCAAATGATGCGCTACGATACAGGGACACAAATGTATGAATTGTGTGTGTGTGCGCATATAATGATGCACGACTAAGCAGGGACACATATGAATGAATAGTGTGTGTGTGTGCGCCTACGCCTTACAAGAGGAAGAAGGATCTCGATACCTTAGCATCCAAGAATAGTACCAATCCTCTTGAAGACGAACTTTGCATTATGAGAAGTTGTTTTTCTTCCTTGAAGTTCTTATCATCATGAACCACTTAAGCAACTAAGCATTACAAAGAAATGAAGTTTTGTTATGAAATCAAGCCAACACAAATCTAGGACCTAACAATCTCCCCCTTTGGCTATTTCATGACAAAACCTCTACCTCACCATACAATGATCTCTCATAATCAATGATGATTGCATTCTCACATCCTCACATTACAAAGAGATATTCCTAGACTAAAATATCTTCATGAGTCTTCAAGAATATCTTCACACATTCAAAGCACCTGTGAGACAAGAACAACCAAAAGAAATCTTCTACAAAGAAGATAGGTGAGATAAACAAACAATATACAAACAAAAACAAAAGATCCCTTAACTCTTCTTATCTCATGCAAACACAAATTTTCTCCCCCTTACTTTCTCCCTCTTAATCCAAAATTTCTCCCCCTTAATGGATTGTCTCCTCTTTTATATCAAAAGCAAGTAACATGGTGAGGAAAAACAGTTTCTCCCCCTTTTTGACAAGGAATAGACAAAAACACATTACACAACCTAGAGGGAGATAAATGCCAATTGAAAATGTCTACAAGGGTATAAGGGATGCATAATGAAATCATGAGATAGTGAGCAAACAAGTTGTATAGAGAACTATGTTTAACAAACTAAGCTCCCCCTTAACATATGCTCCACATATTAATAAGCAAGTAAACTTGTTCACACGGGACTCACACAATCACACATTTCAAGCAATAAAAAAAACATTATTGTCCAAAGTTAACAAGAGAATCATAGATTTTCATTATTCTCTCAAAAAATAATCTCTCATTGCTAATGAATCAAGCACAGTTAGCAAAAATGTGTGTGTGTGAAAAATGCTTCAAGCATATATAAAAGGAGTTATTGTGATATCAACATGCAAACTATTTCAACACCTATCCATCTAAAGCTTTTCCAATCAAGGTCAAACCGATTATCATCCGAATTTTTGCTTTAAAGAGAATAGATTTCAACATATGAGCGTGTGTGTGCATGTGGCTCGACATTCCATTTATGTTTTTCAACCCGAGCAATCACAATTTTCAACTATACTCCATTTTAAGCCTTCCTCCATTTCTTTTTATGCTATGAATCAAAGATTTTTTTTAATTGATTCTTTTTCAACACTTCTTTGATTTTTCTAACATAAACATATACTCTTCATGACGGCTTTCACTCATCACAATGGTGTAGCCCTTTCCTACATTGGGCGGCTTCACAACCAAGGTGTGTAGCCCTTTCCATTAAGGTGCTCGTTGAGTTCTATGTAGATGCCGAAGCAAAAATGGATACTAACCATAGGTCATCTATCATGTACTAGACAATGAACTTCAAGATGCATCCATAATCTACATGCTTTCAAACTCAATTACTCAAACTTAAACATATAAGAGAAGCATTTGTGCACTTTTAAAAAACAAGATCTACAAAGACTTAAGTGCATGATCTAGAAGCAATAAAAACTATTTTATCAAGATCATTACTTCTCACATGAGTAGCTCTCAAAGAAGTAGATATACAATATAGTTTTTCTTATCAAGCCGCTCATAACCACACACAAGCATTAATCAACACAAATCATGTCAATGGATCTTCTAAGAGATACAAATCTCTCTTTGTCCAAGGGCTTTGTGAACAAGTCTGCAAGTTGATTCTTAGTAGGCATATGTTCAAGAGTTACTATTGAATGTTCAAAAAGTTCTCTAATGAAATGATGCCTAATGTCTATATGCTTTGTGCGTGAGTGTTGAACCGGATTTTTAGAGATGTTAATGGCACTCATATTATCACAATAGAGAGTCATTTTACCTTGATTTATCTCATAATCCTTGAGAATTTGTTTCATCCATAGAAGTAGTGTGCAAGCACTTTCGGCCGCAATGTACTCGGCTTCGGATGATGAAAGAGAGACGGAATTTTGTTTCTTGCTTAGCCAAGCAATCAAATTATTCCCCAAGTAAAAGCAACCGCCCGATGTGCTTTTACGATCATCAATGTTTCCTGACAATCCGCATCACAATAGCCAACAAGAATATCATTAGTATCAAAGGAATAAAATAAACCAAGATTATGTGTTCCTTTTATATATCTAATGATTCTTTTAAAGGCTTTCAAGTAAGATTATTTTGGATTAGTTTGAAACCTAGCACACAAACCTACACTAAAACAAATATACTGCCTACTAGCCGTTAGGTAGAGAAGACTACATATCATGCTCCTATAGAGACTTTGATAAACATTTTTTCCTTTTTCATCTTTGTCAAGTTTTAAAGTTGTACTCATAGGTGTTTCAAATTCGTTTCCACTTTCAAGGCCAAATTTCTTAACAAGATTGCTAGCATACTTAGATTGAGACAACATGATACCATTGCTAGATTGTTTCACTTGCATGCCTAGAAAGTAATTGAGTTCACCTACCATACTCATTTCAAATTCTCTTGACATAACATTCACAAAATCATCAACCTTGGTTTTACATGTAGACCCAAACACTATATCATCAACATATATTTGTGCAACAAAAATGTCATTGTTATAATGCTTGACAAATAATGTTCTATCAATACCACATCTCCTATATTGGTTGTCAATAAGATATTAAATCAACCTATCATACCAAGCTCTAAGGGCTTGTTTAAGGCCATAAGGGGCCTTTTTCAACTTAAACACATGATTAGGAGAGTGTGGGTCTACAAAACCTTTAGTTTGTTCAACATACACTTCTTCTTGAAGGTATCCATTGAGAAAAGCACTATTGACATCCATTTGAAACAATTTGAATTTCTTAAGACATGCAATGGACAACAAAAGTCTAATGGACTCAAGACATGCAACGGGTGCAAAAGTCTCATCAAAGTCTACACTCTCAACTTGAGTGTATCCTTGAGCCACTAGTCTTGCTTTATTTCTCACAATCTTGCCACATTCATCGGATTTATTCCTAAACACCCATTTTGTACCAATCACATTGATATCTTTTGGTCTAGGAACTTGTTGACAGGAAATTTACTCGGGATGAAAAATTCCTGCTAACACCCTCGAGACCACAGCCTCGAAAGTGGTGGTCGGGGCCGATATCGTTGGTACCTGACCTGTTAAGAGATAGATGAGAGGTTGGATTGTAATAACAGTAAATGGGAGCTTTTATTATTGATATATTGCTTTAAAGATACAAATCACTCTCTTATATGCTCCTGCAGGGCGGCTTTATGGTCCATCCGGGCTTCATGATTATCGATTATGGGCTTCGACTCGTGGCTGTAAAGTGGAAAATTTCTCTTTGACCCCTGGCCAAATTTTACTATTAACAGAAATCCCCTTTAACTTGAACAACGGTGGTAGAGTTGGGGTTGGGGTTGGGGTTGAAGTCAGATTCCTTGTTTAATTGAGAAAGTTTTCCGTTATAAAAATAATTAATGAGAGCGAAATATTCTCATTAATTACCCAATATTTGAATTTGAAATAGTGTTTATTTCGAAGAAAGACAGCTGCAATACGGCTCCCACCGCGGCTTCAGGTGATCTTCCCGAGGATATCGCCGATATCATTACCCTTAATCCTCTATTTAAACCTGGCCTTACTGTCACTTTCTCTACACTTCCTCAAATCTCAGATTTTCAAATTTCTTCTTTTCTGCTACACTCTGCCAATTTCCCTCTGTCTTCCGCTTGCTTTCAAGTCTTTCTTACCCATTAATGTCGACTTCCTCAGATAGCATTGACACCTTGGTTGAGGGCACCCGAGGCCCTAACCTAGCTCCTCGTAAACGGGTGCAAGGAATTTCGAGCGATGAGGAATGCTCCCCGCTCCGCTAGCTCCGTCGTTCTAGCAGGAACTTCTCCATTGGCTCGGGCTTCTTAAACCAGCCTGACAATCCTTTAAACCTAGTTGACGAGGATTCTGATGTTAGGGAGAAATTCGATGCGGTCGGGAAGGTTCAGGTCATAGTGGCGGAGCTTCCTTCAGCGGTGATCCCTTCTTTCGAGCCTTGGGTCATCCCCGATTCCACCGTCGACCCTCAATCAATTAGCCATCTTGGGACAAATACGGTATCCCTGACATCGTTTCCCTCACTATCCCCCACAGGAACTATGATGTTTTTAGCCCACCCACAGGCGTGATTCCTATCCACGACGCAGCTTTCGAGAGTGGGGTGAGGCTCCCTCTTCATCCTACCCTTCGACTGGCTCTTAATGCCTTTCAGCTGGCTCTACTTCAAATGTCACCCGGTTTCTGTAGGCATCTAGTCGGCTTCCTTATATTATGGAGGGAGCAATGTGAGATGAGAAGTGTAGCTAGGGAGCAAGGGGCTGAGAAGCTTGCCTTTCTTTTCCAGATAGGTAGCCTGGTCGGGGTTCCTCGAGACCAATTCTATGCCAAGGCCAAGAATAGGCTCAATTTTATCATCCCTGGGGCTTTAAGAAAAGACCCAGCTTGGAAAGAGGAGTGGGTACTGGCAGGAAAAGACTGGGGGAGCTCCGTATTCGTCGACTGGCATGAGCTCGAGGTTCCCACTGCCTTTAGCGACAAACCCTCATGGGGTCGGGATTCCTTACCCACTGAGTCTGAAGCAGTGCTGAAGGCCATCCTAGCCCAAAATTACTTAAATTTGAAGTTTCCAACCACTGATCCCTTCGATCCCCGCAGGGTGAACAAGTACCTGCGGATCTTCGATGATACTCCTCGTAAGTATCTTGCTCTAACCTGTCTTTAAATTATTGGATGGTTCAGTTCTGATGATCTTGATCCTTTTTTTTAGAAGTGTTTGTTGTTGCTCCAGCTTCTTGCGAAGGTCGGCTAGCTGGGATCCCTTCTTCTCCTTCCAAATCATCCCTGGGAGCTCTTTCGGTTGTTTCAAAGAACGGGAGGTCAACCACTAAGGTAGCTGCTCCGCTCGTTCCCTCCCCTTTCCTTTCCCAAGTGAAGTCCAAGATGGCTCTTCTTGCATCACGGGTGGCAAAGGCCCTAAACTGAGGAGGGTCTGCCTCTCAAGTCGCTAATAAGTCCACTTCTACCCCCTCACCAGTAGTCTCTGCTTCAACCGATACTCCCCGAGTCACATTATCCCTCTCTGCTGATTCGGTTGTATCCCGGGCAGTCGATGTTCCTAGGGAGCCCGGTACGGATACTCCTGAGGTCATCCGAGGTCTTGAAGCAATTCGGTGCATCCTGTCCATGCGGCGGGCATTCTAGGATGACCTCGATGCCCATGGACATCATGATTACCAAAGGGTCTGCCCTTCTGGCCGAGGTAATCGTCGTTTTTACTTCCCCATTCAGCAGCTTGATTTGTCATTTTCTAACATGATTTTTCTTTACAGGCTTTCAAGTTTTAGGTAGCCATAGGGCATCAGGTGGCCTTCCTCCATGATCGGGCAGCCAAGGCTGAGGCTGAGCCTCAAACCTTGGTCCGGGAGATGACCTCCAACCAATAGGGAATGGAGACACAGCTAGCTGAGCTTCAGTACGACCATGAGAGGTTGAAGCGGGCTTTTGATCAAGAAACTCTTCTATCGAAGCGATAGGCTAGCCAACTGGATGATTAGAAGGGAGAGGCGAAGGCTCTGGATGTCGAGAACCAAACTTTGCAGGCTCAAATTACCCAGCTCCAGATCGAGGTGGAAGCTTTTTTTAACGAGGGGTACTTTTATACCTCATATCAGGTTGTAGAGGCTCTTCCTCCCCCATTCTATCTCTCCAGCATCGCAGGCTGGGATAGAGAATAGGTCATGTCATGGGCTGCGGAGATGTCTCTCCCCAAAAATGATGGAGCTGGTCCTTTAACTGAGGGAGCTGGGAATCGGTTGGAGGTGCCAGATCTGCCTCCTCCTGTTCCAGCCATCCCAGAATCTGGTCCTGGCGAATGCTGGAAGATGGTCCAAACCGAGGAGCTAGAATGAGGCCTTGCTAAACCCCGAGATCCCCCCACAGTGCTCTCAGGAGTGGAGTCAATAGAAGGTGGGAATATGCCTAAGTCAATGGCCAGCCTTCTTGATGCAGCCATACCGCCTGAAGTTATGGCGGTGATCAATGAGATCGTGGAAGAGGATCATGTTGACCCCGATGTAGCCGAGGCTAATCCCCAAGAGGAGATGGCGGAGGCGATAGATGCAGTGGACCAGAACCAGCTACCACCGGAGAGGCGAAAAGGGGGTGAGGTTCATTCTGTGGAGGAGGAGGCTGGAAGCCATCAGGAAGATGAAGAAGTTTGAATTCTCACTTTTGTGATTCATTTTGAATGCCCGTAAAAGGGGGTAGGCATCCCATCTTTAAACGTGTTTGACCTTTTGTCATTTTATTCTCTTTTTGTAGCCCGGAATCAGGGATTTGGCTCCCTGTTTGCTGTAGCCTTGTTGGGAAATAGGCTCTTGCTCCTGAGTCCCCTGTTCAAGGGTAGAATTTCCTTAGGTAATCCGCATTCTTAGTATGGTCGATGAGTCGGCCATTCATATCCTCAAGCTTGTAAGCCCCATTACGGATCACCATCTTTATTAGGTATAGTTCTTCTTAGTTATGCCATAGGACCCCGTCTGACGTCTTCCTGTTGTTCAACATTACTTTCCTGAGGACTAGATCCCCTTCTTTGAAACTTCAAGCTTTAACCCTCTTGTTGAAGTACCTAACAATCCTTCTTTGGTAGATTGCTACCTTCTCAGCTATTCGATCTTGCTTCTCCTCCAAGAGGTCCAGGCTAGCTCAGAGCTTACTTTCATTGCTCTCTGGTTCAAAATGATGGACTCTAAAAGAGGTTAATTTGTGCTCGATAGGTAGTATTGCTTCAACCCCGAAAGCTAACGAATAGGGCGTTTCCCAGTAGTTATTCTCTTTGTAGTGCGGTAAGCCCAGAAGACCTCGGGAAGATCCTTTACCTATCTGCCTTTTTTCTGTTGTAGCTTTTTCTTCAACAATTTCTTAACGGTTTTGTTCGTGGATTCCACCAGACCATTGGTCTGAGGGTGGGCTACCGAAGCAAACCGAAGGTCGATTCCTAAGCCTTCGTAGAAATCTCTGAATCGGTCATTATCGAATTGTTTTTCGAGGTCGGTTCGGCAAGGGGGGTTCCAAACCTGTAAACTACATTGGTCTTAATGAACCTTGTTGTGTTTTCTTCTG
This sequence comes from Dipteronia dyeriana, assembly GCA_032871835.1. Lineage (NCBI taxonomy): Eukaryota > Viridiplantae > Streptophyta > Magnoliopsida > Sapindales > Sapindaceae > Dipteronia > Dipteronia dyeriana. The sequence goes on along the minus strand of CM065298.1, from coordinate 26,600,567 downwards.
ATATCTGGGAGAGTGGTTTGGCTTTAACCCCATCTCGTGAAACAGTCGATTGCCACGATAGCATGCTTGGCCTGACCCGGAGCTGTAGGGAACGGTACAATCAAGTCGACTCCCTACAAAGTAAAGGGGTATGTGAGCTAAGGGATGAAAACCTATCCGGAGAGAGGTGGCTCAAGTTTACGGCCTTCTGGCATGCATCGCAAGTTTGCATTATCGCATCTTAGTGGATGGTTGGCCAGTAATACCCCATGTGGAGGACTTGATATGCCAAAGCCTCCCTACCAATATGGTTCCCGAATTTCCCAGAATGAACCTCTTTCAAAACCCACATGGCATCTTCAGGGTGTAGACATCGGAGAAAGGGAAGGGACTTTCCCCTTCGGTATAAATGCTCACCCACCATACAATACCGGACCGAGAGCCTTTTAACCCTCTTAGCTTGGTCGGGTTCCCCGGGGAGTTTTTTGTCATGAAGATACTCCACTATTAGATCCATCCAGCACGGCTGTCGGTCCAAGGTATAAGCTTCCTCACCTATCATAATGCTAGGTAGGGGAATTACTTGAAGAGGGACTCTGTGAGGTAAGGTTTGGCCACCATATGTAGCTATCTTGACGAGGACGTCAACTCGATGATTCAGTTGTCGAGGTATCTGCTCGATTCTGAATCCCTTAAACCTACTTTTGAGTTGTTGAACCAATCTCAGGTACGCGATCATATTATCCCCTTTTGCCTGATAATCTCCAGAGACTTGGTTGACCACGAGTGAAGAGTCGCTCTTGATATTTAGGTAATCAACCCCAAGTTCTATGGATGCCTTTATTCCAGCTAGTAGGGCTTCATACTCTGCCTCATTGTTTATGGCTTTAAATTCAAACCTGAAACAGTGGCAGCACTCAGTTCCTTCCGGGTCGATGAGGACTATGCCCGCTCCTCTCCTCTCCCAAATTGCCTGAAAGCTCCATCAGTGTAGAGAGTCCATGACTCGCAGCCCTTCGGCTAGTTGTCGGATTCTGGAATCCTCTCAAGGGTTACATCTGTTACCGTGGGGGTTGCATAGCCTGACGGTATTGAGAGCTCGGCTACAAAGTCAGCTAGTGCCTGAGCTTTTATCACGGTCCTAGGCTTATACTTTAAATCAAAATGGGTAAGCTCTAGAGCCCATAGGACCAACCTTCCAGAAATATCCGGCCTTCTGTAAGAATTGACGGAGGGGTTGATCCGTCACTACTGCTATTGAATGGGCATGAAAGTAGGGACAGAGTTTCCTTACCGAGGTCACCAAGGCGTAAGCGACCTTCTCCAATACAGTATAGTTCTTCTCGGGCTTAGTTAGATTGTGATTCATATAGTAAATAGGTCACTGGATCTGATCCCCGCATTCCTTGACCAAAACCCCGCTTACGGCAGTCTCTGAAACGGCCAAGTATATTTGAAGCTCTTCTCCAAGATTTGACTCGACCAGTAGTGGAGGGCTTGTTAGATATCTTTTCAAAGCTTGGAAACCTTGTTCGCTTTTCTGATCCTATTTCATGTTTCTTCCCTGCTTGATAGCTTTGAAGAATGGTAGGCACTTATCGGTAGACTGGGAGATGAACCTGTTGAGCGTTGTTACATGTCCGGTCAAGACTTGAACCTGTTTAAGAGATGTGGGGGATTCTAGATCCAGGATAGCCATGATCTTTTTTTGGTTAGCCTCTATGCCTTTCTCATGGACCATGAAGCCTAGAAACTTCCCTGCAGTTACCCCAAAAGCGCATTTGGAAGGGTTCAACCTCATTTGGTTTTCCCTTAGGATCATAAAGGTTCTACAAAGGTCGTCCAGATGGCCTCCTGAGGTTGAAGATTTAGTGATCATGTCGTTGATGTACACCTCCATCGACCTTCCGATTTTGGGTTTGAACAACCGATTGACTAACCGCTAATAAGTAGCTCCAGCGTTTTTGAGCACAAAAGGCATCACCTTGTAGCAGTACAGGCCTTATACGGTGATGAAACTGGTTTTTTCCTGGTCCGCGGGATGCATCATAATCTGATTGTAGTCGAAAAAAGTGTCCATGAAGATCAGGAGCTTGTTCCAAAAGGTGGAATCGACCAACTAATCAATTTTTGGCAGAGGGAAACAGTCATTCGGGCATGCCCGGTTGAGGTCGGTATAGTCTACACACATGCGCCACTTCCCATTTTCCTTTGTGACCATGACCGTGACCATGTTGGTGATCCATTCAGGGTAACAGGATTCCTGAATGAAGCATGCCTGGGTTAGTTTATCCACCTCTTCCTTAACCGCCACATTTCTTTCGGTATTGAAGTGGCGTCTTTTCTGTTTGATGGGCTTGAAGGTCAGATCTATCGCCAGTCAATGTGCAGCTAATGTCATCGGGATCCCCGGCATCTCAGCATGACTCCAAGTAAAAATGGCGTTGAACTCTGTGAGGAGCCTAATCAAACCCTCTCTCATCCTGGCTCAAGGGTAGCTCCGATCTTGACGACCTTCGAGGGATCGCTTATTCGGACAGGAATCTCTACTAACTTATCTACTAGATGGCCGTTGGCCCATTCCCTTCTCTGTTCTTCCATGTCAGGCACCAAGAGGCAGTCTTCAGGGCAATCGGTGGAACCCGTGTCTTCCAGGTTTAGTGCAGGAGTCATCCTACCTTGGATCGTCGTCACTTGGGCAAGTTGTTTTGCTAGAGCTGCTGGGTTGGCCAACACTGCGTATCATTTCCTAGTTGCTTGCTGGTCACCCCGAACTTCCCCCACCTTGTCTCCTACCGGAAACTTCAAGACTTTGTGGTAAATACAAAGGACCCCTTTCAAGGATGATAGAAATGGCCTCCCTAGTATTGTATTGTAGGCCGATGGGGTATCCACCACCACGAAGTCGATCATGATGTTTTGCTGGAGAGGAGAGGCTCTAATGATCACTGGTAGGATTTTTAATCCTACGGGTGTGATTGAGTCCCTAGTGAACCCATATAATGGAGTAGTGCAACTATTGTAACACCACTGTTTCAAGTTCAGCTTTTCCAAGGTATCTTTGAACAGTACGTCGACGTTGCTACCTGTGTCGTCGAGCACACGATGCACCATGAAGTTGGCAATTTGTACCGTGATGACCATAGGGTCATCATAAGGCTGCACGGTGTTATAGACATCTGCTTCGGTGAAAATGATCTGTGACAGCAATGAGGGGTTGGTCGGTCTCTGATCAACTTTGAAGATATCCCGCCCCTCTTCTGTACGAGAGACCTTCCTCGTATGGTTTTTCCTGGAACTGTTGGAGGTACTGGCTAGAGTGGGCCCCCCGCTGATAGTGTGTATTATCTGAATCTATTGTATCAGGTCCGCCTGCTCCCCCTTCTTTTTCTCGGCATGTTCTCGGATCTCGGCTTGCACCTCTCTTCCAGTCTAAATGTTCTCCCTGACTTGTTGTAAGAATTTGATCAAGCATCCTCCCCTTATCAAAGCCTCAATCTGGTTCCGCAGGTTGTAGCATTCTGAAGTGTTGTGCCCTACGTCCTCGTGAAAGTCTCATTATTTATAACAATTTCTCTTATCAACCGGGGCTTTCATGAGAGCGGGCTTCTGTAACAAACCCTTGTTCCGAATGGCGAGGTAGACTATTTCTCGAGATGCATTTAAGGGAGTGTAATGGTTGTACCCCCTCTCATCGCGAACTATAGAGGCCACTGTCTTGAGAGGTGGTAAAGCTTGAGGAGAAGCTCGTTTATCTGGATACCTTTCCGGTCTGGGTTGAGGATGGGGGGAAACCGTACGTTGATTTATTAGGAGGTTTGTTCTGGTTTTTCTGAGCTTGCTCGGGTCTGGGAACTTCCTTCTTTTTTCACTTTACGGCTCTCATGTAGTCATGTTCTATCTTGACCTTGAGCTGTTCGTCGACCTCAATCTGCTCTAGAGCCCGATCATAAGCTTCTTGGTAGGTTTCTGAAGGCCTCTTAGCGAAAGACTGGAAAAGCTTTCCAGCCCACAGGTTCCTTCTGAAGTTAGCGAGGGTTTTTTTCTCGGTGAAGACTCCCATCTAAATGACTTTCTTGTGGAAACGCTTGACATAAGCCCGAAGGGTTTCCCCTCTCTCCTGGATTTACGTATTATCGATGGATTGGGTCTTTCAATCGGGGCTTAATTCCCTGGAACTGTGAACGGAAATCGGTTGATAACTTGGAGGAATCCACACTACCGGCAGGTAGTTTTCTAAACCAGGTTTTAGCATAATCTGTGAGTGTACTGGGGAACATTCTACACATAGCGGCCCTGGTTATGTTCTGAACCTCCATCTGTTGAACGAAACTCTCTAAGTGGCTCAGGAGATCTTCAGTCTCGGAGAACCTGTCAGTTGGCATTTTGAACTTAGGCGGGAGTTCTGCCTCCCGAACTCTTCTGGTAAAGGGGGCATTCATTTCACTTAGAGGGTCTTTCTTGTCCTCCTTGTATTTTCCCTTCTTCATCAATTGGACCTTCTTCTGAAGTTCTGCCAACTGGTCCTTTAGACTTTGCTTTCAGATTTCCTTGAGTTGATCTCGGATTCCTCACCATCGGATCCCTCTGACGAACTGGCGACCTCCACCCAGTTTCTTCTTCGGAGAGGGTCTGCTTGGGGGCTTTGCTGACTTTCTTCTTCCCTACTCCGGGCTTCCCTCCATAAAGTCGTTGGGTAGAGAAACTCTCTCCGTTCCCGGGGAAGGATATCTGCCATGGATTTAACTTGCCTTGGTTGGTATCGTGGCAGCGCTTCGGGGACAGGAGGCATGGGCCCCAGCCTATCCCGGATTGAGATTGGAAGTCGCGCTCTGTTACGAGCTGATTCCCTAAGAGAAGGTCCCAGGCAATCGAAGGCGGGTTACCTTACCCCGGGCTTGCTTGACTCTCCCTGATTGCAGAGACCCGCTTGTTGGATAGTGATACCCTTAGCGAGCAGTCGAAGGCGGACGTTCTCTACGAAGGCCGCCGCTTGTTGGTCAAGCTCGACCTGATTTCCAAGAGGGGGATCCAGAGCCCGCACAGTGGCTGGCAGGGTGGGAACCTGGCTATGGAGCCCTGATTTTCTCTCTTTCCTCAAAACCTTCCGTGTCGATGTAGCAGAAGTTTATCCTGATGTGCCGTGCTGCCCTTGTGAGGAGCGGAGCCTCATGATTATTATGAAATAACAAATTTTTCGAATGTAAAGGTGGTGGTGTGAGAGTTTCCCACAGACGGCGTCAGAAAGTGTTGACGGGAAATTTACTCGGGATGAGAAATTCCTACTAATACCCTCGAGACCACTACCACGAAAGTGGTGGCCAAGGCCTATACCGTTGGTATCTGACCTGTTAAGAGATAGATGAGAGGCTGGATTGTAATAACAGTAAATGGGAGCTTTTATTATTGATATATTGCTTTAAAGATACAAATCACTCTCTTATATGCTCGCAGTCTCTCTAAGAAGTAAGGTGGTGGCAACACTGTGCCTGTCGAATAGTTGAAACGAAGGTGGTCGTGTTCTGAATACATAATTTTGGTATTTCCCTCTTCTTTTCTCTCTTCTCCCTGTTTCTATATATATCTCCTTTTTTTATTGTTATGCTTTGACCCTATTTATATAAGGCTCTAATAGTTTTGAATTTGCTTATATCCAGCCGTGATCCTTCGAATCCGTTTCCTCCTTATCGGGCGAGATCCTTCATTTAAAAGTTTTTGACTGAGTAAATAGCGGAAGCGATGATTTTGTCAACGGGAAAGAGTTTGTTTCCTCTTTGGGATCAAACTCTTGGCTCGCACATATACGGGATTGAAAGTTATCTCCTCTTGAAAATGATCGTGTATGTTATCACGGCATGGGGTGTCATGGAGGCTACCCAGCTAGTTGCCTGTCGTCCCATAGAGCGAGGTAGACCCCTGATTTGGCTCTGTTTTTAGAAGTCTGGGATGGATTTTTCCTGACCCTTGGGGGCTTGCGATGTCCCTGCAAACATTCCTGGGAAGTAGCCGAGGTAGTGTAGGCTCAGACATGATTCCTCCTTCATGTCCAGCAGGAATAGCGGGCTTCTGGAGAGGTTGGCGGGCTTCTCTCGAATGTCTTTTGAGCTTGGAGGCCCCTTCTAGCATTTACGTGGCGGATGTAGAGCTCGACCTCAAAGTCGGGGTTTCACGATAGGTGGCATGGAGAAGCCTGGGCTCCAGAATTCGTGTGGGAGCTTGTCTTGGTCGTGCCTAGCTTGTTTTCTGGTAGTTGTAAAACCAAGCTAGCCTTCCCTGCTCAAGCGGGGTGGCTTTATGGTCCATCCGGGCTTCATGATTGTCGATTATAGGCTTCGACTCGTGGTGGGAAAGTGGAAAATTTCTCTTTAATCCTGGCCAAATTTTACTATTAACATAACTAAGGACCACATTTCATTCCTCTCAAATTGATTTAGTTCTTCTTGCATGGCATTAACTCAATATTCATCAATAATTGCTTCATTAATATTTTTGGGCTCAATTTGAGAAGTGTAGCAAGCATATGAAATTTGATTAGCTAGTTGCCTTCTAGTTTTAACCCCTTCATTCAAATAACCTATGATGTCTTGTTGGTAATGCATGTTCCTAAGTCTAGAATTAGAATTTTCAACATCTTGTTGGTCATCATTCAAACCATTTTCTAACTCTTGGCATTCTTCTCTAGCAACACTACCATTATCATCATTATGACTAGATTCACTTTCATCACAACTAGTCACATCAATAGGTGCTTTAGTGTCATTCAACAAATGTTCTTTAGGTCCATTGACATTATGATTATCACACAAATCAAGCATGCAAATATCATTTATTTTCACATTAATAAACTCCATAATAGTCTTAGTTTTCAAATTGAAAACTCTATATGCACGACTATTATTAGCATACCCAAGAAAGAGACCAATATCACTTTTAGCATCAAACTTTCCTAAGTGATCTCCATCATTCAAAATAAAACACTTACTCCCAAAAGTGTGGAAGTAACTCACATTGGGCTTCTTGCCTTTCCAAAGTTCATAGGAGGTTTGTTTTGTGTCGGGCCTTTTAAAAACTCTATTAGTGACATAGCATACGGTATTGACCGTTTCAACCCAAAGATTTCTAGGGACTTTCTTGCTATTGAGCATGACCCTAGCCATCTCTTGCAAGACACGATTCTTCCTCTCAACAATACCATTTTGTTGAGGAGTTCTAGGAGCCGAGAAGTCATGTGAAATCCCATAATCATCACAAAACTCACTAAATCTAGCATTTTGAAATTCACTCTCATGATCACTCCTAATGCAACATATTTTCTTGATCCCAAGACCTTTTTCATTTTGCACTTGATTACAAAACTTCTTAAAGTAACCAAAAGTTTCGGTCTTGTCTCTGAGAAAATATACCCAAGCAAACCGAGAAAAGTCATCAACACATACAAAAATGTATTTCTTGCCATTTATGCTTTCGGTTTGGATTGGTCCCATTAGGTCCATATGCACAAGTTCTAAGGGCTTCTTGGTAGCAAAATTATTGTTCTTTTTATGAGACACTTTTGTTTGTTTACCTAATTGACAAGGTTCACAAACACCATCAAGTTTTTTACCAAGACTAAGAAGACCTCTAACAATGTTATATTTCTCAAGCTTCTTTAAATCTTTATAATTCATGTGGCCCAATCTTTCATGCCATAATTCAAGCTTGTTGCACTCATGTGCCATATTACATGTTAGTGGATCAACCTCTAAACAATAGCAATTGTCAGAAGACTTTTTAACTTTCAAAACAATTTTGCCCTTTTTATCAATGATCGTGCACACATCCTTGTTAAAGCTAACTTCTTTAACAAATTTACACAAGTGAGTGATGCTTATTAGATTAGCTTGTAGACCATCTACATATAAGGTGTCACGAAGTTTAGGCAATCCGGGGATACAAATTGTTCCCTTGCCTAGAACTTGCTTTTTGGTGCCATCACCAAATGTAACCCATCCACCATCATTCATAACAAGATTCTTAAAGAATTCCTTGTTACCGGTCATATTCCTAGAGCAATCGCTATCTGGGTACCAATAATAGAATGAATTAGCTCTTAAAGCATATTGTGCAACCAAACATTGTGTTGTGTTTTTCTTTTCTTAACCCAAACTTTCTTGACAAGTTTCTCATTCCTACTTCTATTAACATGCTTTGACTTGTTTTTAGGCACATTGACTCCATTAGTCACATTTTCAAACAAATCAAGCAAAGCATTATCAACTTTCTTATGCATAGTAGAATGAGGCACAACACAAGATTTAACAAACAAATCATCAACACATTTATTCTCAACATGCTTTTCCAAGGTCTTCTTAGGTCTAATTCTAGATCCATACATGGATGATTGCCTATGACCATTCAAAGACATATCATGCAAATCATTGGCAATTCTACATTTACGAATGTATTCATAACATCTAGGTCTTATGTGTCCTACCATGTTGCAATGATGACAAATAGGTATGAATTTGAGAAGTTTACCATTTGCTTGAGCATTCAACCCATTTTATCTTCTCACATTTTTACCTCTTTGGCGTGCAACACTAGATGTCTTGCCTTTTGCAATTGATGATTATATAGCTTGTCTTTGGAATTGTTGAGTCTTTTCCTTGACTTTCATTGTTGATGTTAAGGCACCTCCGGTAGCATTCATGGCTTTACCGTTAGAGAGTGTACCTACATTTAAATTGCTACAAGCTTTGACAAAAGTAGATTTGTTAGATGAAGGGGTTGATTTTTCATTAACAGATCCTAAACCTCTTTTGTTGCTTGAAGATTTTCCAACCTTAATAAAAGCTTTCACTTTATTAGAGCTAGATAAAATCTTGTTAATCATCTCTTTAGCCTCATTAAGTTTGTCATTAAGCACTTTCTCTTGATTCTCATGCTCATTTATTTTTGCTCTAAGCACATTTTCAATTCTCCTAGCACGATCAAGAGATTCATCTCTTTGCTCAATTTCATGCTTCAAAATACTTAATCTATCATTGCTATCAATCAAGTTTTTCTCAAGATTAAGAATTTTGTCATTAAGATCAATAACACATTTTGAGCTACAATCATGATTTTCTAACTATTGAGTGAGAAACTTATTGATCTTAGAGATTCTTTCATTTTCTTGAATAAGATTTTTGATCTTTTGATCATCTAAGTCAATAGACTCACTTTCAACAAGAGAAGCCACAAAAAAATACATTTCTTTAATCATGATGAAACAAATGAAGATAAAAAAAACTACAAAGACAATCTATCTAAGTGCGTCTAGACACCGGCTCTGATACCAATTGAAATTCCCTTTATCTTTATAGTGTGAATATACCTAGATGGGGGGTGAATAGGTATATGCTCTAATTTTTATCTTCTTTAAAAGCAATGCAATTCAAACAATGATTAATGAAAATTGCAAACAATGACACAGTATTTACATGGTAAATCCTTCAAAGAGGAAATATCCACGGGTTGATACCACAACCACCGATAAAAGCAAATCCACTATTTCAAATAGAGTTACACACTCAAGCAATCACACATGCTCTACAAGCTCTCACTCTCACTCTATCTTGAACCTAGTGATCTACTAAGCCGACTTCCTATCCAAGACCCCCTGTCTCTAGGAAGATTCCTTGCTCACCTATCTGGATCCTCCCGACCCTAGGCAAGACTTCTTGCTAGACTATCCAAGGCCTCATGCCTCTAGCCAAGACTTCCTTGCTTGACAATTTGAGGCTTCACACCTCTTGCCAAGACTTCCTTGCTCAATAATCCGAGGTCTCACACCTCTTGTCAAGACTTCCACTTGCTTAGCTATCCAAGTCCTTCCGACTCTAGCTAAGACTTACAATTGCTCAAATCAAAGAATCACACTAAGATATGAGACTTTCTACCTCTTTACAAGGCATCTAAGTGATCATGAATACAAAAAGCAAACAAGCACTCAACATAGAAAATGATGATCCACAAATTCTATGGACATGCAATTAGATAGCTAGATTATGCTTTCAAAGAACAATCACAAATGCATCTAAACAGCCTAAGCATGTTATCAACTAAGAATATAGATATAAAGATATAGGCATTAATTGAAACAAAACCTAGTTCTTAGAAAATGAAATTAGATCTAGAAAAAATCAATCAAGCATAAGAACAAAGGATTTCTAGAAACAATTTCATGTTTATCAAGTTTAGCACACATCATTCAATGTATCACAAATCTAGCTAAACTTGAAAATCAAATCAACAAACCACAAAATGATATCAAAATCATCCTATTCATGCTTCTTAATCAAATAGATCAATCAACAAGAAGATCTAAGAAGAAAACTAAGAAGAAGATGATTTTACCAACAAGGATGAAAATCATGAAATGAAGATCAGATCACAACAAAAAATGTATAAATCCTTTGGTTATGGAAATTCTTGGGGTTTGTAGAAATCTTCAAGACACTCAAAATCGGTTTTTGAATCAAGTAATTCAGAGTAGAAATGAAGAAGTTATCACAAAAACAAAAATCAAAATGTTGAGAGAAAATTTATGCACTTGTTCTTCAATTTTTTCAACTTGTTCTTATCTTTTGAAATGAGAGTGAATGAGAGGTTTTAAAGAGTGGAAAACCAAAAAGACATTTTTGCCCTTCTTCCTTAGTGTCTCCCCGAGATGGCGCATGGGAATCTCTGGGCAGAGCACACTTATGGTCGAGATGGCCACGCGCCATCTCGGGATGGTGCTTGGTGCTGGCTTAAGCCATTTCAACTCACCCCTTGCGCCCTCCTAGCGTTCTTCGACCGTTCTTTATTCTCCAAACTCCAAATTTGAATCCGTTTAAAGATTACAAACCAAGACTCCCTCACGGACATGTACATATAAGATACTCAACCCATAAAAAAATAATTTGACCCGATATATGAAGACGAAAACAATATATGAAATATGAGTTGAAAGTGTAGTATCTTTTGACTTAGAACTTGAAATCAATAGTATGAGTAACCGAAATGATCGAAACTCAATCATGAATAATCTAAAACTAAAATCAAGTTCAAGATCCATGTTATAGAAACATATAAATAAACAAACAAACACATTTCATACAAGAATGCAAACTACATAGAGATAGTCTCCAATCATGCATTTTCCAAAACATGCTACTTTCATACCAATGCATGAGCATTCAACTTCAAGTGTGTGAAAGTGTTATACCAAATTATGTGCTATGATGCAGGGACACAAATATATGAATTGTGTATGTGTGCGCAAATAATGATGCACAACTAAGCAGAGACACATATGAATGAATTGTGTGTGTGTGTGTGCACCTACGCCTTGCAAGAGGAAGAAGGATCTCGATACCTTAGCATCCAAGAATAGTACCAATCCTCTTGGAGACAAATTTTGCATCATGAGAAGTTGCTTTTCTTCCTTGAAGTTCTTATCATCATGAATTACTTAAGCAACTAAGCATTACAAAGAAATGAAGTTTTGTTATGGAATCAAGCCAACACAAATCTAGGACCTAACATCCTCTCCCCCTGAGGTTGAAGATCTAGGGGCTGAACCCTCGGGAGGTCCTTCCTATCTTTCTCCCCAGGATATGCTCAGGGTGATGTCATCTAGTTAGGCTTTTATCAGGGATGATCATTGGAGTCATCTTACGGACGTGCCAGTGACGAGCCGTCTTCAGAATATCTTCAACGGTGCATCTTATGTAGGTTTTATTCCTAACTCTTGCCTTGCCCGTTTCATGATAGATTTTTAATTTTGTTTCCTTATAGATGGTGGTCGAGTTTTTTGAACTGGTCCAGACGCAGCAACATCAAGCTGACCGAATAAGACGCCTTGAAGCTCAACTGAAAGAGAGTGAGGATAGCCGTGTTCGGGTTGAATCGGCATATCAAAAAGAGGTTGACAGTACCCAAGTGTTTGTCGACCACTGTTTGGCGAAGCAAGTGGCGGCCGAGGAAAGAGCTACTTCGACAGAGAAGAAGGCTACGTCACTCAGGACTTGTTGTCTTATACCCAGGAATCAATGTTGAAAGCCAAACAGGAGGCGTAGCAGTCCAAGTTGGCGTAAGAAAAGAAAATTAAAGACTTTGAGCTCCAAGCTTTAACAGTTGAGTCCCTATCAAAAGAGGCCAGGCTAGAACTCGAAGTCCAAGGGTTAGACCATTTCAAAAGATCCCCTGCCTACGATGCCCTTCTCCTTCGAGAGTTTTAGCGATGGCTAGTTTCAGCTGGTGAGTTTTTAAGGTTAAGAATCGGGCAACTGAGAAGGCCTGAACCAACTAGAAGTTGTCGATCAAGAATCATGTGGATCGGTCCTTGGAATCTCTTTGGATTCAAATGAAGGAGTGGAAAGCTTACTGTCGTAGCCGAGGCAAAGAGCCTCATCCCATGCATTTAGAGGTTCCATCCGAGCATTCCCTCTCGACCTTTTACGCCAGTCAAGAATCGGTCGTGGAAAGTGTGGTGCCTGATGTCAGACCGGTCCCAAGAGAAGATTATAGTAAATGGATGGACGATTCGGTCGACACGATTGCTAGGTCTTTCAATGAAAGTCTGCTCCGTGAATATGAAATAGTGTCCGACCCGAGTATTGGCAAGAGTTCTAAATCCTCACAACCTTGATTTTTGTAGAATTTTCTAGATTTTTGTAGAGATTCTTTGTAACAATTCTTTGTAACAATTCTTTTGTAACAATTCTTTGTAAAGAATTTAATGAAATCCCGAGTTAACTAATTCTGAAAACCGAGTGGTTTTGATCTGATTCATTGCTCAAGGAATTTCACCGAGTACCTTCTTTAACTTGATTATATTGTTGCCGAGTATCTTATAAAACCGACTTTTGCAATCTTTATGCCTAGTATCTTATTTAACCGGCCATTTCAATCTTTATGCCAAGTATCTTATTAAAATGGCTATTGCAATCTTTATGCCAAATATCTTATTAAACTGGCTAACTCTGATGTTCAGGTAACCTCACCGAGTATCTTATTAAACTGGTTTTGTTACCCAAATAATTTTTAACGCCAAGTATCTTATTAAACTGGCTTGTATTATTAACCGAGTCATCTTAAAACATGCAATTAGAACATTACATCAAGGCTCACCATGATCATATGTTCGAGTCCTTACACATTACCGAGGATGTCTCCCCAGTTTTTCTGTGCAAGGGTTTACCGAATCGTTAAGCTTTTTGAAACGCTTAACACAGCAACCCATTTCACCGGAATTTTTTCCGACAGAGTCCCGAGCTTTTCCAGAATCTAGTGCATCGGGTTTGCCATTTTGCTAAGGTCAATTGACTTTGCTCGGCTGGCATGCTTCTTCTAGCTTCTCCGCCCTTTCAGGAATCAATGGTCCCGAGTATTCTATTTACATGTTCTTATTATTATGCTCGTCTTACATATGTTCTTATTATCATATGTTTTATTTTTCAGAAATCCCCAGTTTGATTTTTATTTAGAACTGCAAAACCAACAAAGATTTAAGTTTCCAAACAAATATTTGACCTAACTAATATTGCCCTGACTAGAAAGGAAAATAAAAAACATTTTAAGGATAGAAAATTTTCAGATATTGGGCATTGCATGGTCGGGGTAAAGCCCCTCTATTTGGTCGTGCAATCCAATATGCTCTATTCCTTCGATCTTATACGGGTTTGAAAACCGAGTGGTCAGGGAACCTACAGCTTTATTTTTTGTGTTCAATGACACCTTCTTGAGTACCAGGTCTCCTAGTTGGAATTTCTTGACCCCGAACATGAGAGTATGCCATATTTCGTATTTAGGATTTCTCCCTTTTCTCTTCTAGCTCATCTAGACTTTGTAACAGCATATCAACATTCTGATCTTCATCATATAGCCTGACCCGAGGTGATGTATATGACGTTTCTATCGGGATGACAGCTTCTGTTCCAAACGCTAAGGTGAATAGAGTCTCTCCTGTTGACGTTCTTGTTGTTGTCCGATACGCCCATAATACTTCGGGAAGCTTTTCAACTCAACTTCCTTTCTTGGCATCTAGCTTTGCTTTCAATGTATGCTTGATGATTTTGTTCACTGCTTTGACCTACCCATTTGTTTGAGGGTGGGCAGGTGTGGCATAGTAATGGGCAATCCGGTACTCTTTGATTAGTTGTCTGAATTTCAGGTTATCGAATTGGGTTCCATTGTCAGTGATTATAGTGTTTGGGACTCCAAACCTATAAAGTATATTCTTTTTCATGAAATTTATGGTATTTGCTTATGTGATATACACCAATGCTTCAGCTTCTGTCCACTTCGTGAAATAGTCAACGGCTACTATGGCATGTTTTGCTCCACCCCCTATCCCAACTGGCATTGGGCCGATTAAATCCAAACCCCACATGGAAAATGGTCATAGGGATGTAAGGTTTCTGAGTTATTCAGGGGGCTATCGGATATCATTAGCAATCCTTTGGCAAGTATTGCAACTCTCCGAACATCGATGTGCATCTGAGAATAAAGTAGGCCAATAATAAACTTACTTGAGTACCTTGTGTGCTAAACTTTTACCCCCAGTGTGATTTCTGTAAACTCCTTCAAGGATTTCCTGTAATATCCGATATGCATCCTCCTCTGATACACATTTTTGGAGTGTTCGGGAAAATCCCCTTCTGTATAGTTCTTGTCCAACCAACATGTACCTTATTGATAGATACCTGATACATTTTGCTTGTAAGGGATCTTCCGGGAGCACGTCTTCTTCCAGGAACCTTTTCAGCTGAGTTATCCAACTGTCTGGTGGTGTTTGGATTTCTAAAATTTCTAATTTTTTCAGTTCAGTTGTGCTCGGTTTGAGGAGTTGTGCAATCGGAATAGTTTTTGCCCTGATTGTGGTTGTTGTTGATGCTAGTTTAGACAAAGCATCTGCCTTTTCATTCTCCTCTCTGGGGATCTGGGCAATGCTATATTCTTTGAATTTCTAGAAGAGCTATTTTGCAATGTCACGGTAGGTTATCATGCCTTCATCCTTGGCTTGGTATTCGTCCAGGAATTGGTTGACAACTACCTGTGAATCGCTAAATATCTCGACTTCATCTGCCCCGAAAGCTATGCAAACTCTTAGCCCAGCTAATAGCGTCTCATACTCGACTTGATTGTTGGTTGCTTTGAAGTAACCTCATGGCACATTCGACATCATCTTCTTCTGAAGTGCATACTACGATCCCTGTCCCGCTACCGTGAGTGTTTGAAGAGCCATCAACATACAACTTCCATGGTAAATTTTTTCCCAACATCTTTTTTGCTTCCAGGTTTGGCTCTGTGAACTCTGCTATAAAATCTGTCACTACTTGCCCTTTGAGGGATGTCCTGGGAACGTAGTGGATATCGAATTCACTTAGCTCGATGGCCCATTTGGTTAGTCTTCCTGAAATCTCTAGCTTTTGTAAGATTTGCTTCAATGGGCAGTTGGTGAGAACCTGGATTGTATGAGCCTAAAAGTATGGCCTTAGTTTCCTTGCTGCTGAAACCAATGTTAGGCCATTTTTTCTGCTTGTGAATTCCTGGTCTCGGCTGGTAAAAGTGTCTTGCTGGTATAATACACTGGCTTATGTACTTCATCTTCTGTTCTGACTAAGACCGAGCTTGCTGTTAGCTCGGTAATTGATAAGTATAAATGGAGTATCTCTCCCATTTGTGGTTTTGAAAGGATGGGAGTCTACCCTAGGTACTCTTTTATTTTTAAGAATGTCTGCTCGCACTCTTCATTCCATTCGAGTCCTTTTATTTTTTTGATTACTCTGAAAAAAGGTATGCATCTGTCTGTGGCCTTTGAGACGAATCTTCCCAAGGAAGCTAAACATCTTGTTAAGCGTTGTACTTCTTTTAATGTCCATGGTAAGGTCATTCTCTATAGTGCTTGAATCTTCTCAGGGTTGAATTCGATTCCCCTTTGAAAACCTAGGAATCTTCCTGAAGGAACTCCGAATAAACACTTGTTCGGATTTAGCTTCATCTGGTATCTCCTAAAAACATCAAATGTCTCTCGCAGATCTGAAGTATGCTTGTCTGCCGAGATGCTCTTGGTCAACATGTCGTCAATGTACACTTATATGTTCCTTCATATTTTTAGCGTGAAGATTCTGTTGACTAGCCTTTGATATGTTGCCCCTGTATTTTTTAACCCGAAGGGCATTACTGTGTAACAGTACAATCCCTGATCAGTTGTGAATGCTATTTTTTCATCGTCATTCTTGTTCATCCGGATTTGGTTATATCCCGAATAGGCATCCATGAAACTGAGCAATTTGTGGCCTGATGTAGCATTCACCAACTGATCTATCCTCCGAAGTGGAAAACTGTCTTTTGGGCTTGCCTTGTTCAAATCTGTGAAATCTACGCACATTCTCCATTGTCCATTTTTCTTTTGGATGAGGACTACATTAGCTACCCATTGAGGGTAGTTGATCTCTCTAATCGACCCTACTCGCCGTACATTAGCTACAATTCATGTTTGATTGCTTGACTTCCCTCGAGATTGAATGACCTTCTCTTTTGTATCACTGGTTTTGCATTAAGGTCTACCGCGAGATGATGAGATATTATTTGGGCGTCTATCCAGACCATGTCTTCATGACTCCAGGCGAACACATCATGGTATTCTTTAAACAGATCAGTGAGGCTTTGTTTGACTTTTTCTTCCAGATTGGCCTCAATCTTGATCTTCTTATCTGGTTCATCTTCTTTCAATATAATTTCTTAGACCGATTCATTTTTGGACTCATTCGACTCTTCCCTTGGATCAGATTCGAATGATAGTGACTATTTGTTCTGACTCAGCTGTGTTATAGTGCATACATGTTCACCATCACTTTTGTCTTTGTATACTGACAGGTTAGCTCTTCGGGCCATCTCTTGAGACCCCTTGACTACACCTACCCCCTGTTCGGTCGGGAACTTGATCATTTATTCATGAGTGGCTGTTACGGCCTTAGTTTTGTTTAAGAATGGTCGACCTAACAATGCATTATACGGCCAATTGTCCAAGTCTACTACCACGAAGTCGAGCAATACAGTTCTCTGACAAGGTGCCACTCCAATCTTGACGGGTAGCTTTACCGTCCCGAGTGACTTGACCTTAATTCCTCTGAATCCTCTGAATCCTCTGAGTGGAGCATGGAAAGGCTGTATATCCTTTTGGTCCAACCTGAGTTGATCGTAGACGGCTACATTGAGAATGTCTACCAAACTTTCATTATCTATCAGGATTCTCCTGACATACCGGTGACCAATCCGAGCACTTATGACCAGAGCGTCATTTGGCCGAACATCGACCTCATGTGAGTCTGCTTCTGTGAATATTATTGGGTCTCATCCTTCCTTTACCCTTTTCGGGTCTAGCTCGACCGAGTTCTCGTCAAAGTTATGTCTTGCCTCCACTGCTTCTCTGGTTTCCTATGTTCGCTCTCGGTTACTTCTCCCAATGGATGGTCCTCCAAAGATTGTTTGTTTTACTTCATTGGCCTCTAGACTGGCCTTTTGATTTCGACCAGAGCTGTGATCGACCCTGATTTTTTTCTTTGTTTCTGACTTCTCATCTCTTTTCAAGATTACATCCTGAAGATATCCCTCCCGAATAAGGATTTCTAAGTAATCTCTGAGCTGGTAACATTTGGAAGTCTCATGACCGGTTTTCTTATGGAATCTGCAGTATTTGATTGTGTCTCGCCAAGCAAACTGAGACTGCCGGCGTGGCTCGTTTACCAGATTTTTCTCTTCGAGAATGGTCAGGATTTCCTCCTACTTTTTTCGAAGAGGGGTATAGTTGGCGTATCTACCTCAAAATTTCTCCATGGTCTGCTCGGCATTTCGCCCTTTCCCCCGTCCTTGTTTTTTTCTTTGTTGTTTCCTTTCTGTTTTCCCTTTTGGTTCTGCACCTTAGACTCAGTGTCCTTTTCAGGTTTTCCTCCATGCATATAGCATCCTCCCGTGGCTAATTCTTCTTCTGCTAGTGCATATCCTCCTGCCATGTCCATCATATCTGAATATCTGATCAGACGGGCTCTTCTTAAGTCGAAAGATAGTCGTCCATTCTATAGATTGTTGATGAATGCAGCAATTATCGCTTCATCGTTTGCACTGCCGATTTCTGATATCGCTTGGCCGAATGTCCCCAGGTATTTCTTCAACGACTCATCTTTTCCTTGTTTTTTCTAAGAAAGGTAGGCCACTAATTTTTTCCTGTGAACGTTGCTCATAAATTGTCTTAAGAAACTCTTACTTAGTTCACTGAAACTTTTTATACTCGCTGGGGGCAATCTCCAAGAACCATCTTGAACCCGTGTCTCCTAGAGTTTGTAGAAAGTTGAGGCATAGTAAGGGATCGTTGTGGGCATACTGGGCCATGGCACTTTTATAGCGTTTGAAGTGTTCTCTAGGGTCTGTATCCTTCTTTAATTGCTCCACGTGTGGCATCCTGAACCTTTCTGGGAATGAAGTCCGTAAGATTTCCCTGGTGAATGGACTGTTAGAATCTTCGTCAGATAAATTGTTGTACCCATAACGTCTGACCAGTGCGTCCATCTGACTCCTATTGATCTCGACTTCTCTAGTTAGGCTCTGATTTATGACATCTCTGTCTCTCACCGGACTTCCATGATGGTTAAACCGCTTGGTGATTGTCATTCCTCTCTCTGGCTCTTTACTTTGATGTCAAGCCTCACAGGTTGATCCTTGCAGGCATATGGTTCCGTGATGGCGCTTGCGATGGTGTCGATAGCTATCTTTCGATGACGACCGATCCCTGTGTCGGTCATGCTTACGGTGTTTTGCATGGGTTATCTGACCATGGTTCTGTCTCTAGCGTGGTTGTCCCTCTTCGGGTGTCTCACGTCAGACCTGATTGATTGGAACAGAGCTCCTTCTGGCTTTCGGTGCATTTAGTTCTGGCCCTACTATAACCAAACGAAACCTTGTTGGTGAGAGGTTTGAAGGTTTTACTTCTTCTGCAGCTAGTAGATCAACTCCTTCTTTTGCTGCGTCTGCCACCAATTGTTGCAGCACCTCTCGGAAGCGTTGTGTCAGGTCTTCGCTGGTTGGAGGAACTTGTTGGATCCCCGACAGGGATGTTGGTTGGTTCTCCGTAGTTATAGTGAGATCTCGCGAACTACTGCCAATATGGACATTATCTGGAGGTTTTTGAACATCCCCAGGACTGCTTCTGCTTCCTACCATTACCTTTAACTAAATCGGAGGTTCAACCACTCCTTCTAGCGTCAATTGTTGATGTCGATTTCTGGATGTATGAAAAAAGCCAACCTGATTTGGATTTTAGCTGTGATCTCAAAGAGAAAGAGAAAGAGAAAGAGAAAAAGAAAGAGAAAGACAAAGTAATCGGACGTAAGTTTTTACAAGGTAAAACGCTGATGACCGTAGAAACGTCCACGGGTGGTTGAATGATCAACCGAGCCAAAATCCACTATGAATAGAATAATTACAATCCTCGATCTCTCTTTTTCTCTCTGTATTTGCTATATTTTGCGTGTGTTTTTGTGACGAGATTATGGGTCTATTTATATGTCCATAGAACCCTAATCTTCTTTGTACAAGTAATAAAAGATCTTTGTATTTAATTATGATTGTTTACTTGTTCGAAGTAGTTTGTCTTCTTTCCTATTTCGAAGACTTGTATTGAGATCGAATGGGACTCTAGTAATGTAATCCAGTTATGACTTATTTCCTTATAACAGCGTAGTCTTTTTTGAAGAAATAAAATTGTTGCCTGATTAGGAACTCTTTCTGCTTGATATTCTGTTCTTCTTGGAATTCCTCTTTGATATGGATATCTTCGCGTATTTTAATGACTCGATTCATGTGAGCTACGCGTTGGGCTCTTTGTTCAGTTTTCTTCATGTTTGTCCCGAGTAGAACACGATATCAGTTGGTCTCGAATGACGTCATCTGTTCCCGGGTAGAAAATGTCTTCAACTAGCCCCGAGCATATTTAATTGACCCCGAGTAGTATATGACGTCAGTTGACCCCGATTAGGTTTTGTTCAATACTTGTTTACTCGGGCTTCTCATTCTTTGGTGATGTCTTGTAGGATATTTTTTGAATGCCTATTTGGATGTCCACCTGGCAATTCTATCATCTTTATCGATGACGTGTACTTATGATAAAATTTTACATACGACAAGATATAGGTGTACTTATAAAAATGAGTTTACTAATTAATTTTATGGGTGACATTCTCCTACCCATATTTATTTTACTCGGAATAAATAAATAATTAACAAAAATAAACGTTATGAAAAGTTTCTCAACCTCCCTCTCCATTAAGAAATTATTTGAATAGTTCCCCCGGATACCCCTTGAAATCTCCCCCGGATCTCCCTAGGGTCTCACTCTTTGAATTTATTAGGTATGTGAAGCCTAAAATTGGCCAAAAGAAAAATACTGTGGCCATGGAGCACGGTTCACCAACTGTGGAGTCAAACGGTGTACATTATAGAGGAATCACACATTGTAGACTGCAGCTAAGAAATGAAGAAACAAATTGCAGTGCAATGAGTTGTGATTTCCCGAGTGTTAAGCAGTGCAATTGTGGTCCAATACACGGTTCGTTGCCTAAAAGCTAACCAAAATTGTGGTGAATAGGTTTTTTGCTTAATTTCAAACCCTTAGAACAGACATTCGTTTGTCTATCTAGATTGCTTAATTGCCACATCACAATCACATAAATCAAATAAAAACATGTAGACTTGGATATAAATATCCATTTAAGTCCACTTCCACAAATGTGAGGTAACACAAACAAATAAACCTTACAAATGAATATTCTACAAATCTAATATTCACAAGTACAAGTATTTTAAAATATCAACTAGTAAAGGATTCAAATAATGATATTATTGAATGTTTGTCATTTCTCTTTTTATCACTCAAGCAACAAAGTATCTCGTATATAAATATGAACGATATAAGCTCAATATAAGCTCAGTTTACAAAATGTACTTTGGATATTACAATATTAACTTTTTTATGCTAAGCTTTACAACTTGATACAGATTCTTACAATAATATACAATAGAGCTCAAATATGATAATATAAAGGAGTTTGAGTTAGAGACATTGACTAAATAATTTTTTACGTGGTAAACCTTTAAAGAGGAAACATTTACGGGTTGATTCGACAATTATGGTAGTACCATTATCCACTAGTTGAATATGCGTACAACCTCAAGTGACCAATCTTCCATGATATACTACTATTGGCATGTCCCACACTATTCTACCCACAAGCCTTTTACTAATGGTAGCTTTGCCCATTCAACCTAGATCTCGCAAGACGTTATATTGAGATTTTAAGCCTAATCCAAGGCATCTAAGTGATGATTTAACTATTCATAATAAACACAAATCAACATAGAATGCAGATCAAATCATCCTATGGTAACTAGAAGAAGTATAAGCACAAATCAAAAAATAATCTAGTTAAAAATGAGCTAGATCTATGACAGGCATAATCAAATATATCCTAGCTTAAATCAAGAGCAAATATTCATAAAATTATGCAATCAAAGAACAATCTAGTTCTAAATCAAAGTAGAAACACCAATCCATATAATCTAGGTCAACATAGAATAAAATCAAAGCAACAAATACAAGATATCATGCAATCAAGTCAAGACACATGAAAGAATAAGAGATACATTGAGAACTGAAGAAGACCTGACCTAGAATTTTGAATTTAAAATTGACTGGGCTTCAATCTACAATGAAATACGAAACTCTCATTTTTTGAATCACTCATATCAAAACTCTAACGAAGGAGAAATTGTCATTTTAAAAATAATGCGTAGGGCTAGATATAAAAACAGGATGAACGATGCGGCACGAGAAGACCTGCTCCAAGGCAGCCAACCCACATGCAAGACTAGGCACGCATGCCAGCCTGCGTGCATGGCATGCACCTGCTCGCACGCTTGGCGCACAGCCTACGCACATCCCACTCACATGGCTGCATTTGGTGTAGCACATGCGCCATACTTGTGTGCTTTGCACAAGCCCAAGGCCAAGCATGGCGCGCGTCATGCGTCATGCCAAAGTTGGCTAAGAGCCAACTTTGGCATAGCCTATCATGTGCCAAGGCTTGTCCTCCCACGTGGGTTGTAGGCCTGTTTTGGCCGGCCTAGCCCTCGTCAAGGCTATTTGCCCATGCCAAGGCCATTTTCGCCCGAAAACGTTCAAAAAGTGATTCCGACCAACCTGCGACTCAAAAACCAAATCCGGTCTTCAACCAATACTCGAAATGTTCTAACGATCTTAGAAAGGGTACAAAATATTTTAAAATTTTCAAAATACTTCTAAATGATAAAATGACTTGAAAATGTTTGGAAACATTCGAAACCACTTAGACAAGTCATTGAATCGATCAGAACTCATCTAGGAACAAATCATACATAGTTAGACTCGTAAAATACAAAAAATCTCGGAAATATAATTTCCATAATGAGATTGCCAACTAACAAATAAAAACACATACAAACCTAAAAATCAAATATCAAGGAAATTTAATCCAAACAATAAAATGCACAAACACATTCAAGTATATATGTCGTTCCTTAATTCTAACTTCTAGAACATGTTTCTAAATGTATGAACATGCAAAGTAAATGTGTGTGCTACATAGAATTTTGCATAACTGGACACAAATGTATGATATGTGTGTGTGCATCTATATCTTGCAAGAGGATTAATGTCCCATTTTTACCTTAGCTTGACGTTAAAGCACCACCTCTTGAAGACTTGTTTGCACAATAAGTTGCCTTCTATCTTTGACGATCGAAGCATTACAAACAAATCTAGCAACTAATCATTACAAACACCATATGTTTTAATGTGGAATAATACCAACACAAATACTAAACCTAACAAACGCTAAATCGAACATGGGTTCTGCCCGGAAACCGGTGGCGTCGTAGGCATCGTACTCATTCCAATACGGTTCTTTCAATAGGAGAGTCTTCAACTTAATTATATTTAATTTTGTTATTTTGTGTATATCTATTTTAATTAAAAAAAATTATGTCCTTTTAAACTGTGGTGGTGGTGGTCTGAGCTTCTAATGATGTGGTCGGTCAAAGCGTAAGTCTAGATAATTACCACCAAGGAAGTTTGTGAATGTGTATTTAACTATTTATAATATTGAGATGAATTTTTCATTGGCATATGGCTGGATTTTTCCTTCATATATCATTTACCATTTTTTTTTGTTCGAATCATTTTCTCAACATATTATACAAAAGTGTTGATTCAGACTACAATTTGGTCAAATATCCATAACTACCATGTATCATTTACTTCCTCTATAATCAGAGAGGTAAGTTGATACTTCATATTTTGTTAGTAGGAGGATACATACGGTCATACTGATTGTATTAACTAATTTGAATCAATGATTCGATTGATGGGTTACCACCCAGTTAAAGGGTTAGCACACCATTGAGTTAATTGTGAACACTAGGATTCTAGAAGTAAACATCAGTGAAATGCTTAATTATTAATCTACGCTTATCTTGTCATACAGAAATTACTGGTATTATTTTGAGGAAGGTGAAATAATATCTTTTGACTTTACATTCTCCCTTACCATAAAGCTGGAATCCTTAAATTCTCTCTTACCATAAAGTTGGAATTTATATAAAAACTTGAGAGTTTTGGAATTTTAAAACATTTTTAAGGCAGCCTAAGGGCAGCAGTCCAAGGAGAAAATGAACATTAATTGTCATTCATGCATTGAACCAAGTATATATGAATCGATTCTCCTAATAGCTGTATGGGTGCGTTTGGTACATGGGATGGGACGGGACGGGACGGGATAACTTTCTCTTGTCCTATGTTTGGCACGCTATTAGTATGGGACGGGACAAGACAAGGTGGGACAAAAACCACAAAATCTTGTCCCACCTCAGACCCTCGGACAGACTCTGTTCATTCCCATGGGACAAGTCTGGAAAAGACATTTTGCCATCAAATATTGCAAAAATTACAAAAATACCAATTATAAAATAAAACCCAACCCTTCATTCTCTTTTACATTATCACGTCTCTCTCTCTCTCTCTGTTCATTCTCACGCTTCTCTCTCTCTCCATTCTCTCTTCTTTGGTCGACGGTAAGGAGCAGAGATCTCAGTCTCTCCCGCCGAACTAGGGCTGTGATCTGAGGTGTTGATTGAAAGCAGGGCCGTCGAACCGGTGCGCTCGTACACCGCCGAACCAAGGCCGCCGAGATGGTTCTAGGTTTGATTGAAGCTTGGTTCGGTGTTGATGGTTGGGTTTGTTTAATTTGGTGGTGGTTATATTGGTGGATGGAACTGGGTTCAGTGTTGACGATGATTGAGGGATGTTGACAATTTGGGTTTCAGTTTTTGGGATTTGGGTTTCAGTTTTTGGGATTGGGTTTGATTGAGGGGTGTTGACGATCTGGGTTTCAATTTTTGGCGATCTGGGTTTCAGTTTTTGGAGAAATTTTTGATTTTTTGCCGATGATGATTTGGTGTTGACGATGATGGTTGTTTTCAATCAGTTTTTGATTTGTTTTCGATTTGTTTGATTTGTTTGAATTGGAGCAATTTGGTTGTTTCAATCAGTTTTGGTTGTTTAGCTGGGTTTTCATTGAAGAATCAATGAAGAAAGATTTAATTTCATTGAAGAATCAGTTAAGAAAAATTTAGTTAATTTAATTAGGGTTTGTGGAATTAAATGAATTTTAATTACTTTTAATCAAGTAATATTTGATATTTTTCAAATTCAATGAAAGAATCTGAATTTGATCCAAATCTAGGAGGTTTTTTTTCACATTTAATAAAATTGTTATAAATATTAGAAATGTCAAGATGGGTACTCTGGTCATTTGTACCTCTTGTCTCGTCATGTCTCAGTCATACCAAACGTATAACAGTACAGCTAACAGTTCTATTCCAGACCTTCCAAACATAATACAGAACAATATGTCCCGTCTTGTCCCGGTCTATCCCGTCTCACCTTGTCTTGTCCCATCTCCGTACCAAACGCACCTTATATGCTCTTAGACTTATCAGAAGCTATCTAATTATTTCGATAAACAAAGAATACGTGAGTTAAAGCAATAAGTCTTAATAAGTGGTATGACCGCTAAATATGCTAATACAATATTAAATAAAAAATTATATTTTATGATGTACCCGCACAATATGCGGACAGTAAACTAGTATCTATGTATATGCTTGCACACTTTTCTTTCTATATCATTAATTATGGTGTCAAATTTCAGTCGATACATCAAATAATAATGTTATCAGTTTTTAGTTACTATTCAATCTTCACTCCAATTCAGCATTGTAAAAGTTAAAATATAGAAAACAATATTTTTAAAAAATATTACCATAATTCGGGGTATATAATTATTCATAAATGAAGTACAAATGTAAGTTAAAAATTAAATTAAAAATGAAATACCATCTCAAAATTGCCAATTTAAAACAAGTATTTATTTTAAGTCAACAACTAACCCAACTAAGAGATTAGGTTGATCCGATAGTAAACCTTTCACGTCAGCCATAATAAGATCGTGGGTTCGGGTCATTTTTTTTTAAGAAAAAAACACCCTTTAATATTGTACTTAAAAACAAAACTACTACCCCAACAACACGAGCCCTATTAGGCCGTATTAGGTTTTGTTATTCGATAAATTTCATGAAAGGCAAGGGGTAAAATAGGAAGTTTGGTAAAAATTCAATCAAAAGACCGACGTATGTTTTCCATTTCTGCTTCCTATTAAGCTGATTTCTAAAAGCATCAAAAAGTAGTTTCTCAATTTCTTCTGTGGGGGAAGCCAAAAGACACCAAAAGCACTTTCTTAAGATTTTACCAAACACCCTGTATAATGTTCAAAATAACTTTTGGCCCTATAAGCCGTTTGGGAAGCATTCCCAAATTGGCCTAAGGTTTGAGCCAGTTTGCTACATTGAAAATGGTTTATCAACCTGAATGGGTATAACCCTATGATTAAGGACAATCTGTAGTAGTGGTGTAAACTCGAAAATTCTAAGTTAATTTGTTGTGGGCATAAAAAAAATACTAAAACTAGAATGATGTTTGGCTTGAGGGTGGTTGCACATATTTAGGGTCTGCTTTGATCCCACTGGAGATGGGATTGAAGTTCCATTGTCAGGAGGATAATGTTATTCATCTTTCCATGATAAAACTTTGAAGTTTTTGCATGTGGTGCATGAACTACTTGTGTTATTTTAACATTCAATAATACAATTCCAAACATCATATCCCAAATTTTTGTTTTCCAAAGTGAGGTGTCAATTGTATTGCACTAATTTATGACAATGTCAGTTATATTTCTTTGATATGTGGCAAGAGAATTGATACCATACTTTATGTCTAGCCACATGTCAACGCAATACAATTGATACCTAACTTTGTAATACAAAATTTCGGATCACTAGCATTACTCTTTATTTGTACAAAATATTATGTGGAAAGTTGATCAGAAGATTTATATACCTATTTGAGGTCCCATTTTCTATCGTTTGTTCTTGTTTTCAAACGTGTTTGTGTATATAATGTGTAAATCCTTTTGAGTGTTGCTTTGATTGATTCTCATGCATGAGCTTGATAGTGTTTGTATTACATGCTGAGCAACATTTCCACACACCCCTTTTCTGATAAAATATCATTGAATCTCTTTCAATGACTCGAATTCCATAAAGTTTGGCTATATGATTATGCATTGTGTCTTGTAAGTAGTTTTTTTGCCGAGGCAACCCGTAGTAGCTAGGGAGCTCTTTTGCCTTTCTCATTGCAAAGAGTGGGAGTATTCTTGGGAATTAAGGGGAGTAAATAAATTAAGTATATTCTTGTGCGCATTTTAGAGGGTTAGCTACATGTTAGGGGAGCATGCACGTTTTGTATTGCTTTTGATGGTTTTTGATCATCTCACATGTACTTGTTGTCTTGGAAAGTTGCTTGCTTTAAGCCTCACATATGCACTCTACTACAAGAGACTGAAGACATTAATGATTTAGATCTTTAGGTATCTCTTTGTAATGTAGTAAAAACAATCGTTAACAATAGCTTCTTTTTGGCTTATGATAGTTTGGATCACTCATTTTTGGATTTTATGTTGAGGAAATGGGTTTTGGATGGCGCTGAAGAAAGTGGGTTGGCTGCTGTATTTCTACTCCAAGGCTCTCCGTTTTGGTGAATGGTAGTCCTACTAGGCAATTTGGGATGGAGAGGGGCCTTCATCAAGGTGAACTTTTAAAGTGCAATTTTTAAGAAAGCGGAGGCCATGGATTTGATGAAAGGGATTTCTTTTGGTGGAAATGTGGTTCATGTGTCGCATTTGCAATTTACGGACGATTCCATTCTTTTTCTTCAACCAATAGTGGACTATCTTTGGAACGCTATGAGGATTCTGAGGTGCTTTGAGGTGGCATCCAGGTTACGAATCAATTTTCAAAAAATTTGTGTGGTAAAGATCAGAAAAAAAAGGAAGGAAAGGTTAATTGGGCGGCTGTTTTTAAAAGTTCTAAAGCCTCTCTTCCGATTTCGTACTTGGGTTTTCCTCTTAGGGGTCGTCCTAGTTCGAAATTGTTCGGGTCAGATTTAGTTCAGCGTATAGAGTTTTGCCTAGCTCTGTGGAAGAGGGTTTTTCTTAATAAAAGAGGTTGTTTAGTCCTTATAAATCTATTTTGTCTAGCATTCCTAATTATTATCTTTCTGTGTTCAAAATGCCAATTGGTATAGCTCAGAAAATAGAAAAATTGATGTTGACGGTGAATTTTGGAACGTATAGGATTGATCACGCGTCTAACAGGTTTTTGTGGATTGTTGAAGATGTAACGGAGAAAATAGAAAAAAGGGAAAATCATGCACAAATAATTTTACGTAGTAAAACCCCAAGGTGGAGAAACATCCACGGTTGTCGGTGACGGCGAGAAGAAATTCACTATAATGTAGTAATTACACACTCAATCTCTTCTTTTTGGCGTATCTCTCTCTTGCTTTGTATATCTTTTCTACGGGTGGTTATATTTCTGTCGTTCTATCTCTTTTTTACAATAAGATTATATGTTTATTTATATGTGCATAGAACCCTAATCCTTGTTACAAATAAGAAAAGGTGATAGTGTTTATTTAGAACCGGTTACTTGTTGAAGTCTTCTTTATCTTCTTTCCTGTTTCAGAGATCTTGTGCATTGAAGTAGAATCCTCGTAGGATTCTAGTTGAATAGTCCGTTTAGGACTTATTTCCCAATCGGTGCGCAGTTTTCTAGAAGAGCGGATTTGTTGCTTGATTTGGATTCTTTAATATGTAGGAGGAAATAATAATATTTCCTTATTGGAATATGATTCTAGATTCCTTATCTAAGTAAGACAATTATTCTTCGTATTTGAGTCGTAGTTGCCTTTATTATCTATCACGCGTTATCCAACTGACCAGTTGTCTAATCCTGATCAGACTTCTGTTATCCCGATAGGATGGTCCCGACCAAGTCCTCTCTACCCGATCGGCTAGTTTCCCCGACCAGGTTATTTGTGTCCGATCGGTTAGTTTCCCCAACCATCTTGGATAATCTTGACTTGACCTTGAGATCATCTATTAATTGTCTTTGGTTGATATTTTCTGACTCCCATGATGTGGCATGTCTAATCATGTTGACTTGTCATGCTATCAAAAAATTCTTATAACAATACCCCCTCAAATCCGCGAGATGGGCTCTTGACGGCTCAATGAAAGAGATATGAATAGTTTTGATTTTTTGACGCCTCTAATCTTGCTTGTCGCTTTAACCTGATCAAGTATCTTATTAAACTGATTAAGTGTCTTACTAAACTGATCAGTCTTGGACTTCTTTTTGCTCCCTTATAGTTGGACCAGTTGTTGCCCTGGCTCTCTGCTCAGGATAATTTCTGACCATTTTTTTGGACTAGTCAGTGTCCTAGTTCTTTGCTCAAGATAATCCCCGACAGTCTTGATTGGGTCGGTGTCCTAGCCTTTCGCTCAGGATAATTCCCAACTATCTTGGTCGGGTCGGTGTCCTAGCTTTTTGCTCAGGATAATTCTCAACTATCTTGGTCTGGTCGGGTCGGGTCGGTATCCTGGCTTTTCGCTCAGGATAATTCTCGATCGTCTTCGTTTTTCAGTCGGTGTCCTGACCTTTCGCTTAGGATAATTCATGACTGTCTTAAGTCTTCTATCAAGAGGTGTTATGGGAACCTTACCCCATTTTTCCCTGTTTTTTCCATGTAAACAAGTCACCAAGGACATCTCGCGGTTTTGTCTGCTTACAAGGGTTTGGCTGAATCGTTAGTGTGATACTAACACAGCCGGACGCATTTCACCAGATTTTCCCCGATAGCGTACCCGAGTGTTTTTTTCCCGGTAAAACCGGTAGCTCAGGGTGGCCGAATTGCCGACAGTTATTTATATGCACCCAGTCAGTTCGGTAGGCGCGTCAGGTCTCTAACCCCCGACTATTCAGCCTCTCGGGCACCTTCACCCACCATGGCAGGTGTTGGCGCTACGAGTTTATCTTTGATAATAAAGATGATTATTATAAAAATTTGAACACCATTCCTGGCTTCTTTATTTATTGATATGAAAATTAACATCCAAATAAAGAATAATTAAAAAATCTAGAAATATAAATCAAAATAAAAATATCTTAAAAAACTGAAAGCAACTAAGTTATTTCTCTCAAGGGAAGTTTTTTTTTTTTTTTGAGGACTAAGTTCCGTCATCCATGAGCTTGTGTAGGGTCTTCAAAATATAATGTTGACCATCCCTTCACCGTTGTCTCGGCTCGGGCTTTGCTTCTTTTCATGATTTCTCATTAGTTGATCGCCCCAGTGGGGGTCCTTCTGCTGATCGTCAGTCCTTTTGAAAATTAAATCTTTGAGGTGACCCTCCCTGATGAGTGTCTCGATGTGGTCTCTTAGTTGGTAGCACTTTGATGTGTCATGACCGGTTTCTTTGTGGAACCTACAATATTTTTTCATGTCTCTTCGGGCGTAGGTTGACAGTCTAGGAGGATATTTGACTAGTTTCTGGTCCTCTACGATTGCCAAGATTTCTTCTTGTCTCTCAATGAGGGAAGTATAGTTGGTATACCGACCCTGGAACTTTTTATCATTCTGATTGTTTCTGCGATTGCTCACATCATTCTCCGGATGATCATCCTTCTAGCTCTTTATATAGCCATCATTTGTCTTGGCACTCTCCCCGGGGTGACCCCCGTGTACATAACTACCCCCTGAGCTAGCTCCTCTTCTTCAGCCATTGCATAACTGCCTGCCACATCCATTAGATCGGCGTACGTATCTGGGCATTTCCTCCACAAATCAAAGGAAAGCCAACCCTTCTGTAGATTGTGAAGGCGGCCACTACAGCCTCATTATTTGGGTTATGGATCCCTGACACTTCCTGAGAGAACCTTTTCAGGTAATTTTTTAATGACTTGTTCTTTCCCTGCTTTAGGATGGCGAGGTGAGCTATTATTGACTTTCTCCTTTGTATGTTCCCCAAGAATTGTCATGAAAAAGCATGCATCAACTCTCGAAAATTCTTGATTGTTCCTTGAGGGAGTCTTCCAAACCATCTAGACTCAAAGTCCCCGAGCGTTTACGAGAACGTCAAGCATAGCAATGGGTCACTGTAAGCGTACTGTGCCATCGCACTTCGAAAACATCTCACGTGTTCTTTTGGATCCGTGTTTGCTTTAAATTGTTTGACCTGAGACATTCTAAATCTTTCCGAAAACTGGGTTTGGAGAATGTTATTCACGAATGGGCTTTCAGAATCATCGTCCAGTAAATCTTTAAGCCCTTAGCGACGCTCTAATGCTTCCACCTTCTGGGTCAATTTCCGTATTAGGATATCTCGCTTATCTCCTGGCTCGTTATCCATTCCCCAATCGCTGATGGTCGGTGTGCCCATGCTGGAATCTTAGTGGGGATTCACCCCTTCGACGTAATTTGCGGGGTGGTTGGTCGTTGTCACCTGACGAGCTAGATCGATTCAGCCTCCGAACACATCTACAGATTTCATCTAACTCAAAGTTCGCTTGATACCGATCTTACCTCCTCCGTCCGATAATTTCTTCATCTCCAATTTGAGGGTGCTCCTCCTTTCCAAGATGATCCGCTATTTCTCTACTAGTCTTACGGGGAGCGCATGGGGTCACGTCCACTATTTCAGAACGTACCTTGGGGTCTCGGGCTACCATAGGTGTAGACAACTAATTTGACGAGGTCAGATTAGCAGTCGCTGTTATATTGATTCCCTGTCTAGCGACGTCTTCAGCAACTCTCCGCAGGGACTCTTAGACCTGCTGGAATGCATCTGGAGAAATTATTATGGGAGTATTTGTGGAGGTTATTACAGCTTATTCAGTTGAATTTGGAGTCACTAAGGGCAGGCTTCCTCTAACCGTGTTGGCGTTTATCGGGTCAGGGTCGTTACCTGCACGTTGGGTATCAGCATTATTTGGATATTGGCTTCCGTCTTTGTTGTTTGACATGTTGCTGCCTCACAAGTTCTTCTTTTTTTTTGTGGCTCACTAGAGTGTCTCGGTGTTTTGTCTGTTTATGTTGATTCCTAGAAGTTGAGTTCTAGCACCACCCCCTCCTTCTAGCGCTAGTTGTTGACGGTGGTTTTTGGATCGTATAAGATTGATCACGCGTCTAACAGGTTTTTATGGATTGTTGAAGATGTAACGGAGAAAACAGAAAAAAGGAAAAATCATGGACATATAAGTTTACATGGTAAAACCTCAAGGTGGGGAAACATCCACGGTTGTCGGTAACGGCGAGAAGAAATTCACTATAATGTAGTAATTACACACTCAATCTTTCCTTTTTAGTGTATCTCTCTCTTGCTTTGTATATCTTTTTACGGGTGGTTATATTTATGTCGTTCTATCTTTTTTTTACAATAAGATTATAGGTCTATTTATATGTGCATATAACCCTAATCCTTATTACAAATAAGGAAAGGTGATAGTGTTTAATTAGAACTGATTACTTGTTGAAGTCGTCTTTGTCTTCTTTTCTGTTTCAGATATCTTGTGCATTGAAGTAGAATCTTCGTAGGATTCTAGTTGAATAATCCGTTTAGGACTTATTTCCCGATCGGTGTGCAGTCTTCTAGAAGAGCAGATTTGTTGTTTGATTTGGATTCTTTAATATGTAGGAGGAAATAATGATATTTCCTTATTGGAATATGATTCTAGATTTCTTATCTAAGTGAGACAATTCTTCTTTGTATTTGAGTCGTAATTGCCTTTAATATCTCTCACATGTTATCCAACTGACCAGTAGCCTGATCTCGATCAGACTTCTATTATCCCGATCGGATGGTCCCGACCAAGTCCTCTCTACCCGATCTGCTAGTTTCCCCGATCAGGTTATTTGTGCCCGATCGGTTAGCTTCCCCGACCATCTTGGATAATCTAGACTTGACCTTGAGATCATCTATTAATTACCTTTGGTTGATCTTTTCTGACTCCCGTGACGTGGCATATCTAATCATGCTTACTTGTCATGCTATCAAAAAATCCCTATAACAGACAGCATGGAAAATTACTTTTCAAAAACACTATTTTTGAATTTGACCATCCTAGATAGACAGGATGTCGGTTCCGGTTCGGAATCGATGGTTTTGGTTCCTGGGGAACTGGAACCTCTGGTTCCTGTTCTGAAACCACTGGTTCTAGTACCGATTCCAGTGGTTCCAGCTGTTTGATTCCCTTTTAAAAAAAAAATAAACAACCCAATCACTTATCATTGTCCAATGATCAGTCAATCACCTACTACTCAGTACTCACCCACGTGACCCAACCCATTACCCCAAATTCCTAATCCCTATTCTGAAAACTCACTAACCCACCCAAATCACCATATCTTTATCTATTTTTCTTTCCATAATCCAAACTCTCTCCCTCTCTAACCCAAACCCGGTCACGTTCATCACTTCATCTTCATCCAACCCCACCCAATCAAAAGCACCCAACCCAATGCCACCCAATCAAAAGCACCCAAATCAAAAAACTCACTAACTCATCCAACCTCACCCACGATCTCGTCGGCGACGGACACCACCCGTGACCGTGAATCAGCCATCATCACTCACATTACCAGCACACTAACACCCAAATGTTTTCCTCAACCAGATTCAAATCAGCAAAAAAAATACAAAAAAAAAAGAGATCGGTGAACGGCGAATAGATAGATGACAGGATGAAGAAGAGATCGAAGAGAGAGAGAGATCAGAGGGAGTCACCAAGTCAATGAGCCAACTTTAAGAAGAAAGAGGGAGAGAGAGAGAGATATAAGAGTCTGAGATTCTAAAGAAGTGAAGAAAAAGAGAGAAATAGGTTTCAAATATATATATATATGTTGGAACCGCCAGTTCTAATCGGAACCGTCGGTTCCAGTCCGGATCGAACCCGGTGATTCCTAAAAAATTGGAACTGAAACCGCCCTGTTATCGATTTTCGGTTCGGTTCTGATTTCGGTTTTACAGTTCGGTTCGTCGCTACCATGTCTAATCCTAGATCTTTTATTTATTTATTTATTTTTAATACACAAATCTTTTATTTTAAAATTTTTGGATTGACCTGAATTGATAATATATTTAAAAAAAAAGTATTACAGCTATTCCTATAGGACTGTTGGGACCTGTCAAGATTAGACAATACATGTGTAATCTGGATATCTACTCCCATAAATTGGGAGAAAACCCCCTAACAAATGCTTGTAAAATACACATGGTAGAATTTGAACCCCTCACCAGTCACCACTAATATGGGAGGAAGGTGCACCACCACATGTGTTAAGAGGTGATTTGGAATTTGTAAGGTTCTTCATTTTGTGATTGGTTTATTTCCATGATAAACCACATTAAGATGCTTTAGTAATCGGTAGATTAGGTTCTTCAAATGCTCATCATTGTCATCGTGATTGGCAATCTTCCTAACATCTCAAGACTTCAAGAGAGAAAGAGCTTTAAAGGTATAATTTGCTTGACTTGTCCTCTTAAAGAGATTAGATGCACACACACACACACACACACACACACACATACAATTGATTCATTTGTGTTTTCCTCATTTTAGTGTGCATCACACCAATTCTGCACTTACACATCATGCATATAGGTTAATGTGTTAGATCATTTGAGAAGGCATCTTATCTCTTTTTTGCAGTCTTGGTATCGTCGTGGTGAACTGTGAAAATCCTTTCAATGATATTCATAGTCCAAATGTCATCTTGGTGAACCTCGAAAAACATTCTAGTGATTTCCGCAGTCTGATTCTTGTCTTAATGAACTACGGAATGTTGGATGCGAACTTCTTTCCAAAGGTTTTCGATGTCTTAGTTTCATCCTGGTGAACCACGAATTCGGTCGTGAAGTTTTCACCAGAGATTTTCGCAGTCGTGTCCTCGTCTTGTTGGACCGCAAAGTATAGGCAACGTTTTGTCTGTTGTTTTCGCTGTTGTTTTTCATCTTGGTAGACCGCGAACTGTGGACCAAGAAAAGCTGTTTTTCTCAAAACAACACGGTTTCGTGAGAATCCTATACGTACTCCAAGACACCATCTTTTTCAAGGTAGAA
Source organism: Dipteronia dyeriana (assembly GCA_032871835.1). Taxonomy (NCBI): domain Eukaryota; kingdom Viridiplantae; phylum Streptophyta; class Magnoliopsida; order Sapindales; family Sapindaceae; genus Dipteronia; species Dipteronia dyeriana. The sequence goes on along the minus strand of CM065298.1, from coordinate 26,565,921 downwards.
CTCCAATTTTCAAAAAATTAGAAAGAAAAAGGTTAAAGAAACCATTTTTAACTCTCCATTCCCCATTCCCCATTCCATGACCATTTAAGGGATCATCAAGCATGGGTCTTTATTGCATCTTCACTTTGTAGGTAAGAACAAACATCTCATCTCATTTATTGTTCTTTCTAGTGCAAAGACTTCCTCTTTATTACATATGATTTGAACTTATGGTGATTGTAAGTGGTTAGATAATAACTAGGATTGTTGGGTATATCTATTCACATCTATTTAAGCATTTTATGTTAGACTAGCATAAAGTTACATTGAACATTCATACGTGTTCACTTAGGCATTTGCTCTCTTTATTGAGGTCGAATCTTGAGGCCACAAGTGGTGGTTGCATAAGTGTCAAAAGTCACTATAAAATGTATGCGGGTAGATAGGTTTAAGTTACAATCCTAGTGACTAGGTTGTCAACTTAGGATGTAATTAAACTATATATATATATATATATATATATATATATATATATATATATATATATATATATATATATATATATATAGTTTCAGAAGTTAAAAAAAAATTGTAAAATTGCTATGGGTGGGAATTGAACTAGGATCGCTAAGGAAGGGTTGTATGACTTAACCATTTCACTACAAATTTAACTTCATTTATTTATACATATATTAATATATATTGTTTGATTATTAACTTTTAAAAAAAGTATTGACAGGTCGGGCAGGGCCGGACTGGCACGGCCTACAGCCTTATGCAGGTCGTGTTATGCCCGGCCTAGTTGTGAAGCAAGCTGGCCGCCACTAGTTTTTTTTTTTTGTTGAAAGGTTTCCCACACAAAAACCAAATGGTGTTTATTGGTTTATTATTGGTTGTATTTAATATTGCCTAATTGAAAATTTTAGTAACTTAATTTATTAACAACTCATTCACCCCGCTAGGTTGATTAGTCACATTTTCAATGCAGTTTCTTGATGGTAAAGAAGTCAACGGTTTGTTGATCTCCGTAACTTGTGAAAGAAAATGAAATAAAGGAACAGCAATCTAACACGAAGATACGTGGTAAAACTCTGATAATCGAAGAAACGTCCACGGAAGGCTGCGTACGCAACCAAGTCAAATCCAATAATAAAATATAAGAATTACAACGTTTTACCTCTCTATAGCCTCATTCTTGTCGTTATCTCTCACAATATAATTTACAGGTGTATTTATACATGGTTTTGCTAGGATTTTCTATCTTGGCATGCAAGCCAAAGATTATGAAATCTCTCTTTCCTATTTGGACTCATCTACTTAATTACATAGATCTTCATTTGTGGCGTATATCTTGGGGAGAATTTATTTGTTTCCCTTTGAGACTCTTTTTCTTGTGACTGCGTACGCGTGTAGTATTGCTATAGCCTTGGAAGTTTTACATAATTTAAACTAGAGAGAATATAAGACCTTTCCCTTTGTTTACCTTGAGTAAGCCCGAGTAGGCAAATGTATTTAGTTCGTCCATACTAGGCTATACTCGGATTTTATTGAGCTTCTGACATCAATCTGGTAATTTTCCTTTGAGATGTCTTGCTTACGTGGTTTAGCGATGATGAGTACCTCTGGTGAGATTTACGTACAACAATACCGGTTTAAATACTTGAGCCAAGTAACTTATCCTATTATTACTCGGAGAAAGTTTTTAACTCAGTCTATTCAATTATGCCAACTCCGCTTAATTTGTCTTTTCCTTCATAAATACCTCATAAATTCAGGAATTATCATTCCTCGATAATTCGAAGCATTAATAATGTGTCTTAATGGTGTCCATATACACATGATTTGTCATTCACATGACACCCTTCTGATAGTGATGTTTAGAAGTTTTGGTGGCCTAAAGCATTCTTCTCGGGCCACTTGTCTTCTTTTAATTTGGTATTCATGACGGCATTTATGAGACACGACCCTCTAGTTTCTAATGTGTCACCCACATCACCCATCACACCTTTTCATTTCTTGTTTCTCTGTGACCTTGACCCATGGTTTCGAATTTCAAAATTGTTGTCTCTCCTATTTAAACGGATGTGAAGCATTTAGTCGGTCATTTTCTCCTTCTTGCTTCTTTCTTTGTTCTAACCCAAAGAAAAAATCCCTAAATTTTCCCGCCATTCAAGCTATTTATTACTTTTGTTCTGTCTTTTCTTCTGTTGTTTCACGGATCTAAGGCTCTCCACCCTACGCTTGTTTCTAGTTGAAGATCTTTCTTAGTTCACCTACGCATACAACTCCTGACATTTCAAGGTTAGTTTTCATGGATCCCATAGCTAGACACCGTCTTTTTGTTATTGCCCTAAATGCCCTTGAATGTGATGACACTTTCATGGCTTCACGTATCTATAAACTGTTTGGGGACACCCTCTGACCAACCTTATTTTTTAAACGACGATGTTTCGGGGCTTTTTCATTAAACTTCTCCTACCCCCAGTTTTGAATCTTCCCATTCTAAGACTTCATATAATCCTCATGTCTCTGCTCACAACAGTTCTTATTGTTGGAAAAGGATGGAAAAACATCAAGGCAAGCGCACTATATATAAACACTCCTACCCTCGTAATATTCTAGTTGGGGCACAGGTGTTGAATGATAATGATGTAGAGGAAGAGCACCGAGCATCCCGTATCCACTTTTCAGCTGAGAGAATATACGCTTATGATGTTGAACCAAACATGGTGGGATCTACTGAGATCGAGAAGTACTTTCATCGATTCGGCCTGGATAACGATCTTGTTCGGCTGGAACCGGTAGAAGACAGGGTTGTGTGGAACCCTTCGCCTGGGATAGTGGCTGTCTACGGGATGATGCTCATTTGTGTTGTAACTCTTCCTCTCTAACACCTTATAGCTTTATTCCTAGCATAAGCTGGTAATGCTTCGGCCTAGCTTGCCCCGAATAGTTTCAAGATTTTGATGTGCATGTGGCACATATGGAGCCAGATGAGTCTGTCCCCGCTCACTCCTCATAAGATTAGGCACTATTATACTCCAAGGCAGCCTGGTTAGACTGGAACCTACTTTCTTCTCTCCAGTCAGCCTGATGGTTGGATTTTAGAAGGAGTGAAGATTGACGAGGAGGTTGAGATGTCCACGGATGATAAGAAGAAAGGCTCATCTAGGGTTTTCCTACCTCCAACAAATATTGGGAAAACAGTTGTTTCTTTGTAGGAGGGTGTTGAGGGCGATCACTCGACTTTGATCTAGATGGTTTTCAGGTAACATAAAGGGTTTCCTCGTTATTTCTGCTCACTTGAAGCTTGGAACCGGACACCCCCCACTTTCACCACTGGTGAGCTAACTAACCTTGCCAGGGCTGTCGTGCGCCCTTTGGAGAAGCGAATCAAGTTTTACCTATTTGACGAGAAGAGGATCATAAAAGCCAGCCTTTTTCATCATATTTCTACTTGTCGTAAACGATGTAATTTTGATAAGTTTATATATATATATATATATATATATATATATATATATATATGCTCACTCGGACTGGCTGACTTGATAAATTTCCATAGTGTATGATGCGGATATCATCTGCGATGCTCAGGCTCGCCAGGTGAAATCTATTATAGAGGCGAGCCGTAAAGAAGCTGCTCATCATAAGGCTGTAGGGATTTCTCCGCCCGAGGATGAATCGAATGAGGACTCCGAGGGTGTTAATATTTGTGGGAGGGCACCCGAATATATTCTCGAGGTGCCCTCCATGTTTGAAGTGACCCGCTGTTGCAACCTTTGCTTCCTCGGCCAGTGCATATCCACCTGTCATGTCCATCATATCTGCATACCTGGTCAGATGGGCTCTCCTCAAAACATAGGATAGTCGGCCACTTTGTAAGTTGTTTATAAATGTGGCGATGATTTCTTCGTCATTTACGCTTCCAATCTCTGACATTGCTTGACTGAATCTCCCTAGGTATTTTTTTCAATAACGCATCATTTCCTTTCTTTAGTTGGGAGAGGTGAGCTACTGACTTTTTCCTAAACACATTCTCGAGGAATTGTCTCGAGAAAGCTCTGCTTAATTCACCAAAGCTTTAAATGCTTGCTGTAGGTAGTCTGTCAAACCATTGTGACCTCAAATCTCTTAGGGTCTGGGGGAAATTAATTAAGGCACAACAATGCATCACTTTGGTCATATTAGGCCATGGCACTCTTATATCGCCTGGTGTGTTCTTTTAGGTCCGTGTATTTCTTAAATCGCACCACATGTGGCATCCTAAATATCTTTGGGAACGTTGTTCAACGGATGTCATCAGTAAAAAGACTATCGGAGTCATCATCCGACAACTCATTGCACCCATAACGTCTAACTAACGCATCCATCTGCCGCTTGTTATTTTGAACATCTCGAGTCAAGATTCACCAACCGGATCCCCTTCACGATTAAATCATTGGGTAATCGTTAGGTTGATCCGTTGTTCCTCTTCATCCTGCCTCTGAGTTTCTCAGGTTAAGCCATGCAAGCGGATAATTCCCCGATGGCGCTTTTGGTGATGATGGTCGTTATCCTCTGATGACAATGATTGATTCCTTCGTCGGAAGTATTTATGATGCCGGTCATGCCTTTCTTGGTCACGACTACACCTTCGATGATGTCGAACTTCTTTGGATGCCTCACGGACCCGGGCTTTTTCTTTTAGTGCAACTCCGAGTTGAGTGGTTAGATTCAAATTTATGTATGTTGCTGGTGTGACTGGCGCTGGTCCAGCTACAATCGACCATAGCCTTCCTGGTGGGTGATCTAGGAGAGGAGTTTGGCTGGGTGAAATCAATCCTCCCGTGGCAAGGAGGTCAACTCCTTCTTTAGTTGCGTCAGACACCAGCTGTTGCAGCGCCTCCTGGAATCATCGTGTGATGTCCTCACTGGTTAGAAGAGACTGTTGGATTCTCTGTATATCACCTAGTGATTCCTGGATGTTCTTGGAACCACCTCCGTTTCCGTCGCTAGCCATTATCTCAAGGGTTTTAGACGAATCTAACGTACGGAGGTTTAGGCCCCCCCTCCTTCTAGCGTCAATTGTTAAGTGTGGTTTCTTGATGGTTAAGAAGTAAACGGTCTGCTGATCTCCGTAACCTGCGAAAGAAAATGTAATAAAAGAACAGCAATCTAATATAAAGATATGTGATAAAACTCCGATGACCGAAGAAATGTCCACGGAAGGCTGCGTACGCAACCAAGTCAAATCCAATATAAAATATATTAATTACAACGTTCTACCTCTCTCTAGCCTCGCTCTCGTCGTTGTCTCACACAATATAATTTACAGGTGTATTTATACATGGTTTTACTAGGGTTTTGTATCTTGACGTGCAAGCCAAAGATTATCAAATCTCTCTTTTCTATTTGGACCCATCTACTTAATTACGTAGATCTTCATTTGTAACGTATATCTTGGGGAGAATTTATTGTTTCCCTTTGAGACTATTTTTCTTATGATTGCATACACGTGTAGTATTGCTACAGTCTTAAAAGTCATGATTGCATACGCATATTGTATTGCTACAGTCTTAGAAGTCTTGCACGATTTAAACTAGAGAATGAAACCCTAAATAAGGCATTTCCCTTTGTTTACCTTGAAAAAGCTCGAGCAAGCAAATATATTTTGTTCATCCGTACTCAGCTATACTTGAATTTCATTGAGCGTTGCTTCTTTTGATGCCAATCTGGCAATTTTCCTTAAAGATGTCTTGCTTACGTGGTTTAGCAATGACGTGTACCTCTGGTGAAATTTACGTACAACAGAATACATAGCAACAAGTAACAACTTACATCAAAGAGACTCGGTCGCCTAGTTCAGTCAAATATCAAACTAAAAAATTGTGTAATTCTTATTTTTTTTCCATTTATAACTTAAAAACAAAACAAACAAACAAAAAAGGAAAAAGTAGAAGTGCAGTCAACCGCACAAGGGAAAAGAAAGACGTAGAGAAAATGAATACAAAATCCTTATGCAAAGTCTGTATATTTTAACAGTTCTTAATACATCAAAGAGAGACAGCTCACAACCAATTTAAGTTATTTGGATTCCCGTTATTGTATTGCTCTACAATTTTATGGGCTGCAAAGGTTTTTCAGATCCTCCTCTTTGGCATACCAATTCGGTATTATCTTTGACACGTGGGGATACAGATCCTTGTACGAGTTTCTGATCGTCCCTTCCGCGACTCCAGTAGCAAGCGATATATCTGCATTCACCCAACTTACGTTAAATGCATGCACGAAAAAAGAATGACAATTAGCAGCTCGACTTGAGATCCACATCTATGAATTGACATAAAACACACCTATTTTCAGTTCAGTTTCTTCACTAGCCAAATCAAACAGCATAGTGCATGCCCAAAATATGGTTTTTATTAATTTTGAACCGAGAATCAAATTAAACATATCAAACACCGAACTGAACCACATAGTTCAGTCTGGTTCGTTGATTTTTTTGTACACCCCTAATTTGGATTCTATTCTTCTAAACCACAATTTTTTGTTCTGGTTCGGTTGGGTTTTGGGCCAAAACATCGTTAAACTGAAATTTTCTGACCCCTCGTTAATTGGTTTTGAGTTATCTCTGAACCATATAAAATGGCCCACCAGTTTCAACTTAACAAAATGATGAAGAATTGAAGATATATCAAACCTCGGAGCGGCTTCTTGTCATCTGAAAGCTGAGTTATAATATATATAACTGCAGCTGCAATAGATATAGGACTCCTCCTGCAAAAGTTGTAAACCAACATAAGATGTTAGATAGAACATAGATAATGATTGTGAATATGCTAACTAAATAATGTAACACGCACTTCTTTTTTAACTATTACAATCTATTCAGGATTTGGAGGAAGAGGACACAACTCGAACCCACAACTTCAATAATATAGGAATGAAGGTCTATACAACTAGGTCAATCTCATCCCATCGTAACAGACAAATATTAAACATATCAAAGTTTTACCAAAATCTTTTGCTAAATGATGTGACAATTTACATTGGCATAAGCTAAGTTGGTCAATCATCTTAATAACAGACAAACTTAAACACATAGGATGCTACATTAGTCACTTGTTGATATAATTACACCACACAAAATTCCATGATCCATCTATAAAATTTGGCACATGAAATGCAAGCACATGACACTTATCATAGACTTTCACGTGATTTAGGAAGAAACTTTTAAAGCATCTAGAACCACATAATCATTATTCACTCGAACTTTCCAATGAATATTTCATACAAATAAAGAGTAATGCTAGGGATCCGAACTTTTGTATTACAAAGTCAGGTGTCAATTGCATTGCCCCGACATGTGGTTAGCTTGCCACATGTCAAAGAAACATGTCAGTGCAATTGTATTGCCCCGACATGTGGCTAGCTTGCCATATGACATCATCTCGCTTGCCACATGTCAAAGAAACATAATTGGCATAGCCACATATCAAAGAAATATAATTGGCATAATCACATGACAGTGCAATACAATTGACACCTCACTTTGGAATACAAAAATTCAAGATATTAAGTTGGATACCTTGTATTATCGAATGTTAAAATAACACAAGCAATTCATGCAGGTCATATTAAAATTCAAAAAGGTTAAATTCCAAAGAGTCGGTAATTATTTTCTCTTCCTAAAACTTCAAAGCTTTATCATAAAAAGATGGATAACTGTATCCTACTAACAAAGGACCTTCAATCCTATCTTCAATGGGATCAAAGCAAACCCTAAATATATGCAACCACCTGCAAGCCAACATCATTCAAGTTCTAGTATTTTTATGCCCACAACAAATTAACTTAAAACTTTCAAGTTTACGACCCACCGCTACTCCAGATTGTTCTCTTTATTACTGGGTTACCCATTCAGGTCGATTGACAATTTTCAATGCAGCAAACTGGCTCAAACCTTAGTTAATTTGGGTGCATGACAATAAGTTCAAAAAAAGACTTGGGAGAAGAATGTTTCAATTCGAAAACACAAAAAGATAATCAAGCTAACCACAAGGTCCACAACTAAGATAACACAACAGCGACAGGGCTGCAACATTCTGCAAACATGTTAAAATCATTTCCTAAAGTTGAATCAGAACGTTATTTAAAAAAAAAATGAATCTTATTATAATCCTTGTTAACGTTCCTGACCCCTAATGACTAACTCACTAGCATTTCACACTTCAGAAAATTTTGAAACTTGAAAAAGAAAGTTGTAAGCATTTAGGGGGCAATTTGGCTCGAAATCTGGTTACAATTCGTTGAATTTGAAAACAAGGGATACACAAAATCTGCAAAGTACATATTGGGTTTGTTTGTTTTCAAAAACTGTTTTTGAGTTGAAATCAAAACCTAGTTCAAAATCTGAAAACAATAAAAAAAATGGTTTTCCTTGTTTTTTCTCACTCACGATTTGTTCTCTGTTCTTTTCTCTCATATTTCTCACAAATCTCTATCACTTTGATGTCATCTCTCGTTTTGATTGTAACTCAACTTTGTTACTAGATCATTGCCCTCTGATAACAAACAGGAAACCGGTTTTTCTTTCTTTGCTCTTAAGTTGCCTTTAGAAGACAAGAACCAGTGGATCATCGATCATCAAGGTTATTGTCGGACTCGGTTTTTCTTTCTCTGCTTTTGTTGATGTACCAAACATTTTGTTCCCGTTAAGTATAAATTTGGTTCTCTGTTTCAGGTGTTGGGTTAGAGAACAAATGCCACAAGGTGTTTGATACACAGTGAAATTTAACATATTGAAAACAAGTTTTGGACATCAAACCAAACCCGTTATTGAAAACTAAAACAAATAAGAATACAATCCAAATGTAAAAGCGTATTCTTAGTTTCTCAGCAGGCTATTTTCCTAAATATGACATTATTTCCAAGCTCCACCTACAGGATTTTTCGATTATATTCCTAATCTACATGAAGCTAAATGTTCTGAGAAACAAAAGCAAAAGTAACTGTCTGAGGTCATAAATAACAATTAGCTTTTTAGTATTTGGTAATACTTCATTAGATGCAAAAGAAAATTTTCAGTTTCTGCCCGTATTATAATAAGCAAAGCGAAAATCATAACTACCTTATATCAAACTCCTCTGACTTCTTAACAGCTTCTTGGGCAGCTTTTACCGCTTGATTATTCATACCAAGATTGGAGCAAAAGCGCCTCTAAACATTGAAGTAAAGATTAATGTCAGTGACCACAATAAATACTGAGAAACAACTAATATTGCATAAATTATTTTTAGGCACCAAATAGAGAAAGAGAGAAGAGGGAAGCCCTACCATGAAGTCACCAGCATGTATGGTTCCCATTTCCACAGATTGACCTGTCTCCAACCCCAGCTGTTTGACAATGTATTCTTTTGCTCGGCCAATTTCCTTCTTCGTGGCTCCATTTGCAACAGAGCAAATTTCTAGTTGAAATTTACAGGTTCAGGAACCTCATACACAAAGGGAAAGATAAATGAGTAAGCATCCAGATGTTAAGAGAATCTTAGGCTGTACCCTTAACAGTGCGTGGCTTGTCTTCTTGTCGGCAAGCAATGTAAAGACAAGCTGCCAATAATGCATCCTGATTTCTTCCTCTACTGGACTTTTGATCTTCCACCTTCTTATATATCTCATTTGCCCTATCCTTCAAAACAGTTAGACCCAGCATCAGAGAAGAACTCAATCACATACAAATTAAAGCTGCATAAGAGGAAGATATAACAAGCAAGCCATCAATCAAACATTTGGGAGACACACCAAGGTAAAAACTTCTTTTATTTTTATTGCTTTTAATAATATTCATTAAATCCGTTATTCCAGACCGTTACCGGCTTTCTTTCATTGAGTAAACAACATTAGATTTTGGTGACCCATTGATCTTTTTTGTTAAACACCAAGTCTATGCAATCTTCAAATCTTTGGCAAGACTAGACAATCTTCAAATCTTTCACAAGGCTAGAACATTTTGTTAACACAATTTCTCTTATCTCTCCATATGCCTTCAATTTCACAACATCCCTTTGGGTTCTTTAGTACCTATGATACAAGCCCAGTCACTTCATAAACCAGAACTGCCACTCCCAAATATGTGAATGGCGAAACACCGAGGGTCCAAAATAGGTAAAACAAAAATTGCAGGTAAATGCACCTCAAGTAGTTTACTAACTACAGCTCTTTTTTCCCAAAAATTTTATAATCCTTGAGCACCTACAACTCTACAAGCCAAGTAGATTTTGTATTTGATCTGCAGGGAGGCAAAGCTTGTATGGATATATTTCTTCACTGTTCCATTAGACTTTTCACTAAGCCCACAACTGGATTAAATTCGAAAATCGTGAGGTCAACAATTCTAGTGTGAAGCTATGCCTAGTACTACATTACATATTGAACCACATTCTAACTCTAGACGGATTAAATTCAACTTTAAAGGCAATATTACTATATTAGCAAAGGGGATTACGTGAAAAACTTCGATAGGAATTTCAGTACTTCGGCCAATGTGATTACAGAATCAATGGAGACCCAATCGAGGTAGTATGACAAGAACAGCAGGTTCAACAGGAGGACTGAATTCTTTTCTGAACTGTACTGTCGTGACAGAAAACTATAATCCTCTACAATATTGGCAATTTTATTGCCAATATTTTCAATGAGACTACTTGATCGATGGACTATGAATCCTAGTGCACATTAACTCGGATAGATTAAAGTATAATACAACCATCAATATCCCTGTAAAGATTCTCATTAAAATTTGATTGTCATTGCAACACGAATAGTAGAATGTCACATACTTGCTATAGTAGTAATTTAAATTATCCTCATTCAGTCTATTAAATCAATATACAATTATAAACTTTACAAACATTGATAATAGTTGTATGTTTGTGTATAATGTATTGAGTTAATTCCTATAATTTATCCCAGAGGAGAGCTATATCAACAACAATAAAATTTCAGGAAATGATTAACATACCTTTATGGTTGCAACAAGGCCCAACCTGAAAAACAAAAATTATTTTTCCAGTAAATCTTCTTAAATAGAACATATCCATTTCAGAAAATATAATAATAACGCTTTTCAACAATATAACATAGTAAATCAAAATTACTTATCTCCACGCCAAAGGAAAAGGGAACAGCAATATATGCATAAATTAAACAATTACACAAGCATTCACTGCCTAGTGTAAAAATTTTAAACAGACAAGCACAAACAAACCTTTTTCTTTTCTCTTCGGCGAAACAAAGGTTTTAACCTTATGAGCAGTCAAAACATAAAAACGAAGAATAGAATAGAACCACACCCAGGAAACCGTACCAGGACCCTCTATTAGTAGGATAAATGACATTTTCTAGAAGAAAAAAGTAATAATAGAATTGAATAAAAGATATGATCATCAATATTACAAAGTCGTAATCAACTACAGCTGCCTATTTATCAGAATTCACACAAAATTCAGTAATCAGGTTCAATTGGGATTTACTAAAGTCAGTTGCGTGTGCAAAACCTCAAGAAGTCTCTATTGTCATTTGCAATTTGCTCGGAATGCTAAATGCATGATATTTCCTAGCTGACAACTTCCCTAATACTCGGCTACGACATGCTAACCAAACTTCCAGCCAAGAATTTACCTCCTTGAAGAAGACTTTACATTTACATTAATACATGTATTAGAAATTTCAAACAAAATCCCAACTTTGAACACATCAAATTATTACAATCATCAAAAAATACAACCAAAACCCAGCTTTTATATATCCCAGTAGAGTCTCGATTCTGATATTCACTACTGATTCTATCTCTAAAAATTAAAAAATCAAAGCAGTAAATTCAGCTAAATTGTCGTTAATCATGTAAAAAAGAAGGCATTTTTCATCATATCAAACCGACCCAAGATCCGAAACCAAAAACCCACCAGAGCTCGATCCAGCTCCGAAGAATCAAAGCTAACCACGTACCTGTCAGACATGGTAGCAATGGTTTTAAAGGCCAGAATCAAACCCCGATCCGGATTGGAACCGCGATTCTGCCAGCGACCGAGGGAGGAGGAGAGGAACTCGCCGGAGGCGCCATTGGGCTTGGCGATGACGGTGGAGAGACCGCCGTCGGCGAGGAGAGGGTTTGTGGGACCACCGACACGTACGGGGTCGTTGTCTCCGGATTCGTTGGCGAAGGTACGCCACTCGGAGGTCTCGTCGATGGAGTGCGACTCCAGCACCAGGCCACACTCCGAACACACCGTGTCTCCCGCCGAATGGTCGAACACCACCTCCGTGCTCTTCTTGCAATCCGAACAATACGCGTCCATTTTTTTTTTTTTAACTGAGTTTTTGTTTTGATTTGTTTTTTTATTTATTTTAATTTTTCCTGGTTTGCGATGAAATAATGACGTTTGAGAGAGAGAAGAAGAAGAGAAATGTCCAACAAGATATGCCGTAACATTTACACTATTTATAGGCTAGGTCTTGGGCTGATACTATGTAACTCATTCCACGAAACGTATGAATCTCTGACCGTCTGTTAAAGTGGGACCCGCTATGATTGTAAACAAATAGACGGTTGAGATCCGAATGAAGTGAATTGAGTTCGTGTGAAGGTAGGACAACATCATGTAAAGCAAGTTGAGGCACTAGTTGGGCAACTGGGTTGTGTTTGGGAATAGGGGTTGTTTTATCCGAACCAGTATTGTGTAGATTTTTTAAGAGATATTTTCTTATTTATTAGTATAAAATTTATTTAACTCAAATTGGGAATTGATAATGATGGGTGCAGCTCGGCCAGTGGATGGACCGGTTTAGATTTGGATAAATAACTTTCAGACCAACGGTATATATTCTAACAATGATAAAAAAACTTTAAAAAAAATATATATATAGTTTAGATAGTCACTCTATTTAATTAAAAGACGAATATTCTTTGTTCATTATCAGACAATCAGTTATTCACAAACTTCGTGTAAGACTAATAGTTTTCATTTCCCATATCATGGAAAACCCTTTTCGTTTAGTCTAACCCTATCCCCCTCTAGGGGTATTTTGGTGATAGGTTCTATAGGAACCGAGTGCTCCCATTTGGTCAAACACCTAACAACAAACTCCTATGTTCCTTTCATTATAGTATTTCTAAACAAATTCTTATATACTAAGCCTAAAAGTTTTCTTATTGATGATATCGATATTGGTGACAGTCACGATATTGATTTATGATTGATAATTGACATTATAATCTATTTAGAACAAAAAGTGTGAGAAGTAAGATTTTACGGTATTTTGATCTAGCAAAAAACAGAACAATATCGAGAGATAGAAAAAAAAATGTCATCATCATTCTATTTCGACGTGCCTGTCTCTTGAAATCTTGTTTCTCTTTAATGATTATACGGTTTCTCTCATTGGGTTTGAATTATTTACATGTTTCGGTGTTTGTTTACACGTTCAAGGGTGTAGGTCTGTAGAAGTTACTAAGGGTGTTTTGGTCTAATAATTTCTCTTTCTTGATAAAAGAACAATTTTCGATAGTGTATTTTTTTTATTTTGTTGAGGGCTAATTTCAAAATATACCCTTTTTCAATTATTATTGATGATAATAACTAGACATTCTTTCTACATAACTAGTTTTTTATAAAACAAAAATTGCTAACAAATAAATTATACACATTTTTGCACCACAGGAGGATGCAAACACCAAAACATAAGAGAAATAATACAATTAATTAGCAATTCTAACATTTAAATCTCACCCAAAGCATTAAACTCCATAATTCCAACGTTAAAAATTTAAAACTTGATTATTTATTACCTTACATTTCACAAATTAAATCTTCTTGTGACATTAATATTCTCAAATGAAATCTAGCGTTAATGTACCGTTACCGTTACCATATCCGGAGCATAGCATCAGCCATGAGCCAGGATATGATGTTTTGGGTGGGTTGATGAGTGTGACAAATTAACAATTGTCAACATGTTTTAAACATGCTTGTAAAAAATGAAAAGCAATGGTTTCGATTTATGACATTTTTTATTCTTAAGTTGCCGTTTTGGACAAGATCGGTAGCTTAATTTAATGAAAGTCGTATGGGTACTGAGTAGTACATATTCTTAGTGGATAATTTTAGTTATTGGGTCTGAGTGACGTAGTTTGAATTGAATCCATATGAGATTTTTTGTTCTAAATTAGTCTTAAGAGCATACTCAAATAAAATACAAGTGTAGAACACAAAAAATTTAAAATATATATATCTAAGTCGGTAAACATTTCAACGAAATCTTCTAACTTATTTTTAATTGTTTTTTCCCTGTTTTAAAAGTCATATATTATTATTGTATTTAGGGTCAGTTTGATATTGTTGTAGTTTTTAAAATAATCATTGTCAGTTGTACTAAATAAATAATATGATGTGAAGTTAATTAGATAACTGTTTGGTTAATGTTACTGTTGAAATTGTTGTGGATTTAAAAAGAGTAGTACTATTGGCACCCACTACTGAACTATTTATACTTCACTTTTTGAAATTTTGATTTAATTATATAAAATTATATGGTTATATTATTATTTTTGATTTATTTCCATAATTACCCTTTTACTTATTTTTAAAATTTAATACACCCCATATCTTTAAAAAAAATAGAAATACACTTCATCTCTAATCATTATATATAGTTGTCTCATCCATTCGTATGATTTTTTCTTCTTCTTATTTCATGGTAAAACCATCTTTATTAGATACAACTTTTTTGTAGTCAGTTAGATTATTGGTGGTAGATTGTGAATGTGATATTAATCGTCTGATAGTTTTTTTAAACGATTGAGTTAGAGTTTTTGTATGATTTCGTTTTGTCAGATATTATGTTTTCTTGGTTGTGATTTCGTTGTTGTTTTTTTTTTTGTAAATAACATTAAACTAACATTGGAAGACCCAGAATAAACCTATAAAAAAAATTGATATAAATTATAGTATACCTATCAGATCTGAAATAAAATAAATCGAGAAAAAAAAAAAGCAAACATGGATATGAAATTTGAGAAGAAAATAAAACAAACATGTGAAACAATAAAATCAATAAATAATAATTAAACATAATAAATATGAGATCGAAATCTAAAAGAAAATATAAACAAAAATAGTAATAAATCAATAAACACTAAACATGATAAATATGATATCGATATATGAAAGAAAATATGAATAAAAATAGTAAATATTTAATGATTTGAAATAATCCACATCATTAAAACTTTTGTCATTATGATTTTTTGTACAAGATTTTTTAATAAAAATTGTATGTTTATTTAAGTCATTTAATAAAGGAAAAAAAGAATATTAAAATAATTTAAAAAGTGAGGCATAAATAGTTTAGTGGTAAGTGTGTCAATAGCACCACTTATTAAAAAAAAATCATATGTTTGGTAAACTTTATCTTTAATTGCTATTAGAGGTGTGCAAAAAACTACCAAACAGAACCAAGCCGACCAACCCAACCCAACTCATAAAGTTTGGGTTAGTTCGATTACAAATATAAAAAATGGTTGGATCAGTTTGTTTTTTGGACAAACCGATTAAAAGTGGTTCATTTTTGGTTGAGTGAAATAATTTACCAACCCAAACCAAACCACATATTTTAGAAAGTAAAACTAAAATATAAAATTCACCTACGTATTCTATTCAATCCATATTTTATATTTTTTTTCCGATTACTTTAAGGTTTTATAATTTATTTACTTGTTTTGATACAATTCTTCTAATTGATTGATGTATTAGGGTTTTAAAAGTATAGATGTTGTCAAAAATGTCTTTACTTGATAATTACTCATTTGATTTTTCGGTACTTCCTTTATATATATAATATTTCATGTTATGATTATTTTATTTAAATATTTTTTATAATATAATATTAAAAAATAAAATATGTTTGAGTTCAAATCTAAATCGATCAACCAATCCAAACAAACCCGACCTTTTTTGGTTTGGTTTGGTTTGAATCAGTTTGAAAAATCAAATTGGTTTGGTTTGGTTTGGATTGAAATATAGTCAAACCGATCCATATTGGTTTGGTTTGGATTGAAATATAGTCAAACCGATCCATATTGGTTTGATTTGACGTTGAGCTTAAACCCAAACCGAAAACGCACACCCCTAATTGATATGATTTTACATAATAACTAAAACAGATATGAAATTGAATTATCAAGCGAAATAAAAAATTTCTTTTTATATCTCTCAATCTCAAACTCCCATAGCAACGAAAAAATCTAGGGTTTGGCATAACCAAGTCTGAAAAAATAAAAAATAAAAAATTAAGTGCTTCTTTCTTTTCTCATTTATTTTCTTTTTACTAAAATATTTTTTGATATTTTTACTTGACATACACATACCTGTACCTACAACACTTCAATCTTTATCATTTTTTTATATATAATTTTTATTAATTGTATTTTTGGATAAGTTTGTGATGGTAAATAAGAAGAATGGTAGAGAAGAAGTGGATGGCGAAAAAAAACGAGTTTTAGGGTTTTGTTATAAATTATACGTTTTTGATGTTTATTCTATAACTGGGTTGAGAAATAAAATTATTTTTAAGAATCTTTTAATTAATCTTATATTTAATCAATGATTGACAAATAAAATTGAATCGTTTGAAATTATTCAAATTAAACATAAGATATATTTGTATTTATGTTAAGTCAATGGGGATAATTTAGTCTTTTAAAAGATTCATTAAATCAAACAATAAATTCTATCATAATCACTTTGTAAAAGTAACCCCCACTTGTTTCTTAAAATTGTTGTCAAATCAACCAAAATTCTCATATAATCACTTTTTAGAAATTTTATCAACCATTTTGTTATATCAAAATTATTAAATAATCAGATTTAAACTTCTCAAAAGCAACACCAAACGAGACCTTAGTTCTTTTTATTCTTATTGCAGGTCAATAACTTTAGAGAAAATTGCCAAATACAACTTATTTAAGTAGTAGGGTGCCAATATTGACATATTGTCACTCATACAACTAATGAGTACTGTTAGGCTGCTTATAATTTTTTTTTTCTGAATTTCTTTTCAAATGGTATTGGTATGTGAAATGTCAACATCTTATAAATCATGAGATTATATAGTGAGTGACGTGATAGTGACACCTCACGTAAGAAATTTGGAAAAATATTTGGGAAGTGTAAAATTACTCAAATAATTAGTACAGTCATATTTTGTTAAAAAAAATAATTATAAAAATATCACAATAGAAATTTACTAATAAGAACAAATTAAAGTAAGTATGAATCAAATCCTATGTACACTCATTAATTACATCTATATCTTTTTTTTTAATAATTAAACACACATCTTTAATTATATCTCTTTAAAAAAAAAACTTGATAAACACTAACTTATGATAAACCATAATTAAACTCTAATTTTATTTCAATCATCAAAATTTCTCATTATCGTATAACAAACTAATGGAAAATAAATTTTCACGGTACTCTGATCCTCCAGAGATAGGTATTTATCTACCTTTTATGTCTTTATTTTATGTATAGTTATAAACTTTATCAATAAACAATATTTTTTTTAAGATAGATATAGATATCGATGAGTTTTTTTTTATAGATATTGTATATATAAGAGGATTTCAGATTCAAAATCTCTTAACCCCATATATAATCCAGTTCTACATCTTTTCTTTCTTAAGGCTCTTACATTCGAGGCATTTCCAAAAATAAATTGGATCATCTTTAAAAGATGATTTGATTTTAAAAATAATATGATTTTTTAATATAAATTAAGTGTGTTAATAATTTAAGAGAGTTTATAAAAAAAATATCAAAATGAATATATGCATTTCAATAAGGGTACTATTGGTACTAGTGTGAGTGTTTTTAGTAATATTTATTTTTAAATTTTAGACATTGGTGTACTTATAAAAATAAGTGTACTAATTAGTTTTATGGGTGACAATATTCATATCCTTTAAAGTTTTTTTTTTAGGGGGACTTGCATAAACATCCCTCGAGATTTGTTACAATTACAGGGATAGGTCAGTTTTGGTCATATACGCACAACTTTTCTCTACATTTGAAAAATGTTGCACAAACATCCTCTACCATTAGATGGATTTGTTAGTCAATGGTCAAACGTGTAAAAAGTCTAAAATACCCTATATTTTTATTTTAAATAAACTAACAAATTTAAAAATAAGATTAAAAAATATTTAAAAATCTTTTAGAAAACATGAATGTATCTTAAATCTAAAATCGAGGAAAAAAAATCATCTTCAATTTTTTTTTAAAAAAAGTAGCTTGTGCAATCCCCCATGATTTTAAATAAATTTAAAATTTAATTATTATTTAAAAAAAAAACTATTTTGTTTATTTATAAGGATTATATTTTTTTATAAGTTTCAGATTTAATATACATTATGTTTTTTAAAAGATTTTTTAATAATTTTTTTATTTTATTTTTTAAATTTTTACTTTATAATTTAGGGTATTTTAGACTTTTTACACGTTTGACCATTGACTAACAGATCCATCTAACCGTAGGGGATGTTTGTACAATATTTTTCAAATATTGAGGGAAGTATGTGCATACATGGCCAAATTGATATATTCGTGTAATTTTATCAAACCTCCAGGGTGTTTATGTAATTCCTCCTATTTTTAACCTCATAATTGTTTTTGACTCTTTTGACCATTTATACAAATTTCACTGTCCCCCCATAATCAACCAATTACTTTATTATTGTGTATCTTTTAATATCTCTCCGTTTTCAGTCTATAATCAAAACCTAAAATAATCACATACGTTACTTTTTGAACGAATTTGTGTTAAACATTGCTATTGTAACCATAAATCAATGAAATATCTTTGTTAGAAATCAACAAAAAACAAAAAATGAGACATGAACGGATTTGTGGTTAAAATCTCTCAGACCTAGTTGAAGTTATGAAAATCTTGTGTTTAAATTGATTTTTTTACTGTGTTACATGTTTATGCTGCTATATTTTTGCCATTTTGTTGAATGACTGAAATTTTCTATGGAAAAAACGGTAGAAAGTTGAGTTATGGATTTTTTTTTTTTAGAAGACGCAACTACAACGTGAAATACATTTATCAGTCAAATTTCACTTTCAAAAAGTGAAATACCCTATCAAAGTGAAACATGTTGTATTTCACGATGGGGAATGTATTTTACTTTCCATTGTTTTTTAAATAGGGGTACTCTAGATTTTGTATCCCTAAAATGATTAAAAACAGTAAAATCAATGCATGAGTGTTAAAAACAATATCTCATTATTTCATTGGTTAAAATTTTCAATTCTCCTAAATTAAAAAGATTATAGATTATATTGCTAAGGAAAAAAATAAAGAGAAAAAAAAATGATATTATGATTTATTACAGGACCCCGCATGAGTCATGACATTGATACTATAAGAATCATGTAAACACTATGATCTTTCGTATTGAAGTCTAAATCTTTTAGAATCATTAAAAAAAAATAAAAAATCATACAGATCTTAGTGTGACTTGTAATAAATTTTTGTCATTCTTTTGTCAATTTGAATCCTGATATGTTATTACTCAAAATCTCACACAGCAATAATTTAATAAAATCTTTGGATACCATTTTAAACCAGCACAAAAAGAGAATGATCATTCTCAATAAGTGCTAAACGTAGCTCAACGGCGGTAGGGGGTTTCCACGCAATTATGAGCAACAGTTGTATATGTGTGCAATTAGGTCAAATATTATGGGATAAGTGCAATTTGCTCTAATATTAATTAACTGTGTTGGGCTTAAGCCCAAGAGTCCTATTGGCGGCCCAACAAAGCTTATGGCTGGCCAATCTAAATTCCTATAGTTTGGTTTTCCTTTGTTTTACTTTTTTCTCCTTGAAAGGATATTTTGTTTTGTTAGAATTGGCAAATTTAAATTAATCATGAAAAGGAAATTAGTAATAACATAAACAAAAAAGAGAGAAAATCAAAAATAGCCAAGGGAAAAATTAAATTTTTGTTTATAATCACTTTTGAAATTTTATTTGTTAATAGCCACTTTTTTAAAAAAAAAAATCAGTGTATGTCCATAAATTAAAAAATACCTCTGGATTTGATTTTTTCTTTAAAACTGAAAGCAAACTTGAAATTATGACTAAAATCTTGAACCAAACTTAAAATCACGACTATAAACTTAAAACTTGAAATCACGACTATAAACTTAAAACATGAAATTTTAAAACTTAAAATCTTACTTAAATTGAAATGTTGAAACTTGAAATCTTGACTAAATTGAAATTTTGAAACTTGAAATGTTCTGGGTTTTTAAGTTGTTCGCTTTCAAAATTTGAAACTTGAAATCGTGCCTAAATTGAAATGTTGAAACTTGAAATCTTGATTAAATTGAAATGTTGAAACTTGAAATGTTCTGGGTTTTTAGGTATTTCGTTTTCTTCCATTTTTTTCCTGCAGACCTACTCACCGGTGGAGGGGGAGCTCGACGGCACTCCGGTAAGCCGTCGACGACATGTGAGAGAGAAAGGAAATGAGAGTGAAAGAGAGTGAGTGAAAGAGAGAGAGAGAGAGAGAGAGAGAAGAGAGAGAGCTACAGGGAGAGAGAAAGAGAGGTTCAATGAGAGAGAGAGAGGCCGACGGCGGTTCGACGGCGACGGTTCACCAGCACACCGCCGACGGGAGGGAGAGATCGGGGAGAGAGAGAGAGGAAAGGAGAGAGAAAGAAAAAGAGAAAAGAGAGAGAAAGTGTTTAGGGATGATTTTTATATGAAGGCATTCAAATAATTTTTCAAAAAAATGACTATTAACGAAAAAAATTTCGTATGTGGTTACAAATAAAATTTCCATAATAGCTGCGGTTATTTTTAACAATTTCCACACCAGAACAAATGTACAAAACTATTGAATTTTATCCACTATATTTACGACATTTTTCTGGGTTAGTTTAATTATAAATTAATCAATTTTAAGAATTATCATATTATTTAGTAGATTCATCATACAATAAAATATACAATAAACTCGGTGTAAATCCATTGCCCTATAGACTCATATTTGGTCATGAATTGTCGAGACAGGTCCCGTATAATCTTACATATCAAATGATATGAATTGAGTACGGTAACTTATCAAGCTTCTCTTCATCACGACCGTCTCATCAAAATTGTGATAGTTTGTTTGCTTGACTAAATATATTCACATATATAATGTGCATTTGATATTTATTTGTTTATTTATAAATAAAACGGTTTAAATATGATCTGTATAGCCGGCCCTGGGCATAGGCCCACGAGGTGACCGACTAATGCCCTTATTTTCCAAAGGCTTTTAACTTCAGGTTAAAAATGTACGTTGTGTATTTAGTTTTTAAATAGCATGATGATAATAATATCCTTTAAAAATTGTATATATATAATTTTTATAATTATATATTTTAATTTATTTTTTTAAAATTATAGTTTATAAATAAATCCCATTTAATATAAAAAATATCATTTTTTTAATTATAATATAATTATATTTTTATAAGTACACACCACCTACATATAAGTTTAAAGCTCCACGTCTAGTTTTTTTAATATATAAAAAAATAATTAGCTCATATATCACTTAACTGAATATAAGTCTGGAGACCAATTTACTGTTTTTTTATATATATAAAAAACCAGTCAATATATACCTAACCAGAACAAAGTATGGAGGTCTACCTTATATATACGTTTTTTTTTAAGGTCCATAAAAGAAATATAATTTTAACACTTAACCACGTCCACAACTAATCAAATAGTGTATCAATCTATCGGACATTAGAAAAAAAAATAGAAATCAATTCTAAGGTTCTTAATATAAACACGGTTATAATACTTAATTAATATTTTTATTTCTAAAAATATGAGACGAGTAATGTTTAAATGATATATTATTTGATGTAATTAAAAAATAAAATCGGTAACTTTTTTTTGTTGCTATTTTGTTATGTTGGTGTGTTGATTTTTAGTTAGATTATTAATTTTTATAAGTATTTACTATTTACTAGAAAAAAATCAAATAAATATATATGGAGGATCGAGTGCCTCATTTTTATAATCCGTATCGGACGTCTAAAATCTCATAAATCAACTCTAGACATATATATTTTGAATAATGTTAGGCTTTTTAACTTTTGTTCTAAAAAAAAAATCTCGGATCATGTTTACTTATTGGTTGTCAATATTAGATCCTTCAAGATGTTGACAACTATGTGAAATGTAAAGTCTCAAAAAGGATCATATGAGTAAATAGTTGATGAAAAGAAAAATAGAAAAAGCCAGAAACGAAGGCTGAAATGGAGGGGGCGTTATTTTCTAGGAATTTAATCAATACTCCGAAATAAATCTTTCATAATCCATGTAATGATACATGAACCAAAGGTAGCTTAATAAATCATGTTAAATCATGTTACCCTGTGTATTGCAATTGTAAAAAACGAATATATCGAATAAACAATATACATTTATTCTTTTTAAATATAAAGATACTAGTATATTAAAAAATATGCAAATTATAAATCTATCATTTCACTTAACTAAATAAAAACCAGAAATTTGAAATTACTTTTAGAATTATATATATATATATATATATATATTATTTTTATTGTCAATTCGAACTAATATAAAATATTTCAATTCCTTACATGTGAATCATTAAATTTAAAAAATGCTATGATAAATGTATACAGCAAAGTCAAAGTATTTAAATTCAATGGCTCACATATAAAGAAACTAATATATCTTATATAAGTTCGAACTGACAATACAATATATATATATATTATTGTAACAATACCAAATTGGCTCGAACTATAAGGGTTCGTTTGTTTATTTTTATCTGATTGAATAGTCTTGAATTTTTTTAAAGATTGAATAAGGATTGAAATCTGAACTTGAGTGACATGTTTTGTTTTCTCACATCTGAATGTGTGAATATGTATGTTTTTTTTTTAAATAAAATTATCTGAAACTAAGTAATTTTACATTTATACTCATACTAATTAAAAAAGTAATTTGTAATATTTTATAATCTATTTTAGGTTTTGTTATGATAAGAGTAAATTTGTAATAGCAAATGATTTGTATGGTCGTTTTAGAATTTTTATTTTTGGTTAAATTGTAAATACATAACCAACTACCTAGTCAAAAAGTCTTTTTAATTTAATTATTTTAAACATGGGTTAAAATAGTATTTTCACAGCAAGCTATGCTTGACCGGTGCTTTGTAAAAAAAAAAACAAAAAAAAACAAAGGTGCTAAGGGCACACCTATCCTGAATTTATTTATGTCCAACTTTTTAAAATATTTAGTATGTGAGTTTTTTTTGACAATGCAAATTTTTTTTTTACTCTTATTTTCTAAATACACACTATTCTTAAAATTTAAATTTTTAAAAAAATATAAATACATTTCTTTTGTTCCAAGATTATCCTTTTTATCTTTTGACATTCATATTCTAAAGATACTTCATTTTAAAAAATAAATTTCTAAAGACACTCAGTTTTATTTTAATAAAAATTAGGACGAAACATCGCAGCCTTTGGATTGATCTGACGAGTATTATTTTTTGAATTAAATTATAAAAAAATAAATTCTCTCTCCTAAATCATTATATTAAATATTACATATTAAGCACTCTCTCATAAATTTTTAATTACCATATTAAACTCTCTCTTTTCCAATACATATCTTTAATTTTCTATCTCTATTCTTTCTCAAACAAGACTAACAGTTAGAAAAAAAAAACTTAATAATACACTTGATTTTTAGAAACCGTATATGTATATATTAAAAAAAAACTAAAATTCGAAATATGAAAAAACTTTTAATCGAATCTAATTGCAATCAATCAAGTTTTTATATATTTAAAACAAAACAAGGTATTTGTATTGACTTTCTAATATATATATATATATATATATATATATATTACTGTTAACAAAAAACCAAAATATTAGTTTTTTTTTCCTCTAACTATTAACCAAAGATTGATAGAGAAAGAATGGAGATATAATTTTAAAAAAATGGATAAAGAGTAATTAAGAGAGAGTGTTTAATATGGAATAATAGATTTAGGGTAGAGAGTAATTAGAAGAGAATGTTTAATATGGTAAATTCGTAATAATAGATCTAGGAGAGAAAGTTTAATACGTAATATTTAATCTAATGATTTATGAGATATAATTTTGTTTAGTACTTTAATTAGTTTGGAGTGTCTTTAATTTTTTTTTTAGTAATTTTAATTTAGGTTAAATTTGTCATTAAAGAAATTAAAATTGAGTGTAAATAGATAATTTGTGGATTGTAAGAGCATCTCCGATGAAAATATGCATTTGGAGAAAATTGATTGTCATATATGATAAATAGTTAAAAAATTAGAAAAACTCTCTACAATGCAATTATCTAACTTCAATATGGAGATGATGTTGCAAACAAAAAGTTAGAAATTATGGAGTTGAGTTTATAATTGTAGAAACTCTCGTAGAAACGCTGACTAGGATTTCTAACTCATTTTACCAATAATATTAAAGCTTATTTAATTGTAAAATAAAGAGGAGAGAGTATGTAATAATTGTTTTATTATGATTGGTCATAAAATGGATGTATATTTGACTTTATATAATTGCATTGGAGATGTGCATATGTATTTTTCTAAAAAATTTAAGTGGGCCCATAATAAATATAAATGTTGATGTGACACCATTTAAAAACTCAATAATGCATATTTGTATTGGAGATGCTCTAGGGAGAACTCTGAACTCTCTTTTATATATTTTTTTCTATGTTAAATTACTTAAAGAGACATACAAAATTGTACAAAATAAAACTAATAAAACTCCACTTTCCTTATTTCAAAACCTTAATACAAAAACTTTAGGGTCCGTCCTGTAAGCGTTTTTCAGTTGCTGTTTTTTTATAATAAAAATGAAAAATGAAAACAGTGTTTTTGGTTTCAGTTTCGAATTATGAAAACGTGTCTGGTAGCATCTATTGAAAATTGTATTTTGAAAATGAAAACAGAAAAAACGCGTTTGGTAGATTAATAGAAAACTATCAAAAATTGAAATATCAATTTTGGCATTTTGTTTAATATTATTACAACTACAAACAAATTGATTACATAATTAACAAATATAATTTTTGTATTGTAATTTTTAAATTAAACAAAAGTAACACATCAAAAATTAATTCAAAAAAATATCAAAAAATGTATTAATCAAAACTAAACTCTTAAATTATAAATAAATAATTACAATATATATATATATATATATATATATATTATAATAAAAACATAACTGTATATATATATATATATATTATAATATATAGAATATTTTATTATAGATATATATATTAATTATATATATTATAGAATATTAGTAAAATATTATAATATATATTATAAAACATATATATATGTGTATATAATTGTATGAATGTTTTTAGTTATAGTTGGAAATCAATTATTTTTGAATATATATAAAATGGACACTTTGGTTATTTGAAAATCCAGTCTCGTCTTGTCCTAGCCATATCAAACGCATAACAGTACAATTAATAGTTTTAAAAAATATATATTTTTTATATAAAAGAGTGAAAAACAAAAAACAAGTATTTTGTGTTTCTCAGATCTTTCACTTTTAACACCGGTTTGTTTTTTTTTTTTGTTTTTTTTTTTGTTTTTTGAAAATAAAATGAAAAACGGTTAACGAACACGTTTTCGAAATCATTTTTTAAAAATAAAAAACGAAAACAGACTGGAAAATAGTTGCAGGACGGGACCTTAATAATATAGATTAATTCAAATTACCAAATGTTTACTATTTTTATTTATATTTTCTTTCAGATCTCGATCTCATATTTATCATGTTTAGTATTTATTGATTTATTACTATTTTTATTTTTATTCTCTCTCGATCTTATGTTTACCATGTTTAGTGTTTATTGATCCTATTGTTTCACATATTTGTTTTATTTTTCTTATCAAATTTCAGATCCATGTTTGCAACTTTTTTTTTGTTCTCGATTTATTTTCTTTCAAATATTCCAGGTATACTATAATTTGTATCAATTCTTTTGTAGATTTTATTTCGGATCTTCCAAAGTTATTTTCATGTTATTTACAACATCAACAAAAATAATGAAATCGCATCAAGAAAACCTAATATCTGATAAAATGAAATCGCACCAAGAAAACCTAATATCTGATAAAATGAAATCACATCAAAACTCTAACTCAATCGTTAAAAAAAATCATTAAATAATTAATATCTTAAGTCTACCACCAGAGGCGAAGCTAAAGGTATCTGACAGGGCCTTGGTCCCCCATTTTTTTTTTCAGAGTTTTAATTGCAGTGTTTTATTAAATGATATATTATATATACAATCATGTAAATGGGACTCCCCTATTAGCCTTAGTTTTATAAAGGACTATTAATTTTGTTAAGTTTACTTTTGATTCTTTAAAATTAAAATTTTTATTATTATAAAAAATAAATAAATTCCCATTATATCCCATATTATGTATTTTTTTTTTAAAAAAAATCTTTTAGGATTTTATTTCTTATTCATAGTGCCACATACGTGAATTCTTATGATTAGACAAAAAACTTTGAGACGACATTACTAGAGAATTATTATATATATACACTTATTTATTTTTCTCCTCTTTCCATTTGAGCAAAAAGAAATTCCTAAATTCTTTTTATTCTCTACTCGAATAATTTCAAGTATAAGATTACAAATTAATAAATATTTTAGTTTATTAATATGATTTTATTATATTTATTTTATAGTTTTTTATTTAAACATTTTCAACTGTAACTACTCACGTATCGTTTTCAGTTATGTTTATTGACAATATTGAGTTTAGTAACAAGATGGAAGATGAATTTCTTACAAACTTGTTGATCATGTACAATATATTGCAAGGGAAATTACATAGCAACTTAATATAGGTTATATTATAAACTATTTTATAAATTTAGAAGAGCTTTGGGTTTTGTTTTGTTTCATAAAGTGATTTCTATTTTATTTATTAATTTATTTGTTGTGCTATTACAATTTATATGTTATATTATACTAGACGTTATCACATTTGATTTTTTTAATAACTTATTTTTTAAATATTAGTATATTTATTTTCCGTCAACTTAAATATATGTTTTTGTCTAGGCCCCCTAAAACCAAAGTCTTGGTTTTGCCTTTATCTATCACCATCAATCCAATCGACAACGTTTTTTTATTTTTTAAATCTAATAAAAATGGTTTTACCATGAAATAAAAAGGAAAAACAAGTCTTGCGATTGGATGTGAGAAAATTATATATAAAGATTAGAGTTGAAATACATTTTGATTTTGTTTTTTATTTTTTGAAAATGATAAGGGTGTATTTAAGTTTGAAAATTAATAAAAAAACTCATATAATTATATATAATTAAATCAAAATTTTAAAAAGTGAGACATAAATAATTCAGTAGTGGGGTTCCAATAATACCACTAACAAAAAAATTGTGACTCTCTTTTTTATATATAGGGACAATTTTGATATGTTTTCAAAAAATTAAGGACCAAAGACTCTAATATGGTAATTCCCATACGTTAATTAAAATTTGACGTCTCCTTAAAATATAGGAAGTAAAGTGTAATTCCCCTTAATTTTTTAAGGGTAACGTTGCAGTATCCAAAAAATTATCTAAATTTATTGACGAAATGATATAGCAAATTGGTTTGTAACAAACCATAGTATATATATATATATATATTTAAATAAAAACTACCATAGTATTTCAGTATTTGGACAAATTTCGGAAAAGCATAGCATTATTGTGTTTTTTTATTTTGTTTCTGAAATTCTGACCAGTGTAAGGTCAAAAGAAATACTTTTGTGACAACCTTTATGTCGGATAATCTGGTGTGTACTCACATGACTGTGTCATGCAGAGGTTTTTTTTTTTTTTTTTTTTTATCACACAGAAAAGAATTTAAATGTAGCCAACCCTTATATTGTAATCAATATCAGGGGGATAAAATTGTATCTGCATACCATGTCCACGGACCACACCGTGATTTTTGACTCTGTCACCTTGATTTTTCTACTCTTTGATTCTGTCCAACGGTCCAGTTCCATCACCAATTCCACTTTGCTTTCAATTTTTGGGACTCTGTATTCTGGGGAGTATATATATATATATATATATATATGGGTGGTCATTTTTCTATCGGTATATACTAATAAAATTATATAAGAATATTGAATGTGAGTCATTCATTTATAAAAGAGGTTTGACAAATACATACATATCAAGTTAAAATATATAAAATGAGAAGCTCATATTCAATGTTTTTATATATTTCCATAGGTACGTACTTATATAAACATTTCCATATATATAGTAGGATGGTTATGTCAAAAAATAAAATAAAAATTAATATGCTTATCAAAAATCTCTAAGTTGATGTATATTTGTTACATCAAAACCACACATCACCTCTTAATTATAGCATAAGTGGTAGTGCAATCCACATTCCACACTAATATATTAGGTAAGGGTGGGAGCCAAGAATATTTGTTTGGAAGAGATTTCAGTTCTACCATGCTAATATTACAAACATATACAGTTAGTTCTCCATCTATATAGGTTTTGATATACCTTTAATCTAATCTATACCGTTCAGGTCAGAATTCATTGTAATACTTTAAAAGAAAAAAATATATTCTCTTTAGTTTAAATCATCAAATTAAAACATAGAAAAAAAAAATCAACATATGTACTACGCTACTATTGCTCATATCAATGTTAATATACATACACTGAAGCTAGATTAATTAAAATAAAATGTCATCGATGGGAAACTAATTTGTTGAGGAACATGCAGGACATGTGGAATTATTATTATATATTGTAGTGATATAAACAAAGAAAAAAAAAAGGTGATAGACAGCAAGAAACAGTTGTGGAATTCTTGATACGAACAAGGCAAATATTCCAGATAAAATTTAGTGGAGGAATTTTGGCTTCAAAAATCAAAGTTTGCAGGACCAATAAATAAAAGTGGCAGTGAAAAAAATAATTTAATAAATAAAAAGCATCCACGTTATTGGTTTTCTGACGAGAACCACATGCTTGACATGTGCCTTGGTTCAATTACTTATATGGCTTAACGAAACACAAACCTTATATGTAATATGGTTGAATAAATAAGTTAGGGGAAATAAGAAAGAACACATCAGATGCTTGTTTATGTTTTATATTTATGAAAGAGCTACTGGTGAGGGCTATTTATACACAATCAACAAGCCTAGATAAAGTGAATGATCAGATTCAATTAGTGATATTGAAAAAACCAAAAGACTTCTAGGAACCCTCTATCATTAAATAACATTTATATGAATCTGAAAAGTCTCATTGAGAAACTAAATTAATCTCCCTTCTCCACCAACAATTATGGATCCATCATTTTTCATTCAACTAATAATAATAAACCTAAAAATGAAAATTAATGTAGATGCAATAAACTTTAACACATTAGCTGAAGTTATATATGATTGAGGATTATGTTTTTTTTTTTTTTTTTAACTAAATCGAGGACAGGGGCTAAGCTAGGACCTTTTATATGGATGGGCTAATTTTTTTTTTTTTTAGGTACATATAGCGACTTAAATATAGAACATTGTCAGACTGATTGATAGTATATATTTATTTTTTTAAACAAACCTTACAGTAAAATTTTAATATGTAACTAAATAAGAAAGATATGTGGTCCAGTTTGGTATTGTTATGCTGTGGGGAGAAGTGCTTTTGGAATTGCTGTAGAGGGAATTGCTGTGAGAAGAATTAGCTGAGTGTTTGGTAAACTGATTTTCAAAAGTGCTGTGAGAACTAAAAGCAATTTCAATATGTTTGGTAAATTGAAGTAAAAAGTGTTGTGAGTGTGTAAAATTACTAAAAGGACATAGACATCTAAATGGTGCTATTGTGGTATACTTTTTATTTTTCTTGTTTTTTTGTATTTAGTGTTAAGTGTTATATAATAATGATGTTTTATTGAATTAATTAGCCCTATTTTTTAATTTAATTTATTGAATTAATTAGTTTCATTTCTTTATTTCTTTTTTTTTCTACTTTATTTATTTATTTCCTTTTTATTCTACTTTATTGAATTAATTAGCCCCATTTTTTTATGTACAATTATGGTACCAATTTTTTTGTACAACAATGTAAGCCCAATTTTTTTGGTAAATTTCGTTAAAGGTAAGATTAAAGTTGGAAAATTGGTAAAAATTCATTTAATATCACTGAATCACATTTTCTAAAAGTAGAAGTCAGTAGTTTTTCAAAAACTCAGTTGGGAGAAGTTAAAAGTAACCACAAACACTTTCCCAAGATTTTACCAAACACTCTGTCTTTAGTTTGAAATCACTTTTAGCTCCAAAAGCAGTTGGGGAAGCAATGTCAAACTGAGCCATAAAAATCTTTGATTTTATGAACTTTAACAAATGAAGTAAGAAATTCAAAATGTTTTTATTATATTTATGGAATGAAACATAATGGAGAGGAAATATAAACTTTGATGTGTTCAAATATAAATAAAAAATATTAAGCATATCACTCTAATGAATATACTAAGATTAAATTAAATTATAAACTATGCCATTTTTATAAATTATCAAATGGTGTTAATTTTGTAATGATAAATATTTTTACTTTTTTTTTTAAAAAAAAGTATCCAAAAAAAAACCAAAAACAGAAAAAAAAAACTATTTTGTTATAAATTAAAGAATAAAAGCATAGAAAATAATAATACAAATCAGAAGAGGACAATGAGAAAAAATCAATTCTATAAATTATTTCTCTGTATATATAATGTTTACACAATAAGCATATATATAGGCATATGGAGAATTGAATCTACAATGAAATAGGAAATAAGATCAAGAGAAGTAATTGCCCTATATTGAAATAGGAAAAGAGATCAAGAGAATTAATTACAAATTATTCTCTAGGTGGTGAAACTCAATATTTCACAATACTCCCCTTTAGACGTACACCACATAGATAATAATTTCTGAGATTCTTCTAAAAAATATTGGACGTGCTTAAATACTGCTTTAGTAAAAACTTTGTCAAGAAAACCTAGTGGGACAAAACCTGATCAAAGGAACAAGAGTACAATGCACAAATGTCCAAAATGAAGAATGTTCTCCCCTTGAAAAGTGCATCGTTCTCAATCTTGTAGTTTGCTAAGTCAACACATCCCAACACCATATATCAATTTCTCTAATGTTGCCGCCGGTAAGGTCTTCATAAATAAATTTGCAAAGTTATTTATAAACCTTATCTGCTTGACATCAATTTGTCAACTTTCTTGAAGTTTATGAGTGTGGAAAAACTTCAGTGATATGTGCTTGGTTGTGTCTCCCTTGATGTACCATCCTCTGACTTGTGTAAAACAAGTAGCATTATCTTCATATATTGAGATAAGGAAACACCTGCATTGTGATAAATATAATACAACACCAATAAAATATGTTACTTCTGGACCAAGTATCATTTCATCATTAACTTTAGATCAAAATAGATCTTTCTTCAGATCTAAATATCAGACAACCATAGGAATGCTCAAAGAATAAGACGCATCCATATTGAGACTGAAACAAGTAATCCATTTAAAATATGCTTGATCTTCAGGCAGAAACAATATTTTGCTTTCCTCAAAACTTTCATCACTGACTCTTGTTTCAAATACTAAGTAGTTTTAGAAGCTCTTCAGAAGCTCCAATTTAAACTCATGTCATTGACATGTACTGTTTCAATTGTAAATTCGGATATCAATGTGTTTATGGATACAAATGAAGCATATAGGAACATTAATATGTATGCCCATTTTATGATGTTTTCTTTAAAACAATTATATCAAATTCTTCTGAATTGCTTCAAAACATATAAAAATCGTTGTAACTTTATTAAACATAAGTTACAAGAATTTTAATTATATGCTTCTGACATTTTGAATCCTTCAGGGATTATTCTGATAATAGAAATATTAATTATGCAATAAAATATTTACATATGATCAAATATTGGGTTGTAAACCTTTCATTACGAGATATAAGTTAAATCTCGTTATCTTAATTTTCGTACGAATAATCATTTTAACCAGAACGTTTGACGTCTTCAGGCGCCTGCACTATATATCCATGAATTTTGCTTTGTCTTTTGAATAATAGTATTATGTCGACATTCATCCACAATTTGTGGTTCAAGATCCTCATCAGTTCATAATATGCAGAGCAACACTATAGAAGATCTCAATTTTTGTTAACAGTACACATGCATATTCAATGGCTACTGTAAGATTTTTACAGTGGGAAACTGTAATATTTGTATATTTCCAGTATACGTGCATTTGCATAGACAATTGAGATCCCTTTAATTTATGAGTCCCAGAGGGGGAGATCATATTTAAGTACCTCTTTAAAAAAGTTTTTGTCTCTTCAAGGACATTAAACTCTTTCGGAGTCATGATAAGGATTACATATAGCTCGAACATTATTCTTAATTAACATGATCATGCTTTTTCATATTCCCTTCAAGGAATAATAACTTTTAAATAAAAATCGCATTCCATACTTCTAGTATGCCACGAATAATTTATTTGTTGTCATTTGCATAATTGTTCTTCAAGAACAATCACCCAGGTTAATATTGACAATTAATAAATTCATTCGAATATGCAATTTGTAAGTGAATGATCCTTTGAACTTCAAATAAGGATCATGATAAGATAAATATGATGCATGCTGACTGCAACTTCACATCGTTGATTTTTCTAATTGTATATTTCTCTCCCTAACTATGTGAATTTATTTGTTTGCATCATCAAAATGTCATTTTTCGACATATTTATAATGTCATATCATTTTTCAATGATATATTGTACTATCATATTGCCCTTCAGAGACTTTGATTAAAGAATCTGCAGATTCTATATGATAGACTCAATTGTAAGAATATAATTGCATGCTTCTGGCATGAGACAATATAAAATAATACAACATTTATTTATGATGTATATTTTTATAACTAAATAGATTCCTCAGGATCTATAATAACAAAGTGTCACATATATGTCATTTCGTTTTTCACTTTGTAACATACAATTAGCTCTCCTAGAACATTTATATACACTTGGTAAAATATCAACATGATATTTATGTATACTTCAGGTACACCACTATTTTCATCACCAATAGTAAACAGTTTATTACTTTGTTTTGGTGAGATTCCACTTCTAGTGGCTAGATTTTCTTATTATGAACATCAATGTCATAATAATTTTAATTGGCCAAAATTTCTACCATGACGATTAGATGACATAACATTCACTTCAGGGAATGATATCAATCAATCTAATCAGGCAAGATAGATGATTTTGTTTGGGCACATATGAAAAAAATATAGTTTCCCCACATAATCATTTTCAAGTGCAAAAAGGAATAACAAATTTAAAAAAACTCATGTAAACAATGAATGCATGATAATTAACCAAGGTGATATGTATAATGTACAAAAACAAAGTATTTTCAGATTACATACCGTTCACCGAGAATTCAAATTTTACGGCTGAAGTAGAATCATCTACTGGTCGTATCATCAGTCGTAAAGTGTCATGAATTTGGAAACATTTCACAAATACAAGTCCCCACAATATGTATTTCTTTGAAAAAAAATTCACTATGTTTCTTGCACTTGTACACAACACACATATTCATTATGTGTATATGTTAGCATTAAACATACTGTCATCGACACAACCAAAAACATGGTTCTTCGTATGGTTTTGAGTGGATCATCCGAAAAATATGCTCGAAATCTAATAACCTACTTCAACAATCTAGAAAAGAAAGTATTACATGTAGACAATAAGCAAATATGTGACCATCGTGCAGATGCGTCAATCAATACCAAAAAGTATCTAAATGGTCCACTCTCTTGGTGGATGAGCTCATATATGTCTCCTAGAATTCGTTGTAAGAAAGATGGAGATTCAAAATCAACATTTGTAATTGATGGTCTAATCACTAACTTTCCTTGTGAACAAATGATACATATATTTTCATTGGACAATAGAAACTTCTGGTTCTTTAATTGATGTCCATGAGAATTCTCAATTATCATACGTATCATAGTAGATCCTGGATGATCAAGATGATCATGCCAAAGTAAAAATGTTTTTAGATTTGTGAACTTCTGGTTCATAATTGCGTAAGTTTCAACTGGTTTTATATTTATATAATATAATCCAGATGAATAAACATTGTGCTTTTTCTAAAATGAGCTTCTGGCTTGAGACATATGATGTAATATAGAGGTACCCTATATGATTCTCACTTATAGTCTCAATATGATATCCATTGTTGTGGATATCTTTGAAACTGAGCAGATTTCTTCTAGATCTGCTAGAATATAAAGCAACATTTATGCTTATTTTTGTACCGTTTGTTAATATAATTGCGGCTCTTCCAAAGCCTTCTATTAGGTCTGCAGCAGAGCC
The DNA here is from genome assembly GCA_032871835.1 of Dipteronia dyeriana. Classification (NCBI taxonomy): domain Eukaryota; kingdom Viridiplantae; phylum Streptophyta; class Magnoliopsida; order Sapindales; family Sapindaceae; genus Dipteronia; species Dipteronia dyeriana. The sequence goes on along the minus strand of CM065298.1, from coordinate 26,531,301 downwards.
TTCTATTAGGTATGCATGACTAGATATAATATTTACCTTGGTTTTGCTTAAGGTTAATTCAAGAAGTATTTCCTATCTCGAGGAATAGTATGCATTGTTCCACTGTCGACCAAACATATATCCTCAAATTCCTTTTTGAAACTAGATTGTTCATCCATACTTTCGAAAAGAGAAATATAATTTAGAACTTTAGATTCTAAATAATTTCAAGAGTTTAAAACTTCAGGTTCTAAATAATTTTCAAGATTTTGAACTTCACGTTCAATATTCAAATTGAAATCCAGAACTTCGGGTTCTGATCGATTAACTTAGAATCTAGAACTTCAAGTTCTGATTGAATTGTAATACAAAATTTTGGGTTCTGATGGAATTCGAATCAAGAACTTCTGGTTCTGATTTTTTTTTCTTTAAATCAAGAACTTCCAGTTCTATTTTTTTTTTCAAATCATGAACTTCTGGTTCTGATTTTTTTTTATTCAAGAACTTCTAGTTCTTTTTTTTTTTCAATTCAAGAAGTTATAGTTCTTTTTTTTTGAATCAATAACTCCTGGTTCTTCTTTTTGAATCAAGAACTTTTATGATTTTCAGATCAAGAACTTTTAGTTTTGATTTTATTTTTGAATTAAGAAATTCAGGTTCTTTTTTGAATCAAAGACCTCTTGTTCTGATTTTTGAATCAAGAACTTATGTTTTTTTTAAGAACTTCTGGTTCTTCTTTTCGAATCAATAACTTTTGGTACATCGTTGATTTTCGAATCAAGAACTTCTAGTTTTTGTTACTTTTTTTTTCGATTCAAGAACTTCTGGTTCTTCTTTTGAATCAAGAATTTCCGTTTCTTTTTTTTTAATCAAGAACTTCCGATTCTTTTTTTCGATTCAAGAACTTCCGATTCTTCTTTTTGAATCAAGAACTTTTGGTTCTTATTTTTAAATCAAGAACTTATAGTTCTGATTTCGAATGCAATCTTCTTATTGCAAACGTTTAATAATAAGAAAAGGAAGAAGAAGAATAGATCAAATATATAATAAAAGCATTCGTGCAGATACACATGTTATAAATTAAAGAATAAAAGCATAGAAAATAAGAATACAAACCATAATAGGAGAATGAGAGGAAATCAATTCTATGAATTATTTCTCTGTATATAGAATGATTACACAATAAGCCTATATATAAGCATATTGAGAATTGAATCTACAATGAAATAACAAATAAGATGAGAGAGGTAATTGTCCTATATTGAAATAGAAAAAAGGATCTTATAAATTATTCTCTAAGCGGTGAAAGTCAATTATTTCACACCACAATTTTTTTTTTTTTTTTTTTTTTTAAGTTAGCTAGGGCTGTATGGTTGAGGATTATGTTAACTTGTATTCTTAATACGTATTTATTTGTGTAATCCCGGAATAAATCACAAGTTTTAGAGAGTTTATGTAAATTTGTTATTTTATTTTATTGCATTATATAACATATTAGCATGTGCCCTATACATTGACACGACCCAATTCAACATGTAAAAGCAAGTAGGAAATTGGTGGAACAAAGACCACCGTGGTCACTTATGAGTTGTGAGAGAACAGAGATATTTCAACGCAAGTTTGAAGTATTGGCTCTTCACCTGATTAAAAATACTTGATTAATTATATATAAAATGGTTCCAAAGTTATAAGCTGTCCTTAATCTCATTGATCCATGCTTAATTTTAAAAAAATTATAATACCAGTTTTTATCTAGTAATCACCATCATAAATTATTGTTTAAATGCTTTTTTGGATGCGAACTGTCTTTTGTATTGTTAATAATTCACATAAAATATTATTTGGATATCAATTTGTTAACAAATTTGAATAACCGAACATTACTCATTCTAATTAAATATATTAATTTCCAATAAAGAACAAGGTAGGTTTGTTCTTGATTTCAGAGAATTATCACAATATTGTTCTAATGTTTACTATTTATAAATGATTAAGCTATATTGTGCCTAGATATAATAAAAAAAGTTATGTCATTTTTTTAAACATTATCTATCTATTCTCACATTACCTCTTAACAGAGTGGACATTGCATCTCCCTTCCACATAAATGGTGAAGAGTTCAAATCTCGTCATAGGTATTTTACAAATATGTGTGAGGAGTTTTCTTCTTGGTTGTGAGAAGTATTTATAAGTAGATAACTAAATCGCATATGTATTGTTTGATCTTAGTAGGTCCCAACAATTTTATTGTAATAGTTTTTATAATATTTTGATTGAAGTATTTTTAATATTAGTAGGATTTGAACCGTTGATTTAATAGTTATTTACCCAAACTCCAAACTCGTTTATCAACCGACAATGCTATGTCTCTAAAGACAAATAAGTTATGTCTTTATGATATAATTCAAATAATTAGTTAAATGTTAAAGTCAACAAATTTAAATATAAAAATACTAAAAAGAAAAATATTAATTATATAAATATATATTTATAATAAATATTTTCCTTTTTTAATAAATATTTACCTTTAGATTATTAGAGCATTCGTAGGGCAGTCTAAACCTACTCCTTAAGTAGCTAAAATAGCTAACGAGGAAGGTTAGAACACTCAAATGAGCTTTCTAATTGGTTTCCTAGATTAGAGAACCATCAAGAGACTCTGTTAACGTAGCGAGTCATTTTAAGTTCGTCATTTTTTTTTATTTTAATATATATTAAAACTAATTTTATTATTGAAAAAATAATATCAATTTTAAATATAAATTAGAATAAAATAAATTTATTTATATTTTAAATTCAAAAAGTACTAAAATATTAATATTCAAAAGATATTTCTATCATCGATAGAATTCAAACGATTAACTTGGGAATAATTTGTTTAAAATCTTAAATTCATCCGTATGCAGTAGAGTTACACCCTTGGAACCGTGTGGGGTAGACTAATCAACCAAACGTTATCTCATTTTTCGAATGATAACTTAATGACCTAAATTATCGCATCATAAAGTAATTACTTCATAAAATCTTGATTAACCCGCGGACTCGTGGAGCTGCTATTTTAGAATGTGGAATCTGAAGTAACCGCACGTGCCCTCTTTATTTACTGCGCAGTCCTCACTCACAATTCACAAAGATTAATGTATTCAGTATTTTAAGTAAATGTTTAGTGTACATCAATTGTCAATGGAAGATCTAAATTCAAAAAAAAATAAAAATAAAAAATTATATCATTTTCATAAGCTTATCACAAATATCATTAATACTAGAAATTTACGTCTCCATTATTGACTAAGTCCATATTATTGTTCAAATGGAAGTGTTGAACATCATTGTATTGGTTTTATTCTACAGCTTTGAAAATTACATAAATAATCATAGTGATAGATTGCCTGTCAATCAAAAATTCAAAATAATTAAAAATTGAATCATTTAATATTTGATTTTATTGTGAGCAACTCTAGAATATTGATATGTGGTACATGTAAATTGAAAAGGAATGAACTTTTTTTTTATATGTAAATAAAATATATCAAATAACTGTAAATGTTATCAATTAGTCAACTTATATCTCGAATCCAGTTTATAGAAATGGTTATTTTTTTTTTAAATGAAAGTTTAAATCGAGTTTCAATATTTTATTGTAGATTTAAAATTGTAAAAGATTTTTTTTTTTTTCAACAAACAAATAAAAACCAAGCCTTTCGTGACACTACTGAAACAATAATTTAAACCTAACACTTTTGTAGAACAATAATTTATTATTGTTACATTTTTATATTTTGATTTTTTGTATTTAAGATAAATGATATATATGTTGATTTTTAATTGATCACCATGTTTATTTATTTATTCGAGGCACATGTCTATGATAACGATGTTCTATTACCATATTAAATTTTTATGTTTATACTGTTTATTTTATATATATATATATATATATATGAGATGAGGATAGTTAATGCTAAACATCCCATATATATACTTTACACTTTACAGGTTGTAAATTTGAATTTCCTGTCTTAAAAAAAAAACTCTGACTTAATATTATGGAATGGAAAACCAATCAAATCGTTAAATATAAATAGATACAAGTGAAAAGGATTTAAAAGTGCAGTGTTTAAGGATAAATGTTAACTATCACTTGATTTCTATCGGGAGAAATAAAAATAAATATTAATAACTGTATTTATTGTCTTGTTATTATAAATGTAGTGACCGTTTTCCTTTTATAGCAATAAAGTAATTATTAATTTGTTTTCTAACACTATCATAAAATTAAGAGTGTCTTTGTTATGATTTTACCGTATTCCTTTTATAGCAATAAAATGGTTGTTAACTTATTTCCTAATACTATCCTAAAATTAAGAGTGTGTTTGTTATGACTTTTTAAGTAGAACTTCTAGAGTAGATCATTTTGTAGTAGAACTGCTAAAAAAAAAAGGTTTTGGTTGTGTAAATTACGAAAAGGGTGTTGATAATTTATAATGAAAGAGTTTTATGGTAAAATATATCAAATTTACAAAGGGTAGTTAAGATAATTCATATGTTATAAAAAAACTAAAAAAAAAAAGAAAAAACTTTTTGGAAAATCCCAAATTTTAAGTTTCTTCAAGTAGATCTAAAATGGTTTTAATAAATGGTAATTGAGACAATTCATATATTAAAAAACATGTTTTGAGTTTTGCCAAGCAACTGAAAAAACTTCAAAATAGCTTCTAACATTAAAAAAAACGCTTTTGATCCTAACAAAAACTATACCAAACACACACTAAATCTAAAAATAACTCACCAAGATTAAAATGTTGCCGCATTGTATGTATTATCCTCTTATCCGCTATTGTCTATAAAACTATATTAAATATGGAGATATCTCTTGATTTTAAGAATTAAATTCTTTCTCGATTATGAAAATAGATATTTAAAATGTTTTATAATATCACTTGATATCGGTAGGTCATATAGATATATCAAAAAAATAAATACAAAAGCATCATATCTATAAAGGGAACAGATGATGACGATGATGGTGCATTTATTTGTGATGTTCCATGAGGCAAATAGATTAAATAATTTTCACTCTAATCCTACTTTATCTGTTATTAAATATTTAAAGTATAGAGAACTTTTAGTTTATAATTTATATAAGGTATAGTTGTCAAAGTGCCTAAAGAATCTCGTCAACGACGATAAAATTAATTAACTAGGGATTAAACCCATAATTTGATGATCAAAAGAATAAATGATAAATGATGGATGCAAATGTAATCTTTTATTTATAAAGAGCTGAGATTGCCTCATCTTTGGCACAGTCAACATCGTCATGTCTTGTTCGTCTCTCCCACACGCTTTTCCAAGGCATTCACAATCACGTGACACAGCAAGTCAAGAACCAGCCAAACTCGCTAAATATATCTTTATATTAAAGGTGTCTAAGGTTCGGTTTTGGTTAGGTTCTGAATTGAAACCGTCGATTTCGGTTTTATGGGAAACCCAAATCATTGAAGAACTTTAGAGAATCAAGAACAATAAAGATAAACAGATGAAAAGAACTTGAGAGAGAAAAGTGTGAGAAACTTCATTCATTTTTCTTCACTAACTACAATCTGATACCCGGTACACTTATATACAAGTTGATCTTATCGGATATTAATATCTTCTCCAAACCTATCCTCACCGTGTGATAAAACACTCACACTTTTCTCACCTCCAATCTTGACTCAGGTTGTCAAAAATGAATTGCTGACATGGCAATGCTTACTCAGAAATTCAGTTAGTGATGACAAGACATTCTTAACACCTACCAACCGTTGATCAAGATTTGGCAAGTGAGATGGTGATTGTGTGATCAGATGCTTTTGGCTTTACACTCTCCCTTAAACTATACTGATTGAAATCAGTTAGTTTGAACTTAGTTCTGAAAAACTGATCACCATTTATGTCAGCATCTACACTCTCCCTCAAGTGAAATTGCTCTTTATCTGCAATGAGCTTGGAAGCAAGAAGCTGAAACCTGGTGATTGCCAGAGGCTTGGTGAATATATCTGCAGTTTGCACCTCAGTTGGAATATAACGAATATCCAACCTGCCAGCTGAAGTTAAATCTCTCAAAAAGTGAAGATCAATCTGTATATGCTTCGTACGGGAGTGAAAGACAGGATTGTGAGCCAAAGATTTAGCACTCATGTTGTCACACCATAGAATGGGATCATCATGAAGAGGAATATGAAGCTTAGAGAACAGAGATTGTATTCAAATTATATCAGTAGCAGCCGAGGCAAGTGACCTATATTCAGCCTCTATGCTAGACCGTGCTACAACCCTCTGTTTCTTGGATGACCAGCTGATTAAATTGCCACCAAGATATAGGCAATAGCCACCAGTTGACTTCCTGTCATCTACATTGCCTGCCCAATCAACATCTACAAAACATTCTAAAGAGAGCTGCTGTGAAGACCGGAAAACAAGGCCATATGACAATGTTCCTTTAATATAACGCAACACCCTATTGACAGCCAACCAGTGAACTTAAGAATGGGACGATAGAAACTGACTAAGCTTATTCACTGCAAAAGCTATATCCGGTCTACTGAGAGTGAGGTATTGCAAGGCACCTATGGTACTCCTACAGAGAGTTGCATCTGTAAAAGCTTTACCATTTTGAGAAGACAAACGACTACCATAAACCATAGGAGTTGGGCAAGCCTTAGAATTTGTCATGTTAGTCTTTATTAACAAGTCCCACGCATACTTTGTTTGAGACAAAGTGATACCAGATGAACTTCTTTGAATTTCGAATCTCAGGTACTGTAAAGAACCTACTGATTTAAGAGCAAGGCATAAATTCAAGTCTGTACTCACTCTAGATATGAGAACACTTTCATCCCCTGTAACCAAAATATCATCCACATACACAAGTAGCAAGAGAAAAGAGGAGTTAGACCTGTAATAAAACAATGAGGTGTCTGACTTAGAGTTCATGAAACCCCATTTGAGAAGAGCATCCTTGAGTTTAGCATACCAAGCTCTTGGAGCTTGCTTGAGCCCATATAAGGAATTGAGTAGCTGGCACACATAAGAGGGGTGGACTGAACAAATAAACCCTTCAGGCTGAGACATATATACGGATTCTTAAAGCTCTCCATTAAGGAAAGCGTTATTCACATTTATTTGTTGTATGTCCCAGTTATTGGTGATTGCTATGCTGAGAACAACACGTATCGTAGAGCTTTTCACAACAGGACTAAAAGTCTCTGAGAAGTCAAAACCGGGTGTTTGTGTGAAGCCCTTAGCAACAAGCCTCGCCTTGTATCTATCCACTGAACCATCAGCCTTGTATTTGATCCGGAAGATCCACTTACATCCCATAATATTCATATCGGCTGAGATAGGAACCAAGCTCCAGGTGTTATTTCTTTGTAAAGCCTCAAACTCTTCTTTCATGGTAGATTTCCATGCTGGAGATTTCAAAGCCTCATAAATAGTGGTTGGAACAGGCTCATTGATGTTAACAGAATTGTACACCTTTGGCCTATAAATGCCACTTTTGGCTCGAGTGGTCATGTTGTGTTTGTTGGTAACTGAGATGGGCTGTTTTGTAGGTTGATTTAGAGGACTGGTAAAGGGCACAGCTGGTGTTGCTTGAGTGGTCATGATGTGCCTACTGGTAGTTGGTATGGGTTGTATTGTGGGCTGATTTAAAAGGTTATTAGAAGACATAACTGATGTAGACTTGACAAGAGTTGTAGCAGATTGTATAGGCAACCTTGCACGACTAAATTTTCCTTTGGACATACATTTAGATATAACAGACAGAGGAACACTTGAAGATGAGTCTTGATGTCTGAGCTCTTTACTAAATAAGAAAGTGTATGGAAAATCAAACTTATTGAAAATGACATTTCTTGAGACATAGACTCTTCCACTAGACTGTAAACATTTGTAACCTTTTGAGGTGTCACAATATCCTAGAAACACACATTTGACTGAAGAAAATTGAAATTTGTGTGTGTTATATGGCGGAATGTGAGGGAAACATGAGCACCCAAAAGTTTTAAGATCAAGATAGTTGGGAAGCCTATTGAATAAAGAAAAATATGGTGATGAATTATGAAGAACGGAAGATGGAAGCCTATTGATTAGAAAGACAGCAGTATTAAAAGACTCCCACCAAAAAGACAAAGGCATACTAGCTTGAGCAAGAAGAGATAGTCCCATTTCAACTATATTCCTATGTTTCCTCTCAGTAATTCCATTTTGATGAGGGGTATAAGGGCAAGATTTTCTATGTAGGATACCATATTCAGTGAGATATGATTGGAGAGCAATGAATTCACCCCCATTATCGGTCTGGAGACACTTAAGTTTGAGAGAAAATTGACGCTCAACAAGTTTGTGAAAAGACATGAAAATTTGTTTGACTTGTGACTTGAGAGTTAAAGGGAATATCCAACAGTATCTAGAGAAAGCATCAATGAAAATAACATAATAACGATACCCTTGTGTAGATGGAAATGGAGTAGGTTTTCACATATTTGCACAGATCATTTCTAAAGGGGCTGTGTGAATTATTTTTGAGGAAGAATAAGGAATCTAGTGTGATTTACTCAGCTTACATGCATCACAAAAATCAGTCAATTGAAATGAAGACACATTCATATTCAATTTCTTTAGATCAGATGATAACACATTTGAACTAGGGTGACCAAGCTTGTTGTGCCAGGTTTTTACAAGTAGATGTTTTGGAGAGGAAAGTAAGCATGATGTGAGTGCATATGAGTTACATTCAGGACTATTTACATTATTGACCACACAACTATTTACACAAGCTCTATTTGACATCTTTTTCACAAACTCGGACCTGGAACTATTCCTAGTAAGTATACTCCAATCGGTATTTGAAAACACAAGTTGGTACAATCCTCTTTTAAGCACACCTTGAAACAAAAATTTCATTGTTTCCTTGTCCTTAACATAGCAAAATTTATTGTCAAATTCAACTATAACATTGTTATCTCTAGTCAGTTATGCTATGCTTAACAGACTTTTGGTTATCTCAAGCACAAACAAGATATTTTACAATGAAATGTTATAAGAAGGAATAGATTTAGAGATATAATGCATTTCACCAATATGAGATGTGAGAAGAGTTTGGCCATTACCAACAACCAATTTTTCGATACCTCTATATTCACTGTTAATGGTAAGATTATTGAACTCATGTGTGATATGATGAGTTGCTCCACTGTCTATGTACCAACTCGGATCCGCTACTGATGAAGAAGAAACAGTCATTGCATTTAGACTATTATTGTGAACTTGATATGAATTATCTGGATGATGCTCCACTTGTTGTGCGATATTGCCTTGCGGTGATGTTTGCTTGGTTGCAAAAGACTGATCAAACCTATGATAGCAAATGTTGGCTGTATGACCGATTTTACCACAAACCTGACATACATGCCTTGAGTTGTTGAATCTGCCACCACTCCTGCCTCTAGATCTGCCTCGACCTCTTCCACGGTATTGACTTCCTCGTTGGACATTATGTGACTCACCTCTTTGAGTCTTCACATGCACATTGGCTGAGACATTTGGCAACTCAACAGATGTAGTAGACGCGAATTGTTCAAGTCTGGATTCAAAAGACATGAGTAGAAATTGAGCTTCCTGTAAGGTAATTTCTTCTTTCTTGGCAGTGATAGTCACCACCACTGGGTCGAATTCCTGTCCAACACCTCCAAGAATACATGACACGAGATCATACTCAGTGATTACTTAACCTGAGGCTGTTAATGAATCAGTTATGCCTCTCATTTTGATCACAAATTCGTTGATACTCAATGCTCTTTTCTTTATTGTTTGCAATTGATGTCTCCGATGCATTGTTCTGGCCATCGATTGTTGTGAGAATAGACTGATTATGCAACTCCTCTACTCATGAGCCGTAATACATTGAGTGACTTGACCTAAGATTGATTCACTTAGAGTTGATAGAATCCAGCACACAAGAAACTGATCTATCTTCTTCCAGTTAAGATAATCATTACTCAAGGTTTGAATAGACTCACCAGTTTCTTCATCTTCAATTTCAACAAATTTCTATGGACTTTTTGACGGATTGAACAGAAATTCCTCAAGATTGAACGCTCTAATAGCAGGCAAGATCTGAGCCTTCCAGTAGATGAAATTGTTCTGATTTAGCTTAATTGGTTAGCTAAAATTCAGATTCTTGGCTATGAGTTGTGAGCGAACTTCTTGTTGTTTCTTTGTCAGAGATGGAACTTGCTGATCAGAGGTTTGAGAGTTGCGGAGATGAGAATTATTTGAGGAATCCATGGCCACTGATCTTCGGAGCTCTGATACCATGAAGAACTTTAGAGAATTAAGAACAATGAAGATAAACAGAGGAAAAGAACTTGAGAGAGAAAAGTGTGAGAAACTTCATTCATTTTTCTTCACTAACTACAATCTGATACCCGGTACACTTATATACAAGTTGATCTTATCAGATATTAATATATTCTCCAAACCTATCCTCACCGTGTGATAAAACACTCACACTTTTCTCACCTCCAATCTTGACTCAGGTTGCCATAACTGAATTGCTGACCTGGCATTGCTTACTCAGCAATTCAGTTAGTGTTGACAATGCATTCTTAACACCTACCAGCCGTTGATCAAGATTTGGCTGGTGAGATGGTGATTGTGTGATCATATGCTTTTGGCTTTACAGTCATAACTGTAATTGGTCTAACCGGTTTAATTTTGGTTTGTAACTGTAGGGTTGGTGATTACGGTTTCGGTTTTCGAAAACTTACGGTTCCGATTCCGAAGGTTTTTTTTAAATTAACGGTTGCGTGTCATCGTCTAATTGATTGGTTGATTTTTTTTTAAATTATATATAAAACCGGCAATTAAACCAAACTGTTGATACCTCTAGCTTATATGTATATTCTCTTATGTAATAGAAATTATAAAATTGGAATAAGAAAACTCTACAAAGTGCTCCATGGAGATGAACATGTTTGGACTAGGTCAATAACTCTCAAATCAACGGCTCGAATCTCACCGACAGTAAAAGTTTCATAAAATACCTGATTTAGATAGATTGATAGATCATTGAGATTTTTTTTATAAATTAACTCTATTAATTTGTTATTTATAGTTTTAATATATTCAGTTAAATTTCCACACTTAATTACATTTTGATGTTTATCTAAAAAGATTTATCTATTGCTATATCTTATAACAGGAAAGGCTAGTTTATTCTTTATTGGATGGTCACATTTGTTGATATATTTACCATTCTCTAATTTTTTTATGTTTTGGACTTAAGACTTGTTTTCAATTTTTATAACTTCAAATGTGAGTTATTATTATTATTATTATTTAGTTTTTTAATCAATTTTATAAATATAAATTTATTCTTATATATAATAAAACTTTATTTCATTTTCTGTCGTTCTTTATAAGTTAGATGTTTGTGACCGTATGTTATGTATGCGAAAGTTTTAAGTTATATGACAGAGACTATTCATATATGAGATTATAGATTCAAAAGTATAGATCACGTGTATATAGAAAAATCAAACTATAAGGCCATTAGAGGCTTGATATAACTAGAAAAAAACAAATATTGACTAGTTTTAAAAATTCCTTGTAAATTGATTATTTATGTAGATTTGTTTTTGTAAAAAAAAAGATGAAAATTTCTTAAAGATTTGTGTTAGTTTATATTCTATGATAATAAGATATAAATTTATATTTATTTTTTTAGTTATGCACATTGTCCTTTTGTTTTTAGATATACACAACAAGAATATGTTCTTGATAAAGTTATACCTATCCCAAAGAAGGTAAATATGTAAAAGTTTTTATAAAATTATCAGAAAAAAATATAAAAGTTTAATTTCGAATAACTTTATAAATTGAAATAATATAAAAGTTATATATATATATATATATATATATAGAGAGAGAGAGAGAGAGAGAAGTAATGATGTCCAAATTAATATCAAATGATGTGTAAATTATATAAAATGATTTTAGTAATTTTTTTGGGTAATATGATTTTAACCACTCATATTATACATCATTCACATGAAGTTTACATATAAATTATATAAAATGGAAAATAAGTTATAAAAAAGAAAGAAAAAAAGTACATGCAAGTAATGATGTCCAAAAACTTTGTCTAAATTCATATAAATGATGTGTTATATGAGTTGTAATTATTTTTTTAATGATAAGAGTTTGACAAATCATACTCCACATTGTTCGGATAAAGTTTACATGTAAATTATGTAAAATGAAAAATAAATTTTGAAAAAGAAGAAAAACATAAGTACATATAAATAATATTGTCAAAATTCATATCAAATGATGTGTCATGTTAACGAAGAAAGAAATTTGGTTTTAGGGGGATTAATACAAAAATTGATACTCAATATCTAGACGAATGTATTAATATTTAAGAAGTTGTTAAAAAAATGTAATACCCTTTGGTCTTAAAAATAGTGTTTTTTTTTAGAAATAAAATGTGATAAGAAGAGTCATTCAATATTTACTTGATATTTTACTGGAAAAATGTATTAAATAATACTGTATATTAGACTAGACAATAATGACTCAAATAATAGGGAATTATTTATTATCATTATTATTTTTTGATTGGAAATTAAAATCATTAAAGTAAAAGAGATTGCTTTTGTATCCTACAATCATGAGCAGTAAAATAGGAAAGAAATTTATTGATTGGTTTATTATATGTTTACTAATCATGAATCATTCACGGAAAAGTGAATTAAGTTCATGATTTTGAAATTTCTATATTTACTGAATCTGTGAGGAATTAAGTTCTGTGGATCTGATACATATATTAGGAATTAAGTTATTGAATGAACCGATTGAAGAAGGAATTCATGTTTTTTTACAAAAATGTCCATACTTATTTTTTTTAAATATATATAAAAATTAACCCCAAAGTATTTTTAAAAAAAATGAACCGCAAAGTAATTAAAAAACAAGAACCGTGAAGTATAAAATAAAATGTGAACTATTGACTTGATTATATATATATATATGAATTGTGAATTATATAAAAAAAGTAGTTTGATAAAATAAAATAAAAAACACTATGGTGTGGCCAATAAACAACGTGAACCAGCATAAAGTCATGCCGCTTTTGTTTTGAATTTATTTATTTTAAAAAGTATATTTTATTTATTGGTTGTACACTTGTACCCATACATCTCCTATATATATGGCTACTTTTGATATATTAGAGTATTTTTATAATTAATTTTGTATAAATTTAATTATATTTCTAATTCTTAAAAAGTTACTAAACATATAAGTGGAATTTAAGAGCTTAATTCCGATTCCCTTCCATTAATTTTTCAATATGATAATACTTCAATCAATTCATTAAAATCATACAAATATAATTCATACATATTAAAATATCATAATTTTTTTATAATTAAAATTCGTACATTTTCATTGACTCTATTTCTCCCTCAAATTTCGTTTTTGCATAAGAAATCCCAAAAATATAAATATATATTTGAAGGTTGCAATAAAATGGAAAATAAACATGTCGTGTAAATTGTAATGTTTTTCCTTCTTTTTCTGAATTTATTTCCCATTTTTTTAACAACATTATTTAAATGTACTTTTGTTTTTCTTTCTTTTTCAGTATATTTTTTTTCTATTTTACATATCACTAAAAAAAAAAGGAAAAAAAATTAGGAAAAAGAAAGAAAAACAAAAGTACGAAACGAAAGGGAAGTGAATACGCGAGGGTAGGCGCGTGGAAACACAACCCGAAAAGCACTAAAATAGTACAGATTGCCTAAGAAAGAGCGTCAGATGAGAGAGCAGCTCTTTCTAGTATTTTTGTATTCGTCTCTGCTCTTTCGCAGTTTCACACACGCACGCAACCCAATTTGACTGTTTATAATGTAAATGTTGAAGTCCAAGACAGCCAGCAGATACCTATAACTTTATAAGGCTGTTTCCAAGGCTGCTTCTGTTAATTTCACGCGCACACAACCAGCCCAACTCCAGAAAACACACTTCCTTGTTTGACAAAATACTACTACTACATATATTCTCTCTTAGCTAGGTGGGTTTGCTTCAAAACTTACCAAAAACGCACACAAATACACACAAGAGATAAAGCAGTTCAAGAACATACGATAAGAAGAGAGACTTGTTAGTTTGGTTATTCAGAGGAACATGGCGAAGTACCACCAGCGTTGTCATCAGTGGAAAAAAATTGGTCTTGTGCAAGTGAAACCTGTTAAACATCACATGAAGCCATTTAAAGATGAAGAACAAGCTGCTGCTGCTGCTGGTGGTGGTGGTGGTGGTGGTGGTGATGATGAGGAGTCCCGTGCTTTTCTTTTGGTTGTTCCACCAAACAGCAGCTATGGCGGCTATTACTACAACAACAACAATAACAACAAGAGAACAAAGCTCAAGCTTTTGACTCTTTTGTTTCTCTCTTTTCTCTCTTGCAGCTTTATTCTCGCTCTTCATCTCTTTGGCTCCACCTCTGCTTTCTCTCTCTTCTGTAAGTCTCTCTCTCTCTCTCTGTTTTTCTCTGTTTTATTCGTTCTTGATATTTATTTTCTTCACTGGTTTTGCAGATTCATTTGGTGGAGTAAATGATTGCTCTGCTTCTGATGTAAACGCTCCTCTGTACGGTTCAATCGCTAATGGTTAGTCTCTGTATTTATGTATTTTTGTTTTTGGTTTGTGATTCCTGAATATGATTGTATTGTTATTTGTTAAGGGTTCTCTCATTTGATTATATATATTTCAGCTATTATTATTATTTTGTTTCATTTTTGAGATTTTTTTTTGGGGGGGCATTTATGCAGGAACAATATGTTGTGACAGAAGCAGTCATCGTTCTGATATATGTGTCATGAAAGGAGATGTGAGAACAAACTCTGCTTCCTCTTCTGTCTTCCTCTATAGCTCAAAAACCACCACTCATGGCTTCTTCAACTATGTTTCAAGCAAGGTTGAAGAAGCTAATGGAGATGTTCAAGTGGAGCTCCAACACGAAAAGATCAAACCCTACACCCGGAAATGGGAAACAAGTGTAATGAACACCATTGATGAATTAGACCTTGTTTCAAAGACAGAGAATGCTGCAATCAACCATCATTGTGATGTCAACCACGATGTTCCGGCTGTGTTTTTCTCGACTGGAGGATATACAGGGAATGTTTATCATGAATTCAATGATGGGATTTTGCCCTTGTACATCACTTCACAGCATTTGAACAAGAAGGTGGTGTTTGTCATTCTTGAGTATCATAATTGGTGGATTTTGAAGTATGGAGATATTCTTTCGCATCTTTCTGATTATCCGGTAATAGATTTTAGTGGAGACAAGAGAACCCATTGCTTCCCAGAAGCCATTGTTGGTCTAAGAATCCATGATGAGCTCACCATGGATTCTTCGTTGATGTCGGGAAATAAATCCATAGTTGATTTTCGAAATGTTCTTGATCTAGCATACTGGCCTCGAATCAATGGTTTGATTCAAGACGAGGAACGCGAAGCTAAAGAGAGAAAAAGGGAGAAACTTTCTGTGTCCCCATCATCAGAAATTGTAGAAGAAGTGCAAGAAGAAGACCAATTGATCAAGAAACCAAAATTGGTTGTCTTATCTAGGAACGGGTCTAGAGCGATAACTAATGAGGATTTGATGTTGAAAATGGCAGAGAAAATCGGGTTTCGAATCCAAGTTGTGAGGCCTGATAAAACGACTGAATTGGCAAAGATTTACCGCGCACTTAATTCAAGTGATGTCTTGATTGGAGTTCATGGTGCAGCCATGACGCATTTTTTGTTCATGAAGCCAGGCTCAGTGTTTATTCAGGTTATTCCTCTTGGAACTGATTGGGCTGCAGAGACATATTATGGAGAACCATCAAGGAAACTTGGTTTGAACTATATCAGCTACCCAATTCTTCCTAGAGAGAGCTCCTTGTATGACAAATACGATACAAGGGATCCGGTTCTTAGAGACCCCGAGAGTGTCAACAGAAAGGGATGGCAATACACAAAATCGATCTACCTTGATGGCCAAAATGTGAGATTAAACCTTGGAAGATTTCGTAAGCGATTGGTTCGTGCATATAATTACTCTATCAACAGAAATCGCCATCTTCGTCTCCAGTCAAAGTAATAGCATTGGTTAGCTCTTATTGTTCTTCTATCATTTATGACATTTGATGATTATAGGTTAGTGAACACAACATTGCCACAAGTTAGGATTGTTTGTAAAGATTAGTTGATCATATGTGTTTGTTTTGTATAAATGGAAAAAAAGCTTCTTTTTGGTAAATACTAGGATGTTTCAAACAGGTGCCCTTGTTGTAAAACTTGATTCAACTTACAATCTTTTCTACTGTAATGAATTGTTGTTTCACTATCTGTTCATGATTTCTGTTTTTTTCCGCGATCAATAGGATTCCTATATAACTTTGATTCTTCATGCATGTTCTACATTTTTACTATATTGTTTGTTGATGATGAAATCCCTGTTATTTTTTTTTTGTCAATGAAATATTGAGCAATATCTTACAAATTTTGTTCAATCTAAAAGCCTTATTTTCTGTTTTGTTAAGTATGCATTCCTTTCTGAGGAAACGATGATCGACTCAGTGTCTTCATCCTTGTAACTTTGATTTGAAGCTCGCAATCCTCAAATTTCCTGAATTTCTTATAAAATGCTGCATAAATTGGTATCTTGAAATCCTTAGTTACTTTGGTTTAAAGCTTGACTGGTCCTTATATGAAGATTTCATTGCATGAAGAGTCAAAAGGCTCTTTGTTTACAAGAATGAATACTGCCCCTTCCTTAATTTCACTAGTTATCTTATTTATTTTGGTTGTTGCATGTGTTCATCATATTCTTAGTTGCACAATTTGCAACTATTAGGAAATCTATCTATGTTTATTCCATTCTAATTGCATATTACAGGCTTATAAATGTTTTCATGACATAAAAAAGTGCATTTCAGGAGTACATTTTATGAAAACCAGTTATAATTTTATTTTTCAAATATAATCTACCAAGTTCATGTCATATGCCTGTTGGGTAATGCGATATTTTGTACCCTGCCAGATTTTCTGGCTTACAGTTACTCCCTTCCAATCAAACGGCACGATTAATAATTGTATGATAGTTTGAGATTCCATAAAAGAAAATGCAGTGGTCCTGCAATAATGACTAGCAAAGGCAGGGGATTGTCATTTTCCATGTGAAGATGTGCAGAAGAAAGAATTATCGTACTCAAGTCTAAAGTATGGGATTATGGGAATGAAGGATCTTGCACTTTCTTGGTGGGCCTTTAAAAAGCCCTTTTTCATTGGGAGGAACCGAGGAAGAGGATATACTTCGTTACTTTTTTTATTTTTTATTTTTTATATTACGATAACTATTTCAATAGGACTGTCAGAACATGTCGAAATCAAATAATACAAGTGCGATCCGGATATCTATTTCCATAACAGTAGATAACTATTTCCCACAATCCGAGAAGAAAACCCTCCACACATATTTGTAAAATACATATGGTGGGATGTGAATCCCTCACCACATGTGTGAAAGGTAGGTGGACAACTGGCCTTTAATTATTTTTATCACTTGTGTCCGTGGAATATTTAAAATACACTATTGTTACACTTATATTCCTCATACTTGTAGGCATAAGGTGCACCCTATTTGTATTATTATCCACTTTAGTGACATTTTTGTATGGAAAATAAATAAGGGAATGTCATACAATCAAATGAAAAAGAGTGGTGTATGATGTGCACATATCAAATCTCTATAAACATGACTACATTAATGATTTATTGTTATATTAACACAACTTAAGTTTTTTTTTTTTTAAAATACATCACTTTAGTTCATTTGACCAAAATATTAATGGTCAACTCTAGCTATATATATAAAAGTACAATTTTATCATTGTCAAAATGATTTATTGAGTTTCAAAAATAAATAATATTAAAATGGTTTATAAAAATAAATAAATCACAAAAAAATATTTTCTAAAAAAAGGAAAAAAGAAAGAAAAAAGAACTATAGATTTTGGAACATATAAAGTTAAAATAAATAATAAATTGAAAGTATTTTTATAATTTTTTTTTTAAAAAAAGAAAGTATTTCAACAATAAAAAGAAAGGTTTTTTTTTAAAGTAAATGGATCCAAATCCAACCCTGGAGATCCATTTACTTAAAAAAACTTTCTTTCTTCTTTGAAATATTTTTAATTTTTTTAAATACTTTTAATTTATTATTTATTTTAACTTTATATTTTTCATAATCCATTAGTTTTTTTTTTCAATTTTTTTTCTTTTTTTAGAAAATAAATTTTTGTTGTTTATTTATTTTTGAAACTCAATAAATCATTTTGATAAGGGTAAAATTGTACTTTCATATATATAGTTAGAGTTGATCATCCGTAATTTGGTCAAATGAACTAAAGTGATGTATTTTTTAAAAACAGGAGACTTGAGTTGCTAATTTAACAAAGACATTTAAAAATGTGACATTTCACAAAAAGCTAAGGACTTTAGTAAAATTAGCCAGGAAAATAAATAAGGAGTGTCATACAATCAAATGGAAAAATAGTTGTATTGATGGTGCACATATCAAATCTCTATAAGCTTGACTACATTAATTATAATTGTCAAGCTTCACTCAATGAGGGCATTTGGTCTAGTGGTATGATTCTCGCTTTGGGTGCGAGAGGTCCCGAGTTCGATTCTCGGAATGCCCCGGTTTTTTTAAAACTTATACTTTTGAAAAACCAAAACTGGGTAAGATCACACCGGGGCATTTTATGTTTTAAGTTTAACACCAGAGTCATTCATCAAAGACTTGTTTTAAACCCAACATTTTATGTTACTATGTAGTCTGATGTCATCAGCATTTTTCAAAGCAATAATATTGACATTTCAATTAACAGTAAATATTTGCAAAAATGCAGAGTGCAGTTAGAAACTCTGCTAGCATGGCCATGCCAGAAACTTTATTGGTTTTTATTTTTTCAGATTTTAAGTAGATGAATTGTGAACTGTGCTACAATATCTGACATTGTGTTTTCTATGTACATGGACATGTTGTTCTCACAATCTGTCAGCAAGTCTCCTCTGTAACTTGTTCCTACTTTGCTGGAGTGTGTCCTAACTCATAATGTCAGTTACATGCTTCGAGTCAAAGCACAGTTATAGTCCATGTTGGGGGTTAGATGATCGTTCTACATCCATCGTTTTGTTTCCTTCGACGATGAGTTCTGTGGAGGCGGTGTCTTGGCATTTCGATTGTCATTTGTACCTACATAAAAAGACACAAATCAAGGACTTATTCGCAATATGAGGCACTAAATGTGATGATCTTTTCCGGGTTGGTCTACTTACTACATTCAATTGGCTGCCCTCCAAGAGATGATCGCCGGGACCTATCAGTAGGTATGCCTGTAAGTGATTGCCTTCTCGTAGCCCTTGCATTAGTTGTCCGGGGTGACTTTATTTCATTTTTATTGATTGCAACCTTGGTGGGTGATCGCGCTTCTGTCAAATTCCGTTGATTCCTGTAGTTTGGATAGCAAACACATTAACGCCTATATACATTTCAATGTTTGTCATGTTGGAAATGAATCAAATATAAAGATATATGACACTGGTGGAGAGATGTTCGGAGGAAATTAACACTTGCAGGAAGTCTGGAACATAAATGAAAGATGTAAAACCACAAGTTTCACCTACCTCTTTTCAGAGCCGTTGATCAGTTTTCCAATAGTTCGAAGGGATTTCCTTATTTGAGATCCTGTACCACCTGTGGTCCGAGGTTCTGATGGAAGAGTAAGTTCGTACTGCATCACAGTCTGAACCTCGTTCCTAACAAATATTTGTGGCTCAGGTGTTTTTGGTTGTTGAATAGATGGAATTTGTGTTTTGCCATCAACTTTTACAGCTTGCCTCTGATAAGATAAGCTTGTGGGACTTCGAGGACCCTTGAGACGATACATGTCCATCATGGAATTACCATTACTGCTAAATTGCCCGAATGATTTCGAAGCTGCTTCAGCCTCTTGAAACTGAGCATCTTTCTGTCCTGACACAAGCACATCATCGGATACTTTTACCTGAATGCTATCCTTCATACCAAATCTTGGACCTTCCAAACTTAATCTCCGTGCACGAGTTGGAGCAGAAGGGGTTTTTGTTCCTCTTTTGATTTCAGAGTTCAGCACCTTCTCAGTCTTCATTGTGCTACCATTCTCAATGCTCAATCTTCGGGTGCGGGGTGGAGTTCGCTCAGTCATTGCTATCGGTTTCTGAGCTTCCTTGTTCTTCATTGTGCTACCATTCTCAATGCTGAGTCTTCGGGTGCAGGGTGGAGTTCTCTCGGTCATTGCTATTGGTTTCTGAGCTTCCTTGTTCGCTAATGCTTTCTTAAGATTATCAATCTGCAAGATATAAAACATAACATCATTAAATAATTTACCTACTGGATCCAAAACATAAAAATCTCTATTTTGTTAAAAAAATATATTGAGTGGAGGAAGCCATTCCCAATATTAAAAGCAGAAGCGGTTTAAAGACCACATAATTTTCATGGCGGCATTTCACATAAAGCATACTTGTATTCCATCAGAATAACAAGGTAAAATGAGTGAAGGAAACCTAAAAGGAAGAATGAGATTATTCATGAATTGATGAATTACAGGATATGTTTACCTGTTGTTTGAGTTGCAGAACCTCATTGCTCTCTTTGTTTGCTCTTGCAGCACCAAGTTCGACTGTTGACACCCTCTGAGCAAACTTCAATGTACTGACTGTTTCCCCAAAAGAATCCCCTTCCGGACTAACATGAGCAAACATTAATGTTTTAGCATGTCCACCTGAAGTTAATTTTCAACAAAGAGAATTTAGTCAGTATATACAAGGTATAACTTGTATTCAAGATAAGGTCTCTAATAAGCTCCTGAAGCCTGTTGGCTGTCACGTTACCAAATCATATCAGAGTCAGGGAAGTGCTTTCCTTATAACACAAGCAGAATGTGTCATTCCATTTCTCTTTTCTTTAACCAAAATGGTTAAAGATTCCCTCTCCCTTATGCTTATGCAGCATAATCCCAGCATAATCCAAGTGATGAGTATGTGACAAATGAAAGATTACCGTAAAGCGAAAAATCTGGTACTATGACACAATGACATGTTTATACAAAGATAAGACCTTCCTTACCTAAGGAGTCTTGCAAGAGAAGTGTGAGCTTGCTGTTACGGTAAGGAATGTGGGAGTTCTTTTGAGCCAAGGCTGTGATCACATCTCCTAGACAAGAAAGAGACTTGTTTATATACTGTGCCTCCTTGAGCCTATCACCTGTAACTTCCGATTTGTCCACCCTTTCACTTCCTGCAAGATCTATCAAATGCAGGCAACTACGAAGAATGTTTCCAGATATATCTTTACCATGAATGTGTACTGTCACGACACTGCAGATACATGTCAAACCAATCCATCATTATAAGATAATCTTTCAACTACTTGTACATTTATTGTTTCCACTTAATGGTTTCATTATGTTATATCCATTGGCCTCCTACATAATAGGAAAAATCAACATTTAAGCTAACTATTATTATAACTTGGCTCTTGAAAACTGACCTGTGGGACCGACTGCTTCTGTTGTTGATTGCAGTGGAACTGACAACACGATTCACCCCACCAAGTTTCATTAGATGAAGAACATCAGCTGTGGACTTCACAGAATGCATTGTAGCATCTGGAAGACTCAAGCCATTTTCACTAGCACAACTCCGAATCTCTAATTTGCGCATTAGTTAAGAATACAAAAGTTAAACATATGCATAATTCAGTGGTAAACTGCTTGAAAATATTTATCCGAGGTAGAAGAGAAAATATAAAAAGGATATTTGGTGGTAGACGAATCTTCTACAAGAAGGTCTCGTACTTGTTCATTATATATCTCAACCATCTGAACATGAATGTCATAATTTATAATGTCCTTCCTTCTACTAGATATCTCAAACAGATCTTCCAAAGCCAGATAATTGATACCCACATCCTTAATCGATCCCCCCGATGGACCACTCTGTCACAACATGTACATATCAGACGTAAATCTAAGTAAAATGATTATATGACCATATTTAGATTGTGTGGATGGCATGCAAGACAGGAAGTGAAAGATAATATATAAATTTCTTCAAAGTTATTATATATGGGACATAGGAAAATGCAGAAAAAAATTGATCTATAGAAGGTAAATCAGATCTTTCTTACCATGGTATGTGTTTTTCCGGATCCAGTTTGGCCATATGCGAAAATGCATACGTTATAACCATCCATCACTGATCGAATTAAGGGTTGAGTGTCCTTAAATACCTCATCTATAGAAACAAAAGCAATCAGATTCATGCCAAAAAAAAAAAGAACTTGTTACATTAAGGAGAAAAAATTTACCTTGTGTAGCAGTTGGACCAAACATACGATTGAACTGAAAAACTTTTCTTCCGTCCTTCTGGGGCTTTGACGGGTCCAAAATGACTAGTGATCCATCATCTCCAATATAGTCTATCACATTTTTTGTTTCTTCATTGAAGGGAGGCCTAATTCTACAGTAAACTCGAATATTTCCTAAAGAAAATTTCAGTTTGGAATAAGTTCAATAGACTTGACATTAAATGCTTCATAATGAAACTAATCTTTCAAAGGAAACAAAAGATTATTAGGATATGCAAGGATAGATAGCTCTCAGTACCTTTCAAATCCTGAACCATGTTGTATAACTTCCTGTTCTCTGTCACTACTTTGTGAAAACCAAGAGCAGCAGAAGACATCTCCTGTACCTGACTTCCTGAACTCATGCAAAATATGAGCACATTCAACTTCCAAGAGAATTTCACTCATTACAAATGGAAAAACTGATTATGTGTGTGTATAGACAGGACTCCATTGTCAAAATATGAATTCTTAACAGTGATTCATTTTTTTTTATTCTCCTTGTTAAACATGGTGTTATTTACGTGGGACAATGACTAGCTTATAACAATAGCTAAGTACAGCAAAAAGCGAAAACATTAGGCAGATTATGGAGGGAATCCTATAAATATTTTGTGTATACATATCTTGGCAGCTATGTACAATATCATTGTTGTTCTAAAGAAAAATAAGAGTACTTTTATGTTAGTTACAAGGGTTACTATAGATTCAAAGAGGGATGTTGGTTTTCAAATTAAAAGCTTCTATCAAAAGATGACTTACCCAGCTCTTTCAAATCTCTCTGCAACTGGGTCTCTAAGTCTTTGAACTCCTTCTTTGTTCTTGACAATAAAGCCTTGAGACCCTGAAAAAATGATCACAAAATGCTGTAAATTGAGAAGGTCTTATTGCAAAGAAAATTGTACTATCTTATTTGAAATAATGCCTTCCACTTTGTTAGCTTGTGGGCCGTAGATCTACTTTCAAAAGAAAGGCAACAGTAGTGAAAGGAAAAATAGCATTACATGTCAAACTGCAAGCTTTCAGTATTGATCATTGGCAGCAAAATAAACAGGCCATAATATGGCACGATCTTACTCTCATTTTAGAAGTATGCTGAAGATAAACTAAAGAGAGAAACAAAAAGTCTGATGACAATACACCCTTTGAAGTAGTACATCACACTTCTGAATACCCGACTGGTAATAAGAGAAATCTAGTGCATGTAAGTAACTATCTGCTAAAATCACCAAACAAGAAAAAGATAATTTAAAGCATCAAGGATTCCAGTGAGATGAGTTGACATGGATATATGTCAACTGCATTATTTTCATGATGTAATTTTGCATAAAACTGGAATTTCATAAAGATTGAGCTAGATTGCAACATTTCATTTCAAGCCACGATCAAAGTTCGTGCTAAAATCCTCGTGAAAGAACAGGTTTAGGAAAGAAACTTCTTACCAGGAGTTCTTTTTCTTGCATTTGTAATAACTGTCTGTGATTGCAGTTACCCTTTCTCAAGCAAACTCTGCAACACTGTAAAAAGATTCATGTTGGATTGATCAAAAAAGCTATCTTCAAAAAAGAGATGCAAGGAATAAATGGAAATGCTGACTCTATTCATGCATCAGTTCCTATTCAGGGAACAGTTCTTTTATGACAGAAAAAAGAAATTCTATAAAAGAGATGTCCCATTAATGATCTAAAATATCACCATCTAACAAAACAGGTCCGTTAGGGCAGATATCAACAGAAGTGATCTAAATGATCCTAAGGATTTGTGTTTTAAAGAAGAAAACCATAAGGGGAAAACAGAGAATAATGTGTCAAAACTCAAAACAAATGAACATAAATAATTGCATAATTGAGTAAACTACACAGTATCAGAAAACATTCAGTGAGAAAGCAATTTTAATATAATAAGAGAAAGACTTTGTGATTCGAACAGTAAAACAAATATATTTACTTGGGAACAATTAAAAGTTCAGTTTACTACAAGTACTTTTGTCTAAAACTACATTTATTGTGAGAGATTATAAAAAGTACCTGAGATTATAAAAAGTACCTGAGAATCTCCAAGTGCAGATAAATCAGCTGGAGATGAATTTCTTTGGAAATATGAGCTACTTTCTTTCAATATGTCGTCAAACATTGATTTCAGCTGTTTATGGACATGAATAAATAACATCATGTTTAGTGGAGTTAATAAAAGAAAAGCATTGGCATCAAAGAACACATAAAGAAGACAAAAAGCTCAATCTATTCATATTAAATAATTAAATGATGGATCCTTCTAACAGTTTGTTTGAATGGTGAAATATGAAATTAGTTGTAAAATAATAGACATAGTTAAAGAACTTGTAAAACCCACCCAACTAAGAAACGCACTCAATAATAATCAAGATTTAGCTACTGGCTATATTTTTATATAGGGTGATTATCAAGCAAGATGCACTTAGCTATACACTGCTCTGCTGCAGCATAAAAGCTATGGTAAGTTTCAAAATTCTCTCGTTTGCATAAGATAAAGTACTTAATTTTTTGTGTGAAAGAAAACAACTTTCACAGTAATAAATCTATATATTCCTTTTTAATGCTTCTTTTATACATAACTAATGAGAATGTCAGATAGAAATAATGCCAATTATAGCTAACACACATATTTGACATGTTATGTATGATGGTGCAGCAACTGAGCAACTGGCAACCTATAAAAGGGGCAACCTATAAAAGGACTCTATATATGCTCCCCAGGACAAGTTACTGCAGAAATAAGAATTCCCGGTGCAAGTGTTAATAAGTATACTCTGTCTAGTTGATGTCTCAAGTTACACCAAAAATCTAGGTTTTTTGTGAGAATTACTATAGCATGTAGGCACAGTAGTATTATCCTAATTAGTCAACTATTTAAATTAAAGATAGGATAATCCTGTATCTCATACTCTCTCTACCCTTAAAATTATTTCATGAGTATGACCAACTTCAAAGTGTGCAAACTAGACAATTTTTGAGGATTTTGTTGATTAAAAATCAGACTCACCTCAAGAAACTCATTCCGTTCTTGTTCTTCTACGCAACTTGAAACGATTTTGCCAAATAACGCCAATGGATGATCCTGTGTATATATATAAAAAAATCATTTTTGGGAAAAAAAACAAGAAAAAAAATCGTTCGTATCACACATGAAAAAAATTGATAATTACCATAGTTTTGTTACGCAAGGAAGCTAGAAGATTCTCATTGATGTTTTCCTTTGCACCAACCATATACCCAGCAAGTAAATTGGCAATTGAATCTGAAAAATATGGTACATCTTCACATAAGGAATGTACAAGTAAAATACCAAAACAAGAAAGGGAAACATCAATGTAAATGATATATAGAACCAACAATATAGACTTGGCATCTTAGATTCTTAGGTAGGTGTAATGCACCAGCTAGAAATATATACAATCATTTATTAGTATTAGAGAGACAACACATCCTCCTTATAAATAAAAAAAGTTCTTTTCTGTCATTCAACAGAGATCAATAATGGGCATACCATAGTTTGAAAAGTGACCATGACATATTGAGTAGGTAACATATTGGGTAGGTACTAACATCAGTAGGCAGTATTTACAATTCACTTCATTAACATTATTCTAATGACAACTCAAATCCTTTTGAAGTACACGATCTTGATTCTGACTGTATTCTTACTAATAAAATGTTTACAATCATTACTACTAAATATACTAATATACATGGATCAAATACAAGAAACGCTTATGAAGAAAAGAGACTTCAAACCTGTAACATCCACAGGTTGCTCCTTCTGACATGCTGCAGACAAGTCCAAGCGCCTACTAGAGTCCAAAGGGTTTGCAGATAAGGCTCGTAAAGGCCAATTGGCAGCATGTATAACCATTGGAGATCTTGCATGCCTATAGGATCCATTTACACAGCTCTTCATTTCATGGTATGATTTCAGAGCTAAAATACAATCAACAACCTTAACTGCTGATCCCGCCTCCAAAGTATCCTTAAAAGGCACAACCAACAATTTACTTAGTCATAGGCAAATACTTCCGCACATTCATATGTACATATAGATACAACAGTATGGTTAAATTAAATTACCCTCTCAATATCAGAAGCTTCAAAAGCAGGCAGCTTCAACTCATCGACTGCCACAAGAAAGTTCCTTACATTTTCAAAGTACTGAAAAGCAGGTGGGGGCTGAAATTCCCGGCTGAATGATTGTATATGTGATACATTCTCCACAACCTTGTAAGAGTTTTCGAGAAGAGAAAAATTAGAATACTGATAACAATAGAAACAACGGCAAGGAAATTGAACATTTCTATAACTTCGGACAAAAGAATTTTCCATTTGCTCAAAACAATATAAAAACCAATACCCATCATGAATCATATCATTGCCTATTTCACAGACTGACATCAGTTACAATAAATGAATTCTAGACTTGAGCATTAAAATAATAGAATGAGGACATAAAATTAAAAAACCTCACTGTCATTTATAAATATAACATGAAACTAAAAATCTAGACATTCATTTCCTTAATTTCTGCTCCTTTAGTCAAATCTCTAATGAGCAAAAACAGACTGTATAACTACTACAATAAGACCTAAACATTGAAAAATGGATACTGTACCTTGGGCACTGACCCTGGCTTGATCTTGTTAATGGCGTTACAAAGAATCAGACCATTTCTCAAGCAAGAAATGAACTCTCTCTCCGACGGCTGCTTTGATATACCAAGAGGGCCGACTAGGCTTTCAAGCCACCCCGCGGCATGAAATCGCCTACAAGCTGCAAAATTGGAGGAAAAAAATAGGATTGTTGCACAGATTCTTGAAAAATCAATGAATTTACTCTGCTTCATTTTCGATAAAATATTTTTCAAATCAAAGAAAGTGAAATCTTAGTCCTTTGTACACCATGAGTTGAGAATCAAGAAAAGATAACAAAATATAAATTTCAGAATTCTCCAATACACATTAATAAAATAGTAATTATAATGACCGACCTGCTTCTTCAGCTTTTCTTGAAGCTAGATTGATGTCATGCAACCCAGTACTTGTACTATCCTCCATCAAAAACCTAATCTTCAGATCCTTTCAAAACATTAAAATCAACTTATCATCATAAACACTCTAAAAAAAACCCATTAAATAAATATCTCTCTTTTCCTTCTCTTCTACAATCACAGTAACTCAAACGAACCTAACCCACCACGAAGAATAATGAACAAAACACGCAAACCCATTTCACATACAATGCATATTGAGAAAAAGAGAGTAAAAGATAAAAAAAAATACCGGTTCTCTTTCTGGGTTTCTTTTTCTTCGAACGAGTAAGTAAACCAAAAAAGAAATAAACCCCAGAAAGTTAAAAGAGAGAAACAAAAAAGGGATTTTTAATGAGAGAATTTAGTAGCTTTTCAAGTTGAAGTTGTTGAAATGAAACAGAGAGAAGAAAGAGACGAGAGTGATGACTGATGGATCTCTCTCAGTTTTTTTCTCTTATATTTGATTTCTTTGTACAACTCAGAATACTCTGTTTTTGTTTCTTCGTTTTTGGTTCGGATCCGAAGCTGAGGCTCCGATAGTAACGTTACTTTTAGGTTTGTTTTCGCATTTTGAATTCAAATCTTCTTGGTGTTGGGACACAAGTGGGGCTGGGTTGGGCCGGCGAAGGATCCTCTTAGATCTCAGCCGTTCATATTGCCACGTTGGAGACATTTAATTCAATGGATGGGATTTTATCGTTATGGTAAGTGTTGACTTAATTTTGTGTTGGGCCGGGTTTGGGCCTAGATTGCTTAATATGGCCCAAGAAATTAGGGATCTAATGACAATCTTAAAGATATGCCTAGTCTTTGATTTGGATTTATTGCCTTGTTAGTAAAGATAAACAATCATAGTTCATATATAATTATTATTTTTGGATTGTTTTTATTTCATATTATATGTATAATTGTTTAACATATGTATAATTGTAAAATTACTTATATTCAGACAATTTTATTTTAAAAAAACAAACGTGTTAATAATACATTCAGATGTGAGAAAAAAAAAACAAATGTGTCATTCAGGTTCAGATTTCAGTCCTTATTCAGTCATTAGATCAGTTTTCAGACAAAAAAACAAACGACCCCAACATGTGGGTTTTATACCATTCTATGTTTTTTCTTTTCCTTTTTAATTATGTATAGGTCTACCACTACTCGACATGGTTTAGTGTTAAAGGTTGCTTATTCAGCTTTGTAATGTTCCAGATTCGATCCACATTTTGATTAGGTAATCTCGTAGCAACAACTCATTCAAAAATGAAAGCAGATTTAGTCCTGGTTTGAGTTTACTTTTTTCAGATGAATATGAGAGTTTGGATGAAACAATATTAGTTTGCCTACACAAGAGAAAAAAAAAAAATCTCGCACGTTTAATTTTGTTTATGTTTGTTGTCAATAGAATAAGAAAATTAAGGTTAAACTTTAACCATGATTGAATCCTAAATCCTAATTGTAAAAATGTCAATATTTTAAATTATAAAATAAACTTGAAAATAATAATAATGAAGTCTCACAATGTATTATAGCAGAATATTTTGATTAGGTCAAAATGATGTTGACTTATTAGTGTTAAACCCATCGAAACTACACAAATAAGGTTTCCAAACCCTTAAAACAATAGTGCAAAAGAATATAGTTGATTAGTGTTGGAGTAGAGATTCCTCTTTCTCTATTTTAAATCATTTTTTTTTATTAGCTAACTAATAATTTTGAGATAAAAAATAAAACAAATCCAAAAAAATTATTTTAAAAATCAACTCAAATAATATAATACATTATTTGTCTTTACTGTAAAATTCATGAGAAGGGGTGTTGAATGTTATGACAATACGAATCAAATTATTATATTGGGTTAATTTTTTAGTTAATATTTTTGGATTGTATACTACTATTCTAAATAAAAAAAAATGTATATAAGCTTGAAAGTGTGGATTCCTTTGACTTCAATTGACTTCAAGTTTAATGTGCGTGTGTAATATTTTGTTTTGTTTGTATTATTCTTTTTATAATAAAAACGAAAGCATGTGTATACATGTCACATTTTTACACTCGACAATGATATAAATGAATACGACTCGAACGAACGATCTAATGATGTATGTATAAAGGGCATCTTGATGAGCCAACTCCATCTTATCTAGTAAATTCTATTTAAATAATATTGAAAATAATGCAAAAATATATTTAGAGGTCAACATGAAAGCACTTAAGTTTTACAAGAAAAAAGGTACAAAAAAGAAAAAAGCTATATATAGATATGAAGAGAAAATATTCTAGTAATTTTATTGTAGAAAACATGGAATGGGATGTTATTAACTACTATGTATATATATCTACTTAAAACAAAAAACTATGATATATCTATGGTTCAGGATAAACCAACTTAAATTTATAATTTAAAATTTTGATTTCAACATCTCAACCATTCATGTGCTCTTAATAAAGGTTGAGTGAAGTTTGAATGCATTCACAACTCTTAGATTAAAAGTAAATGAGTAATTAAGATGTTGAAGTCAAAATTTTAATTACAAATTTAAATCGTTTCCTATCTCTCTCTCTCTCTCTCTCTATATATATATATATATATATATATATATATATATATATTTGAAATTGATAATTATCCATTTATAATTATCTATTTATAAAACAAAGGACAAAAACCCTTTGGAAACCTTCCCTCTTAAGATTAACTATCAATAGATAGCCTACCGGCCCTCCCCACATTTAATTGCCTCAAATATGGTAAGGCTGTATTTGGAATCCATCTATGTTTTTAGGAGTGAATCAAATTTCTTGTGGAAATTGCATGATAATTGATTGCTTCCAACTTTGAATTGCCTAAACATATATAATACATCCTCAAAATCTTTGTTTCTTATTTAGCGCTCGTTTGGTTGAGCTATCTATTACATCAAAAGGTTTACAAATATCTATTTGAGTTTTTTAGAGTTGTTACAAATATCTATTTAAGTTTTTTAGAGTTGTTTGGTTAAACTTTTGAGATTGTCTATTTTAAATTGAGTACAGACCAATAGAGTTTAAACATTACTTGACAAAAGTTCATGAAGAGATACTTCTCCAAAAAGACATTTTTTTTAAAAGTCTATCAACCAAATAAATAAATAAATATATATTTTTAAAAATCTACTTCTAAAGATCTACTGCAAGTAGATATTTTACCAATAGATGTTTTATAAATTATAAAAGCCCAAACAAACAAACTCTCATCATAAAAAGACAAGAAAATACATTTTACCTAACTTTTTAATTTTCTTTTAAA
Source organism: Dipteronia dyeriana (assembly GCA_032871835.1). Classification (NCBI taxonomy): domain Eukaryota; kingdom Viridiplantae; phylum Streptophyta; class Magnoliopsida; order Sapindales; family Sapindaceae; genus Dipteronia; species Dipteronia dyeriana. The sequence continues at coordinate 26,500,414 of CM065298.1, read as the reverse complement.
ATTACAATAAACATATATCAAACTCCTTCCCACCCTAGTGTGAGCGGGACTTGGAACTTGTAGTATATTGTATGAAAACATGAACTAAACTAACACAGGTAATTTTTGACATAACTTCTTCATTATCTTTTTAAAATTTCAATTGTATAGTTCCTAATATCTTAATTTTCTTTTTAAAAATTATAATAATATAATTCAAACTCCGCCCTACCTTATATGAGCGAGGCTTAAACTCACAAGTAAGCCTCACAAGTAGGGGTAGGCATTAGGTTCGAAACCGAACCGAACCAAAAAATGGGTGTTCGGTTCGGTTCATCGAATTAAATCGGTTCAAACTGGTTTAAAAAATAAAAAACCGAATTTTTTTTGGTTCAAACCGGTTTGGTTCATCAAAAACCGGATTGAACCGCTGAACCATATATATATATATATATATATATATATATATATATATATATATATAAAAGAAAAAAAACCCTAAATGGCTAAATCCCTAACCCTAACAAATTTTATTTCTTTCATTCTTCATCTCTTTCAGTCGACCGTTGCTCAGCTCTCACCGATTCTCAGCTCTTTTCTGCTGGACCCTAGACCAGTGCTCGTCTATCATCTCTTCCTCAACTCCTCTGTTGCTCATCTCCGTCTGTCATCTCCGCCGTCTCTGATCTAGTCGTCTTCGTCAGTTATCTCAGCTGCTCTACTGCTCATCTCCACTGTTCAACAGTCGATCGTGTAGCAGCTGAGCCGATCTTCGCCAGTCATCTCAGCTGCTCATCTCCGCCGGAGTGCCGTTGGTCTCCGATCTGGTCATCTTCGCCAGCTGACTCTCTACTCGTCTCAACTCAAACCTCAAAGAAGGTTTGTCACTACTCACTCGACTCACTCTCTTCTTGTTTTCTTATTTAGTTAATTTTCTTCTTCTTCAAACAACTAATTTTTTTTTTGTCTTATTTTTTTTCATATTCGATGACCACCGTCGACCGTTGTGGTCTCTGCTCAACTGATCTGGTCTCCATCATCTCCAGCCAAAGCTTCAACGTCAGCTCCTCCATTCAGCTTATCTAACTCGTCTAAATCGCTTGAATCAGACGGTCTGATTACGGATTTGCTTATTTGGTTAGTTGTTGTCTTCTCCATCTATTCTTTATTTATTTATTCTGGCTTTAACCGAAACTTTTTTGTTGTAGACTTGTCGATTTGGATATTACATTTCTCTGATGTGTTGGTTGTTGTTAATTGGTTATACTTTTATTTATTATTTTTTTGAAAACAAAAATATATGTGTTGTGGGGTGTATATGTGCTATGGATTTTGGATAACTTGTTGAGTTTTTGATATATATGTAATATGTGATGTAGGTTGTGGATATGGTATAAATTGGTTGTGGTCCTTGTGGATAACTTGTTGAGTTGTTGATATAAATGTGTTGTGGGCTGTTGATATGAATTATGGTATAAATTGGGTTGTGGATAACTTGTTGATGTGTGGTAGCTTGAAATGTTTGAGTATAGTGGAATATTTATTTGTTTTGGGTAGATTTTCAGTTTTCACAGTGAGAGATTGAGACATACTTTGATATGGATAATCGATAAAAGTAGATTTTATTTGTTATATGTTTAATTACATTATACTTTGATATGGGTAATTGTTAAAAGTGGATTCTATTTGATATATGCTTAATTACATTATCTCACAATTAGTAAATAGAATATTCTATTGGTTTTAATTACTTTACTTATTTTAGTTTTTATTTGTATATAAAATTGTGGATAGATGGAGATTGATCATGTTGATTCAATGGAGGGGAGTAGTGACTCGGGTCCTGAGCCTTAGAGAATTCTAGCTCCATTGGAAAGGGGAAGGTTTCAAAGGGTATACGGGTAGGTGGTAGGAAAAGGAAAAAAAGTCACAATGTTAGGTACATTTTGAAGAATATGTCAGTCAAGAGGGGAAGAAAAGAGCTAGATGCAAGTATTGTGATGATTCTTATGCATTTGACTCGGGTTGTAGCACAACAAATATGAACACACATATTGTTAAACGGTGTAAAAAATATCGGCCTGTAGATCCAACACAAAAAGTATTGGTGAAACAACCAACTTTATCAGGTTTTGGGAGTAGTTTAGGGGTGTCAAAATTTGATCAGCTGAAATGTAAGAGAGCCTTAACAGAAATGTTGATACTTGATGAATTACCATTTAGATTTGTTGAGAATCAAGGATTCCGTAGGTTTTGCTTTGAACTTTGTCCTCTATTTGATCTCCCATTTAGGAGAACCATTGTTAGAGAGTTGTATCAGTTATACATTGATGAGAAGATTAAGTTGAAGAAGTATTTTAATCGGAGTAAGGTGAGGGTTTGTCTAACCACAGACACATGGACATCAATACAAAATATTAACTACATGGTTGTCACTGTTCATTTTATTGATTATGATTGGCAGCTGCAGAAAAGGATTCTGAGCTTTAGTCAAATAGTTGATCATAAGGGAGATTCAAGTGGAAAGTGTATTGAAAATGTCTTGATTGAGTGGGGTATTGATAAAGTTTTCACAATAACCGTGGATAATGCAATTGCAAATACCACTGCCATTGGTTATGTGATTAGGAAATTAAATAGTTGGCAAGATGATGGAGCGGTTTTAGGGGGCAAGTACTTGCATGTACGGTGTTGTGCACACATCCTAAATCTAATAGTCGGTGATGGGTTGAAAGATTTGCATGACTCAATTGTAGCAATTCGCAATGCAGTGAAATTTGTGAAATCTTCTCCCAGTAGACTAGAACGATTTAAAAAAGCTGTTGCATATGAGAAGATTAGGACTTAGGGGTTGGTAGTGCTAGATGTTCCTACTAGGTGGAATTCAACTTACTTGATGTCGGAAAGTGCAGTGAAGCTTAGAAAAACATATGAGCGATTGGGAGAGGAAGATATTCAATATGTGAACTATGTTAGAGATGATGAAAATGACCATAAGCGGATTGGACCCCCGAATTTTGATGATTGAGATAATGCCAAGGTATTTATCAATTTCTTAGCAACTTTTTATGATATTACCTTGGATTTTAGTGCATCATTGCGTGTGACATCCAACATTTATTTTAAGAGTTGGTGCACCATTCGTAATCAACTAAATTCATTAATCACTGAAAGAGATCCGCTTGTGAGTAAAATTGCTTTGAGTATGCAACAAAAATTCGACAAGTATTGGGGGGGGGGGGGGGGGGTTAGAAAAAAACCAATAACTTGTTAATCTTGGCAGTTGTTCTTGACCCAAGGTACAAATTGGGTTATGTGAAGTTTCGGTTTGATTCCATTTATGGTGTGGAAAAATATGAATCCATGATTTCTAAGTTGAAATGTGTGTTGTTAGACTTGTATGAATGGTATAATAGATTTTATGGTAGTTCGGGTGGGGGTGCAAAACAAACCGATGATGTGTTCTCATTTGGAGTTGGTGGTGGACCTAATGATGACTTAGAATTCAGCAGGTTAAAGGCAACTGATCAAGAGGATAGTTTGTGAGGAATGAAGCAACAAGAAGAAGATATTAATAAAGGGAAAAGTGAGGTGGATTTGTATTTGTTGGAGCGTGCTGAGAAATTGAATGAGAGGTTTGATGTTTTGGCTTGGTGGAAGAATTCTTTACTGAAGTTTCCTATATTATCAATGGTTGCAAGAGATGTGTTTGCAATGCCGGTTTCAACAGTTGCTTCTGAGTCCACAATTATTGATCCATTTAGGAGTTCTTTGACTCCTAAAATAGTTGAGGGGTTAATTTTGACCGAAAATTGGTTGCAAGCAACTTGCCCTATTACTGAACCGCGTGTTGTTCAAGAGCATGCTCAAAATCAAGAAGAATCGGTTCATTTGTTAGAACATTATATCAATATTGAAACCGGTAAACATTTAATATTTAGGTTGAATTATCAAATTTGTTTATATTTTATTAATGTTATTTATTACTATGAAAGTTTATTGTTTATTGTTTTTGTTTTAATCTTAAATGTAGAGTATGAAAGTGGAGTGACAAATGTTTCTATGGAGGATAAAAATAAGGAAGAATGATTAATGAAGCCATGAAGGTAGGCCTTTAATTGTTTGTATATGCATATAATTGTTTCATAGCATGGATGCAACTTATTTATTTAACTGACATTACTAATTATTATTTTATTTATGAATGCATCCATGCAGGAAAGCCTAGCAACCTTGCTTATTATTTATTTTATTTTATAAAGTCTAGCAGCCTTTATTTGGATTTAGATTATATTTTTGATTTTAAGTTTGGATTTGGATTGTAATATTTATTTGGAGTTTGTATTTGGATTGTAATTTTTATTTGGAGTATGTAATTTCATGTTTATTTAATTTGTGATTTTTTTGAATGAAGTATAACTTAAACATTATTAGTTATGTTTGATTTGAGCTTGGGCTAGTAAAATTTATGAAACTTTTATCTAAAATTAGAATCCAACAAGGTAACAACAGTCTATTAAAGGTAAAAATATATTAAAAACCCATCAAATCAAAAAGGCCCATAAGGCCCAAAACCGAAATAAACCGAACCGAACCGAACCGAACCGAACCGATTCAAATCAGTTCAGTTCAGTTCGGTTACCATTTCTTATTCGGTTTAAACTGGTTCAATTTTGGATAAACCGAAATATTTTCGGTTCAGTTTGGTTTTAGCCAAAACTGAACCAAACCGAACCGCGCCCACCCCTACTCACAAGTCACAACTTCTTGGACAATCAAATTGTTGTGACTTCGTACTTGTAGGTCCCGCTCGAATCTGACCTTTCATAGCCGCCATAGGTTTGGGGGTTAAAATATAACCCAAAACGGGTTCAGGTTTGATATGGGTTTAAAAAATAAATCCACACCCGAACCCGTGAACCCATTTAATTTTAAAATTATTTTAATATTTTATTTTATAATATATTAAAAATTAAAAGATACTTGAAAATATAATGAAGAACAAAGTAAAGAAACTTGTTAGATGCCGTTACTTATATATAACTGGTCTGTCTAATGTTAAGTGTAACCTGAAATGAATGAAATGATGTTGGTTCAATTCGGTAGTAAATCTCTCACTTCTAGACTACGATGCCGTGAGTTCGAGTCCTCCCTATCTCTAAAGACCCTGACCTATCTCTAAAGACCCTGAATTAATGTAATATTTTTTTTTTTTAAAAGGTGTAACTTGAAATGAGTTGAATATTTCTCACTCTAGCTATTCTTCTCTTTTATTTTCAATTAAGTTTCTTTTAATTGTTAATATTCCAATATCTTCTATAATTAAATAATATAATAATATATGTTTTTAATTTAAAGGGTTCGTACGGTGGCTATGGGTGCCTACAAAACTCATAGGTGAAACTACACCCTCTTAATTTTACAGGTTTGCGATCGGGTTTTAGTGGTAAAATGTTTTACAGATTTGAGTGTGGGTTTGGTGAAATCTACCCGAGTTCGACCTATTGTCATCCTTAAATGTGAATTTTTTTTTCTTTTTGTTTTGACAAATTGCACAGAATTTTTTTTATGATGAGTATTTTAGTGAGATAATAAGAAATTTTTTATGACTATTTATAAATTATCTTCTTTCAAGAATATAAATTTAGATTTGGTCAAAATAAAATAAGAAAACCGACATATTTACTATTTTTTTTTTAAAAAACAGAGTTTTCTATGAATTCTAGACTGCTAGAACATTATCTTAACAAAATTTGAAACCAATTGGTACTATTTATTTTGGAAAAAAGAAAAAACAAAAGGAAAAAATAAGTCCAAAATAGATAATAAGAAAAATATGTGACCACCAACCAAAAAAAGTGATTGTAAAAGTATCCAAAAAGAGCATGGTAGGTCCAAAGACTGCCAAAACAGGAAGAGCCAAAACAAGTAAAAAGCAGTCATCAAGTAATTAGGCATACCATAATTGGACAATTGCTACATTTAGTATTCCATCCATCACCTTTCCAAATTATATATCCTAATTTTGGATTTGGATTCACTTTCCTTCTATCATGATTTCTAGATATATTTAGAGACTACTCTTTTCATATATATAATTATCATTTCTCCATTCTCTCTATTCTTGTTGTTGTTGGTTTTGAGTTTTTTTCTTTTGGTTGAAGAAATTACAAGAGAAAAAATGGGTAGAGGAAAGATTGAGATCAAAAGGATCGAGAACTTGAACAGCCGGCAAGTGACCTTCTCAAAACGCCGTAATGGGTTGCTCAAAAAGGCCAAAGAGTTGTCGGTTTTGTGTGATGCTGAGGTTGGAGTCGTTATCTTCTCCAGCACAGGCAAGCTTTATGAGTTTTCAAGCTCCAGGTATTTATAATATATATATATATCTACATGTCTTCTTTTCTGTTTCTGTTAATTACCTGTGTTTTTGAAACCAGATTTCATTTCACTTGATATATCCTTGTTTACTTAAATCTGATTTTTTAGAATCTGAATTAGGTTTCATGTATTAGATCTGAAACTTCTTTTGATGATTTGGGAAGACTTGGTTGACAAGTAACCTTGTGGCCACCAAGTAGCGTTATATGTTGGTCTAGGTTCCAAGGAATATGTACCGAAATATGAAATTTGGTCTTGTGATAAACCCTAATGAATTCAGTTTTTTTATGATAAAACAATGACATAAAAGACAAGGTTTGAGAAGATGATGAATAATGTGCAATTATTCTTTTGTTTTTTGTTTTTTTTTTTTGTTTTTTTTGTTTTTAATGATTTTCAAAAAGGGATATTTGTTAATAAAAGTAGATAGCTAATTTTAGTAAAAGAAGATTATAGAGAAAAGAAGAAAAAAGCTGTGACAGAAAGGGGTGAAAGAAATAGAAGGTCAACTGGTCAAGTAAAGCAAAGTTAGGATTGGCAGATATAAAAGAAAATAGGCCCATTTAGATTGTTGCTAAATACACTCTACCAATTGCTAAAAACACCTGCCTAATTGGAAGTGGGTGTACTTAGCCAAAAACCACATAACCGGGACTTGTCACATAATTGTTTGAATTAAATTTGTATAAACTGAATATCGTTAGTTTGAACTTTGAACGTTGTAATTAGGAACATTGTAACATGCAGCATATCACCTCTTAGTATATGTGATAGTCCATACCCTTCGATGTTAGTTAGGGAGTGTTCGAGTTTCACTATATACATTTTATAACCACGTGTAAAGAGTTTTCTTTCCGGTGCTGTAGACCTGTGAGAGTAGAAATCTGAGACACATTTGTATTGTTTGATCTCCATAGGTCTTTGCAAACTCCTAAGCCATTTGGTGTTAAAATTTATACATACACCGATGCACATTACCTTGCATGTTAACACGTGGTAGTGCACCTCCCTTACACTTTAGTTGTAAGTCCCATTATACGTATTTTATAAGTATATGTGGGGAATAATTTCACCTGTGTTGTGGAAATAGATATCAAAACCTGCCAATAATTAGGTTCTTTTACTGATGCAGCATGGATCTCATTCTTTCAAGATACAGTAAAGGCCTGGAAACAGAATGTCCAGAAATTACTGCTGCTTATGATCATGGACCACAGGTATAATCATATTCATTTATATACACAAACAGTAGCTTCCTAGTTGTTTAATAATGATCTTTACTGGTATTACTGTTATCATCAATAAACAGAAATCACAAGTAGCAGAAGCTAGTTCCCTGAAAGATGAGTTTGCAAGGCTGCGATTGGCTTACTTGTAAGTCATTCTCATCAGTCATCAGGTTCTGTTCTGTGTTCACACCAATATTCAACCAACATTGTCTTCTTCAACTTCATTTGTATTCGCAGGCGGATGAATGGCAAGGAACTTGATGGGTTGAGCTTCCAGGAGCTGAATCAACTGGAACACCAATTGAGTGAAGGGATTTTATCTGTTAAAGATAAGAAGGTAATGGATTAATTAGCTTTAATAATAATAGTAATAATTCTCTAATAACATCCTCTTTGAAAAAAATAAAATAAAATTTAAGGCCAAAGTTACATAACGTTGTGGAACCGGTTTCAACATATTATGGAATTGAACATCTAGTTCCACAACGTTATGTAACTTTGGTTCTGAATTCTTTTTGTTAAGATAAAGTTACATAACGTTGTGGAACCGGTAGTTCTATAAGGTTATACAACTTTAGTCCTGATTTATTTTTTCATGACTGACTTGAACATAGAAGGATCCTATATTATGTGTCTCCATATATATATACATATGAAGATGTTATTTACAGGCTTTAACTGAAGCTTTACCGTTGCAGGAACAAGTTCTTGTGGAGCAACTAAAGAGATCGAGATTATCGGTAAATAAACTAAGCTAACTTGATAAATCATTTCTTCTGGATTCTAGGATTGAATATGATGAGCTTCATCTAATATATTACTTCATAAATCAACTAGTTTTCTTCTCAAAGTTATAAAACTTTCTGTAGTGGTTTATTTGAAAACTCTTTCTCAAAGAACTTTCTAATACTTCCAGAGAAAAACATCTGCCATTTGCAATTTTTTTACTAAACAAATGTTTTTGTTTATTTTTAATACATCTCAAAACAGATACACAAGTGCTTTTGATAATGCTAGAAACACTCCCAAATTCATTATAAATAGTCTCTCTCAAATCAAATCAAATGTACCACCCAGCAAAAGGTACTTATAGACTGACCACCAGGCCCAAAAAGGATATTTTCATATGTTTCCATTGCACATGTACCATTATTTTTGTTTCTCAAAGTAGTGCCCGCCAAATGCTATAATAACACGATTTCTTTTGTTGTTAATTTTTCTTTGAACACATTTTATTAAAGTTCCGATCTCTCTCTGTTTATTTCAAAGGTTTTGGCATAGGGAATCCCATGTGTTTTTTTCATACAGGATCAATTATGTAACGTTACATGTTGGGCTATGTAAAATTAAACGTAACATTATTGATTAACATGCTCACTTTTGGGAGTGTATTCAAATCACTCTAATATTATAGGCCCACTATGTAATGTTACATAATCAATCCTACACGAAAAATTGTATGGGAATCCCACATCCGGTAATTTCTATAAGTGTAAGCACTCAACGTTTGAACTTCATCTGATGATTCCTTGTAATAGTGAAGAATTTTGAAAGGAAAATGATCATTTTGTAGTACTCCATCCATAGTTCAAAGAAATCAATAGCATCTTATTAATAAGTTGTCGAAATAACTTTGATATATTTATTTTGGTTCTGATTTTATTTTCATCAGGAGCAAAAGGCCGTCCAAGAGAATGAAACTTTGCGAAAACAGGTAAGCCAGAATCTTAAATTCTTCATCAAACTCTATATAAATATATGGTTCCAACAACTTTTTTAATCTTCTTGACAAAATGTGCATAGATTGAGGAGCTTCGACGTTCTAGACCATCGTTGATTGAACAAAATCCTCTGGAAAGGAGGTTTTCTTTCACAAGTTCGAAAGTGAACAGTCATTGTGCATCAGAAGATGACCATTCAGACACTTCCTTGCAGTTGGGGTAAGTAATTAAGTTAATAAGGTTTTGGTTTGAGAGTTGCTTACAATCATATATAATTTTGACATTTCAATGAATTGTGACTTTGTTTTTGGATGCAAAATCCTGAAAGAGGCCAGTTAATTTAGTTTGTCAGGAACCAAAAATACTGGAGTTTCCAAATAGTACTAGCTTTAACCAAATGCAAATAATAAGAGCGTTTATGCCCACTAGCTTGACTAATTCTTTGTCTTTAATTAGGGGATGACCATCCAAAAGGCTTGTAGCTATGGGAATTCTTAATTGTATAAATTGCACTTTATTTCCTTCTGAATCAAGGTTAATCAAACAATTATTTGGGTTCTGAAACCGGTTGTTCAGATGGCGAAATTTGTTATTTCAAATTGTAAAACTAGTTGTTTAAGTTGAAAAAATCGTCCAACTGATTCTTCAAGCATTAGAACCATTTACCTGAACGGTAAGATTAAACAAAAGAACATACAGACGGTCTGCACTTGATAATTTTCGTGGAGCCGATAAAATTATACACTATATGCGGTAGATTCATGTTCGGGACTATTTGGTTGTAGAAAGTAGTTTGAAATTAAAACTTTCTAGTAAAAAGATAGAAAAGCACTGTTAATAATGTTCCAATCCAATCCTAAAAAGGAAATAGATTAAAAAGCATTTTGAGTGATTTGAAAATTATTTTAATACAGTATAAAAATACTTTGAAATACATGTTGAGAGTCTTATTCTTTTTTCTCTTTGATTCTACAGGTTGTCAACAGAAGTTCGTCAGAAGAGGAAATTTCCTAAGTTTGAGTCCATCTGCAACGATTCAGGAAGTCAAGTGGCCTCAGGCTCAGAGTGATGATAATCTGATGTAATTTTACTTTGAGAAAAATTCTACTTGGTTCTAGAATCTGAAAAGTAGTTGATTTTCTTTAAATGGAAAATAGACATAGACGTTTTGTTTTAAATGTATGTCGAATTATATCTTCAAAAGTTGCTTTCGGCTTTTGTTATACAAATTACTACTTACGCTATGGTGGCAACGACTCGAACCTAAGAAACTTTGATCACCTCTTTTGGACCGATCAGTTTTAGAATTCGTAGAGGATTGAACACCTATCTAGTGACAGCATAGATGTTGTCTATCCATTGAGATAGAGCGATTTTGTTTTATATTTTTGAAACACCACTGGGAAATGTATCATGCATCAAATGCAAGCTTGCAGTGGTGAAGCCTACAGGCACAACTTTTATTTATATTTTTTTAGAAAAAAATTATATTTATATTTTTTTTATACTCTTACCCCATATTTTTTGGTTATTTGCATTTTATTTAAAAGATTGCTTTCTTTGCCCCCAGTCCCCCACAAATTAAAGAAGCCGGCTCCGCCTCTGCTTGCTTGATTAACTTTACCTTTCATTGTTACTTGATTAAAAAAATTATATTTATATTTTTTTTATACTCTTACCCCATATTTTTTGGTTATTTGCATTTTATTTAAAAGATTGCTTTCTTTGCCCCCAGTCCCCCACAAATTAAAGAAGCCGGCTCCGCCTCTGCTTGCTTGATTAACTTTACCTTTCATTGTTACTTGATTACTAATTATCTTAAAAGCTATGTTGATATCAATCTGACTATTAATTATTCCATAATAAGTTTGAAAAACCTCGATAACCTCAACAAAATAAATAATAATCAGTTATGGGCAATCATATTGGATATTAATCATTTCATCGTCTTAATTATCCTTATCTTGTTCTAACCTCTATAATCTATTGTCACGTATCTGATATAATAAATTAATTATCTAAATTATTTCTAATGATTTTTATATATTTACTCTATAAAAGAGATAATTAATTAAGACCACTTATTTAAAAGGATCTAAATCCAATCAGATTAGGTTTATGTTGGAAACTTAGTATTGGATCACCAAAAATCACTCGAAGTCAACTTGCTTTTGTCTCTTTATTATTGTATTATTGCAATTGCTACTTGTTCTCCTTAGACTTAGGAGTTGACTTGATTCTTTTTGTATGTAGATTAGAGCATATTTTATATAATGTTTTGTACAACTGTAACGGTCAATGAACTGTGAATAATATTTCATTACAATCTTCTATATAGTATCAGAGCTCTAGAGCTCTAACGAGTTTTTCTGATCCCAAATTTATTTTATTTTTCTTTCATTTTTTGTCATGCCAGATGATAGCTCACGGAGCACCCAACATCCTTTCAATAGTGAGGCCATACTCGAATCCCTACTTTACTGTTATGCTTATCTAATACTCAGTCCAATCTTTTATTTATTAACAATGTTGTGCAAATGCATTTCAAACTCACTGCAAACAATTATGCTTATGGGCGACCTCAATTCAAATCATTGCTTTTTTATAAATGCGATCTCTTTGGCTATCGAGATGGTAGCCTCCCCTATCCTCATGCCACAGATACTCAGGCCAACCATCATTGGTGCAGACAACTAGACAAGACACACTACTGCTTCATGCCATTATTGCATCTACTTTTAAATCTGCTGTGTCTCTTATTGCTGTAGCAAAGACATCTAGTGAAGTCGGGTCAAAATGGGCCAAGCTTTATGCTAATACGTCTCGTTCTCGTATAGTCCATCTCAAACACAAACTGGCTACTTGTTATGAAGTGTGCCCTAAAATAAGGGCATTTTTGTAATAAATCATTTGATTTCAATAAGCGTCGTCTTTTGTTTATAAATAAATTATGTAGCATATATAAATTGTTTATTATATATGTCAAAAGCAAAATATTCTAAAGTATCCAAGACTGAAAGAAACATAAAGAATTATTAACATAAAAAAGTTCATGTGTGGTAGACATAATTCTTTATTTAGTCTAAAAATATTCACAACTTAATTTACATGCTAGACACCTTAGCTTGATTAAAGTTGTAGGTCTTTTATTTAAATTGGGAAGTGATAAGTCTAGAATCACCAAGTGATGGACTTTGAACAAAAAACCTAATAAATATGATGTATTGAACGGATCAAGTGAATATTATATTTCGATTTTACCGTTAAATGAATAATACATTCACAATAGAGCAATTGAAATATCTATCTTAATCATGAGATAAATAATGTACTACATGTATTATGAGTTATAACGTTTGAGCTATTAATGAGTACGACCACAGAATAATGGTTTAATCCCGATAGTTTTACATTATTGATTCATATGTCATAGTAGACATATATTTATAGATATTGATATCATGATTCTTGTAATCAAATAAGAGTAAATACCACCTTATCGGTCCTACGAGGACTTAGATAATAAATCTCGGAACCGAGTATTCAATAAGACCGAGTATTCAATAACTTTTTATTGAATACTCGATACCAAGATTTATTTAATAAGAAGTTATTGAATCATGATTTATGATAAATCATGATTTATGATAAATCATAATTATCCATTAAATGTAAGGATGATCCTAAGTAATAAAATAACTAATAATAAAATGGTCCAAAGGCATTTTAATTATTGACATTTTTCACGAGGATACATATTTCAAACAATTGTTTAGGGTAAAAATATTTAATATATTTTATTTAAATTCAAAAGTACAATTTCAAATTTTTAGTGGACTAAACTGAAATTAATATATTTAAGCTTAATTAATTAGGAGTTAATTGGTCATTGGACAAAATATATTGAAGCATGTAATTAAAATAACTTGTGGATCTTCAAACTTCACAAGTTAAATTGGATCATCTAAAAAGAATATGTTTGACTCAAATGTTGGGATGCATGACAAAGGCCCATATTATTTCTTTTATTTTATTTCCTATTAGGAAAGGAAAATAAATCAAAATAAGATTTTTGATGAAAAAATAAATTAAAGAAAATAAAAAGGAAAAAGACTTCTAGTAACATTAGGCTTACTAAATCATAATAAGATTTGTGATTCTTATATTCTATGAGAAAATAAATTATTCTTTTCTAAACCTATAAATAGGTGGCTCAAGAGAAATGATATATTTATACCAAGTTTGTCATTCTCATTGATGTTGACACAATCTTGAAAGTAAGTTATAAGTTTTAAATTCAATTTGAATTTTTAATCTTTTTCTTTTTAAGGCTTGTTGGTGGATTTATACCTTGGTTCAAAGAAAAAAGAGTCCATATCCCTAAGTGATTCGATCTTGTACTAAGGGCGGAAGATTTACGGAGACTAAACTACAAAAGTAATCTCTAAATTAATTCAATTTGCATTACGTTTAGAATACTATCCGGCGATGTTTTGATTTTTTTTTTTTTAGGTTTCACATATACATTTATTTTCAAAATGTTTAATTTTCCCTACACTGCTCTCACCCGAGGTTCCAATCCAGTTGCAGATTGTCTTCAAAATATCAAACAAATAGCATACGAATTGGCCTTAATCAATGCTCTGTTGGACGAAGAAGATCTTGTGGTTCCTGCACTTAAAGGCCTTAGGCAAAATTAAAGATACAGTTGCAGCTGTTCGAACTCAGGATATTGCCATTTCATTTGAGGAACTTCATGATAAACCTATTGATCATGAAGATTTTATGAAGCAGCACAATATTGAGACCACCAATATGAATATTACTGCTCATGTCACTCGTCATTCAGAGAACAATTTTGGTCGATTGAAAATGGACACCACTACATATTTGGTAAGGGATTTATCAAAATTTCTCCACCAACTATGAACTTTTAGGGGCACAATAAACCTCGCAACTACAATCAAAATGGAGGGTGCTGCCAACCACGCCACTCACCACCCACAACAAACTAGTTGGTTGATTCAGCAGCTTCACATCATGTCACTACTGATATGCAAAATCTTTCTTTGCACCACTATATGAAGGTCCTAATGATATCATTATTGGTGATGGTACAGGTCTCAAATTACACACACAGACTCTACCACACTCCTTTATACTACTAATTTCTTTCTTTCTAACGTTTTGTGTGCTCATTCAATTCAACAAAATTTGATCTCTGTTTCACGATTTTGTAAGACAAATAAAACCTCTATTGAATCTTTTACTTACTGATTTTTTGTGAAGGATCTCACCACAGAGGCACCACTTCTTCAAGGTTAGAACGAGGATGATGACTATGAATGACCATGGGTTGTGAGTACTGTAGGTTCCCCCTTCCCCCCAAGGTAATGATGGGCATCAAAACATTCAGTAGTGATTGGCAGAACCGTCATCGACACCCTTCCCTCAAGATTCTTCAACATCTTGTGCGGTCTGGGCATTTAACTACTTCTAAATTTTTTATTTCTGATTCCTAGCTTTAAAATAAGAGACATAAACTACCATTTGATGTTTCCTCTCTTACCGGTCGAGTACCACTATATTAAATCTATACAAATGTACGAGGTCTTGCTCCAATCACTTCTATTGATGACTTTCAATATTATATGATTTTCATTGATCATTTTATCAAATACGTTTGGTTTTATCCGTTACGCTTTTGAAAATACATAGGGCGTGTCTAATACAACATAACGTGCCGGGAGTGAATAGGTTTTAATACAAATAGTTATCTTTTTTTTTTTTGGATTAATCAACATTAGCCACAAATCATCCAAGCAAATTAAAACAAATCAATCGATCAAAGTAAATATAGTGCGAACTTTGATTTGATTTATGTAAGAAAACCCCAACATGGTAAAAGCTTACAGGCTATTTATTTAGCCACTCAAATTCTCAAATTCATTATATATAATGTTGCTTATAACTTAGGTTGACCTCAAGTCACACTATTCTCGAAACATAATACAACATTACTACCCGCAGACATTTTATAGTAATTCTAGACATTGCTAGTGCACTACACCCTCGTAGTCACAAGTCATGACACTCAATGAAGAAATAAACAACATACGTGAACAATATTCTAACATGCAAATAATGTTAGGCTACACTAAATGCTTATCTATAGATTATGACAATCAAGCAATCATAGATATCAATATGCCTATATGAATGTTCATAGAGACCTAACTAGATAAAGATATATAAATCTAACACTCAATCATCAAACAAATCCCAGTCAACATCTGTTGTCACCAATTTTAATAAAAACAATAATTTTACAATCAAGAAATGCGATCAATGAGATATCTTGATAGATAGGACACTAGATGATGGAAATAGTGAAGAATCTAAGTTACTGAGTCAAGATGCTATGAAGACCCATGCCTAATTAAAGCTTGATGATGCTTGAATGCATGAGGGTTTGAGATTTGGAGAGTTAAAAATCCAATCTTGAAACCTCTCTCTCAATAGAACTCTAAGAGACTCTCAAGGGTTTAGTTTTTTGGAGTTCTAGTTGGCCAAGACAACATAAGGATGTATTTATACGTCAAGAAGACGAGATGAGTGAAATTAAAAATTTACCAAAAAAACTACGCCAATCGACGGTCAGGGTCGTCGAATGCTGACTGCCAAATTGTTCTAGTAACTTTCTAGAGACAAACAATGATTTCCATTTGGCGATCGGGGCCACCAAATGGCAACCGTAAAATCCATTCTATGGTTGAATTTGGTAGTCAAGACCGCTGAATGGAAATCACTAATCACCACTTTTTGGTGAAAATAATGAGAAGAAAGAGGCTTTCTCTAACGACAATCATCGCGGTTAAACAAGCACACCAACGTACAAATACGGATGTTTTCAAACAAATTTTGAGAAACGAATTACTCAACACACACACACAAAGATAAAAGATTAACATGTAAGTGCAAGTGTGAATGCAATTACAATATGCAACATAGAAAAGCAATGCGAGAGTAATTAAAGTGCATGTAAGTGAGTGTGTGCTACTAATTTGTTCAAGAAGCCAAGAACAAGTGAACTACCTTTCTTGAAGCTCTTTGGGTTCTCAGAAATTTGTTAATGAAGAATCACTATTAGAGACCTAAACTACCCTTACATAATAATCTCAATGTGGTTTGTCATGAAATAAGCCAATCATAAAATAGAAGTTTTTACATTCTCCCCCATGACTATATCATGACAACGGATATATATATATATATATATATATATATATATATATATATATATATATATATATATATATACAATCCTATTTGATTTTTTCGGATGAAATATCTGTATGATAGTAACCTTATTTACAACTTTAAGTATATAGACTAGATTACATTGGATATAACATCATTATTGATTGAATGGATATAAGATCCTTATTGATTGTAGTTTAGTCATTTGCTATCACACACATTTGCATTAAAAATTGAACAAAAATATCATGCATATCATTATGGGTGGGTGTTGATTGGATCGATTCATTTTTCTATAGAATCGATAAAAAACCGGTAAAATTCGGTTTTTGAAAAGGTGAACCGACCCAATCAAATATACATTCGCCAACCGATCAAAAACCAACCGAATTAGATCGGTTCGGTTTTTTTTTAGTTTTGGGCTTAATGTGCAAAATTTCTAGACTTGTTCAATTACACAATTTTTTCTATGTATTGAGCTTATTGGGCCGATTTTGACTAAATTAAAAAAGAAACACCAAATTATATTAAAATTTTGTTGATGCAAATGGCCCAATAGGGCCAATACAATACCAAACACCCAAAAAAAAAAACAAAGATTATATATTAAATTAAAAACAAATAAACAATCCATCATTCCATAAACACAAATCAACGAATAGATCGTCAATAAATTTCTTAATCAATTGACCAGGTATATTTAGGGGTGGGCATTTTTGGGTTCGGGTTGGATTGGGTTGGAATTTTTCCAACTCGATCATCTGTCGGGTTCAACAAATTCAACCCAACCCAACCCAACATTATTTTCAACCCAACACAACTCAACCTAATATTTATCGGGTTGGGTTTGGTTGGATTGATCGGGTTAGACATACGTAAAAACAAATCAATTCCTTACTAATTGCATAACACGTCAATAGAAATATTATTTATTACATCTATCAATTACAATAACATACGTCACATATTAGTAATTTTTTTAAAGATCCATCAAATATCTTTTTTTAATAGCACATATTATTACAAGCCACTAAAGGGCAAGTAGGAAACAACAACAGAACTACAGAAGAGGAAGCCACAAGATTTAAAGCATCCAGACAAACCACGCAAATTAGAATGATGAGAATATAGACCAAAACAGTAGTACCACTAACAACTCGAAACACACAAGAAGTCAATACTAATAATATTACATCTTCAAATATAATTCAAATATCTCTTATGCTTTAACATAGATTTAAACATAAAATAAGTTCAAATGTTTAATCTAAATAACACAAACAAAAAAACATGGAAAAATAACACATAATTTGTAGTTTTTTATTGAGCTTAGTCCAAACATTTTTCCTTGAGCCTCATCCAAGCACTTTCTCATTAGTGTTCTTTCCTATTGCTAAAAAATACCAAAAAAATTATTTCAAAAGTATCAAAACACTTTTCAATAAGAAATAAGAAATTATTTACATCCTCCATGTAAGGTGAAGTAAGAAATGAAGTGAGGAAAATAATTACCTTATAAAATATGATATCAACCTACAACCTTATCATTCAAGGAAGTAGTCATTCCAATCTCTACATAAATTGAAAAACAAGTATTATTAAAGAATATATATTATACATTAAACATAATTATATAAAAATAAATTAATAGTTTACCTTTTTCAAGTGCTTCATAAAACTCTATCTCATCCGTGGATGGTGCAACATCAAAACATACATTAGAAGCCACAACCAATTTTGCAAACAAATCAATATCTCCACCATCTTTGGAGACAAGGAACTCCTGAATGGATCAAGAACGCCCTCCAGTACTAAACGCGGACTCAGAAGCCACAGTAGACACCGAAATGGCAAAGATATCCTTTGCAATTCGAGATAGAATCTTGTACTTTGAACAATTAACTTTCCACCAATTCAAGAGATTAAAGCTATCACCATCTATATTTTCATCAGACTCTATCAAATACCTCTCAACCTCATTTTTTAAATCAACAAAATCTTTCTTCTCTTTCATTTTTTAAAACTTCTTGAGTCTTTCCAAGCGAAAATCCATATTTTCATTAACTTTTCCCATATCAACCTCATTTTCCAAAGGAATTGACCTAGAAACTTGATCACTACTTGAAATGTTATCAACACCATTGTAAAACTCATAAAGTTTAATCAAAAGCTCCTTAATATCATAAGTCATCTCATTTACCTTATTTTCGTCAAACAAATCACCAAAACAAAATTTAACATAATCCAACTTGTATCT
Source organism: Dipteronia dyeriana (assembly GCA_032871835.1). NCBI lineage: Eukaryota > Viridiplantae > Streptophyta > Magnoliopsida > Sapindales > Sapindaceae > Dipteronia > Dipteronia dyeriana. The sequence goes on along the minus strand of CM065298.1, from coordinate 26,481,590 downwards.
CGGATCAAGAACAAGTGCAATTATCAATAATTTATTGACATCCTCAAATTTGCCCCAATACTTGTCAAACTTAGATTTCATAGCAACCGTCATTTCACACAACAAAAAATCTCCACTGCTAGCCAATGTACTCAACTCAGTTGCAATTGAATACAACTCATGAAAAAACATATTGGAAATAACAGATAATGAAGCTCTAAATTTCAAAGTGATATCATAAAAAACATGCAAAAATTGGACAAGCACTTTCACATTACCCCAATCATCATCCTTCAATGGTCCTACCCTTTTCTTCCCACTATCAAGTTCAGAAAAATATAAACCATAACGTCTATCGTCCTCCAATAACCTATCAAATGCTTTTTAAAATTTTAAAGCAGTAGATAACATCAAGTATGTGGAATTCCATCTGGTTGGCAATCTAAAACCACAATGCTTTGACTCTCAATTCTTTCTTGCTCAATACAATTTTTAAATTTTTGAAGTCTCGAGGGTGAAGATCTTATATATTGTACCGCATTACGAATACGAACAATAGAATCATTCATGTCTTTCAGTCCCTCAGACACAATTAAATTAATTATATGAGCACAACATCTCACATATAAAAAATTCCCGCCTAACACAAGCTTAGATTCATTCCAATTTCTCATCTTTCTTTTAACATAATCTATAGCCACTTTATCGGCAGATGCATTGTCTACCGTTATTGTAAACACTTTCTCAATCCCCCAATCGAGTAAACATGACTCAACAATTTTTCCAATGGTCTCCCCCTTATGGTATGGAATCATACCAAAACTCAATATTCTTTTATACAACTTCCATTCACAATCAATAAAATGGGAAATAATGACCATATAATTGATATTTTGAATGGAAGTCCACGTGTTAGTGGTTAAGCAAACTCTTGGTGATTTTTCAATAAAATACTTTTTGAGTTTAAGTTTTCCATCCACATAAAGTTGGTAAATATCCCTAGCAAATGTTCTTCTAGAGGGAAGAGTAAACCTCGGACAAGCAACTCTACAAAAATCTCTAAATCCATCTTTCTCAACAAAAGAAAAAAACAATTCATCCACAATAATCATCCTTGTACAAGTCTTTCTACATGCTTCCTTATCAAACCCAATGGCCACAAGACTAGATTTGACATTTTTTATTTCACTACCACAATCTAAATTATTATTTGGTGTCCACATTGTTAAGACTTTTTGTTTTTTATCCTCCGATGCCATTGCACATTTATACTTTGTATATTGACTCTATATATGATTTCATAAAGAAGTAATACCACAAGATTTACTAGATCAAGCATAATCTTTACCACAATAATTACACTTACATCTAGTGCCGTCACCATACTTGGTGAATAATAATCACACGTTTGATAGACCCTTTTTCGGTCTCCCTCTTTTCACACCAATGTTTGAAGGCAATGTTTCATCATCCATCTACAAATAAATAAATAAAATACACGATAAATGATTAAGTGCCATATAGTGATCTCAAAAGCAAGCTTGGAGAAAAAATGTTAAAAAAATATCTGGTTATTGAATAAAAATTGTTATAATCACAAGAAAACTTTTGGGAAAAAAAGTTTGGATATCAACAACCAGATCATCAATGACTTTGCCAATCGCAACAACAACAACAATCACAATACGACCACTCTCAATCTTGCCATTTCTCCTAAACCTGAAGACTAAAACAAGATCATATCTTTTAAGTTTCTTTCTTTTTTTCTTTTTCTTTTTCTTTTTTTCAATTTTCAATTCTAATTTTGTTGTGATATTCATGGTACTACTACTAATTAATTGATGTTAGAGGTGAAGAAGATATGATTAGAATAGCAATCAAAGGAATTTAGTTTTTTATTAATATTATTATTAATTGTTCAAATGTTAATTAACCCAAATGATAATTTGTCTTAATCTCTCATATATTGCCTTAATCTTTAATGGCATAATATGTTATCATTTTTATAAAAGCATTTATGCTTTTGCAGAGATGTGCACAGGCAACCTTGTCTTCTCGGGACAAAGTTTATAATCATGTTTCATTTTTTTTATTGTCCAAGACTATATACATGATCAAGACTATATGTAAAAGCAAATAATTAGAAAATCATTATTCCTTAAACATCAACTACTCAACAAAACCGGTACTCAAGATTTCAAATTACACACTTTAAGCTTATAAGCTACACTCAAAAATACAAAACAAAAGCTGGACAACTAATCAAGAACCCATTAAACCTCAAACCCGAACAAACCCCACCAAAACCCAACAATAATAAATTAATAACCAATAGCCTAGAAAAAGAAAAAGAAAAAAACAAACTTTCATGTGAAAACTAGGCAAATTAGAGTCATTAGACCACAAACAAGACAAATTAGACCGTAAATTCAAAACAAAAGAACTCGAGTAAAGATCTAGAAAACAAGACAAAGCATGGGTAAAGATCTGAAAAAAAAACAAAGGTAATAGTGCAATACACAGAAAAAGAAGCACAAACCTGAAAAGAGAGACAGTGGATGCCGACTGGATGACAACGGCTTGGAAGTCAAAAGAGAAGTGTCCGCCCCGCCGTGGAGAGCAAAGATCGGGGCCGGTGTGGAACGATTTCGAAGAGAAGAAGAGAGAAAGGGGCGATTGTGGTAGTCGGCCGATGAAATACAAACAATTGTGAGAGTTAGGGTTGAAACTTGCAAAAGAGAACCGGTAGAATGGAGCTATACGATGGATTTTTTTTATATAAACAAAAGGATATCGGGTCGGGTTTCGGGTTAACCCAAAAAACCGATCCAACTCAATATAGTTTCGGGTTATTGCTTTATAACCCGAAAATGCTTTATTTATATGGTGAACCCGACCCAACCCGCTATTTTCGGGTCGGGTTGGCCGAGTCAGGTGGAAAGTGCCCACCCCTAGGTATATTGCTACTATCGAACAAGAAATGTAAGTTGATGAATACTTCAAAAGCTCATCAATCTTTTTAATTTAATTCAAAGTTAATCATGCTTAATTAATTTTTAGGGTAATTGGCACAGATGTCCCCTGAACAATTCTTGAATTTGCACCCTAATCCCTGAACATTTTTTCCCCCCTTTAAACCCAGTAAACTATCGGAAATGGTTGACAGAATAATGGAAGTCAGATTCCGTTCATTTTAAACCCACGTGCGCTTCACATGCTGTCTTCAGAAGGACATTTCAATCATTCTAGATCACAAATAGAGGGGCAACGTGAAATTATTTGATATAATTTTTTCCCAAAATCATCCAAAGACTAGGGTTTGTTGAATTCAGGTTTGTCAATCCAACCTAGAAATTGTCTCAATAAAGTTTTGTGTGGTGTAGTTTCGATAACTGAAAGTTATAGTGAGGTTAAGGTATAGAGAAGCAAGGTAACACATTAACTATGGTGGAAACATGATGGAACTAAGGAAACCCGATGACGAACAACCGGAATATGGTAAGTCTCTCCTGATTTTATGTCTAGGTTATGGTTGTTGTGCTGTTTGTTATGTTTTCGTAGGAGTAAAGCTTGGAAAAATAGAAATGTTAATTGATTAGTTCAATATACAACACAAGAAAAAGAGGTCTTTAAATAAGAGAATGTAGGGGACCACAACAATTCATAAGAACATATAATCTAACATAGATGTATACCCCACTTGTAATATAATAGAATCTTGAAATTATACCCCTCTTGTAATATAATAGAATTTGACTTTTTTTTATGACATTATGGGTGGATTTTGTCTTCACTTTTTTATACAAATTGAATGGCTGAATTGTTTACTTACGAAGCTGAATGCCTCGCTGTTTGAACATATGTTGAATGCCTCTCTGTTTGTGTACAAACCCAAAAATTAGTGCAACCACAAAAACGCCTTCCTAGGTTTGAATCAGTCCAAAACGTGTAAAATCGAGCTCTTCTTCCACACAAACAGATTGGGTATAAATCCCCAATATCAAAGCCCTGATTCATGTTTGTTGAAGAAGAAGAAGAAGTTAAAGAATAAGAAGTTAGAGAAGAAGAGGTGTCAAAGAAGAATTACTTTATATTAGGGGATTTGTGATCTAGAGTGACTGAAATGCCTTTCTGAAGACAACATGTGAGGCGCACGTGGGTTTAAAATGGACGGAATCTGATTTCCGTCAACCATTGCTAATTTTCGATAGTTCAAGGGGTTTAATAACTAAAAAAAGTTCAGGGGGTAAGATGCAAATTCATGAATAGTTTAGGGCTCATCCGTGCCAATTAGCCAAATTTTAACAACAATTAATTATTTACGGGGATAAAACTCCATTGATCAAAACAAATTGGAGAATTGCCTTAATAAATTAAAAGGCAGTGGTTCTTACCTCTTAGTATGTACACAGGAATATATATTTAATTATTTTTTAAGAAGCCAATTTTATTGCAAAACAGAGCAAAACAAACACCTAGGACAAAGAAAACAGAGACAGCCTCCGCACAATACAACAAACAACCCAACAACAAACACACAAACCAGTCAAAACACAACAAAACTACTGCCAGACCCCACAACATACACTACAAAGAGAAAAGGAAAAAGAACATGATCAAAACCGCTTTAACAGAACCAGATGCATATAGTTATTGTATTCCACACTAGAATGCCCCCTTCTGAACAAGGCCTTGCGAATTCATAAATCAGATGCATATAGTTAATGTATCCCACATCTGGACTGTTGATATAAGAAACAACTGACACGACATCACTACAAAAAATAATATGCTTTCCATTCAGCTCAGGCTTGAGAACACACAATTCACAAGCTTTTGCTATTGCTATTAACTCCGCCTAAATAACATCCTGCCAGCCAATCCTAATCGAAAAAGAACAAAACACATTCCCACTTTTATCACGAAGGTTGCCCCTAATTCCCGTTTGCCTCGGGGACCCCCTCACGAATCCGTCAACATTAAACTTCAGCAGCTCCTGGATCGGGGGAATCCATTCCTTCAACTTTAAAGCCTTGGAAATACTAGAATCTAAGTACCTTCCAGCTATGTCAAGAATCAAAATGGAAATAAGATTGTTTGAACCTTTGCCATAATTCTTAAACCACCATGCAACTCTGAACTTAACCATGTACACCTTCCCATTTCTTGTTTCCCAAATTGCCCACACGATAGGAAAGAACATGGATACCCAAGCTCTCTTTGATTTTTTTGTAAAACAAAGACCTTCTCACTCTCTCCACCAATCTAGCAAGGAAGCCAAAGGACAGAGGCTGATTCCCTACCATTTCATACAATCTAGCCATATATTCCAAGACCAATTATAGTGAAGAAAAAGATGGTCTACTGTTTCCTTTTCTTCACTGCACATCAGACACTCCTCACTCGTATCGCAAAAAAGCCCAATCTTCTTCAACACCTCTTTCACCATAACCCTTCCTTGCAACAAGTGCCACACAAAAATTTCAATTTTAGGTGGACTGAAACTTAGCCACACCTCGGAAAGATCATCAGACTTTTCCGAGTTCCCTACATCCAGTTTTTTCCAAAAAGAATTGACCGAAAACATACCGTTTGGACAAAACAACCATCCTATGGTGTCCGATGTTGACTCAAAAATTCTTATCTTTTGTAAACCGTACATAAATGACTCCCATTGGTTCTTTACCACCCGAAACAAGGTCTTCTGAGATGAATGTCCCATATATATATATATATATATATATATATATATATATATATATATATATATATATATATATATATTATTGCATGCTAACAAAGTGAAGAATGAAATCAATGAAGCTATGGTTTCTGTGGTAGGGATGGACATTTCCCCCACGGGCCTCACCCTCATGGGCCCTACCTCTATTTGGGGCAAATTTTACCCCCAAATGGGGGGTGGGGGTGGTGGGGGAACTTACCCCAATTTTCCAATTTTTTTTTTATATAAAAAAAATAATAACTTTAACTCTATTACTCATTTACTTTCTACCCACCCCATCCCCTATTTTCCTCATTTTTTCCATTTTCAATCCTAATATTTTTCAATTTGAAATCCGAACTTTAGAATTTGATCATTCGAATCGTTTGATTCACACTGTTTCGATATCCAATTCAATAAATAATCTTAAATATATAATTGATTTAATTTAATCAAAAAACAAATTAGAGATTAGTTTTATGATTTTTTTAAATACTTACTGATATGGTATAATATTTTGTTAATATTAATTGGAATCGATAAAACATAGAAATTACAAAAGAAACAAATAAAAAATAAAAACAAAGGAGTTATAGATAAAGATAAAAAATAAAAATACTGTTTCAGCTGTTGATTTGGATTTTATGAACAACATTTGATATGCTTTTATTATATCTTCTTTTATATAATTGTTTTTAAATGATTTTGAATATGAATTAATATTATGTAACATAGAAATTACAAAAGAAACAAATAAAAAAAAAGAATTATAGATAAATATAAAAAATAAAAATACCGTTTCAGCTGTTGATTTGGATTTTATGAACAACATTTGATATGCTTTTATTATATCTTCTTTTATATAATTGTTTTAAAATTATTTTGAATATGAATTAATATTATGTAGTGTTACATACGGCCCTATTTTAAATATAGAATAGATTTCTACTTAAAACAAAATGATATAAACAAAAAAATATTAAAAAAAATTAGAGATTAGTGTTTACGGGTTTTTTTTTTAATATTTACTAATATTGTACAATATTTCCTTGATATCAATTGGAATAGATAAAACATAGAAACTACAAAAAGAAATAAATAAAAAAATTACAAAAAAATATATAGACAAAGATAAAAATAAAAAATAAACAAAATATGAGTGTGAAAACTTATCATATTCTCTTTTAGTAGTTGATAGTTAATACTAATAAATTTATATTAAGTATCTGTTTCGAATAAAAGATGAGTATGAAAACCCATCTTTTATTTGAAACAAATAGTTAAACAGAATCTAATATAGCTTTTGCCATTTCAACAATAATAATTAATGAAATTTAAAAAATAATCTGTAAGTTTAAAAAAATCTTGCAAAAACATACACTTAACATTTTAAATCTGGAAAACAGATCAGAAATTTAAAAAGCCTGGAAAAAAAATTAATCAAGTAATTAAATAATCTGTTAAAAAAGTATTCATAAAAAAACAATTCCGGAAAAAAAACTAATCAGAGAATTAAAACAATAAGTGAAAAAATAAAATATTAAACCTGAAATTACAGATTTAATCACTATAATTGATTACATTTTTTTTTTCCATTTTAATGGCATCTTGAAAAGTAGGTATCTAATTTGGACAGATAAAATATATACTAAATTTTGATGCATGCTGTATGTAATTTATGAATATGTTTAGTTTTGTAGTTAAAAGCAGTAAGTGTCGTTCATCAATCAAAAAAAGAAGCAAAATGGGTCGAATTAGTAGTTGTTGTTCTTGTTTCTTTAGTACTTTTAGTGGTTCCTATACCTATGATGTTCCTTGGATTATTTACAAATGGTATTCAAGCTCTTATTTTTGCAACTTTAGCGTTGGGAATAAGTGGAACAGGTACAACAACAAATAATTTACATAAAGGATACTCAATAGGAATAGGTCAACTTAATGCTGGCAAAAGGGCCGGGTCCTGACGTGCCGCTCAGCCTGGCCTGTTTCGGTAGCATGCCCTGACCGGCTCGGCACGCTGACTTAACAGGCCGACCCCAAACTTGTTAAGATGGAATGCTGTGCTGGGCTCAGGTGGCGAGGCCTGCAGGCCTGCCTGGCACGACACGTCAGGCCAGTGGGTCAAAAAAATTGAGAATTTGAATTCTGGCGGACATGGCACACCAGCTAGAATTCAAAATTTCAATTTTTTTTTGAAGTTTGAAATTTAAAATTTGAATTGATGGGTGGCTTTGGTAATTATCCAGGAGTCGTTGGTGACTGTTTGGGGTGGGGTGGGGGTAAAATATTTAAATATATATTTTTAAAAAATTCAAAGCCCATTGGGCCCGACCCGTTAAGGCCTTAACAGGTTGGCCACCCACATGATCCGTCTGGCATGCCCCGGCACAAGCTACATGCCTAGACCCGGCCCACCCTCCCCCCAAACAGGCCGGCTCGCCACGACCTATCTCCCTAACACGACACATTAGGCCAACGGGCCTAACGGGCCCGGGCCAACCTATTTTAACACCACTAGATCAATTCATATGCAATTTAGATTGCTATTAAATATCATAAATCACATATGAAGAGGCAATCCAATAATTAATGGAATATTGAATAAATTCTCTAAACCAATATCATAATTAATTTGTAATCATTAAGTATTATTATTAATTTTTGAAGTATTACATTATTTGGTAGGATTTGGATCCTCTCCTCACATTGTCCTCACCTTTATAATATATTGACACGTGTCTAATATAACAAATCAATAGTCTTAATTATTTCTATTAATTTATATTTTTTATACAACTAAAAGGTTAAATTAATTCATACCATTGATTTAGGTGACGGCAAGGTGAGGACAACATGAGGTGAGGAGAGAATCTAAATTCTAACTTTTAATAATATATATTTTTTTTTTCATAAATCACATATCTATAGGTAATCGAAGGACAATCTCATAATTAATAGGATAGTGAATAAATTGATTTTTAAATATTAAGTTTTTTTTTTAAGAATTCCATCATTTGGTGGAATTAAAAGACACACCATGATATTTTTTTTTACTAACAAGCTATAAATTCTTATTAATTATTTTCTTAATTTTTTTTTTTGGATTAACCATCCGGTTTTCAGATGGGACGGATCCACCATACGGTGCAATCAGCCCTGACCACACCCCGACTAATCCGGACTCGCACCTGGTCGGCCCACTAAGGGGTAAAGTGCTTCCATATATGTAACTCCGTTCATAAGGGGGGTTGAACCCACGACCTTATTTAAGGGATGAGAGTGCCGAACCACTCACACTAACACTAACACATGATTGGTAATTTTGTTAATTATTTAACTATAATATATATAATATTTGGTAAGTTATTTTATTTTATTTTTAGTTTATTAAGAAAATGTATTAATTATCTCATTAGTTATAGAATTGACTTTTCATTAATCATGAGACCGACTCTTGATTTTTCTATATTATTAATTATTTTTTCTTATTTTGAAGCCTTAATATGCCACGTGTCGCTATGAAAAGGTTTAACCATTAATTAGTTTTTTTTTAAAAAATAAATTTAAACAATCCTTCAGTTTTATATTCTTCAACTCTTCAATTTTTTTTTACATTAATAGTTGATTTTCTAGATTTAATGAGAATTATTACTATTATTAGATCATATATTTTTCCTTTAATGATTGATGAATAATATGTTATCATAAAGTTTCAACATACCATATGAGAAAGCATGACTTGACCATTGATTATTTTTTGTTGGAGATATTAAAGAAATAAATCTAGAGAAATATCCCATGATTGTTTTTCATCACCGGTGCATCTAATATCTTAGACCAATAAGTTAAATATTTAAATTATTATTGCATTACATTTTATAGTTCCCACACATCATGTGGGATGCGATTTTTTTTAATAATTTCGATACTACATTAATTATTTATTAAATAAGATATAAAATTGGACTAATTAGAAAATATTATATATGATTATTAACAGTGCAAATGCCCTTTTTAACAACTGAAAAAGCAACTTAATACTTTCAAAGATAAAATGGAGGCCGATTTTAAGGTTTGTCTTATTTGCATATTAATTAATTCAATTTAATAGTAATTTTAATTAAGTGCTTGTTTTAATTAATAATTATATGTTAATTAAACTTGAATACTTGAATTTTTTATTTTTTATTTTTTACATGTGCTTTTCCATAAAATTCTAGCGGCTGTGCAACCAGATGATGCAGGGAGCAGCAGGGAGCAAATAGAGGCATTTATATAAGTTGTGCTTGGTGGATATTAATTATAATTATTCTATGAATAAAACCACCCATTTCATTGATTTAGTAGAATAAAAACAAGGGAATTTTTTCCCTTTGGATTTTATATATGAAATAAAGTTATTATAATTAATTGCTGCTATTCAGCTTATTTTAATTTGATGACATTTCGGATAATTAAGAAAATTGAAAAATGATCAAATAATGTCTGATTTTTCTATTTTTGTTATGTGATATCTTTTTTTTTCTTTTTATCCCTTTCTATAGAATACAGTTTTTTTTTTTTTTTAATGATTACAAATAATTTGAGATTTGACGGGAAAAAAATACGACTTAAGTTCATAATCTCAATTGTGTAGGTGTGTAAGCAGAGACGGACATGTAAGGGGTCCAGAAAAAATAAATAAATGGATGATTACATAAAACCCCTAAGGTTTAATAATATTACATTAATATGATATTTTATCTATTTAGTAAAATATAACTATTTTGTTTTACATAATATTATGACTTCTAATATTATAGAATTACATTATTTGCAAGTTTAAATAATTTTTTAACTACAAGTTTAAACAATTGTTATTATTAAAAAGTAAATAAAAAAATTATTCTTAATAAATATCTAACATGTCTTGCACATCATTATATCTGTGTACAGTGAGGATTAAAATAACAAGGGTTTTCTCTATGTTACACACCGAATTTAATAAATTTAGTATGAGAATTTGTGAGCTATTAATTAAACATTATAATATATTGTCTAAATAAAGTAGATAAATCTAACTATCCATAGCTGTGAAGCTGAATTTATAATGTTAGTATGTACCGAGATGAAAAAAAAACAATATATATATATATTGCCCGGACGGTAAATTTTTCATGGGTTTGCCCCTATGTGTGAATCATACTATTGAAAACTGACAATATCTTATCATAGAAAGAACTTGGTTGTTTTTTTTTTTTTTGAAAAGAAAGAACTTGAGTGTTGCTTTCAGTTTAGTTCAAATAAATAAATGAAAATTTTAAAAACAAAATTATTTGTAATAATGTTAGACATACCTAACAGATTAAGAGATTATTACACTAACCGATTGAAGTAATGCTAGACTCGCTGACCTTCTGTAGTTGTAATTTTATAAATCATAGTATTAGCGTAAATATATTCCAAACTATAGCTCAAAAATAACCTGTACATCATTTTTTTTAATTTACTGTATACATTACTATCTAACCATTACGACATTTTCAAATCTGTTTTTAGGCCCTTCACTGTTACAGAAAAGTGGAAATCAAATGGCCATCATGTCTACATTGGTGAAATAACTCTTTTGGAAAGCTAAAGCAGAAGAGTGAAGGCAGTAGAGACGATTCAATTAGAGAAAATGAGACGATTCAATTAGAGAATATAAGACATAATGTATCACAAAACACATAAACTTACCTTATTCCAGCATTTATACGAAGATGATCACACTAAATTTTTGTTCAGAATTCTTGACATCCTGCAATTTATAAATCATTGCATATATCGAGGTCTGATAGGGAGACAAGAGTTAAACTAAAGTGCAAAGGAGAATTGGTGTAGCTGAAGCTCTCACGAGAAAAACCTATAAGAAATGATTAGAAGATAGCCTACCAATATTCTGTTGATCCATGCACTGATATAAGAATATTAGGCTTCAATTACGACAATCTACGCAAGATAATGTAATTGGGATTTTGAGAAACAATTTTCTGTAATTTTATTGATCAAAGGAAATCTGCTTAGCCTCGCGGCTTATAGGATTATTTAAAGCAATCAAACCCTAAACCTAAGCTGAAACCTTGTTAAGCAAGGAAACGGGCCGAATTAACGGAAATTACCAAAAAAGGTAATTTTGAGTTAATTGCAGAAACAAATAAAACTAAAGAATTAAAGCAAACCAGAATTTACGAAAGTCGATTTGGACTTGGAAAACTAACTTATTGCGAAAACAAAACTTTCCTACAACAGAAAAACACCAATTTCGAGGCCTAAACAATGGAATTTGCCCGAAAAAGGGCATTCCTCACGACCAAAGGTAGTGACTTTCGAAGATCTCGACGATTCGCTTCAACCGTGAAAGTTTCACGACATTCCGACTCTGTGGCCAACACTAATAGAAATTATTTGCTCTTCTTGTGATCCCAACCCTCAATGTAATCCAATGCCACATCTGCTATTGCATCAAGAATTGAGTAAATTTTAAGTATCAATGTGTACCTTTACAATACATTGTTGTTCTATAGTAGTATTGAGGTCGCCTTCCCAACATTCTACATCCTCTGTTCTATGTTGTCTTGGTGTGTTTACAACTCCTCAAGAAAATAATTTCATATTTGGACAATGTCTCACAACTACTTGTTGCAGGGATGGAAATTAGATAGTGCAACTCCCTGAGTGGAAGATTGTAAGACTTGGTAAACCATTAAGTACCGAGCTGGTTGAAAATGATCTGATCGATTGCTTCCTCGATCTTCTTTATGTGTTATGTTTTTTTTTTGTTTTGTTTTGTTTTGATTTTTTTTCATTTTGCAATCAATTATATCCATTCTTGTAAGTTGCATAAGACTTTTAGCTACTAAAGGTGAGGGTGCCATTAAATTGAGCAATCCACCGCATGTTATTGTAAGATTTGATTATCACAAAATCAACATGCATAGGCACAAAATTAATCCAAAAGTTTAACCTAAACATGTTTCTATATCATACTTAATCAAACCCTAAATACTTATTACTAACACATGTCAATTCAAGAGAAAATGGAGATACGAGAAAGCGGAAGCATACCTGAATCCATTGTCGTAGGTTGGTGGACGGGTTAAGATCTTCCAAATTAACACAATTCTTAGGACACAAAAGTGTTCTCTCTTTTCTGGTGATGAGGATCCATAAAAGCCAAAAAGTGATTGTGTAATTCGAGGACCATAACCCTATTTATAGTAATTAGATTACTATATATTTTGCTATTTCTAATTTGGCCCCTCATCAAATTAGAAATAACACTATGATATCTACACATTAATTCCATGACAATTATACCCTTAAGCCTTAAACCTTTAATCTTAATTAGACCACTTTAATTTAGGCTTAACCAAAATATATCATAAAACATTTAATATTTACACGTGTGGCCCCACAAGATGGAATTTTTCCAACAATCTCCACTGGGCCACATATATAACTTTACAAATGTGTATGACTTTATGAGCTCCAAAATTTTGCTATCACAACTTTAGGGTATATCCGAACAATCTTGTCCATTGATTATATCGATATAGGATCAAAGCGGTTTTCGTCATATTTACTGTGACTAAACCCATCAATGGTATCGTATACCAGCATAATCAAATGACATAGATCAATCATGGATGCGTAGCTTAGAAATTACATGCAATGTGATTTATACATGTCTATTTCTAACTGGTCTTACTTTATTCTTTAGTAAGATCAATACTTAACATAATGTAACATAGTGAAATGAATTGAATACTTTATTTCAGATAAAAAAAATATCCAAATACATAAATACATAAGTATGTCAAAAATCAAACATAAAACAATAAAATATAAAATGATACCAATATAATGTGATATCCCCACACAAAATAACACCCATTTGAGTAGTGTGCTCATGAAAGACCTTGGGTGTTAATCCCTTTGTAAGCGGATCCGTTATCATAGAGTTTGTCCCAATATGCTCTAAGGATATATGTCCACTGTACTCTCTCCTTCACAACTAGGAACTTAATGTCAATATGCTTTGACTTAGATGAGCTCTTGCTGTTGTTAGAATATAGCACGGCTGACTTATTATCACAATATAATTTGAGTAGTCTTTCAACACCCTTTGGAATGCGCAGTCCATTGACAAAATTCCACAGCCATATTCCATGGTTGGATGCCTCATAGCATGCTACAAACTATGCTACCATGGTGGAAGAAGCTATGAGTGTCTGTTTGGCACTCCTTCAAGAAAGAGCTCCACCAGCCAACATGTATATGTAGCTTAATGTAAGACTCCTACTGTCTTGGCATCTAGCATAATCGGAGTCGGAATACCCTATGATCTCAAACTGATCCGATCTCCTATATGTGAGCATATTATCTTTTGTTCTCTTCAAATACCTCATTACCCCTTTGACTGTTTTCCAATGGTCCACCCCATGGTTACTAAAATATCTGCCTAACATACCAACAATGTACGCAATATCCGGATGCGTACACACATGAACATACATTAGACTCCTTACAACTAATGTATAGGGAATCTGCTGTATTTCCTTAACTTCAAGGCTATTTTTAGGGAACTAGAGAAATACGAAAAAATCGTCTGGAATAACATTTCTCATTTTTCTAGTGGATTGTCTTAATGACACTGGTTCTTGAGGTTTTTGAGTTTGCTCCTCAGGAACAATTACCTCCTCTTGAATGGGAGGTTGTTCAACATTGTCTAGTTGAGGATCTGAATTCGCTTCTTGATCAATGACAGGTATAGAAACCTGTACATTGTCAAAAATGATAGTAGGAACGAAACCAATTCCTCCTCAAAGACACGTCTCTAACCTTATTTATTAATGTCTCTAACCTTATTTCTCCCCCTCAAACTAACATCCTCAAAAAATGTTGTAGTTCCTGTTTCAAAAATTGACCTAAGTGTGAGATCATAAAACTTATAGCTCATTGATCGCTCAGAGTAGCCAATGAAGTAGCTGCTTACAGTTTTAGAGTCCAATTTCTTTTCATATGGCTTGTAAGGCCTTGTCTCAGTTGGACATCCTTAAATGTGAAAATGCTTTAGACTAGTCTTTCTGTCTGTCCAAAGTCTATAAGGTGTTTTGCAACTACTTTACTTGGCAATCGGTTCAGAATATAAGCTGTTGTTTCTTTTGAGCCGGACCCCTAACAGATTCATTATTCTTTCTCTTTTTTCCCTTGTCCTTAGACGTGCTAGCCAAATGAGCACGTTCAGTCCTATCTTGCTTCAATCTCTCTTTCTCTTGCATACAGTAAGAAATGAACTCATTAAGAGTCTATTTCTCCTTTGGATACTTATAACTGACCTTAAACTGGCTGTGTTGTGCACGAAGTGATATTAATACCAAATGCACGAGTAAATCGCCAGACAACTCGAGCTTCAGTGCCTTAAGCTTATAAGTAGTATGAGACATTTCCATAATGTACTCCCTTATGTTCACCTTGCCGTTGTACTTTATAGAAATCAAGCTTTGCAAAAGCGTGCTTGTTTTTGCTTTATAGTTTTTTCGCAAAATGCTTTTCAATATTGGCTAGGAACTCTTTGGCATTGGTTATCCCTTCGGATACCGCACCCCTAAATGACTCCAGAATGCCGCGTTTGATGATCATAAGACTCATGCGATTTGAGCGATCCCACTTCTCAAAGTTCTTCCTGTCATCAAGAGAACTTGCGTCTGTAAGAGAAGCTGGCTGCTCATTCCGAAGTGCAAGATCCAGATCCATACAGCCAAGAACAATAAGTATGTTCTTCTTCCAATCCTTAAAGTTGGTCCCATTAAGCATGAGTATAGGGTTGGTATTAGCAGATATAGTAGAAACATTAGCTTTAAAGAGAACAAAACAAATACACAAACATGCTCACATTAATAACCAAGTACAATAATCAACAAATTCAAATAATGATAAGTCTCATCTCAAGATCCCTAACACAACATTAATATCAAGTCTTTGGACAATAATATTAATTGTAAGTGGTACTATTGTTGTAGTGATCAAACAATGACAATAATTTATGTCAAATAATAAATCTATCTTTGGATCGATATATTATTCACATGTAAAACCTTATAATCGTCACATGTTTACCACCATAGGTGTGTGTGCAATTCGGTCAAGTATTAACCTTCCTTTGGGTCGGCTAATACCCGTATGATTTTACAAAGGCCCAAGCAAAAAACATAGGCCTGTGAATTGATTTCTTCATTGTTGCTGCCGCTTAGCCACCTCGTCGTCACCAGAAAACATCTTAGACTGACGTGGAAGCATCGGACGGCCTGCAAATGCCGATTGAAGAGACGATCTGCGATCGATCCATTTGGATCGAACGAACGACGGCACAAAAAGCGGTGGGTTGCCTGATCTGGTCTAGATCGTGAACCACGACTGACAATGGATCACTTCGCCGCAAAACACTCTACATCTCACCGGGATAGGGGTGTTGACCGAGAAGGATGATGGGTCTGGGTTGATAAAACCAATCGACCAAAAACTGTTTTTTTTTTTAAATAAATTAAAATACATACCCATATTCATGATCATACAATAATTGAAACCAAAACACCAAAACTCAAGCAAATTTCACAAAAGAAGATCAAAACCCTAAAATGTCCAGAAATTTCTTAAAAGCTAAGATCTTAAATTCTCAAGAATCGATCATGGGTGGCTCTGATACCACTTGTAAGATTTGATTATTACCAAATCAACATGCATAGGCACAAAATTAATCTAAAAGTTTAACATAAACATGTTTTTATATCATACTTAATCAAACCCTAAATACATATTACTAACCAATGTCAATTCAAAAGAAAAGGGAGATACAAGAAAGCAAAAGCGTACCTGAATTCATTGCTATAGGTTGGTGGATGGATTGATATCTTCCAAATTAACACAATCCTTGGGACACAAAAGTGTTCTCTCTTTTCTGGTCATGGGGATCCAGAAAAGCCAAAAAGTGATCGTGTAATTTGGGGATCACAACCATATATATAGTAATTAGATTACTATATGTTTTGCTATTTTTAATTTGGCCCCTCATCAAATTAGAAATAACACTCTGGTATCTACACATTAATTCCATAATAAATATACCCTTAAGCCTTAAACCTGTAATCATAGTTAGACCACTTTAATTTAGGTTTAATTAAATATAGTATAATACATTTAATATTTACATGTATGACCACATGATGAAAATTTTCCAACGGTTATTACTTCAAAAGTTGTCAAATTTTTGAAAGTCGACCAGAATGACAGTAAATTTTTAAGTTAATTGCCACATACTAATAGTTTTAGGCCCAGTTTGGAATTGCTGTATTGTGGGGAGAAGTGCTTTTGAAATTGCTGTGAGAGAAATTGCTTTTGGAATTGCTGTGGGAAGAATCAGCTGAGTGTTTGATAAACTGATTTTCAAAAGTGCTGTGAGAACTAAAAGCAATTTCAATGTGTTTAGTAAACTGAAATAAAAAGTGTTGTGAGTGTGTAAAATTACTAAAAGGACATAGACATCTAAATGGTACTAATGTGCTATACTTTACATTTTTCTTGTTTATTTGTGTTTAGTGTTAAGTGTTATATAATTATGGTACTTTATTGAATTAATTAGCCCTATTTTTTTCAACTTTATTTAATTAATTAGTTCAATTTCTTTATTTCTTTATTTCATTATTTTATTCTACTTTATTTTTTTATTTCATTTTTATTCTACTTTATTGAATTAATTATTCCAAATTTTTTATACAGTTATGGCAACATTTTTTTTGTACAAAAATATAAGTCCAATTTTTTTTCGTTAAATTTCATTAAAGGTAAGGACAAAGTTGGAAAGTTAATAAATTTTCATTTAATATCACTGTAGCGCGTTTTCTAAAAACAGAAGTCAAAATCCAAAAGCATGTATTTGTAGCTTCTTAAAAATTCAGTTGGGAGAAGCTAAAAGTGACCAAAAGCACTTCCCAGCGATTTTACCAAACACCCCGTCTTAGATCCATAATCACTTTTGGTCCCACAAACAGCTGGAAAAACAATACCAAACTGGACCTTAGACTACTCAGATTTTGGAAAGCTTCATCAAATTCAGAACTTTCCTCCCACATATGCATATGCGCGCGGGTCAGACATTTGGCAAAGCTCTAAGTAGCTCAATTTATTGGTGACTCGGCATGTTTTTCCTTGCAGCCATGCCCTTCACATAACAACAATTCCTGAGAAAACCATTATAAACACAAATTGCCTTAAGGTTGGACAATTTGTGAAGAAAACAAGATGGACAAATAGCAGTTTCCTTGAATTCACCAGAAGACAAAAAATCAATGATTTCGAAACGTTTTATATTAGGCTCACAATTTTAAAACGTTCTAAATTCAAAGTTCACTGGTGGTCGTTGCATCTGGTTAAGGCATAGAGCCTCTGCTCGAAGCCATGCAGTACAGTGGTCCAATGCATCACCGCTTCAAGAACCTCCAATTATTTGAACTAATAATATTAATGTAACTGAACCATATATGTTTGTAGCTATTTAATTATGAATAATCAAGATAGAAATTAGAGTTGCAGTAAATGTTATATATATATATATATATATATATATATATGTGTGTGTTCAAAACAAAGTCAAAGTTTACAAAAGAGTGTTTATACGGAAATTTATTTCCTACGTAGAGGTTTAGTAAATGTAGATAGAGTTCCAAATTATAATATTTGTTGATTTTTAAATCATTATTACATTTATTCGGATGAAGTTTCCATATCTATTTACAGTCTCAATTCAGGATTATAAGAATAGGAAATTAATTCTTCTCCAAGTCTCTCACGGAATTTGCTTATAAGTATCTGTTAAAACGTATTGTGCAATCAAACCTGACTGGTATCAATGAAAACAGAAAGTAACGTTAGAAACAGAGTTTGATCCGAGGCCCGTGTTTCACACGGTGTCCTTAAGACAATTTCGCCGAACAACACCGTATGTGTATTAGGCGATTGTCTCCCAGGATACAACGGTTCAACAGTGGTAGACCTAAGCATTATCCACTACCAGCGAACTCAAACCGAGTTTTGAACTTACCAAGAAAGCCATAGAAGAAAAGAAATCGGCTGCTCAAAAGGAAAAATTGGAATTGTTTTGTTCTGTGTGTGTTGAACAGAATATTAGAGATATTAAATACCCAAACCGAAACACTAGGGTTTTGGGATTAATTCGGGATTATATTTGGAAAATTCGTTTTTTTGATTTAATAAGAAAATAATTTAATTAGATAATATTCTCCAAAGAGATTTATTTCTAATTAAAACCCGATTCTGTATTCTTAGTGATCAAGTAAATAATCAGAATCCAAATAATTAAAGCTTTCCTTATTCATCACAATAAAAAACGTTGACTTAAGGAAGTGGCAAAAGGTCAACTGGACTCTCACGGTCCAATCAGAGCGACATTAGTGTCCGCAGGTCGCGCCCACACACGAGTCGTGCATTCGAAGGTTAGGAGTCCATGATTCCCCCCCCCCCCCCCCCCCCCCTTGCGCGCGAGAGAGAGAGCCTCTATGCCACACACATGTTGAAAGCTCATATCACACATTCACTTATAAACTACTTATAAATGATTTCCCTAAGCAATGTGAGATTCCTTTTAATCCCTACACAATGGGTAAACTTTGAGACTCAATTTCTCACTCACCCATTAACCATTTTGTGAATTTGAGTATACCATTTCGAAGTTCTCACGGAGGAGAATTCGAATCCACTTTAATCTTCCATTTCTATGGAATTTATCATACTCAACTTTTGCTCTCTAAATGAGAGATTATCACAAAATTTCCAACAATCCCCCACATGAATGAAATTGACCTAGGAGACACAAAGAAGATGTTTGGTAAGTTCAAACGATCGAAGCCTGCATAAGATAGGTAGGTGTTACCCTTTGAACATTCCATTGTAAAGGTATGCTTACTTTACTGGCTAATCAGTAGATGTGATATCCTTGAACTGTTCTGCCGTTTTGTGTAAACGATCACACACCTTACACAGGTATCTTCCAGACCCGATTTGGTTCTCATTTTTATGTTCGTTTTGGCCATGAACATGCGCCTGGTTCTGTGAGAATCTCTGGAGAATATAACCCTTCACTATTCTCTTTTAGAAGTGGCCCTACTTCTCTCTCACATAGGTGATTTCTTAATTAAGAGTAACCCGCTTTACTCTGCTCGAATTTCCATAGCTAGGAATTTTGACGCATAAGAATCATTAAAAACCACAGTTTAACCTTTTCTCTACGTGCATCACTATTTTATCATAAGAATGGACTTGAGGGTAACCCCCACAGTGATCCAACTGAGTCTTACAACTTGATTATCCCATTGAACCTAGATCTTGGGATCTCCAGTCAACTAGGTTGGGTGTCCATTGTATCAACCTTTTATTTAATGGGCTTTAGTCTCATTCCTCTCGATGATATCTCAACTAGTTCTCTGTTTAACCCTTTAGTTAGCGGATCCGCAATGTTATCTTTTGACCTTACATAGTCAATAGTGATAACCCCAGTTGAGATTAGTTGTCTAATGGTATTATGTCTTCGACATATATGTCTAGACTTCCCACTATACATATTGCTCTGTGCTCTTCCTATTGCTGATTGACTATCACAGTGAATGCAAATCGCCGGCACAAGCTTTTGCCATTTTGGAATATCTTCTAAGAATTGGCGTAGCCATTCAGTCTCCTCTCCACATTTATCTAATGCTATAAACTCATATTCCATGGTGGATCTGGCTATACATGTTTGTTTGGAGGATTTCCAAGATACCGCCGCACCACATAGTGTGAACACATACCCACTAGAAGATTTTGAATCCTTCATATCAGATATCCAGTTAGCATCAGTGTATCCTTCTAAGACAGCTGGATATCTGGTATAATGCAGTCCATGATTACGAGTGAATCGTAAGTACTTCAGTACTCTTACTATTCCTTTCCAGTGATCGGTTCCTAGATTACTCATATATCTGCTTAATTTGCTGACTGCATTTGCTATATCTGGTCTTGTACAACTGGTTAAGTACATCAGACTTCCTATCACTTGAGAATATTCTAGTTGAGAGATGCTCTCACCCTTATTCTTAGATAGATGTAGATTTGTATCTACTGGTGTTCTAGAAATTCTAGAATCATTTTTGTTGAATTTCTCAAGAATCATGTCAATATAGTGTGATTGACTTAGTATGAGTCCGTTAGATGTCCTTGAGATTTTCATTCCCAACATTACATCAGCCGGTCCCATATCTTTCATATCAAATCTTGATTTCAACATATCCTTGATAGATTTGACCATTTTATCATTACTACCAACAATAAGCATGTCATCAACGTAAAGGCACACAATGACATAGCCATTTTCCGTGTCCTTGACATAAACACATTTGTCACATTCATTGATCTTAAATCCGTTTGACATCATAACATTGTCAAATTTTTCATGCCATTGTTTTGGTGCTTGCTTTAAACCATATAAAGACTTTACCAATTTACAGGCTTTCTTTTATTGTCCTGGAGCGAAAAAACCCTCAGGTTGTTCCATGTAAATTTCTTCATCTAAATCTCCATTTAAGAAATCCGTTTTCACATCTATTTGATGTACTTCAAGATTTCGTAAAGCTGCGATTGCAAGTATAATTCTAATGGAGGTTATTCTCGTCACAGGAGAATATGTATCAAAGTAGTCTAGGCCTTCTCGTTGATTGTAACATTTAATTACAAGTCTGGCCTTATACTTATCAATTGTTCCCTCTGCTTTCATCTTTCTTTTGAAAATCCATTTGGATCTTAGCGGTTTACATCCCGGAGGAAGATCCACTAATTTCCAAGTATGATTTTGAAGGATGGAATCAATTTCGCTCTTGATTGCCTCTTTCCACAAGAGTCATTCAGAAGAGCTTGCCTCTTCTTTGAAAGTTCGAGGTTCACCTTCTAGCAAATAGGTCATAAAATCTGGACCAAAAGACGTTTCCTTCCTTGCTCTTTTGCTACGTCTAGGTTCATCCTCTACTTCATTTCCTTGTTCTTGGTCCTCACAACTATCATCATGTGTTCGTTTTGACGAACTTGTTTCATCATTGGATTTATATGGAAAAACATGCTCAAAGAACATTGCATTTCTAGATTCCATTATCCTGTTTTTGTGTTTATCTGATATGTCAGATTTATAGACCAAGAATCGATGAGCACTACTGTTTTGTGCATATCCAATGAAAATGCAGTCAACAGTTTTAGGACCTATTTTCACCTTCTTAGGTATAGGTACTGCTACTTTGGCAAGACACCCCCACATTTGTAAGAATTTATAGGAAGGCTTTCTTCATTTCCATAGTTCATATGGTGTCTTGTCTTCTTTCTTTCGGGATACCTTGTTTAAAAGGTAATTACTAGACAATATAGCGTCACCCCACATGTTCTGAGGCAGTCCAGAACTTATCAGCATTGCATTCATCATCTCTTTTAAGGTACGATTTTTACGTTCTGCAATACCATTTTGCTGAGGGGAATATGGTGCAGTAGTTTGATGTATGATTCCGTGTTGAGCACAGAATTCACCAAACGGTGCTACATATTCACCACATCGGTCACTTCTCAGTACCTTGATTTTCTTGTTGAGTTGATTCTCAACTTCAATTTTATAGAGACTAAACTTCTCTATAGCTTCATCCTTGTTTTTCAACAAATATACATAGCAGTATTTGGTGCTATCATCTATAAATGTGATGAAATATTTGTTGCCAGCTCTTGTTTGAACAAATTTTAAATCACATATATCTGTGTGAATTAAATCAAGAGGTTCAGATTTCCTTTCAATTATTTGAAATGATGAGCTTGTTAGTTTTGCTTCAACGCAAACTTCACACTTATGTTTAGGATCAATATTAAATGCAGGAATATGATTTAAGTTAATTAATCTACGTAGGGTATCATAATTAACGTGTCCTAGTCTACCATGCCATAAATTGGAAGACTCAAGCAAATAAACTGAAGAATTATCTTTATTGATTGTTATTTTGACAACATATACATTAAGCTATAACAGCCCTTCAATTACATATCCCCTACCCACATAAGTTCCTTACTTGGTTAAAACCACTTTGTCTGATTCAATCACCATCTTGAACCCATGCTGATTGAGCAACGAACCGGAAACCAAGTTCTTGCGTATATCAGGTACATACAATACATTGTTCAAGCTCAGGATTATACCAGAGGTCATCTTGAGAATGACTTGACCACGTCCCTTCACGTCAGATGTGGCTGAGTTGCCCATACACAACTTTTCTTCATTCTTCATTTCTTCAAATATATTGAACATCTCCCTGTCAGAGCATATATGACGAGTGACCTCAGTATCCAACCACCACTCCCTTAGGTTTAACCCAACAAGGTTTTCTTCTGTCACAACTGCAGAGAGATTGATCTCGGATACATCTCTTGAGATCCCAGCAACCACGTTTGCCTCGTGGTTCTTCTTCTTCTTTGGCAACTTGCACTCAGAAGATTTGTGACCCAACTTTTCACAGTTAAAGCACTTCCCTTGGAATTTTGGCTTCTTAGAGACTCCTCTCTTAGGACCTAATTTGGATCCTTTCCCAGACTTGTTCTTCTTTGGTTTAGAACTTTACCCATGCTCAACCACATTGATCTTCGCTTCAGGCGCATTGACATCTTTCTTGTCATACTATATGTGATCTTCCTGAATACGAAATTTGAGAATCAGATCCTCGATCTTCATCTCCTTTCGCTTGTGTTTGAGATAATTTTTGAACTCTTTCCATGAAGAAGGAAGATTCTCAATGATTCAGCCACCTGGAAAGTTTCACTCAGGGTCATCCCTTCGGCATGTATCTCATGCAAAATCACCTGTAGCTCTTGGACTTGACTCATAACTGTCTTGGAACCCCCCATCTTGTAATCAAGAAATCGGGCGACAATAAACTTCTTGGAACCAGTGTCCTCAGTTTTGTATTTACGGTCTAGTGATTTCCACAGTTCTTTGGCTGTTTTCTTTGAACAATAAACGCTATATAGCGAATCTGACAGCCCGTTTAGTATGTAATTACGGTATAGGAAATCCGAGTGATTCCATACATCAATAGCATTCCATACCTGAACATCTCGCTCTTCACCATTATTAGGTTTAGGAGCATCTTCAGTCAAGAATCTGCCAAGGTTCAGTGTGGTCAGATAAAACAGCATTTTTTGCTGCCATCGTTTAAAATTTGGTCCATTGAACTTATCAGGTTTCTCCATATGATTCATCGGCAAAGGTACCGAATTCATGTAGGGATTTGCCATGGGAACATTCCCTTGACTCATATACTGGCTCATCACCGGATCAGGCATGTTCCTCACGAAAGAGTTGATGGCTGGAGTCATTGTAGCCACAGTAGGTACTATTACTGGTACCTGGCCCACAAGCACAGAGTTCAAAGCTGAAGTATCTAATCCCATACTTTGATTAACTTCTGGAATCTCTAGTGGAACACTGGAGTTCACATTCGATTTGTTTGCCATAATATCTGAAACAAAACAGAATTGTTTTAGTATTACAGAAATAATAGCAAAGATATCAGTTGATATCAAATCAGATTTCACGATGGAAATCACAATCAGTGTCTGATATTGCAGACCCGATAACACAATTGAAATCACAATTGATTTCGAAATCAGTGTCTAATAATAGACCCAATTTCCACAGATTAATGATATATATATATATATATATATATATATATATATATATATTTGAAATTGAAATTAGTGTTCCAAAGAACCCGATTTCCAAATTGAATCAGTGTTCCAGAGGAACCCGATTACCACAGTTGAAAAACTGAATCAATGATTTATTTTTCAAGTTTGTTACGATCTGAATCAGAACCCTAATACCAGAAAGTTTGAATAAGCAAACGTTGTTTGAAAATAATTATAAAACGAAAAAGGAGAAAAAATTGTCTTAAGATTGTTAAAACGTATTGTGCAATCAAACTTGACTGGTATCAATGAAAACAGAAAGTAACGTTAGAAACCGAGTTTGATCCGAGGCCCGTGTTTCACACGGTGTCCTTAAGACAATTTCGCCGGACAACACCGTATGTGTATTAGGCGATTGTCTCCTAGGATACAACGGTTCAACAGTGGTAGGCCTAAACTGGAATTGTTTTGTTCTGTGTGTGTTGAACAGAATATTAGAGATATTAAATACCCAAACCGAAACACTAGGGTTTTGGGATTAATTCGGGATTATATTTGGAAAATTCATTTTTTGATTTAATAAGGAAATAATTTAATTAGATAATATTCTCCAAAGAGATTTATTTCTAATTAAAACTCAATTCTGTATTCTTAGTGATCAAGTAAGAAATCAGAATCCAAACAATTAAAGCTTTCTTTATTCATCACAATCAAAAGCGTTGACTTGGGGAAGTGGCAAAAGGTCAACTGGACTCTTACGGTCCAATCGGAGCGGCATTTATGTTTACAGGTCGTGCCCACACACGAGTCGTGCATTCGAAGGTTCGGGATCCATTTCTATGGAATTTATCATACTCAATTTTTGCTCTCAAAATGAGAGATTATCACAAAATTTCCAACAGTGATATCACAGGGAGAAGTATCAGTTGCCTAACGAAGTTGGTGCCGGTGCATTCAGTCGAGTCTGGAAAGCTTTGAATAAGCATTCCGGTGAAGTTGTTGCTGTCAAGATGCTGAAGGAGAGATTCCATTCCAGCTGGGAGGAGTGTTTGAACTTGGAAAGTCTTTGCAGATCCTGAAACATCCGAATATCATGTCGCTCAAGAAAGTCATCAGAGAAAGAGAACGCTTTATTCTTTATGAATGCAATCTTCTCCAGCTAGTGAGATCAAGAGCTGAACCTTTCTCTGAAAACGAAGCCAGGCATTGGTTTTTTCAGGTTTTGCAAGGCCTGCATTACATGTACGGGAAGGGTTACTTTCATCGTGATCTTAAACTGGAGAATTTGCTCGGATCAAAAGGTATGATCAAGATTGATGACATGGGTTCAGCTAAGGTGATCAATTCTAGTCCGCCATTCACAGATTACTTTACAACACGTTGGTATCGGGATCCGGAAGTGATTCTTGGTTCGGTGAATTATAGCTTTAAAGTTGATATGTGGGCAATGGGAGCTATCATGGCAGAGTTGTTAATGTTCAAACCTCTGTTTCCTCGAAGAAACTCCTCTGATTAAATGTTGAAAATCTGCGGCGTTTTAGGCAGCCCAACTGCGGCGTATTGGCTCGGAGGACTGGTCTAGCGGGTGGTTTAAACTATCAGTTTCAACAGCTTCCGGGTGTGAATCTGTAGTTGTTGATGCCATCTGCGAGTGGGAATGCAATTAGTCCGATCAAATTGCTTTGTTCATGGGATCCAAGCAAGAGACCGAGTGCTTCAGAAGCATTGACACATCCATTTTTCCATGCTTGTTACAACATTATTCCACCATCTCTTTGTCTCAGACCAAGTCCTGGTAGCAAAATCAGAGGAGAAGAATTTGAGCAGAACAATATGGGAGTGATTGGTGAGGATCATCAAGGTCTGATAATCCTGCAATCGAAATAGGGTCCAATTAGTCTGAAATCGAGTCATGAAATTTATTAGTTTCTGTAGAAAATTAATTAGCATAGTTTATGAATGGTTTTGCAAGGGTAGTTTTCAAATCCACACCACAATACAAGTAGTATATAGTCTCTTTCGTTTATTGAAATCAATGAAATTCTATCCCTTCTCATAATTAACTTTTTTCTTCTCAAATTCAATCATCTGTTTTGGATTTCAAAGACGTATACTATACATTAAAAGGTCGTTGATACATACATATTTCTAAGTCCCTACATGAACTGTTTAATGATGTTCTAGTAAAATTTGTTTCAATTCAATATGGATTTTTCAAACAATCAAAACCAATAAATTGCTGCTATATTGTTCATCAGAGACCCGACCCGACATTATCATCATCTGCTCAAACAACGACACCACCACACCCTCACGATGTTCTTCTCGTAAATCCGAACAAACCCAATTTGCCAATTTCTTTCTAATGCCTGAGAATCTACTCAACTGCTTTGCTTTATTTGATTCAATTTTGACCTAATTTTTTTTTTTTTTTTTTAGTTTTTGGGTTTTGGAAGAACGAGCCGTTGGATTATGATGACTGTTTGGGCACGTCAGTCGCGAGTGCCACGTGTTTTACACGTCATCATACTATTGTCTATTTGTCAAGTATATTCAGCCGTGTCTGGGCACGTTATGCCGATAGATCACATGACCGAAATTGGGTGGGTTCACTAACAGATGTAGGTGGGGTTTACTAAGTGAACCCATAAATGTATTTTGGGCCCAAAATTAGAAAATTCCAATCAGCTAATACTTTGAGTTCCTTTAAAGTTTAAGGCCCTTTGAATAAAAGTATAAAACCAAATTAAAATCATATAATTACACCTTCAAAACTTTTTTTTTTTGAAAAAATTATAACATTATCTGTTAACTCTACATTAAATTAAATATTTGTATATATTCTTTTTTTTTTTTAAACATTCATCTAAGTAATTTAATGAATAAATAAATCAATAAATAATAATCTATGCTTTGAAAATTTTAAATTGAACTAACCTTACTTCATTATAGAAAGAATTAAACATTTGAAAATAAAATTATTTGAAGTAATGCTAGACATACCTAACCGATTAAGGGATAATTACACTAACCAATTGATGTAATGCTAGAGTCCATGGCAAGATCAACTCTAAAATTTTATTTTAGGACCGAATTTACTAAAAAAAGACAATAATATAATGGAAGCAGACACGAATAACAGGTTGCTTAAAACAACAGAGGGAATATTAGAATATAGCCCAATAAAAATCAAACAAAGCAATAATTTGGAGTTCACTCGATAAGACGATAACCTATATGGCTATATTCATATAACTCTTCTCAAACAGCAGTGCCATTTAGATGCAAAGATAAAGCCGAACTGTGAAGATTTCAATAACAAATAGTAGTCCCTCGTCATTTGAAGGACAATGAAACGAACCTTATTCCAGCTTCTGTAATTATAATTTTATAAATCATAGTATTATTGTAAATATATTCCAAACTATAACTCAAAAATAACATGTACATCAATTTCTTTAATGTACTAGATACATTATAATCTAACCATTACAATCTAACCATTACAACCTTTTCAAATCTGATTTTGCTTTTATTTTATAGAAAACTGGAAGAGTACTAGTGTAACATAACAAGAGTGGAATTTATAACCAAAGGGCCATCATGTCTACGGGTGGTGAAACTCAGCATTCATTTTCATTTTTTAGATTTCTGATTGTGGTAATTATGGCTAGTTTGTAAAATTGTGAGTTGATCCAAGCAAGAGACCAACTGTTTTAGAGGCCTTGAAACACCCATTTTTTCAGAGCATTTGTTCATAGTCGTTGTTACCATATCAAATATAATATGATTTGATATGGTCTATTTCCTATATGTTATAGTTCTCATATGTCTATTTTATTTATGGTAGATTTCGTTTCTGATTTGATTTTCTTATATATATTATAAATATTTATCATATTGTACCTATTAATCATTCTGAGTAATATGCAATTCTTTATCGGTTATTCTAAGAAATACATAATTCTTTCTCAAATTCTATCGGTCATCATGAAATATATATGTTATATGTACCTCTCTTTTTCATTTTATGTGATAATAATATTTCATGAATACTCATGTCTAAACTGATCATGTTTCACAAATTTAACAAATATTTTCAATTATATTTCTGATTTAGTTTTAAGAATATCTTTCTTTTATTTATTTACTTGTAATTAGTGGAACAACAACAGTTGAATCAACAGCTTATAATTATGAAGAAAACCATAATTGACGAGGTATATATATACAAAAAAATTCAAGTTAGTACGCACTGATATAACTTTATTAGTGTGTTGGATATGGACCATTGGATTTACATACTTTAACTCGAAGTGTATGCATTTATCAAAACTTCTCCATAATCAGTGGTCCACATACAACACACTAATATAAGTTATGTTAGTGAGCATCGATAGGAAAACCATATATATATATATACATATATTTCTTTTAGTATTCGTCACTTATTTCTCAAACGTTTCCTTTATATATATATAGATGTTTAAAGTATATCGATATAGTAAATAGCTATGAATATGTTGAGGAGACATTCAACATATTTATTAACAAATGAACATTTACAATTGAACAAGAATTTATAAATGTATGTCAAATAATACAAAATTGCCTCATCATTTCATATTTTAATAATAGAATTAATAATTTAATTAACATATTTTTTTCAAATACATATATTTCTATTTATATATGGAGATGAACCCTGTTGACGTCGATTTCTCGATGAGTGAGAAAATCAACAACGTAGGATTTCGTTATGACCTGTCAGAAAGAGAAAGAGAAAGAGGATGTAATGTGAGTAATTATGACACGAGTTTACGTGGTAAAACTCCGGTGATCGGAGAAACGTCCACGTGTGGCTGAATGACCAACCAAGCCAAATCCACTATTTTAATGAAGAATTACACCACTCGATCTCTTTTGCCTCTCTTGTAGTGATCTTTTTTGTATACATGTTTTATATATTTTAGCAATGAGATCATGAGTCTATTTATATATGCATAGAACCCTAATCCTTGTTGTATAAGTAAGGAAAAGAATTTGTTTTTAATTATGATTGGTTGCTTGTTGTAATCGTCTTTATCTTCTTTCCTGTTTAGGAGATCTATTGAGTTAAATCTGAATCTTCGTGGGACTCTAATTGCACAATCTGATTTTGGATTTACATTCCTAATCGACATGCAATTTTTAGAATAACTGAGTTATTACTTGACTTGGAGTCTGTTTCCTGTTTGGTGTTTTATTCTTCTAGAAACTCTTTTTGATACGGATGTCTTGCGTATTGGAGCATGATTCTTGGTTCACCCAAGTGTGAATCGTGTGTTGGTTTTCTTTATTCGGGTTTCCCGTATTGTCCCGAGTATAACGTAACGTGTTAAGTACTTTGTCCCCAGTAGGGCACAACGTGCCGAATACCCGTGTTCAAACTTACTCGGGTTCTTATTCATTTGTGATATCTTGAAGGGTATCTTCTATATACCAACTCGAATTCCTATCTGGCAATCTTTTAAGAGATTGTCCTACCTGTCAGTGGCGTGTACATTCGACAAAATATACATATAACAATACCCCTTTAAAATATTTTTACCTAGTAGGATTTTGTTCCTGGCAAAAGTATTTAATCAACCTTCTAATCTTTTATGCCTCATTAATACAGGAATAATAATCCTTAAACAGTGCCGTAATGGCTACCATGTAAATGCAATTTGTCCCTTCATGCGAAATCTCAGTGATTGCAACGTTTTGGAATTCTGATGGCTTGGTCAGTTCTTTTCATGACACATGCCCTTCAACCGCTTAATTTCTCTAGTAGCATTTATGAGAAACAACTTATGGGTCGCTTGATATGCCACCTACGTCATAAAATCCTCTTTTGATTTTTCCCGCTTTTTGAGACCCTAGGGTTTCGTGTCTTTGACTTTTGAATAGCCTATTTAAACTGAAAAGGAGTTGTTCTGGTTCATTTTTCGCAGACATAAGCAAATTGCCCATGATTTTCTTGCGCATGGAGGATTTTTCATCGAAGCTTTTCCTAGTTTCTTCGCATCTACTTTAAAGGTCAGTTCCGATGGATCCCGTTTCACGACAGTGCCTTTTTGTTATAGCTTTCGAAGCGCTTGAGCGTGGAGATTTTCAATTGGTTTCTTTTATTCGTAGGTTATTGGGGAAAATCCCTCCCGATGAGCCTAGTTTTTTAGACGTTGATGTTTCCGGGTTTTATCCCGATGTTCGATTAAGTTCTAGTTTGAATCTTCTTCCAGTTCTGAGTCTCTCGTTTCTGATCACAGGGTTCCTCTTCAATCTAGGATGGAAAAGCATCAGAGTAACCGTATGGTTCACAAACATGGTTCAAGCGGTACTCAAATCGGGAGGCAAGTAGTTGATGAGAAGGATGTTGAAGAGGAACACAACGCATCTCGAATCCTCTTCTCACTCGATTTCCTGAGTGCATATGATGCCGAGCCGAATGTGGTCTGAAAAGATGAAATTGAAAAGTATCGCACCCAATTCGATCTAGATGATTCAGTTTTACTGGTTCCTGCTGGAGACAGAGCCGTGTAGAACCTTTCCCCGGGCATGGTAGCAATTTACGGGTCCATGCTTTGCTGTGGTTTAACTCTTCCCCTCTAGCCATTTATCGTTTGGTTTCTTACTAATGCGGGGATCGTTCTAGCCCAACTTTCCCTGAACAGCTATAGAATCCTGATGTATATGTGGCACATGTGAAGCGGGATGAATTTGTCATCGCCTTTCCCTCGTGAAATTAGACACTTCTATACTCTAAGGCAATCCGGTCTGTCTGGAACTTATTTTCTTATGTCAAGTCAGTTAGATAGCTGGATCCTTGAAGGGATGAAGGTGAGTCGGGAAGTTGATATCTCTTCGGATTCCAAGAAAAAAGGCTTTGTGTGGGGTTTTCTTACTTTAAACAAACATTGGAAAAATAGATGGTTTTTTACCGGAGGAAACTTAGGACTTGAGATTGAGCTCTCAACTGGGGAAGATCAGGAAGTGTTAAGGGTTCCCCGTTTCTTTTACTCTCCTGACCGTTGGAACAAGTCTAAACTTACTTATTCTGATACCGAGTTGACCAACCTTGCTCGGGCGGCCGTGCGTACTTTGGAAAAGAGGAGCATGTCCTATCTTTTTATTGAGAAGAAAATGCTAGAACTTGGCTTTTTTACTTAGATTTCAGATTATCGTAGACGACGTAAGTAAAATTTTTGCATTCTTATTTTTCTTTTCTTAATTCTTTTTTTCTTACTCGTTTGTATTCAGTGTATGATGTAGACATCGTATGCGATGTCCGGGCTCACTAGGTGAAATCGATTGTTCAAGCAAGTCGTAAAGAAACTTCTCGCCACAATAAGGAAAGGGTTGCTCCGCCTGATGATGAGTCGGATGGAGATTTTGATGAAGCTGATGAGAAAATTCCTGAGAATATTCCTGAAAAGGGCATTCTGACTGTTGGGGAATCAAGCAATCCTAGTGGCTCTGTTGAAGCTGCCAATGCTTAGAGGGTGTATGAAGATGAAGGCAGGGAGAAAGGTCATCCTAATATCGCAGTGCTCGGTAAGCCTAATTTCCTGATCGATGAAGTTTCTACCGAGTAGTTTACTGTTGGGGATGAGGAAGGGGTTAGGTTACCCCCAGATGAGCAAGTTAATCTCGGTCCTGGTCTTTTTGAATCCTTTCAAGATATTACTGAAGATCAGAAAGATCCTACCGCTGACCTCGACTTCCACCGTACACGGGTCGAGAAAAGGAAGG
Organism: Dipteronia dyeriana; assembly: GCA_032871835.1. NCBI lineage: Eukaryota > Viridiplantae > Streptophyta > Magnoliopsida > Sapindales > Sapindaceae > Dipteronia > Dipteronia dyeriana. The sequence continues at coordinate 26,449,339 of CM065298.1, read as the reverse complement.
CAGCTGGCTCCCTTGCTCATCCTAAGAAAGTTCCTCGGGTGGTGTCATTTGTTGAATCAAGTGACGATGATGCTGATGTTAGGGTTTCCCCAAGTGTCCAGGCTGAGACACCTTTAGGAGTGGATACTTCGGACAATCTGAATAAGGATTTTTTACCCACTGAAGTTACGGATGCGAGTAGGATCCTCCGGTAATCCCACGTGTCCCACCCCCCATGATATGTTTAGGACGATGTCATCTGGTCGGGCTTTTATTGAGGATGACCACTGAAGCAGTTTCAGGAATGGTTCCCCGACTAATCGTCTTGAAAACATTTTCAATAGTGCGTCTTATGTAAGTCTTCTATCCTGACCCTTGCCTCGGTGCTTGTCTTAGATTTTTTTTTTAACTCACTCTTCCCTGTAGGTGGTTGCTGAGTTTGCTGAGTTTGTTCAGAGGCAACAATATCAAACCGATTGGATAAGACGTCTTGAAACTCAGTTGAAGGAGAGTGAGGACAACCGTGCTCAGATTGAGGCGGCTTATCAAAGGGAGGTGAGCTTTGCCTAAGAATTTGCTGATCATTGCTTGGCTAAGCAAGTGGAGGTCGAGGAGAAAGCTTCCACAGTATAAGAGAAGGTTGTATCCTTTCAAAACTTACTCTCTGCCGCCCAAGAGTCGATGCACATAGCGGAATAAGAAGTTGAACAAGCCAAATCGTCTTACGAGCAGAAAATTGAAGATCTTAAGCGTCAGGCCTTGACCGTCGAATCTCTTTCGAATGAAGCCCGACTGGAGCTTGAAGTCTGAGGGGTTGATCATTTTAAGAGGTCCATAGCCTATGATGCCTTACTCCTTAGGGAGTTTCAACGAGTGTTAGTCTCGGTTGGTGAATTCTTCAAGGTTAAAAATCAGGCGATTGACAAGCCCGAGTCAACTGGGAGTTATCGATCAAAAACCAAGTGGATCAGTCCTTGGAATCTTTTCGGACTCAGATGAAAGAATGGAGAGCTTACTGTCGTAGTCAAGGTAAAGAGCCCTATCCTATGCATTTGGAGGTCCCCGTCGGAGCATTCTCTTTCAACCTTTTATGCTAGCCAGGAGGCTGGTGTGGATGGGTCGAAGCCCGACGTTGGATAGGTCCCTGGAACAGATTATAGCGAATGGATGGATGACTCGGCTATACCATCTCCTGACCTTCGAATGTGAGTCTCCTCTATGAGTACGAGATGGTGTCTGACCCCAGTATCAGCAAGAGCTACAAATCCTCAGCCACTCTATAGAGTTACAAAAATTTTGTATTTTGTAAGGAACTATGATCAATGAAGTTCCATATTTTTACCAACTGCTTTGTTCGGAATGCCAAGTATCTTATTAAACTGGCTAATTATGTTGCCCGAGTAAATTCACCAAGTATCTTATTTAACTTAGTTTCGTTACCCGAGTAATTTCTATCGTCAAGTATCTTATTAAACTGGCTAACACGATTTCAAGTGCCAAGTATCTTATTAAACTAGATAATATTATTAACCGAGTCATCTCGAAACTGGCAAGTAGATCTATACTTGCGTTTCATACTCGGTTACTACCCGAACATTACATCGAGGCTCACCACGATCATACGTTCGAGTCCTTATGCAAATTACTGAGGAAGTCTCCTAGTTTTATCCACGCAAGGGTTTACCGAATCGTTAAGCTTTTAAACTGCTTAACACAGCTGCGCATCTCACCAGGATTTTTTCCAACGGTGCCCTGAGCCGTTTTCCAGAATCTGGTGCATCGGGTTTACCTTTTGGCTAAGGTCGACTGACCTTGCTCAGCTGGCATGCTCATTCGAGCTTCTCCGCCTATTCGGGAATTTTGCCAAATTAATGGTCCCGAGCATTTTTTTTGTTTGCATGTTCTTATTATCATGCTTCTTTTCCGTATGTTCTTATTATCATGCTCGTCTTTCATATGTTCTTATTATCATATGCTTAGATTTTCGGAATCTCATGCCGGATTTTTATTCATAACTGTAAAACTGACAATGTAAATTTAAGAATTGCTAAAAATTATAAATATCCTGGCTAAAAATTAAAAACAAATTTCAAGGATAGAAAATCTTCCAATATGCTCCATGACCAGCTATTCCTTCAATCTTGTATGGGTCTTCCCATTTGTCAACCAACGAGCCTGCAACTTTGTTCTTTGTGTTCAGCGTCATGTTGGAATTTTCTGATCCGAACATGAGAGTTGTAGTGCCGGACCACTCTTTACTGATATGCCACATTTTGTACTCGGGATTTCTCCCTTTTCTCTTGTAGCTCATCTAAGCTTTGTAACAACATATCAACAGTCTGGTCTTCATCATATAGCCTGACCCTAGGTGACATGTATGATGTTTCTACCGTGATAACAACTTCTGTTCCGAACGCCAAAGAGAACAGAGTTTCTCCTATAGAAGTTCTTGCTGTCATTTGATATGCCCATAACACCTCAGGAAGTTTTTCAACCCAACTACCTTTCTTGGCATCTAGCTTTGCTTTGAGTGTGTGCTTGATGATTTTGTTTACTGCTTCAGCTTGCCCATTTGTTTGAGGGTGGGCAGGTGTGGCATAATAATTTACAATTTGGTACTCGTTGCACATCTGTCTAAATTTTTTATTATCGAACTGAGTGCCATTGTCAGTGATAATAGTACTCAGGACTCTAAATCTGTAGAGTATATTTTTCTTCACAAAGTTCGTGGTATTTGCTTCAATGATATGTACCAACGCTTCAACTTCTACCCATTTTGTGAAGTAATCAACATCCACAATTGAGTGCTTAGCTCCACCCCCCGTCCCTGCTGGCATTGGACCAATTAAGTATAGTCCCCACATGGTGAATGACCATGAGGATATGAGGCTTCTAAGTTGTTTAGGAGGCTACCGAATGTTATTGGCGATCCTTTGGAAAGCACTACAGCTTTCCGAGCATCGCTGTGCATCCGAGAATAAAGAGGGCTAATAATAACCTTGCTTGAGTACCTTGTATGCTAAAATCTTTCCCCCAGTATGGTTTCCGCATACCCCACCGTGGATTTCCTGTAGTATCTGATATGCATCTTCCTCTGATACACATATCTGGAGTGTTAGGGAAAGTCCTATTCTGTACAGTTCTCCTCCAATCAATGTGTATCTTGCTGATCAGTAACTGACGCGTTTGGCTTCTAAGGGATCTTCCGAGAACACACATTCTTCAAGGTATCTTTTTAGCTGAGTCATCCAACCGTCTGACGGTGTTCGGATTTTTGAGATTCCAAAGTATTTTGGTTCAATTATACTTGGCCTAAAGAGATGTGCAATCGGAATACTTTTTGGTCTAATTGTGGTTGTTGCTGATGCTAGTTTGGACAAAACGTCTGGCTTCTAATTTTCTTCTCTAGGAATCTGAACAGTCATGTATTCCTTAAAGTTTTAGAGGAGTTGTTTTGCTATGCCCAAATAAGCCATCATACCTTCATCTCTGGCCTGATACTCGTCTGAAACTTGGTTGACGACTATCTGTGAGTCACTGAATATCTCAACCTCATCTGCTCAGAAAGCTATGTAAACTCTAAGTCTTGCTAGCAATGCCTCATATTCGGCTTGGTTATTTGTTACTTTGAAGTCGAGTCTCATGGCACATTTAACATTATCTCCTTCTGGGGTGCATACCACGATCCCTGCCCTGCTGCCATGAGTGTTCGAGGAACCATCGACATACAACTTCCATGAAAAACTCTTGCCCAACAACTTTTTTGCTTCCAGGTTTGGTTATGTGAATTCTGCTACGAAATCTGTCACTGCTTGGCCTTTGAGTGATGTTCTGGGGATGTACTGAATATTGAATTCACTCAACTCGATTGCCCATTTAGTTAATCTCCCTGAAATTTTTGGCTTATGTAGGATTTGCTTAAGTGGGCAATTGGTGAGAACCTGGATTGTATGAGCCTGAAAGTATTGCCTCAGCTTTCTTGCTGCCGAAACCAACACTAGAGCCATTTTTTCAGCTTGTGAATACTTGGTTTCAGCTGGAAGAAGAGCCTTGCTGTCGTAGTACATTGGCCTTTGTACTCCGTCTTATGTCCTGACTAGGATCGTGCTTGTTGCTAATTCTATAATAGATAAGTACAAGTGTAGTATTTCTCTCATTTTAGGTTTTAAAAGGATGAGAGCCTACCCTAAGTACTCTTTGATTTTCAGGAATGTCTACTTGCACTTTTCATTCCATTCGAGTCCTTTCCCCTTTTTAATCACTTTGAAAAAAGGGGCACATCTATCTGTGGCCCTTAAAATAAATCTGCCCAGGGAAGCTAAGCATCCTGTTAAGCGTTGTACTTCTTTAAGCGTTCTCGGCGAAGTCATTTTTTGAAGGGCATGGATCTTCTTAGGGTTCACTTCGATTCCCCTCTGATTAACTTGGAAACCAAGGAACCTTCATGACGGGATCCCAAATATGCACTTGTTCGGATTTAACTTCATCTGGTACTTCCTCAAGACTTCAAATGTTTCCCGTAGGTCCAAAGTATGTTCGTCTGCCGAGACACTTTTGGTTAACATGTGGTCTATGTAAACTTCCATGGTTCTTTCTATTTGACGAGCAAAAAATCCTATTGACCAATTTTTGGTATGTTGCTACAGCATATTTTAACCTAAAAGGCATTACGGTATAACAATATAAGCCTTGATCAGTTATGAATGCTGTCTTTTCTTCGTCAGCCTTATTCATTCGGATTTGATTGTGTCTCGAGTAAGCGTCCATGAAATTAAGTAATTCGTGGCCCGATGTAGCATCGACCAATTGGTCTATTCTCGGAAGTGGAAACTGTCCTTTAGACAAGCCTTGTTCAAGTCTGTGAAGTCCACGCACATTCTCCACTGGCCATTTTTTTTCTGGAACAGAACCACATTTGCTACCAACTGAGGGTAGCTGATTTCCCTGATCGACCCTACAGCGAGTAACTTCTCCACTTCCTACCTAATTGCCTGACTTCTCTCGAGGTTAAATGACCTTCTCTTTTGTATTACTGGTTTCGCGTTTGGATCCACCACCAGATGATGTGATATTATTTGGGCGTCTATCCCTACCATGTCTTCATGACTCCAAGCGAACACATCTTTGTATTCTCTAAGCAAATTAATAAGATCATTCTTAACCTTTCCTTCCAAATTGGCCATAATTTTGATCCTTTATCTGGTTCATCTTCCTTTAAGACTACTTATTCTATCTGTTCACTTTTAGATATCTCGGTTCTTCCTTTGGATCGAAATCAAACAACAGTGATTCCTGCTTGATCCGATCCGGTTGTGTTATGGCACATACTTGCTCACTATTGTCTCCATCTTTGTAAACCAAAAGATTAGCTCTTCTGGCCATATCCTGGGACCCTTTGACTACTCATACCCCCCATTCAGTTGGGAATTTGATCATTAGAGCGTACGTAGCCGTTACTTCATTAGTTTTGTTCAAGAATGGTCGACCTAATAGAGCATTATAAGGTCAATTGTCCAGGTCTACCACTATAAAACCGAGTAACACTGTTTTCTGACAAGGTGCTACTCTGATTTTTACGGGCAGTTTCGCTGTCCTAAGAGACCTGACCTCGACTCCCCCGAATCCTCTTAGTGGGATATGGAAAGGTTGCAAATCCTTTCGATCCAACATAAGCTGATCATAAACAACCACATTGAGAATGTCTATCGAACTGCCATTGTGTACTAAAATTTTCCTGACTTCTCTGTGGGCGTCATTTGGTCGGACGTCGACCCCATGTGAATCGGTCTCCGTGAATATTATCGGGTCTCATCCTTTCTTTATTCTTTTCGGGTCTGGCTCGATGGAGTTGACATCAAAATTCTGCCTTGCCTCCACAGCTTCTCGGATTTCCTGAGTCTGTTCCCGGTTACTTCTCCTAGTTGATGGTCCTCCGAAGATAGTCAGTATCACTTTATTTGCCTCGGGACTTGCTCTTTTGTTCCGACCAGAGTTATGATCTGTCTTGGTCTCTTTCTTAATTTCTGACTTCTCATCTTTCTTTAGGATTATATCTTATATGTGTCCTTCCCGAATGAGGGTCTCTATGTAGTCTCTAAGCTGGTAACATTTGGAGTCTCATAACCTGTTTCCTTATGAAACCTGTAATATTTCGTCGTGTCTCACCGAACAAATTGAGATTGTCGACGTGGCTACTTTACCAGATTATTTTCTTTTAGTATTGCCAGGATTTCTTCCTATTTTTTTTGGAGTGGGGTGTAGTTCTTGTGTTTCCCTCAAAACTTTTCAGCGGTCTGGTCAGCATTACGCCCACTTCCCCCGACCTTGCTTCTTTCTTTGCTATTTCCCTTTTGTTTTCCTTTATGGTTCTGTACATTCGACTCGGCATCTTTTTGTTCGGGTCTCCCTCTATGCATGTAGCAACCTCCTGTTACTAATTCCTCTTCTTCGGCTAATGCATATCCTCCAGCCATATCCATCATATCTGCATATTTGGTTAGACGAGCCCTTCTTAGGTCAAAAGACAGCTGTCTATTCTATAGGTTATTTATGAATGCATCGATTATTGCTTCGTCATTCGCACTGCCAATTTCTGAGACTGCTTGGCCAAACCTTCCTAGATACTTCTTCGACGACTCATATTTTTCTTGTTTCAGCTGAGAAAGGTAAGCCACTGACTTTTTCCTATGCACATTGCCTAGAAATTGTCTCGAGAAACTTTTGCTCAACTCACTGAAACTCCCAATGCTTGCCGGGGGCAATCTCCCGAACCAACCTAAACCCGTATCTCCCCGGGTTTATGGGAAATTAAGGCACAATAACGGATTTCTGTATGCATATTGAGCCATGACGCTTTTATATCGCTTAACATTGTTCTTTAAGATCTGTATCCTTTTTAAACTGTTCTACATGTGACATCCTGAATCTTTCCAGAAATGGCGTTCGTAGGATTTTCTTGGTAAAAGAACTGTCAGAATCATCATCAGACAACTCATTATATCTATATCGCCTAATCAACGCATCCATTTGACACCTGTTTTCGACTTCTCGGGTCAGACTCTGAATCATAACATCTCTGTCCCCAATCGGTTCTCCATGATGGTTAAACTATCGGGTAATCGTCATACCTGTTTCCAGCCCCTTTTCACTCTGTTCCCGAGTTTTATGGGCTAATCCTTACAAGCATATGGTTCCATGATGATGTTTACGATGATGCCGATCGCTATCCTCTGATGACGTTGGCCGATCCCTGCGCCGGTCATATTTAAGGTGTCTATCTTGGCCCGCCTGACAGTGACTCCGCCTTTGGCGTGGACGTTTTTCTTCGGGCGTTTCATGATCCTTGTCCTGGTTACGTGTTATACCCCCAATTTGATTGATTTGACCTGAGTTCCTAACAACTACTGGTACATCTGGTTCCGACCAAACTATAATCGAACAGAGCCTTGTAGGTGGAGGGTTTGACGAATGTACCTCTCCCGTAACCAATAGATCTATTCCTTCTTGCGCTCCATCTGTCAACAACTGTTGCAGTGTAATAAGAAAATGACGTGCTACATCTTCGCTGGTAGGAGGGATTTGCTGGATAACAGCCAATGATATTGGTTGATTTTCGGTAGTTGTGGGATCCTGAGTGACCCCGCCTGCATGTGTATAATATGGAGATTTTTGGATATCCCTGGAACTGTCTTTGCTTTCGCTACCAGCCATTGCTTAAATCAGATCGGAGGTTCGCCCCCTCCTTTTAGCGTCAATTGTTGACGTCGATTTCTCGATGGGTGAGAAAATCAACAACGTAGGACTTCGTTATGACCTGTCAAAAGGAGAAAGAGAAAGAGGATGTAATGTGAGTAATTATGACACTTGTTTACGTGGTAAAACTCCGGTGATCAGAGAAACGTCCACGTGTGACTGAATGACCAACCAAGCCAAATCCACTATCTTAATGAAGAATTACACCACTCGATCTCTTTTGCCTCTCTTGTAGTGATCTTTTTTGTATACACGTTCAATATATTTTAGCAATGAGATTATGGGTCTATTTATACATGCATAGAACCCTAATCCTTGTTGTACAAGTAAGGAAAAGAATTTGTTTTTAATTATGACTGGTTGCTTGTTGGAATCGTCTTTATCTTCTTTCTTGTTTAGGAGATCTATTGAGTTAAATCTGAATCTTCGTGAGACTCTAATTGCACGATCTGATTTAGGATTTACATTCCTAATCGACATGCATTTTTTAGAATAACTGAGTTATTACTTGACTTGGAGTATGTTTCCTGTTTGGTGTTTTATTCTTCCAGAAACTCTTTTTGATACGAATGTCTTACGTATTGAAGCATGATTCTTGGTTCACCCACGTGTGAGTCGTGTGTTGGATTTCTTTATTCGGGTTTTCCGTATTGTCCCGAGTATAACGTAACTTGTTAAGTACTTTGTCCCGAGTAAGGCACAACGTGCAGAATACCCGTGTTCAGACTTACTCGGGTTCTTATTCATTTGTGATATCTTGAAGGGTATCTTCTAAATGCCAACTCGGATTCCCATCTGACAATCTTTTAAGGGATCGTCCTACCTGTCAGTGGCATGTACATTCGATAAAATATACATATAACAAACCCCATTGATCACAGGAAATTGGATAATGGCCTTCAACAACTAAAAGCCAGTACTAGTGTTAGGTAAACCATAAAAATAAATTATAATAAGAAAATAAAAATATATAAATGTGTGTATATATATATTTAAAAATAATTATTATTTATTTACGTAAACTATATAAATTAAATATGTTTTTATTATCAGATTGCTTTATTTTATAAAAGAATTAATTATGATTTGCAGCTTTGGTGCTAACAAAGTGAATAATGATACAAGGGTGATAATTTATATATATATATATATATATATATATATATATATATATATATATATATTTACTTCTTTTGTTTTTCAATAACAATTAATTAAAACAATGCACTTTAACTGTTTTATATATTTGATAATTAACACTGCAAAAGATTCTTTACAAGAACCGAAAAAGGAACTCGATACTCTCAAGGAGAAAATGGATGCTTATTTTAAGGTTAATTTGTTTTATTTATTTATTTATTAATTAACACATTTTATTAATCGTTAAATAATGGGTTGAATTAATTCTATCTTCGTGTTTTGTTTGTTAACTGGTTCCCCAACTCAATAAAAGAATACTCTAAAAAAATGACATGATATATGAGACTAGTAGCTAGTATTAATCAATTATCCGATGATAATGATTCCAAAGCATCAATAATTTGGTCAGTGAGTGCTGCCATCGAAGGTGTTGCTCACTTTTGATCCTGCAAAGCACCACCCTGTTTTTTCAAGTCAAGTAGGCAGCCGTCCAACCGGTAGGTACTCATCCATCATCCACCTTTCAAAAGTGAAGAAGTTGCGCTTCGATCTAATTATGTGATCCCCTCGATGATCATCGCCATCGAGAAAAACCTTTTGATCATTACTACTCGTACCCCTTCACTTACCGTAACTAGTCATGACTCTCTCCACTCTTGCTGTGAAGAAGTAAATAGAGACTACAGAGTCTTCTTCTTTGCTCTCTTCCAAGAGGCACATCCATGCATGGTTGTGGTCGTGATCATGATTGTAAACATCACAGTCGATGCCAGCAGTCGGGGACAGAAGTGAGTTATTATGTACCTTGCTGAAGAGGTAATGCAAAATGAGCTCTTCATCTTTCAAGTCGAACCAGAATAATGCTGTAATTATGGACCAGCCCGAGACAGACCGGTTCGACCAGTCAACGAAGCGAACGGGGCCGTGCTTGGCACGGCCCGTGAAGGAAGTGGGTCAGGCCGAGGCCCGGTCCGTGACAGGCCGCTGGTACAAGGTCCTGAGGGTCGGCCCGCCACGGCACGCCTAGCCGGCTTGCCAGGCCCCTGGATCGGCACGCCTAACTGGCCCGCCGGTCCGTCACTTCAACTGCTTATTTTGTTTTTTTTTTTAATTCCCTCCAACGACTGGAATTCAAAATCCAGCCGTTGGAGCCTAAAAAAATTACAAAAACACCCCTGAAATCTTTCAAATTACATTTTGACTTTTGACCCACAAATCAAATTTTTCTATAAATACTTCCATCCATTTCATTTTCCATTCTCTCTCTATCATTCTTTCAATCTCTCATTCTCTCAAATCTCAATCTCTATATTCTCCAATTCTCTACATTTTTTCATTCAATTTCATTATTACTCTATTTATAAAATTCTTTACATTTTCCACCAACACACCAAATTTTAAAGGTACAATTTTGTTATTACTTTTGCTCAAAAAAAATTTCATAGTAAATTTATATGTTTATGTTTAAACTGTAGTTACTAAATGAAAATACTTTTATTTAGTTAGTTAGTTTATCAATTTTTGGGCTTTAATGTTAATATTATTTGTTTAGTATATTAAGATTTTTAAGTTTAGTAGTAATTTTAATATTTGTTATTAGTAAATTTAGAAAGTTAATTTGTATTACTGAATTTAATTTTTGTAATAAGTAAATTATGAATGTTAAGTGTAGTAGTTAAGTTTAATATTGTTTGTTCATAAATTATGAATTTTTAGTGTAGTTGTTTATTTTAATATTTTTGGTAAGTATATTATGAATTTTAAGTGTGGTAGTTAATTTGAATAAGTTTTATTAGTAAATTAAGATTTTTATGTGTAGTATTTAATTTAATATTTGTTGTTAGTAAATTTATCAATTTAGTTTGTAGTAATGAATTTAATATTTTTTGTTAGTAGATTATGAATTTTTTGTGTAGTTGTTTATTATAATATTTTTTTCAGTATATTATGAATTTTAAGTGTAGTGGTTAATTTTAATAAGTTTTATTAGTATATTAAGATTTTTATGTGTAGTATTTCATTTCATATGTGTTGTTAGTAAATTTATCAATTTTATTTGTAGTAGTGAATTTAATATTTTTTGTTAGTAGATTAGGAGTTTTTTTTTGTTTTTTTTTTTGAAGTAAAATAATAATTGTAAGTGTCGTATTATTTTTATTAATTAGTGTTAGTAAATTAAGATTATTGTTAGTAAATATTGATTTTTAATTTGACTATTAACGACTATGGTGCTCATATTTTTACTTCAGATAATGGATCCTAACCAGCAGCCTTATTTTTCGGACGGTTTAAATATGCTCAATGATGAATTTGATATTTCGGAGCCGACCCATACTCAAGCGGGACTTTCTGGTTCCGCCGTTACACCAACATCACGTCCTAGAAAATTAACATCAGATGTGTGGCAGTGTTTCAACATAGTCCAAATGACACTCTCAGACGGGATGTCTGGGCCTAGAGCTAAATGTAAGTTTTAACCGGACATTTGAGACGGCATATGTATAAATGTATGCCTGCACATAGACAGGTAGACACTACAACCCAGACACAACTACAACGGCACTCAGACGGGTCTGTTACGACGTGGCAGTTCGACGCCATACACGCTAGAGAGTGCTTGGCACGATACATTGCACAATCTGATCAACCGATCAATATTGGTGAGAGTCCATTTTATAAAGAATTAATCACATCTGCATATAACCCCCAATATGAACCTGTTTTTAGAACCACCACTAGAAATGATTTGATAAGATTGTTTGAAACCTAAAGGGATGACTTAATTACTGAAATATAGCATTTAAGTGTCTCTGTTGCATTAACTTCTGATATTTGGAATGCATGTTCCAAATAGGACTATTTATGTGTCACGAGACACTATTTAGATTCTGACTGGAGGATATCAAAAAGAATTATTGGTTTTCATCCTATAGATTTTGTACATACCGCAGAAAACATTTTTAATGTCATTATTTCTGTTTTAGAACTTATGAAATCACGCATCACATCCTTTCGATCACATTTGATAATGCATCTGTAAATACTAGCTCTATTGCATTGTTTATTGCAAGAAATATCCCGCAAGATGGAGGTTATTTCTTCCATCAACGGTGTGCATGTCATATTATAAATTTAGTTGTACAGGCTGGTTTAAAGCAGGTAAGCTACCAAATAGATCACATCAGAGATGCCATTTCTTGGATTTGCAGTTCTAATCCTAGATTCAGTGAATTCAAGAGACATTGAAAATTAAACGGTCTCAAACCCCGACGATTTCAAACTGATATACCGGTAAGGTGGAACTCTACTTATTTAATGTTGGAAAATTGTTTGGAATATGATACAACTATTACATGTTTTTATAACATGAAATTGGTCGAAATAGGTCGTCCTGAAGCAAAAACACTTACCACAGATGATTGGTATGTGACAAAGATTTTTGTTCAATTTTTAAAGATTTTTTACAATGCCACTGTAACTTTTTCTAGGGTCTATTACCCTACATCTTTCCAAGAAATCCATCAGATAGTGGAAATGTCTGAAGTGTTAAACAGTTATAGAGAAGATGAACATCTAGGCGCTGCAGTTGTTGCCATGTAGACAAAGTTGAAAAAATATTGGGCTAACATTCCTCTACTTTATGCCTTAAGTGTTATAGTAGATTCTAGGGTTAAATTATCTGGTTTAGAAGTTTTGCTTGAGTTTATTGGTATTAATTTGTCAATAGATTATTCAGAACAAATTACTGACATTCGAACCAAGTTGTTCGAGATTTTTCATATTTATGAGAGCAGGCTTGGCAACATTGACACCCCCCAATCAACACAACCGGAGACAGAGCCGAAACAAACAAGTTGGAGCATTTTGAAAAGGTGAAAAAATGACAAATCAACAAGTACTTCTTCAGGGCAAAGATCTGGCCCATCTTCTTGTACCGAACTGATTAGGTACCTTGAAGCACAGTTCGATGCTGTTGAAGACAAGAAAGAGTTTGATTTGTTGTTATGGTGGAAGACCTATAAGTTCAGGTATCCAGTTCTGTCACACTTAGCACGTGACGTACTGGTTATTCTCGTGTCAACGGTGTCTTCAGAACAAGCTTTCAGCATCAGTGGACGCATAATTGAACCAAGAAGAAGCTGTTTGTCTCCGGAGATGGTGGAGGTATTAACATGCCTTCGGGATTGGGAGCATGCTAAGAAAATGTTGCAGAATCTAACTGTAGATAAAGAGTTTATTCTAAATTTCAGCAATCTATATATTGATGACCCTACAGGTAGTGGCCAGGACCAGAACTAGGTTATACTTTTACATATGTATTTATTATTTACTTGTAAGTTGTAAAACGGTTGCACTCTTTTTCCCTTACCAAATTTTTATCCCACTGGATTTTTCTTGGTAAGGTTTTTAATGAGGTAATCATGTAAATATGTAATATTGAATTCCATAAGTCAAAAATAATTAAAAAAATAAAAAATTGTTCATTTTCTTTATTCATTTCAAAACCTAAACCCTGAACCCTAAACCCTGAACCCTAAACCCTAAATCCTAAACCCTGAACCCTAAATCCAAACAAACTTAATTTGAAAAATTATTATGGACCAGACCCGCCAAGCCCGTCGGACCAGGCACGCGGACTGGCCTGGCACGGCCCGCAGGCACTGCCCTCCTGAGGCAGGCCGGTGTGCAGTGTCGTGCCTCCGTTTTCAGAAACAGGTCGGGCCTGGTTCGGTACGCACAGAAACGGACCTGGCCAGGCCGTACCTAATGGGCCAGACAACTCCATTTTTACACCATTAAACCAGAAACCAACAGGTAATCCAACATCAGAAAATCAAGTTATATTCTCCATATTTATAATTCGCAAACAAGAACCCAATGATTAAGTGTTTGTTGATGAAGAACAATTAAAAAAAAAAATTATTTCCAGATGATCAAGAGAGAAATTAGAGTTGCAGCATGTGATATGATCAAAACAAAGTTTACAATGGAGTATTTATAGGGTATTTTTTTTCCTACATAGATATAGATAACAGTACTTTTAGTTAATGTAGAGATCCAAATTAATATTATGTAGACGTAATAATATTTGTTGATTAACACTTTCAAATAATTATAAAATTTATTTAGATGATCAAGTTTCCATTTCTATTAAGTGAAAATGGTGAGATATGTCACATTTTTTAACGTGTGTTGTGATGATGTCACCATTTTAATAACTTAAGTTTAAAAGACATCTATTATGGGGAACTACCCAAATTGCTCCTAAACTTTAATTTTTAAAAAGCAACTTTCTGAACTCGTCGGTATCTCCCCAAAAAACTTGTCTGACAAACTTGTCTCTCTCTCTAAAAAAGTTGTCCCTCTCCAGATTCTGCACTAGAAGGTAACAAATATTTATGATCTTCACTTAAATTTCTTTTATGCATTTAAGATATTTTGCATTCATTTCTGTATGGGTTAACAATGTATCCATTCCTCGATAATATATGTTGTTTCCCGTCTTTGTAAGAACATGTATGAACATTGAAAACATTCGAGCTTTTTTCTTGTGTGACCGAGAATATTTAAAGATGAATCAAGTTTATTTTATATTGGAACGAGCTTTTGTTTAGTTTGAAAAAAGCTCGATTATTTGAAAAAAATGCTCAACAAAAAAATGTTTGATCCCTTAGGAAAAGTTCTCGATCCCTGGACAAAAGTTCTCGAACCGTTATAAAAGTTCTCGATAATTTGACAAATAATCTCAATCCCTTAAAAAAGTTCTCGATCCCTTAGAAAAAGCTATCGGTCCCTTATAAAATATTCTCGATCGCTTGATAAAAGTTCTCGATCCCTTGATAAAAGTTATCGATAATTTGATAAATATTCTCGATCCCTTAAAAAGGTTCTCGAACCGTTATAAATGTTCTCAATCCCTTAGAAAAAGTTATCATTCCCTTGTTAAAAGTTTTCGAACCGTTATAAAAAGTTCTCGATAATTTGACAAATATTCTCGATTCCTTAGAAAAAGTTCTGGATCCCTTGATAAAAGTTCTCGATCTCTCGAAAAAAGTTCTTGATTCGAACCGTTATAAAAGTTCTCGATCCGTTGTAAAATATTCTAGAACCCTTGAAAAAGTTTTCGATCCCTTATAAAAAGTACTCGATCCATTTGAAAAAAGCTTGATCATTTAGAAAATGTTCTCGATCCCGAAGAACATGTTCTCGATCCCTTACAGTTGAGAAATTTTTGTAATTCTTAGTAATTGTAAAAGTAATTTTTTTTATTTGTTAATAATTGTTTGTGATGATGATTTTCACCGGATAATGGATCGGGTTAGATTAGTCATATCTTACGACGGTCGATGGGAGCAATTACCTGATGGAAGTCAGAGGTTTCTTGGTTCCGATAACCAAGGAATGTATGTGTCCAGAAATATGACTTACGAAGAGCTGGTGTCGATCGTACAAACCGTTGTGAAGTACGATGTGAACAAATACATTGTTGATCTACAATCTACAAAAGAATTGGTACATATACAAATGAATTACTACATCAATCTAAACGGGTTGGGAGCTTGCAAATATTTCAACTGCCATCTTCTCCCGAATGATCCATATATCATCTTCCGACCAATCGAAATCCTTTCTGTCCGCTAGTAAGTACTCAATCAATATCAACGTGTGGGAACCACAGTTACCCCTGCAGTTGGACACATTAACAAGCGTTATTAAAATAGGTTTATAATAATACCATCTCAAAGTTACTATTACAAAATATCTTACGATTTCTTCTGCTGGGGGATACGTTTTTTGGACACCACGCTGACTGAGAAGGGCTTACTTGTCTTCTAAAATTTCTCAAGTTCAGCCGGTCGTGCAGTGTGAAACCCGCCCTGATGCAATATCGAGGGCACAAAGTAGGGCAACAGGGCTACCTACTGCTTCCAGATATGAGCTAGGACCTCCTGTCTTCAGGGGTCGACTATGAACATCTTCCTGCATATGAGGTCGACAGTCATCAGTAGCCAATGTTGGCCCCCAATGTTGTACAATATCAAGACATGTAAACGTAAACAACATGTGTTAGAATGTACAAAGACATTTATATTTGTAATTGCAAACCAAGTAACACTTACCATGTCAACCTCGTGCCACGGACATCACGTCTGCATTAATGTTCCATTAGCTACACATTTATTTAATTCATTAGAAGAAAAGCTGCCACCTAAATAACAAAGAAATTTACTTACAGTTCCCCGTTTACGTTCTTCTTGAAGGCTCGGTAAGCCTTCAATTGGTCACCGTCAACCAGTCCGTGGGGATTAAATACGTGGTTAGGCCCCTCAAGTATTACCCTCACCCTCTTAGGTCGGCACGGATCTGTGTACAGGCTAAACAACTGCCAACCACGTTTCAGTACACGCATCTGCTGTCGAACTCCCCCCGCCGGGGTGTGCTGAGATGAGGAGCTTTGTTCCATGTGTGGCTGTAACGAAGTAGTCGTTGGAGGGGGAGCCTACTGCTCCCTCGGAGGAGGAGGGGGAGCCTGCTGCTCACTTTTAGGGGTAGGGGGGCCGACTGCTAGCCCAAAGGTGGAGGGGGAGCCTACTGCTCGCTCGGAGGTGGTTGAGGAGCCTGCTACTCGCTCCGAGTGGCAAGGGGGTCGGCTGTTAGTTTCGAGGGGGAAGGGGGGCCAGCTGCTTGCTCGGAGGTGGAGGGGGAGCCTGCTGCTCACTCCGAGGGGGAGGGGGGGCCGACTGCTTGCTCGGAGGGGAAACGGGAGTCTACTGCGTAGGGGAGTGGGAGAGGGAGAATGAGCCCCACTCTCCATAACTGCCCCTCAGGTATGTGGATCCTCCCTATGCTAATACATATGCGTCCTGAAGCCCTGAATGCCCCCGATCAATGCAAGCAACTCCTTATGTTGTTGCTGTCGATCATCCTCGCTCTTTCGGATCAAATCCAGTAACTCCCGATTCTTTTGTTGTCGATCATCCTCACTCTTCCGGAGGGCTTCACGCAGCTCATTGAATTGATGTTCCCATGGGGCCTGAAATCATGCAAAATTATTGATACTAAAACAATCAACAAATCTTGTTAATAAAAATAAAACTATCATCTCAACTTACCTTCTCATCACGTCCAACTCCTGCACAGGAATCCCCTGTAACGGCACCAGATCCTGGGTTGGTAAACCGAACCCTTCTATGCCTCACACGGTGTGGAGATGGCTCAGATCCGCCAGTGTCCATGCCACTAAAATCTACACCCGTTGGGTCTGAAGGCTCTGTCTCACTACACCACCCACCATCACCCTCCTCCTCGGGATGATCTGCACTAATAGTCATATCAGGGACAGTAGGAAGGTGAACCCTGTCGTCCTGCACATACGGGGCTCCCCCCTCACTTAGGCATGCGAAGTACGGTGCCACCGCCTCCGCTGCTGTGGGCACGATTTCCGTCCTCGCAGACATCTGAAAGCTTAGTTAGATGAATGTCATTGTTACTTATAGTAAGTAATATAACGATTAATAAATTAAATAATTACCCTAGCACTAAAAATCTTGTCCAGCTTCTTCCCTCTAGGTTGTTTGGTCAACTCTCACTTCAACATACGAGGAGAAAGGTCTGTAACCCTTCGAGTCCCGAAATTGACTCCCAGTTGGGGGATCACCTCGAAAGCAAATATCTACATAAAAGATAAGTACAGTTATAATCCAAAACAATTTTGGATATGAAATTTAATGTACATGTTGAAAATCAAATTTCTTACCAAAAGGGCATGTGATAGACCGTAAATGTTGTACCCCTCCACGGAATGTCCAACATCACCTTGTGACTGCTGGTGTCTCTCCTCACGTCGTCACGGTAACGCATGCTTGAATGAAAATATAGAATGCTTATAAACGTGGGCACCCAACGAGAACGCATCGAAGGCATTGAGGTCCTCTACCAACCGAAACTTTCAAACTGGAATCTTCAATCTCTCGTCCACCCCCATCAATATCCAGTTCAACATGTAAATGAGGCACAACTTCACAGCATCGTACGCCTGTTGAAACTCTCCACGGGAAAGAACAATCCTCAAGTCATCCAACGATACCTCATAGTGTCCAGGAAAGTACCATTGATGTATGTCATTCTCAACTGCAACATACATACTCGTGTCTGGTACGACTCCAAAACGTAATCCGATGATGAGGCTAAATTCCACTTTCGAAAACTTGACCACATGGTTCACTAACAAGAACCGTATCTCATCTGTCGGCCCGTCATGGTCCAACTCCCGCAACAACAGCTGATGAATAACACCACCCGAAAACTTCAGCTCCCGGTGCATCGACATGAAATGCCTGAAACAGGAGGTCATGAACCGACGCCAATCCTCAACAACAAACTCTTCAGGGACCCGTTAAGTGCATCGTCTATACGGGTGAGGGCTTTAAAATGGTCGTGTCGGGTCAATTTTCCCTTGAATCAATCTCCCTCTACAGTTTTAAGCAAATCCTTCAACCTGCTCGTTATCTGCAATGTCACAGAAACAATACATCAGTAAACTGGAAAAAAATTAGAAAATATTCTCGATCGTTTGAAACAAATTCTCGAAACTTTGAAAATATTCTCGATCCTTTCAGAAAGTTCTCGATCCTATGAAAAAGTTCTCGATCCTTTGAAATAGTCTCGATCCTTTGGAAATAATCTCGATTCTTTGAAAAACCTCTCGATCATTTGAAAATAGTCTCGATCCTTTGAAAAACCTCTCGATTCATTGAAAAATTTCTCGTTCATTTAAAAAAATATCGACCCTTTGAAAAACATTCTCGATAGTTAGACAAATATTCTCGATCGTTTGAAAACAGTCTCGATCCTTTAAAAATAGTCTCGATCCTTTTTATAAACCTCTCGATTCTTAGAAAAATCTTCTCAATCATTTTAAAAAATCTCGACCCTTTGAAAAACATTCTCGATCGTTAGAAAAAATTCTCGATCCTTTGAAAAACCTCTCGATTCTTTGAAAAATCTTCTCGATCATTTTAAAAAATCAGGACCCTTTGAAAAACATTCTCGATCGTTAGAAAAATATTCTCGATCGTTTGAAAAAATTCTCGATTCTTTGAAAATAGTCTCGATAGTTTGAAAAACCTCTCAATTCTTTGAAAAATCTTCTCGATTCTTTGAAAAATCTTCTCTTCTTGATCATTTTAAAAAATCTCGATCATTTGAAAAACATTCTCGATCGTTAGAAAAATATTCTCGATTGTTTTAAAAGATTCTCGATCCTTTGAAAATAATCTCGATCCTTTGAAAAACCTCTCGATTCTTTGAAAAATCTTCTCGATCATTTAACAAAATCTCAACCCTTTGAAAAACATTCTCGATCGTTAGAAAAATATTATCGATCGTTTCAAACAATTTCTTGATCCTTTGAAAATGTTCTCGATCCTTTGAGAAATAATCTCGATCGTATGATAAATATCCTTGAATCTTTCTAAAAAATTTCCTCGAATTCGCTTGAAATATTCTCGATTTGTTTAAAAAAAAAACAATGCTCGATACCAGAATTTCATTTTCCTCATAACATATTCAACCTCATAACATATTCAACCTCATTTCAAACCCAAACCAAAACCGCAACCATTGTCAACCCTAATCTACAATTTCAATCAACAAAACAAGTCTAAAATGTAATGATAATTTATCAACAAAAAATCGATAAATAAAACAAATTGAATTTACCTCTGTCAATCGCTGCGAAATCTACTTTTCCGATCAATTAGCCGTCGATTTCCTTGCCGTCAATTTCGTTGTCGTCGGTTTCTTTCTTACTGTTGCTTTTCTCAGACTCACAAAACGACAACTTTCTCTCTTTTTCAATTTTGTCGGGGTATTCTCGTCTCTTTAAGTTAAATGGTGTCTTTTAAACTTACATTACTAAACTGGTGATATTTGCACAACACCTCTCTGAAATAATGACATTTATTTTTCGAGCCCTTTCTATCAATTAACCATCTCAATTTTTTCTTTGAAGAAGAAATTAATCATCTCAATTCAGGATTATTAGAATAGAAAATTAATTTGAAGACATATTTTAAGTAGGATACAATTCTACTCTCAGTCTCCCACAAAAAGAAAGACTTGAAATTAAAGTGTTGTTGAAGAAAAAATATTTCCTGATCAAGAGAGAATTTAGAGTTGCAATAAATGTGACCTGACCACAGCAAAGTTTACAAAAGTGTAATTATAAAGAAATTAATTTCCTATATTTATAAGAGTTTTAGTAAATGTAGAGTTCCAAATTAATATTTGTTGATTTTAAATAATTATTACATTTATGATGAAGTTTCCATTTCTCTTAATTCTCTTAATTCAGGATTATTACAATAGGAAATTAATTCAAAGATTTCGGATACAAGTCTCCTCTCTCACATAATTTGCTTATAAATATCATTCATATATGCTACTCTAACTCTTAATATTTCTCCTTTTAATTTCATATCAAAGATCGATCAAATTCAAGATCAAGATTGATGTCACATGGAGAAGTATCATTTGCTTGATCAAGTCGGTGCTGGAGCGTTCGGCCGAGTCTGGAAAGCTATCAATAAGCATTCCGGTGAAGTTGTTGCTGTCAAGATGCTGAAGGAAAAATTCCATTACAGCTGGGAGTGTTTGAACTTGGAAGAGATCAAGTCTTTGCGGATCCTGAACATCGGAATATCGTGTCACTCAAGAAAGTCATCAGAGAAAGAGACAACACTTTACTCTGTGTTTGAATTCATGGAAGGCAATCTTCTCCAGCTAATGAGATCAAGAGTCGAACCTTTCTCCGAAAACGAAGTCAGGCGTTGAGGTTTTCAGGTTTTTCAAGGCATGCATTACATGCATGGGAAGGGTTACTTTCATCGTGATCTTAAACTGGAGAATTTGCTGGTTTCAAGAAGTTTGATCAAGATTGGTGACATGGGCTCTGCTAAGGAGATCACTTCTAGCCGGCCGTTCACAGATTATGTTACGATGTGTTGGTATCGAGCTCCGGAAGTGATTCTTGGTTCGGAGGATTAAAGCTTCAAAGTTGATATGTGGGCAATGGGAGCTATCATGGCAGAGTTGTTAATGTCCGATCAAATGTTCAAAATTTGCAGCGTTCCAGGTAGCCCAACCACAGCGACCTGGCTCGGAGGACTTGCTCTAGCGGGTGGTATGAACTATCGATTTCCGCAGCTTCTGGGTGTGAATCTGTCTTTGTTGATGTCATCGGCGAGTGGGAATGCAATCAGTCTCATCAAATCACTATGTTCTTGGGATCCAAGCAAGAGACCAATCGCTTCGGAGGCATTGACACATCCATTTTTCCATGCTTGTGACAACATCATTCCACCATCTCCTTGTCTCAGACCAAGTGTTGGTAGAACAATCATAGGAGAAGAATTTGAGCAAAAAAATGTAGGAGTGATTGGTGTGAATCATCAAGGTCTGATATTCCGATCCTGCATTCGAAATAGGGTCCAATTAGTCTGAAATCGAGTCATGGAATTTATTAATTTCTGTAGAAAATTAGCAGAGTTTATTAATGTTTTTGTAAGGATGGTTTTCAAATCCACACCACAATACATGTTGTATACTTGTATGTATTATGTAATCTCTTTCTATTGTTGAAATCATTGAAATTCAATCCTCCGTTTTGGATTTCAAAGAAGTATACTATACATTCAAAGGTTGTTGATACATACATATTTGATATTTCTAAGTCCCTACATGAACTGTTTATTGATGTTCTAGTACAATTTGATTCAATTCAATATGAATTTTTCAAACAATCAAAACCTACAAATTGCTGCTATATGCCTATATTGTTCAACAGAGACCCGACCCGACATCATCATCATCTGCTCAAACGGCAACACCACCACATCCCATGATGTTCTTGTCTTCAATCCGAACAAACCCAATTCGCCAATTGTCTTTCGATGCCGGAGAATCTACTCAATTGTTTTGTTTTATTTGATTCGATTTTGACCTAAAAAACACTTTCTTTTTTTGTTTTTGGATTTTCCTATTTTTTTGACTATTTGGGCATGTCACCTACGAATGCCAATGTGTTTTTACATGTCATCCTACGACGGTCTATGTGTCTGCCGGATCTGATGACATCATCAATTGCCTTGCGACGTGCTGGGCACGTCAAGCCGATTGACTATGTGCTGACATGGCCGAACTCTGGTGGGTTGATAACGTGACCCCAATGAAAATGGGTGGGCTTACTAAGCGAACCCACAAATGTGTTTTGGACCCAAAATAAGAAAAATCTAATTAAAATCACATAATTACATCTTCAAAACATTTGTTTAAATTACAAAATTATCTGTTAATTATACATTTAATTTTTGTATATATTTTTCTTTTATTTTTAAGCTGCACCTCTTGGGTTGGTGTTTGCTTTTGAGGCGGAATTGTTGGCAGTGTCGATGGCTATCAATTATGCTTGGATTAATGATTGTCGTCGTATTTGGTTTGACAGTGATTCTTCTTATGTCGTTCAGTTTCTTTCTACCCGCTTTGATCAGGTTCCTTGGTTTGTTCGGCAGTTTTGACAGAGGGACCTTTCTCAGATTACTCATATGGATTTCCAAGTCTCTCATATTTTTAGGGAAGGTAATTAGGTGGTGGATGCTCTTTCTAAACATACTTTGGGTTTGGAGGTCTCTTTGTGGTGGTCTTCTACTCCGGTTTTTTGCTCGTCTTTGGTTAGTAATGATTGTATGGGCAGAGAGTCTTTTCGTTTTCGTTAAATGTTTCTTTTTCGCTTTTTTTGTTATAGTCTGCGTGTTTTTTTTTGTTGGGTCTGCACACCCGTTGTATTTTTTTGCTTGACTATTTGTTTTTCCTTGTTTTTTTTTTCTTTCTTTGGTTATATATTTATATAGATACTATCTAAGGATTTTTCAGCATATGATCTTCTGTGATGTTTTTTCCTCTTAGATCGGTCCAATTTATCTAAAAAAAAGTACTTAAAAAAAAGATTAATATGTAAATTAAAATCTACGCTTTGAAATTGTTAACTGAATTTAAACGTGAGAGAAGAGTTGGTCACTAATTAGAAACTGTTTGTTAATTAATTTATTTCCAGATCCATTCAAGTTTCCACTTTCAAGTCGGTCGACATTTACTTAATATACAAGGATTCTATGATCCTAGTATATATTTGATAAATTTGATTTCTTTAAGAAACTATATTTTATGTATAATATTATATTATATCAATTCTACTACATATATTATATTGATTAACCTAATTGGGATTTCATTGTCCTAATCCCATTACACTTCCTAAATCCTAATCCTTGTAGGTATGTATACACATTAGACAACATAAGGATTATTTATAGGCCAAGAAGACGAGATGGGTGAAATTACAACTTTTCCCAGAAAATGCACCAATCAGCGATCAAAATCGGTAGTCGAGGCCATAGAAAACTGACCACCGAATTGTTTCAGTGACTTTCTAAAAAAAAAACGACGATCTCTACTCGGCATTCGGGACCTCCGAGTGGCAACCGCAGAATCCACTATGCGGTTGAATTTGGCGATCAAGGCCACCGAATGGCAATCGTCAATCACCACATTTTGGTGAAAACAAGGAGAAGAAAGGGGCCTTATCCGATGTCGATCATCACGCTTAAACAAGCACACCAACGTGCATGCGCGGATGTTTCCGAATAAATTTCGATAAACGAATTACTGAACACACACACAAAGACAAAAGATTAACATGTAAGTGCAAGTGTGAAGTGTGAATGCAACTACAATATGCAACATAGAAAAGCAATGCAAGAGTAATTAAAACGCATGTAAGTAAGTGCATGCTACTAATCTCTTCAAGAATAAGTGAACTACATTTCTTGAAGCTCTTTCGGATCTCGGAAGCTTATTGGTGAAGAATCATGATTAGAGACCTAAGTTATCCGTTATATAATAATCCCAATATGTTTTATCTTGAAATAAGACAATCATAAAATAAAGGTCCTTACAGCTTTAAATCTGATATTTATGTTTTGGTTTGCCGCAAATAAAACTTTTATCTCTCGTCATGTCCATTTTGTTGAGATAGAATTTCACGTACTAATTTCATATGTTATTTCTTCATGGGTTCCTTGTAGTTCCTCTTCGTCATCCCCAACTCATTTTATGATACCGTCATCTGCCTCTATAGCTCCATTAATCCATTGCACCAACAATAATTGCCCTTGTATCGTCTCATAGTCTGGCAACCGATGTTCAATACATGTTTACTTCCACTTATACTCTTATGGTGAATTTTCCTACAATAACAGTGACTTCAAAAGATAATATTTCTAGCTCATCTACTCATGAACATGTTATCCCCGCAATCCGCACTCACCCCATGACAACTAGGGATGACAACGGGTCAGGTTCGGACGGATTTTGTAAAATCCAAATTCAAACTCATACCCATGAAAATTTTCTTTACCCATGCCCGCCCACGAAACCGTGAAAATAAATAGGTTCGGATTCGGGTTTGGGTTTCACCCACGGGTTTTAGGGGCACCCGTACCCGTCCATGAACCCGTAAAACTAAACGGGATCCACGGGTCACACTCGTAAACCCACTAATTTTTTTTAATATCATTTCCATATTATTTAAATATATGAACTATCTTAATTTTAATGATTAAAAACACATAATAGAGTGAAAATTTTAACTCATTTCAAGTGTGTTTCTTAGTTGAGACAATAGGTCAAGTACATTATATATCACTACATGAAAATCAGGCTATAGAGACGAAATTTTTTGGGACGAATTTTATTCGTCCCAATAGAACATCTATTGGGACGCAACAACATATTTGTCCCCAAAAATTTCAAATCTGAAGAAACCTTTAAGGACGAAAAAATTCGTCCCAATAGAACATCTATTAAGATGAAACAAATTATCTGTCTCTAAAAAGGACAAACTCTACGAGACTTTTAGGAACAAAAATATTTGTCCCTATAGAATGTCTATTGAGACGAAAAAAATTATTCATCCATAAAAAGTGTAAAAATAACAAGACTTTTATGGACGAAAATAATTTGTCTCAATTGGTTGTGTATTAGGATGAAATAAATTATTTGTCCCAATATATGTCTATTGGGAAGAAAATTATTCTTCCCTAAAAGTTTGATATTTAAAAAAAAAAATTCTAGACTTGGGGTCTTCTTAAAACAAAAATAATATTTGTTGCTGATAATGATTTATCGGGATTATATATATATATTTTTTATCTTTATTTTTTAAAAAGTTTTTCCTAAGAGACATATTAATAATTAACTTTGCTTCATTTTTTTATATTAATTACTATAGATTAATTAAAAAATTATGAAAAACTATATATATGTATATATATATATATATTGTATATTTATCCTTTCCTATTGTGAAAAGAATTCAAATCTTACATTTATCTATTAAATTGAAAAAAATAAAGAAAGTCTCTCTATTTCATACAAACCACTTTTTAGAAAAGTTATATATTTATCATTTCCTTTTGTGATAGGAATTCAAATATTACATTTGTCTATTAAATTGAAAAATGTAAAAGAAAGTCTTTGTATTCTATGTAGGATTATCGATAGACCATTTGATATGACAATATATGTTTTTAAAAAATAATTTAATTTCACATCACCTCTTAGTAGAGCTGGTAGTGCACATCCCTTTCACATAATTAGTGAGGGGTTCAAATCCGAGAGTTTTCTTTCGAGTTTGTGGGAAATAGTTTAATTAACTATTATAAAAACGTTTTTAATATCAATTTGTTTATCGTATAAAAATAAATTTAAATTATTGGAATTAATTTACAATAAAAAATTTAATAACATATAGAGCTTATATATAAATAGTATGCTTTGAATGATAAATTCGAAACCGTAGCAAAGTGATTAAGCTTTGCTTTGGGTAAGTGGAGGTGGTTGGTTCGACGATGAAGAGAACCAAACCTTAATTGAAGATCTCGATGGAGCTGGTTAACGGGTGGATGATGTAGATGGGTCGAGTGCAGCTGGTTGTGGGTTGGGTTTTAACAATCTTCGGTATTTTTTTAAATTCGAATTTCGTCCTTATATTATTTTGTCTATATAGGTAGTCTTCTGAGACGAATTTCAATTTTCGTCCCAAAAAAGCTATTGCGATCCACATGAGGCTATGTAATTTGGGATAAATTTTATTCGTCCGAACAGGAATTGTAATTCTTAAACTTAGAATGAGTGAAATTTTTATATTTTATTCTCTATATGATTAAAAAATTTCCATTGGAGTTTAAATTTATAATATTTTAAATAATAATATTATATCATTTATATTTATACGACTTCACCCGTAAATTCGTTTTCGCAATCCGTACCCACATCCACACCCTAACCTGTTGGGCTTTAATTTATACGTATTTACGGATCATAAATTCACCATCCAAACATGACCCTACAGGGTCGGGTCAGGATGGATACCCACTTGTGCGGGTCAAATTGTCATCCCTAATGACAACCCGTTCCAAAAAAAAATAAAATTAAATCCCAAGAAAGTGTTTACAACAACCAAACATCCCCTTCCTGATTCTATAGAACCCACATGTATATCTCAAGCATTAAAGAGTTCTCACTGTCGTGTTGCTAAGAATGATGAGATCAATGCCCTTGTTAAAAATGAAACATGGGAATTGATACTCTCAAATCCTTCTCAAATTATTGTTGAACGTAAGTGGGTCTTTCAATTAAGTTAAAAGAAATGACAGTGGCAGCCTAGACCGATACAAAGCTAGCCGTATGACCAAAGGATTCCATCAACAGCCAGACATACTATCAGGTACTTTCAGCCCAGTTGTTAAACCAACAACTGTGCGTGTTGTTTTATCTATTGCCCTTAATTGGGGCTTGAAATATGAAGAATTTTTATATAGCAACCGCCGGGCTTTATTGATTTATCTCATCCAATTCATGTGTGTTGATTAAACAAACCAATTTATGGACTCAAACAAGCACCTTGTGCTTGGTACACAGAGCTCAAAATTTCTTGCTGGCTTTCGGTTTTGTGAACTCCAAATCTGACTCTTCTCTATTTATTTATGACGACAAGGGACTGCTAATCTATTTTTTGGTATATGTTAATAACTTGATTATTATAAGGAGTGATGCCTCCTTCACTGTCAACAAACTTACTCAATTCATGCATTGTCCAACAAAAACTCATTGGTGTGGAGCCATGCGACTCTTACGTTACCTCAAATATATCATGGATCATGGTCTCCTTATAAGTCGTGGCCAACCTTTATCATCTTTTTCCGATGTCGATTGGGCATGTAATCATGATGGTTGTACCTTTTCACCGCATATATTGTGTATCTTGGTGGTAATACTATTTTGTGGTGCTTTAGAAAGCAAAAAATAGTTGCTCTCTCATCCACCAAAACTGAATGTCGTGCAGTTGCATCTATTGCCATAGAGCTTTCTTGGATCACCTCTCTACTTAGTGAATTCGTGCTCAATTACTAGTCAGTCCTACTATATATTGTGACAACATAGGAGCTACTTATGTGCCAACCTCGTCTTCCACTCTCATGTTAAGCATGTCGTAACTGATTGTAACTCTGCCAGAGACAAGGTTGCACAGCCAACCTCGTGTTCCACTCTCGTTTGAAGTATGTCGTAACTGATTATAACTCTGTCAGAGACAAAGTTGTCATTGGTGCTCTTCAGGTTGCACATGTTTCTACTCATGATCAACTTGTCGAGTTGTTGATATTAGAATAAAGTCATTATCTAAAGCTTGATTTGAACTTCTATCGTCCAAGATCGGTATTTTCAATGAGAGTAAAATCTTGTGGGGGCATATTGGATAACTGAAAATTACTCAAAGTCAACTTGCTGCAATTACAGGATTCCTAGGATCACGTCTCTTTATTATTGTATTATTGCAGTCGCTAATTGTTCTCCTTAGACTTTGGAGCTGACTTGATTCTTAGGCTCAGTTTGGCATTGCTTCCCCAGCTGTTTTTGAGGCCAAAAGTGATTCTGGATCTAAGACAGGGTGTTTGGTAAAATCGCGGGGAAGTGATTTTGGTCACTTTTAGCTTCTCCCAACTGAGTTTTTGAGAAACTACAAATACATGCTTTTGGATTTTGGTTACTGCTTTTAGAAAACGTGCTACAGTAATATTAAATGAAATTTTACTAACTTTCCAACTTTATCATTGCCTTTAACGAAATTTAATAAAAAAAAATTGGACTTATATTTCTGTAAAAAAAAAATATTGCCATAACTGTATAAAAAAAATTGGGATAATTAATTCAATAAAGTAGAATAAAAATGAAAAAAAAAGTAAAATAAAATAAAGAAATAAAGAAATAAAGAAATGAGGCTAATTAATCAAATAAAGTAGAATAAAAAATGGGACTAATTAATTTAATAAAGTACCATAATTAAATAAAGTACCATAATTATATAACACTTAACACTAAACACAAATAAAAAAGAAAAATATAAAGTATAGCACATTAGTACCATTTAGATATCTATGTCCTTTTAGTAATTTTACACACTCACAACAATTTTTATTTCAGTTTACCAAACACATTGAAATTGCTTTTAGTTCTCACAGCACTTTTGAAAATCAGTTTACCAAACACTCAGCTGATTCTTCTCATAGCAATTTCAAAAGCAATTCCAAAAGCAATTCCCCCCACAACAATTTCAAAAACACTTCTCCTCACAGCACAACAATGTCAAACTGAGCCTTACTATATATATAGATTAAAACAGATTCTATAAAATATTGAGTAATGCTAGGCATTCTAAATATTTTCTCAAATTTCTTTCCAAATGGTGTTGGCATGATATAAACATCTTATAAATCATGAGATTATGTGATGAATGATGTTATATTGACACCTCACGTGCCAACAACATTTAAGAAGGAATTTAGGGATGACAAAGTTACCTGCGGGGACCCACACTTTTGAGGTGGGGATGAGTTTCAATTTAGTGGAGATGGGATGGGGATGGAGATAGAGATAGATAGTCTAACCACAATGAGTATAGGGCGGGGATGTGTTTTATACTCCCTGCCCCGCCCCGCCCCGTTTAAAATAATATTTAGTTAAACTACATAGTTTCAAAAAAAATAAATATATCAAAAAAAAGAAATATATATATATATATATATATATATATATATATATATATATATATATATATAAATACATTAACCCTAACTTTACATCTTTTTACCGCTATTTAACATAAAGTGACAAAACAAAATACTATTAAAAAACCCTAGCCGCTAACTGCAAATTTAAATCTTTATTCATCGAACAACTCAAAGTTCACCATTCAAGCTTCAAACTCAAATACAATAAATTTTTTATCTAGTGATTAGCTTCATGTCTTTCGACTACAACTGAGTGTTCCACATGTTTTGAATAACCAGATTTTAATGAGGTAAAATAAATCATGCATATTAAATCATATTAAGTTATTAATATTCAAATCAGATTGAATATATTTTTTTTTGTTGGTTCGAAATGTTGCAGGAACCATGTGAGTGAGTGTCAATATCTTGAGAAGATGTCAGATAAAGTTGATATTATGAAGATAGAACAAGAGAAATAGATGCAACTATTAGATTATTAGTGTTACGAATTTTGAATATTTTGATTTCATACTTTATGTTTATGTTTGAGAATGATTGAATTTACTTGTGAGAATTATGTTTACTAGATGTTTTTTAATAGTTTCATCGAATTATTTACTACTTTATATATTTAATCATATTCAGTGGTTATATATTTGTAATTTTAATAAATAAATAAAATTATAAATTGGGTAAATGGGGATGGGGAAAACACTCCCTGTTGTACCCCGCCCTGCTCCAACCCGCTCCATCTAAGGTGGGGGTTTATGAGGGGATGAATTTTTAAAAAATACATAGGGTGGAGTGTGGGGAAGGCCACCTTGCCCCGAACCCGCCCATTGCTATCCCTAAAGGAATTTGAGAAAAAAATTAAAAAGCCTAGCATTACTTTGAAATATTTTTACATTACTGTAACCTCAATGACATGTGAATAATAATTTTAAACATTACAATTTTATATACTTAGGATTATTTATACATGGGGTTGTTTGTTTTTTTGTCTGAAGACTGAATGGTCTTGAATTTTTCTAAAAACTGAATAGAGACTGAAATCTGAACTTGAATGACATCTTTGTTTTTTTTACCTCACATCTGAATATATTATCAACACGTTTATCTTTTAAATAGAGATGACAATAGGGCGGGTTCGGGGAGGGGTGGCCTTCCCCACACTCCACCCCATATATTTTTTGAAAACTCATCCCCTTATAAACCCCCACCTTAGATGGAGCGGGTTGGGGCGGGGCGAATTACAACGGGGAGTGCTTTCCCCATCCCCACCCATTTACCCCATATATAATTTTTTTATTTATTAAAATTACAAATATATAACCATTGAATATGATAAAATATATAAAGTAGTAAATAATTTGATGAAACTATTAAAAAAAATATCTCGTAAACATCATTCTCACAAGTAAATTCTATCATTCTCAAATATAAACATAAAGTATGAAGTCAAAATGTTCGAAAATCGTAACGTTAATCATCTAATAGTTGCATCTATTTCTCTTGTTCTCTCTTCGTGATATCAACTTTATCTAGCATTTCCTCAAGATGTTGACACTCACTCACATGGTTTCTGCAACATTCTGAACCAAAAAAAAAATTGTATTCAATCTGATTTGAATATCAATAACTTAATTTGTTTTAATATGCATTATTTATTTTACCTCATTAAAATCTGGTTCTTCAAGTCATGTGGAACGTTCAGTTGTCGTAGAAAAACATGAAGCTAATCATAAGATAAAAAACTTACTGTATTTGAGGTTGAAGCTTGAATGGTGAACTTTGAGTTGTTCGTGGAATAAAGACTTAGAGTTGCAGTTAGCGGCTAGGGTTTTTTTAATTGTATTTTGTATTGTCACTTTATGTTAAATAACGGCAAATAGATGTAAAGTTATGGTTAATGTATTTATATATATTTCCTTTTTTTTAGATATATTTATTTTCTTTGAAACTACGTAGTTTAACTAAATATTATTTTAAGCGAGACGGGGCGGGGTGAGGAGTATAAAATCCATCCCCGCCCTATACCCATTACGGGTTAGACTATCTATCCCCATCCCTGCCCCCATCTCCACTAATTGAAACCCGTCCCCACCCCAAAAGTGCGGGTCCCCGCGGGTAATTTTGTCACCCCTACTTTTAAAAGTAAAATTGTCTGGAAATAAGTAATTTTATATTTATACCCACGTTAAACAATTATACATATAATATGGAATAAAAACAAAAAAATAATTATTATTATATATGAACACACACACACGCACGCACGCACGCACGCACGCACGCACGCACGCACGCACGCACGCACGCACGCACGCACGCACGCACACACACACACACACACACACACACACACACACACACACATATATATATATATATATATGATCATAATCTTCTTCTTCGATTACAAACAAACTTCATTTTTATTAAGAAAACAAAAAGGATTTTTTTTTTTTAAAATAAAAGGGGTAGCTGGAAAACTCACACAAATAACTCTAAAAAAATAATATATAAATACATCACTATAATATCATAATAAAATATTAATATTGAATACCGATATGAGAAGTGATTAGAGTTCTTTTTTATTTTTAAAACTGTTTAAAATAAGTAATATATTAAAATAAAGATTTCTACGCCATATATAATTATGATGAAATTGGAAATATGTTATATATGGCGAAAGAAAAGATTTTGGATTGTATTTAATACAATTAAGTGAAACATCAAGATTTTTTACTTTTATTTTAAGTTGTTTTTCGTTGTTGTTATTTTTAAGTTGTTTGACCACTTAAAAAATATATAAAATAACTTAA
Organism: Dipteronia dyeriana; assembly: GCA_032871835.1. Taxonomy (NCBI): domain Eukaryota; kingdom Viridiplantae; phylum Streptophyta; class Magnoliopsida; order Sapindales; family Sapindaceae; genus Dipteronia; species Dipteronia dyeriana. The sequence goes on along the minus strand of CM065298.1, from coordinate 26,417,472 downwards.
TAATTATGATTCAGACCCAAACAAACCACCCCTTGGTGTTGAAATGAGTAATTGAGGAAAATGGATAATTGGGGAAAATGAAAGAGATAAGGAAATAACGAGAGAACTATCTAGAATGTTTTATTAAAAATAATTTTAAAGAAATTTGGGGTGAGGTAATCCTTATCCCAATCTCATACTCGATTAGGGATGATTTTTTCCCCACTAACGGGGATGGGGATTTGGTATGTGAGGAAAAATGTCTCAAAATGTGGAACATTCACTACATTGCTATTTATGAAGCATGTGTGCATATATAAATTTTAATATTATTAAGCTTTAATATATATATTACTAAAAATTTAATTTTTTTTTCTTCATATTTTCTTTATTGTTCAATAAAAGTGAAAAGAGTGTTTTTCCGGTTTTCTTTCCAAAATATGTATAACGAACGGGTATCATACCATTTTTCATTTTTTTAAAGTATTACATTATTACATAAATTTAGAGTTTTCTAGGGAGGTAGAATACTAACAATCAAACCTTTAGTATTAATTGCTAAAAAAACAAATATTGAAAATTGAAATTAATTTTAACCAAATATGGAATTTTAGTCATATATAAAAATATAGATAAGTTGATATATATATATATATATATACACACGTGTGTGTACGGAAGTAAATTTAATCAAATATGGAATCACTTTTAAATATGGAATTAGATCCCTTACGTACTTTGTCTTCAATCTCTACATTTATAATTTATTGTTACATGTCTAATAAGAAAATCAATTGTCTAGATTAATTCTATATTTTGGTTTAATAAAGACAGTAAAAATAATAAAAATTAATTTAGTCCATTGATTTGCGTATTGGACAAGTAGCAATTGATTATAAAAGTGGGGACACTTAGGTGAGGAGAGGATCTAGATTCTTTAAAGATATATAAAATTATAAATAAATATGGAAATAAATTTAACTAAATATGAATAAGTTTTAACCATATATAGAAATATTAACAAAATATGAAATTATCATTTTATTGAAGGGAAAAAATGATTATTTATTTGGTTAAATTTAATAAAAATATAAATAAATATGAAAGCAAATTTAAATAAATATGGAATAATTTTAAACCATATAAAGAATTATATATATATGGGAGTAATTTATCCAAATAAAGAATCATTTTTAACCATATACAAATAAATTAAAAAGTAAATTTAACCAAAGATGAAATAAGTTTTAACAGAAATTTGAAATATAAATAAATACAGAAGCAAATTTAAGATTTTAACCGTATATAGAATTATAAATAAAGTAAATTTAACTAAATATGGAATAATTTTTTAACCTTACATAGAATTATTAATAACATGGAAATAAATTTATCCAAATAGAATATTTTTAACAGTATGTAGAATATAAATAAATATGGAAGTAAATTTAATCAAATATTGAATAATTTTTTACCGTAAATAGAAATAAAAAGAAATATGGAAGTAAATCAACTAAATATGGAATAATATTTAATCGCGTATAAAAATTATAATAAATATATAACTAAATTTAATAAAATTCAAATCAGAATCACTTTTAACCATATATAGAATTATGAATTACCATGTAAGTTAATATGCAGTTATAACTAATATGTAAAAAATCTAACTTCGAGATGTAAATTATAAAACCATTATTACAACTTATGATCGTATACAATTATGTTTAAGATACACCATGCACTAAAGCAACAAGTTGTACCAAATGAACCAATCAAGTGCAATATATATTTATGAATCGATTCAAGGTATTGATTATATAAATTCGGGAGACTATATTTGATATAATTTATTGCTTTGAGATTAATCAATTGGTTGAATAAATATATTTTAGTTTTTTTTATTACATTAGTACAAATATTCATGGTTTTTTTTAAGAGAGAAGACTCGAACCTGCAACCTTATACTACAAGTGTGAGAGGTTTGTCCACGGACGGATCAACCTCACCTAGTGTTGATAATATAATATTTAATAGCGAAAATTATAAAAAATAATCAAACCATAGAACGGATTATTTTTTCTAATCAAATTCTAATTTTTTTTATTGTTTGTAACCAATCATCATAATGTATTATTGTTTTTACTCAATAAATTACAAAACTACCATTTTATTCTTTTTTTTTTCTCTTCATTACTCATCTCTATCACTCATCTTTTTATCACTCGTATATTTATCAAATCTTAATTGTCAACGAAATTTGGTCAAGAAATTAAAGTTATTTTGAAGGGAAATCGCAAAGAAACCAACATTTGAGAAGAGTTTATTTTGAAAATTTTGAGTTTATGGTTGAGTCTCTCCTCAAAACTTCAAAGTTTGTAAATCTTCAATTTCAATGGTATTATTGTGTTTCTTAGATGATATTGTTGATAGGACTTTATTATTTTGTTTCAGTTTTGAATTTTTTTTAGTGACAATGGAAAAAAATTCAATTTCGGTTTCAAATTATATTTCAAGCAATGTGTCACGGTAAAAGTGATATAAGTTGGTTATTTCATGTTTAATGTGACACATCACTTAATATTTTACGGTCATGTTATATATATATATATATGATATTTCATGCCCAACATGATATATATATATATATATATATATATATATATATGATATTTCATGCCTAATATGATATACATATAATATTTCATGCCTTATATGAAATACTGCATAAATGAGATATTTCATACCCAACATGACATAAATAGGATTTTTTTTGCCCAACATGACATACATAGGATATTTCATACACAACATGATATACATGAGATATTTCATGTCTTGCATGAGATATTTCATGTGTTGCATGAAATATTGCATAAAGAGGATGTTTTATACCCAATATGACATACATAGGATATTTCATATCCAATAAGACATAAATGAGATATTTCATGCACAACATGATATACATGAGATATATCATTCATTATATGAAATACTGTATAAATAGGATATTTCATACCAAACATGACATACATAGGTTATTTCATGTACAACATGATATACATGTGATATTTCATGTCTTGCATGAAATACTACATAAAGAGGATGTTTCATACCCAACATGGCATGTATAGGATATTTCATACTCAACATGACATATATGGGATATTTCATGCACAATATGATATACATGAGATATTTCATTCCTTATATGAAATACTGTATAAATAGAATATTTCATACCCAACATGACATACATAGGATATTTCATGTACAACATTATATACATGTGATATTTCATGTCTTGCATGAAATACTACATAAAAATGATGTTTCATACCTAACATGACATACATAAGATATTTCATACTCAACATGACATACATGGGATATTTCATACACAATATGATATACATGAGATATTAATACTGTATAAATAGGATATTTCATACCCAACATGACATACATATGATATTTCATGCCCAACATGACATATATGAGATATTTCATGAACAACATGATATACATAAGATATTTCATACCTTATATGAAATACTGCATAAATAGGATATTTCATGTCTAACATGACATACATGGGATATTTCATGCCTTATAAGAAATATTGATTTCATACCCGATATACATAGGATATTTCATATCCAACATGACATATATGAGATATTTCATTCACAAAATTGGTTTTTTATTTTAAGAAAATGGTAGTTTAGACTTTATAACTTACATTCGGTTAAAAACAATAATTTATTTATTTTTATTAAAAACAATAATCTATTTCTTAATTTGACTACTTTTACAAATCCCTCTATTTAATAAGCGTAAAACATTTCCCACCATTAACTTATTAATTTTTATTTTTGTTATACCACATACAATAGTAACGACTCAGATCTAGAATATTGACAAACCAATTTAACGTTTTTTACCGTCAAACCACATTATGTCGACGGTGATACCATAAACTTATTTTAAGATATTGGTTTCTTAACTTGAAAAATAATTGTTTTAAATCCTTGTACTTATTGTCTTTAAACACTTAAGACGTAGCATCGCCGTTGGATCATTTCCTCAAAATGAATCTTTCAGATAGAAAATATAGAATATATATAGTAACATATTCAAGCATTAATGATATCAATAGTCAATTGTAATATAAATTCACCTTTGATATCACTCATTTGTAAATAGGAAGAAAATATTTCTCTTGTGATTTTAAACCTCTTCAGTTATTTCTTTTCAATGAATAGGCACATGCTTCTTAGAGAAACTTCATTTTTTATAAAATAAATATATTAATGGAAGATCAATGCAACACAATGATTGAGTCCCACAACATGATCGGTTTAGCAACCATCAAATTAGCGCTTAATTGGACACAGTAATTGCTCTCCAAATGAGCCGCTATCACATGTATTTGAATGTTTACATTTTTAATGATACTCTACTAAATCCTAATTGTACCAACATAATATTTATAATGGTAATTCTCAAATGTTTATCATCAAAGGACTATTTCTGCCATTTGGTGTCTTAGCCTTTATTTAAAAGATTATAGGTCTTATATTTCATTGTAAAAATATTCATTTATTAAAGATTTATTACGAAAAAACACAGCTTACAAAAATCCTTAGCGATTGGCCAATAGGTGAATCCTCCATCTAGAACTGATCAATACTACTAGATAAGGCCATCTTGGCCAAATAATGGACCACTTGATTGGCTTTTCTATTAGCAAAACCAACCTCAGAGGTAGAAAAATATTGGAGCAATAATTTAATATCATATAGAGTGCGTTTGGTACACAGGACAGGACGGGACGAGATAATGTGAGATAACTTTCTCTTATCCCACGTTTGACCCGTCTTTAGTATGAGACTGGACGGGACAATGTGGGATAAAAAACATCAATTTTTGTTCCACCCAAGACCCTCCTAGGACAAGGTTGTCCCATGACATGGGATAAGTAAAAAAGACTACTTTACCCTTAAATTTTTAAAAAATTATATTATGTTTAATAATATATACTATTACATATGTTATTATAATATATATTATATATATATAATATTATTATATATGATATGTATTTATATAAATACTAGTGGGAGAGGCACGTACAATGCACGTGCCAAATTTATATTTATTTTTTAAATGTCTATTTTATCGAAGGAGTAGACAAAAAAACATCGTATAAGAAAACACATCTATCATAGCTATTAGAGAAAAAATTTCAAGGACGACAAAAACCACCGAGAAGAACAAAGAAAACACTAAGGAAATTGAACTAAAAATATTAAACTTTAAATATAATATATTTGTTTGTATTTTTATATATTAAAAACCTATTTATAACATATTTTCAATCAAAAATTGATTTGGAGTTCAACATTACCAACTAAGCTTTAAATGTATGTACAAAAAAAAAAAAATACAACATTAGATGTACCTGTTTTCAGCATGTTGAACTTAATATTTACAATAGGATTGATATATACTTAGTTTATTTCGGAACTAACAAAAAGTTGAACGTAGTTGTGTTTAACCTTTTCTTCTCTGGCATATTCCTGTTTCCAACTTTTGATTCTGATGATGTATTCTTTGGAGCTAGAAATGTGTGCTAAACTTACAATATCAACCCATTCATCCTAATGAAAAAAAGAAATATTAATAATATAAAATAAATATTATAACTGTGTATTAAAGATTTTATTTCAAGTGTAATATAACTCTGAAGTGCTTACATAAGTTGTTTTGAAGAGCAACCTAAAAACTTTTCTGTGTCCTCCCCAAATATTGTTTCAGATAACACTTTAGAGGAATCGGTGAGTTGAACTTGTACAACACATATGTGAGATATATAAGCACTAAGTAAATAATAAACCATAAATCCCTACCCATACAACTTGTCCATCACATAAAAATTACTAATCAATGGAATAATAGTGGCCCTCTAATCTGTACTTTTTTTGTAATCATAACATATCAATATGCAATACTAAAAATTCTTTAGCTAAACTCTTCATATTCATATTTTTGATGTATGAATATTTAGATTGATAAAATGTGTAAATGCATAAAGTCTACTATAAGAGCTAGATTTGATAGAAAAAGCAAAAAATAACGTCTATTTGATATCAATTTCATATATTGTATATCAACTATAAAATTAGGATATTATAAATACCTTGGGATAACTTTAACAATTTGGTTTTTGTATTGACGACAGTAAAAAGATGCATCGAAGTCGGCTCCTGTTTTTCTGTAACACTTTTCACAAGCCATGTACCAAAATGTTTGATCTAGATCACTCAAAATAATTTTTGCCTTGATCTAATGGTTCAATTTCTTAAAGGTGCAGAATAATATTTGTTATTATGTTGAAAACTTAAAAAGAAAAAGAGGTAGATATATGTGATAATAAAGTAATACCATTTCATTTGAAGTCTGCACGGTATTGATAAGAACAATAGGTCGATTTATGGGCATTGTTGAGGCTTGTGAAGAAGTAAGACATTCCTTTTCAACAACAATGGATTCAATTTATATTTTGTTTTCATCTCGCCTATATAATAAATAGATAAGTATAAGGAAGAAAGTTAGGTTATAAAGAATCAATAATCAAATAGGAGATAATTATTTAGTTAAAGAGTTTACCAAGTACGTATAACGTATGTTTCAGGCAGATCAAGATCTATCATGATACAAGTTGATGCTTTTATACGTAACGACAACTCTATTAAAAAAAATTGTTATTAAGGATGAGTTTAAAAATATAAGAATGATTTAATGGTTATAGTTGTAACTTATTGCTGGAAGAGACAACTTTCAAACACATTGTGACTATGAAAGACTTTGTTGCAATATGATTTAAGATAGTTGCACTTTCATTGTCAACAAATTTGTCCCTTAGAGTTAAGAGGAGCGATTTCTTTCTAAAAGTGAGATTTATATAAATTTATTATTTAATATAAAAAATATAAGTTTAAATGATATTTACTACAGAGAGCATCAATTGTGATTTTCTATACTTACTCTTTATTGATAAGGATTAATTCTTGAATAGAGCCTGTACCGAAAGATATCTATAAATACCTTGTTGGTTGTACATCTATTGCCAGTGCAATGATAGCTATAAAATAGTGAATATAAATGTTAAAGAATTAGAATTAATGAAAATTGGATAATATAAGAATGAATAGTTATGTTAGTTTCTTACCAACTTGGGTAAAAGTATCGATGTAAGTGTCTAAATGACTGAAAGGAACAAAAGAAAATTCTGGTGTGTTTTTTGAAGTGCTCGTAATATCTTCTCTTTCAATTTCTTCAACCATTGTCTCACTATCAATAATCCATTGGTATTCATTCTGCACAACTCTATGATCAAGCGAGATAGATCTAACACTTGGATTTGTGATGTAATGCTTTTTGAATACTGTTAATGTGTCCTCAAATGCATGTATGTTTTTGTCAAAGATGGTTGCCTGAATTCTTGTTCCCTGCAAAAAGATGGAAAATGATATTAAAATACATATTGAAAATGAGCTACTTGCTAAATTAATGTAAAACATGGGAATAGTATAAACCCTGAAAAACAATCCAATTTAATGATTAATTTAAAATTGATAAAAATTATTAATTAGTAAATAAAATCAATAACATATCTTCTGTTTTGTAAGCAGAGAATTTATTATTAATTAAAGTATGAGATAGTTGAAAACCAAAATAGGAAACTTAATGAACCAAAATATGAAACAAAGATTATCAAAGCTTTCAACAAATTGAAAGTAGAGTAGCCATGGTTATTACAAATGATTAATGATACAATAATGTATACATATTTGTTTAATATAAAAATCCAAACCAGAGATGAAATCTGGAGATGAGAAAAGGAATTGGTTTAAGTTACGATTTTAGAGGAATTTTTTGTCATGGATTTGGGTGTTGGTTTGGTAGGAAAGTAGAGACAGATTAAGAAGAAAATGACGAGTTTCAGAGAAAAATTTAATAAATGAAAAGTATCAAATGTGATGGTTAAAATTTTAAATAATCAAGAAGAAGATGATAGGATATGAAGTGATAAGATTATAGACAAAAGTAAAAAACAAACCAAAAAAAAAAAAAGGAGGTCCACACAAATTAATGATAGGTGTCTATCTAATATTTGGTGTGCACCCAAACCCAAAAATTAAAAGTTTACAAAATTAAAAAGAAAGTATTTATAAAATAAGATTATCATATAATACGAAATGAGTAAAAAATGAGAGGTTTGAAATTATCAGAAATTAGGCATAAGGATGCTAATGAATGCAATGGATTATCAAATATGTATGATATACCTGAGTATCAACTAATATGAGATGTTGATATTTGGAAGTATTTTGTCGTGCTTTTCTTGGCATACTCTTTTCAGCTATGAACACTATTGTTGTCCATTTTTTGGTTACAGGACGTATGTCCTGAATAAACTTTATTTAAGTGGACATATTTAATAGTTTAGAGACAATATATAAATAAAATTATTTCGATCAAAAATTCTAAAAAGCATAAAATTGTTATAAAAAAAGAACATATGGATCAAATAAGTAGTACCTATTGAAAAGAAAATATTTAATTATTCATATATATTATTCATGTGATATCATTTTGTATGACTCGTATTAATATAAGTAGTACCAATTGAGAAGAGAATACTAAACGTTTATTCATATTCAACTACAAACTAATCATTTGATAGTGATCTACTTAAGTTTAATACATCGTGGTAAACAATGTTCTTAGTGTTTTTGTAGTCAAGTAGATCATTATGAGTAGGTCATATCAACATTTTGGTAGATTGCGATGTTTTGCTCTAGACAAAACGACATATAGTTGACCATGTGAGAATACAGACTCAGGTAAATATATTTTGTTGTAGTCTAAAGTTTGACCTCGAGCTTTGTTTATTGTCATTGCAAAACTAAGTCTTATAGGAAATTGAGTTCTTTTGAATGAGAATCCATTTTTTTCACCTTCAATAGGAATAAATGGAATTCTCAGTAAAAAATCTCTTTTTCCTTGATAATGACCATTAACTATCTATGCATCAATTAAGTTTGGGCTAAATCTACGACAAATTAATCTTCTGCCATTACATAATCCTTTAGAAGGATTAATATTTCTTAGTAATATCATCGGATAATTTCCTTAAGCACTAATTGATGAGGAGGAAATCCACTTGGTGTGAAACTATTTAAAAAGTCTTCTTGAATGGCTTGTTCGTTTTTGTCTATAGTTTCATCAAAGCTATAATATGTGATATCATTACTAGAAAATTGTTCAATTAGTAGGCTATTGATATCATCAACATAATCATTTTTTGGAGTTAAGATTGCTCGATTAGTCATTGTATCTATGTTTTCAAAGTAATCATTTAAATTTGGATATACAACATCTATTAAAGCTTTTAATGACATGTCATCTTTATTATATGGAATAATCATAGACGTAGATATTTTTATTTTTTCAGCATCAGTGGTTGGTTCTTTTCCATCACCAACACGTAATAAAAATTCATTGAAATGTGGGTCCAATCTAGCGCGCATATTTTCAGTTATTGAAATTTTTGCAAGTAACGGCCATAAGTATGATTTGACAATACTGACATCAACTATTTCTTCTTTCCTTGCTTTTTGAACAACTAGCAAAACTTGTCGGAAATCACCACAAAAAAACAATGACTTTACCACCAAAAAGTTGCTTAGAATTATTGATATCTTGTAACATTCTATCTAAGGCCTCTATTGGTTGTCAATGAGACATAGGTGCTTCATCCCAAATTATTAACTTTGCATACTGTAGCAATTTTGCTAGATCAGATTGTTTACTAACACTACATGCCATACTTTTTCAAATCTGGAATGCGCTGTTCGACCTCTAAGCAACACAAATGCAGTTACACCAAATGATGGTGTAGCAAGAGCAATCATACCTTTAAATCTAAAAGTTGCTAGAATAGCTTTATATAAATATGTTTTTCTTGTTCCTCCTGACCCATCAATAAAAAAAATGCCAATTGTTTCATGAAAACATTCTCTAATATTCTATCGTATGCATACTTTTGTTTAGAGTTCAATGATAGTTTTAAGGAAATATCAGATTCAGAATCAATTAATACCTAATTCATCGTTTATTTTCTTTATGCATTGTTCATCTTCATTTAATAAAATGTTATAGTTAACTACATGATAATCGTTGATGTTATTGCCCATCGATTCGACAACAAAGTGAATATGCTTTAATACTTTAAATTGTGTATTGATTTTTTTTTAACCGGAACAATGATAATCTTCAGACATTGAGACCTTAAATTTCTTCCATAGGTTTTTAGGATTAGTAGGTCTACAATAGAAAAGGATAGTACAAATAACCATCGAAGAGTATAAGGCAGTTGGTATACGCTAGCCTCTTGTAAACATTATTCTAAGGTATTATCTGAATCTAATAATCCATACAAGCGAGCTGACTCAGAAATGATCCAACCTTTACATCATTGAAAATTTTCAAATCGTCGAATGATGTTGCACCTTTTATGTGATTTAGTAGCAACCTTAAATAATATCTTTTGCCTTCTGTTGGATGTGCAGTCACAATTCTACCAATCACATTACCTCTCTTTCGTGCCGTCCAAAATTATTTTTTTTTTGGTCCCAAACGAAATGTCCAGGAAAGTTTTTTTATAATAATGTTTGAGCTCGGTTATTGAACTTTTTTAATATGAAAAATTCAGTTAATATAGTCCTAGATGATAAGTCTGATCTTAGTACATATGAAAGTCTATCTGATTTTTTAAAGGTAACTAATTGTTTATCTTTAAGATGTAATTGCAGTGAATACACAGCCGGATGTACTTCATTTAAAATAAAACCATAGATTCTCCACATGGCATCTGGAGGAGAAATCCATCTTGTAGATTGGAAGTTGTCTATTTCATCAACTTTGTTATGTTCATAAGCAACACTTATGTTAAAGGCTATACGATCATGACCTTTATATATATATATTGTTGACGTCGATTTCTTGATGGATGAGAAAGTCAACAACGTTGAATTTCGTTATGACCTGTCAAAAGAGAAAGAGAAAGAGAATGTAATGTGAGCAATAACGACATAAGTTTACGTGGTAAAACTCCGGCGATCGGAGAAACGTCCACGGGTGGTTGACTGCGTAACCAAGCCAAATCCACTATTTAACTATAATGAATTACACCACTCGATCTCTCTTGCCTCTCTCTTGAGTCTATCCCTCTATTTTTTTCTATATCCCTTTTTTTAATGAGATTATGAGTCTATTTATATGTGCATAGAACCTTAAACCTTGTTGTACAAGTAAGAAAAATAATTTGTATTATGATTGGTTGCTTATTGGAGTCGTCTTTATCTTCTTTCATATTTTGAAGATCTTTTGATTTGAATCTGAATCTTCGTGGGACTTTAATTACACAATCTGATTTAGGATTTTCATTACTAATCGACATGCAATCTTCTAGAATAACTGAGTTATTGCTTGACTTGGAATCTGTTTCCTGTTTGGCGTTTTATTCTTCTAGAAACTCTCTTTGATACGGATGTCTTGCGTATTGGAGCATGATTCTTGGTTCACCCACGTGTGTGAATCGTTTGCTGGATTTCTTTATTCAGGTTTCCCGTATTGTCCCAAGTAGAACATAATGTGCTAAGTACTCTGTCCCGAGTAGGACATAACGTGCCGAATACCTGTGTTCAGACTTACTCGGGTTCTTATTCCTTTGTGATGTCTTGAAGGGTATATTCTAGATGCCAACTCGGATGCGCATCTGGCAATTTTTAAGGGATTGTCCTACCTATCAGTGACATGCACATTCAACAAAATATACATATAATAATACCCTCTTAAAATATTTTTACCGAGTAAGATTTTGTTCTTGGCAAAAGTATTTTAATCGACCTTTTGACTTTTTATGCCTCATTAATACAAGAATAATCCTTAAACAACGATTCACATTAATGACATGTTTTAATGGTTACCACGCATGTGCAATTTGTCCCTTCACGCGAAATCCCAATGATTATGACGTTTTGAAATTATGATGGCTTGGTCAATTATTTCCACGACACGTGTCCTTTAACCGCTCGGTTTCTCTGGTAACATTTATGAGACGTGACTTGTGGATTATTTGATACGTCGCCTATGTCATAAAATCCTTATTTTGATTTTTCCCGCTTTTTGAGACCATAGAGTTTCACGTCTTCGATTTTTTGAATAGCCTATTTAAACTGAAAAGAAGTTGTTCCGGTTCATTTTTCACAGATAGAAGTAAATAGCCCAGGTTTTCTTACTCACGGATTCGTCTGGATTCTTCATCGAAGCTTTTCCTAGTTTCTTCGTATCTGCTTCAAAGGTCAGTTCAGATGGATCCCGTTTCATAACAGCGCTTTTTTTAAAGCTTTCGAAGCACTTGAGCGTGAAAATTTTCAATTGGTTTTCTGTGTTAGTAGGTTATTGGGGGAAACTCCCCCTGATTAGCCCCCATTTCTAAATGTTGATGTTTCGGGGATTTATCCTGATGTTCGTTTAAGTTCTAGCTCTGAATCTTCTTCCAGTTCTGAGTCTTTCATTTCTGATCATAGGGTTCCTCTACGATCTAGGATGGGAAAGCATCAGAGTAACCGTACTATTCATAAACAAGATTCAAGTGGTATTCAGATTGGAAGGTAAGTAGTTGATGAGAATGACGTCGAGGAAGAGCATCGGGCTTCTCGGATCCCCTTTTCTCTTGATTTTCCTAGTGCGTATGATGCGAGCTGAATGTGGTCGGGAAAGAAGAAATCGAAAAGTATCGCACTCGATTTGATCTGAATGATTCAGTTTTATTGGCTCCTGCTGGTGATAGAGCCGCGTGGAACCCTCCCCCTGGCATGGTAGCAATTTATGGGTCCATGCTCTACTGTGGTGTGACTCTTCCCCTCTTACCTTTTATTGTTTGGTTTCTTACCAAAGCTGGGATTGCTCTAGCCCACCTTGCCCCAAACAGCTATAGGATCTTGATGTGTATGTGGCACATGTGGAGCCGGATGAACTTGCCACCGTTTTTCACTCATGAAATTAGACACTTTTATACTCTAAGGTAATCTGGCCGGACTATGACTTACTTTCTTCTATCTAGCTAGCCGGATAACAGGATTTCTGAGGAGAAGAAGGTGAATTGGGGAGTTGATATTTCCTCAGACACCAAGAAGAAAGGCGTTGTGTGGGGTTTTCCTACCTCAAACGAGCACTGGAAGAATAACTAGTTCTTTGCCGGAGGGAACTTGGGACTTGAGATCGAGCTCTAAGTTGGGGGAGATCGGGAAGTATTAAGGGTTCCCAGTGGGCATCCCAGTGGCACAGTGTCTGGTGAGCCTGGTTCCCTGATCGATGAAGTGTTTGCTGACCAATTCACCGTTGGGAACGAGGAAGGAGTTAAGGTACCCCAGACAAGCAGGTTAACTTTCAGGATGATCTTTTTGAATTCTTCCAAGATATTACTAAAGATCAAGAAGATCTCACGGCTGACCTCGGCTTCCACCATTCCTGGGCCGAGAAAAGGAAGGCAGTTGATTCTCTCGCTCTTCCTCAAAAAGTTCCTCGGGTGGTGTCAATTGTTGAATCGAGTGATGATATCACCGATGTTATAGGTTCCTCGAGTGCCCAGGCTAAGGTGCCTTTGGGAGGAGTGAAATCTTTGGACAACCTGAACATGGATTCTTTACCTCCTGAAGTTAAGGATGCAGGAGTAGGATCCTCGGGTAATCCTACGTGTTCCACCCCTAAGATATATTGAGGACGATGTCAGCTGGTCAGACTTTTATCAGGGACGACTATTGGAGCCGCTTCTGGAATGGTTCCCTAATAGAACGTCATCAAAACATTTTTAATAGTGAGTCTTACGTAAGTCTTCTATTCCGACCCTTGCCTGAATGCTCATTGACTTAGATTTTTAACTCACTGTTTCCTGCAGGTGGTTGCTGAGTTTGTTGAGTTTGTTGAGTTTGTTTAAACTTAACATCAAGCTGATCGGATTAGGCATCTTGAACCTCAGTTAAAGGAGAGTGAGGACAACCGTGCTCGAATTGAGGCGGCCTATCAAATGGAGGTGAGTTCTACCCAAGAGTTTGCCAACAACTGTTTGGCTAAACAAATGGAGGCCGAGGAGAAATCTTTTGTTGCAGAAAAGAAGGCTATATCCTTCCAAAATTTACTCTCTGCCGCCCAGGAGTCGATGCTTAAAGCTGAACAAGTGGCTGAGCAGGCCAAATCATCTTATGAGCAGAAAATTGAAGATCTTAAACGTCAGGCCTTGACTGTTGAATATCTTTATAATAAAGCCCAACTGAAACTTGAAGTCTAAGGGGTTGATCATTTCAAAAGGTCCCCAGCCTATGATGCCCTACTCCTTAGGGAGTTCCAAAGGGGTTGGTTTCAGCAGGTGAATTTTTTAAAGTCAAGAACCGGGCAACTGATAGAGCTCAGGCTAATTGGGAATTATCCATCAAGAATCATGTGGACTGGTCCTTAGAGTCTCTTTGGAGTCAGATGAGGGAGTGAAGAGCTTTCTGTAGTAGTCAAGGCAAATAACCTCATCCTATGCATCTGGAAGTTCCATCCGAGCATTCCCTTTCGACCTTTTATGCTAGTCAGCAGACTGGTGTGGATGGGTCGAAGCCCGATGTTGGACCGATCCTTGGAACGGATTACAGCGAATGGATGGATGATTCGGTCGACTCAATCGCTTGGCCTTCAAATAAGAGTCTCCTTCATGAGTATAAGATGGTGCCAGGTCCGAGCATTGGCAAAGGTTCCAAATCTTCAGCCACACCTTAGCGTATTTGTAAAGATTTTTTTTTTATTAATAAAATTCCATTTTTTGCATAATTGCTTGTCGTGAATTTTTTTAATATTCCATCTTAACTGGATAATATCATTGTCTGAGCGACTCTTAAGATGCCGAGTATCTTATTAAATTGGCTAACGTGATTTCAAGTGCCAAGTATCTTATTAAACTGGCTAACGCAATTTCAAGTGCCAAGTATCTTATTAAACTGACTGATATTATTAACCGAGTCATCTTGAGAAAAAAAAAAGCAAATTCATGTTTGTCTCATACTCGGTTGCTACCCGAACGTTACATCGAGGCTTACCACCACCATACGTTCGAGTCCTTACGCAAGTTACTGATGACGTCTCCTAGTTTTGTCTGCGCAAGGGTTTACCGAATCGTTAAGCTTTGAATTGCTTAACACAGCTCGCATCTCACTAGGATTTTCCCGACGTGCCCCGAGCCATTTTCAAGAATTTGGTGCATCGGGTTTTCCTTTTGGCTAAGGTCTTGGCTGACCTTGCTCGGTTGACTTGCTTATTTGAGCTTTTACACCCATTCGGGATCTTTCCCAAATTAATGTCCCCGTGCATTTTATTTTTATTATTTAATCAGTTTCACATGCTCTTATTATGATATGCTCATCTTTTTCACATGTTCTTATTATCAGGTGCTCAGATTTCTGAAATCCCATGTTGGGCTTTTATTCATAACTGCAAAACTAACAATATGATAAATCTCAAGCTAAAAAATAACCTGACAAACAAAATTATCCTGACTAGAAAAAGGAGACAAATTTCAAGGATAAAAAATCTTTAAATATTGGGCATTGCATGGCCGGGGTAGAACCCCTCCATCTGGTCAGGCGATCCAATATGCTTCTTGACCAGCTATTCCCTCAATCTTGTATGGGTCTTCCCACTTGTCAACCAATGAGCCCGCATCTTTGTTCTTCATGTTCAGCGACACCTTCCTGAGCACTAGATCTCTTAACTGAAATTTCTTAACTCGAACATGAGAATTATAGTGTCTGGCCACTCTTTGTTGATATGTCGCATTTCGTACTCGGGATTTCTCCCTTTTCTCTTCCAACTCGTCTAGGCTTTGTAATAGCATATCAATATTCTGATGTTCATCATATAGACTGACTCTGAGCGACATATACGATGTTTCCACTTGGATAACAACTTTAGTTTCGAATGCCAAAGAAAATGGAGTTTCTCATGTAGAAGTTCTTACTGCTGTCCGATACGCCCATAATACTTCAGGAAGTTTTTCAACCCAACTGCCTTTCTTGGCATCTAACTTTGCTTTGAGTGTGTGCTTGATGATTTTGTTTACCGCCTCAGCTTGTCCATTTGTTTGAGGGTGGGTAGGTGTGGCATAGTAATTTGTAATTTGGTACTCTCTGCACAGCTGCCTGAATTTTTGATTGTCGAACTGGGTGCCGTTGTCAGTGATAATAGTATTCAGGACTCCAAACTTGTAGAGTATGTTTTTCTTCACAAAGTTTGTGGTATTTGCTTCCGTGATATGTACTAACGCTTCAGCTTCTACCCACTTCGTGAAATAATCAACGGCCACGATCGCATGCTTTGCTCCACCCTCGTCCCTGCTGGCATTGGGCCAATTAAATCCAGGCCCCACATGGCAATTGGCCATGGGGATGTGAGGCTTCTAAGTTGTTCAGGGGGATGCCGAATATCATTTGTGATTCTTTCGCAAGCATTGCAACTTTCTGAACATCGTCGTGCGTCCGCGAACAAGGTGGGCTAGTAAAAACCTTACCTGAGTACCTTATGTGCCAAACTTTTACCTCCAGTATGATTCCTGTATACTTCCCCGTGAACCTCATGTAGTATCTGGTATGCATTTTCCTCTAATACACATCTTTGGAGTGTTCTGGAAACCCTCTTCTGTACAATTCTCCTCCAATCGGTGTGTATCTTATTGATCGGTACTTGACGCGTTTTTCTTCTAAGGGATCTTCTGAGAGTATATTTTCTTCCAAGTATCTTTTTAGCTGATTCATCCAACCGTCTAATGGTGTTCGAATTTCTGAGACTTCGAAGTTTTTTGGATCAACTATACTTGGTCTGAGGAGATGTGCAACCAGAATATTTTTTGGCCTGATTGTGGTTGTTGCTTATGCTAGTTTGGACAAAGCGTTTGCCTTTTCATTTTCTTCTCTAGGGATCTGGACAATCCTATATTCCTTGAATTTTATGAGGAGTTGTTTTGTTATTCCCAGATAAGCTATCATACCCTCATCTCTAGCCTGGTATTCGTCCAAGACTTGGTTGACGATTACCTGCGAGTCACTGAATATCTCAACCTCATCTGCTCCGAGAGCTATGCAAACCCTTAGTCCTGCTAGCAACCCCTAATTTCGGCTTGATTATTTGTTGCTTTAAAATCGAATCTGATGGAATATTCAACATCATCCCTTTCTGAGGACATACTACAATTCCCACCCCACTGCCATGAGTATTCGAGGAACCATCGACATACAGTTTTCATAGGAAACTCTTGCCTAACATTCTTTTTGCTTCTAGATTTGGTTATGTGAATTCTGCTACAAAATATGTCACCGCTTGGCCTTTGAGTGATGTCCTGGACATGTACTGAATATCGAATTCACTGAGTTCGATCGCCCATTTAGTTAATCTCCATGAAATTTTTGGCTTCTGTAGAATTTTCTTAAGTGGGCAGTAGGTGAAAACCTGGATCGTATGGGCCTGAAAGTATGGCCTCAGCTTTCTTGCTGCCGAAACCAATGATAGAGCCATTTTCTTTGCCTGTGAATATCTGATTTCAGCTGGAAGAAGAGCCTTACTGGTATAGTATACTAGCATATGTATCCTATCTTCTGTCCTAACTCGGACTGAACTTACTGCTAACTTTGTAAGGGACAAGTACAGGTGGAGTATTTCCCCCATTTTAGGTTTCGAGAGGATAGGAGCCTGGCCTAAGTATTTTTGATCTTCAGCAATGCCCGTTCACACTCTTCATTCCATTCAAGCCTCCTCCCCTATTTGATCACTTTGAAAAAGAGGCACATCTATCTGTGACCTTCGTTATAAATCTGCCTAAGGAAGCTAAGCATCCTGTCAGGCATTGTACCTCTTTTAGTGTCCTTGGTGAAGTCATTTTTTGAATGGCTTGGATCTTCTCGGGATTCATTTCGATCCCTCTCTTGTGAACCTGGATATAGAGGAACCTTCATGAGGGGACCCCAAATAGGCACTTGTTCGGATTTAGCTTCATCTGATACCTTCTTAGGACATTGAATGTTTCAC
The DNA here is from genome assembly GCA_032871835.1 of Dipteronia dyeriana. Classification (NCBI taxonomy): domain Eukaryota; kingdom Viridiplantae; phylum Streptophyta; class Magnoliopsida; order Sapindales; family Sapindaceae; genus Dipteronia; species Dipteronia dyeriana. The sequence goes on along the minus strand of CM065298.1, from coordinate 26,399,301 downwards.
GTAGGTTCGAAGCGTGCTTATCTGTCGAGATGCTTTTGGTTAACATGTCGTCTATGTAAACTTCCATGTTGCATCCTATCTATTGAGTGAAAATCCTGTTGACCAATTTTGGTATGTTGCCCCTGCAATTTTTAACCCAAAAAGCGTTACTGTATAACAGTACAAGCCTTGATCAGTCATAAATATTGTTTTTTCTTCATCACCTTTATTCATCCGGATCCGATTGTATCCCGAGTAAGCATCCATAAAACTGAGTAATTCATGACCTGATGTAGCATCGACCAATTGGTCTATCCTTGGGAGTGGACAACTGTCTTTAGGGCAGGCTTTGTTCAAATCTGTGAAGTCCATACACATTCTCCATTGGTCATTCTTCTTTTGGACCAAAACCACATTTGCTACCCACTGAGGCTAATTAATTTCTCTGATCGAACCCACAACGAGTAACTTCTCCATATCCTGCTTAATTGTCTGACTTCTCTCGAGGTTGAAAGATCTTATCTTTTGTATTATAGGTTTCACATTTGAATCCACTGCCAAATGATGTGATATTACTCAGGCATCTATCCCCACCATGTCTTCATGACTCCATACGAACACATCTTTGTATTCTTTAAGTAAATTAATAAGATCTAGCTTGACCTTTTCTTCCAAGTTGGCTCCAATTTTGACCTTCTTGTCTAACTCATCTTCCTTTAAGACCACCTCATCTATGGGTTCACTTTTTGATGTCTCCGGTTCTTCCCTCGGATCAAACTCGAATAACAGTGATTCTTGATCGATTTGATCTGGTTGTGTTAAGGTGCATACTTGGTATTCACCATTATCTCTATCTTTTTAAACCGAGAGATTAGCTCTTCTGGCCATCTCATGCGATCCCTTGACTGTTCCTATGCCCCATGCAGATGGGAACTTAATCATCAGGGCATAGGTAGCTGTTACTGCCTTTGTTTTGTTTAGGAAAGGTTGTCCTAGTAACGCATTATAATGCCAGTTGTCCAAATCTACCACGACAAAGTCGAGTAACACTGTTTTCTGACATGGAGCTACTCCGATTTTCACGGGAAGCTTTACTATTCCAAGAGACCCAACCTCGACTCCCCCTCTAATCCTCTGAGTGGGGTATGAAATAGTTGCAAATCCTTTCGATCCATCTGAGCTGATCATAAATAGCCACATTGAGGATGTTCCAAGAGACCCAACCTCGACTCCCCCTCTAATCCTCTGAGTGGGGTATGAAATGGTTGCAAATCCTTTTGATCCATCTGAGCTGATCATAAATAGCCACATTGAGGATGTCTGCCGAGCTACCATTGTCTACTAGAATTCTGTCGACTTCTCTATGGCCAATTAGGGTACTAATAACGAGAGCATCGTTTGGCTGGACGTCGAACCCATGTGAATAACCTTCAGTGAATAATATTGGATCCCATCATTCCTTTAATCTCTTTGGGTCGGGCTCGATGGAGTTAACGTCAAAATTTTGCCTTACCTCCACCGCTTCTCAGATTTCTTGAGTCCGCTCTCGGTTACTTCTCCCAGTTGATGGTCCTCCGAAGATGGTCCGTATCATTTCATTTGCCTCAGGAATGACCCTTTTGTTCCGACCAGAATTATGATCTCCCATTTTGGTTTCTTTCTGAGTTTCTGACTTCTCATCTTTCTTTAGAATTATATCTTACAGATGTCCTTCCTGAATAAGGGTCTCTATATAGTCTTTGAGCTAGTAACATTTGGAAGTTTCGTGTCCGATTTCCTTATGGAACCCGCAATATTTCATTGTATCTCGTCGAGCAAATTGAGACTGCCGATGTGGCTCATTCACTAGATTCTTTTCTTCTAGTATTGCCAGGATTTCTTCTTGCTTTTTCAGAGAGGGGTGTAATTACACAATCTGATTTAGGATTTACATTCCTAATCAACGTGCAATCTTCTATAATAACTGAGTTATTGCTTGACTTGGAATCTATTTCCTGTATGGCATTTTATTCTTCTAGAAACTCCTTTTTATACGGATGTCTTGCGTGCTGGAGCATGATTCTTGGTTCATCCACGTGTGTGAATCGTTTGCTGGATTTCTTTATTCGGGTTTCTCGTCTTGTCCCGAGTAGAACATAATATGCTAAGTACTCTGTCCCGAGTAAGACATAACGTGCTAAATACCCGTGTTCAGACTTACTCGGGTTCTTATTCCTTTGTGATGTCTTGAAAAGTATCTTCTAGATGCCAACTCGGATGCCCATCTGACGAATTTTTTAAGGGATTGTTCTACCTGTCAGTGACGTGCACATTCAACAAAATATACATATAACACACACACACACACACACAAACACACACACACACACACACACACACACACACACACACACATATATATATATATATATATATATTACTGCCTTTATTATAGAACATATTTCAATGTTGATATGACAATCAAATTTTGCTACTAAATACGAATTGTACGGGACAACCCAACGATTATCTAAAATTACCCTTCTTACTACTATCTTTTTCCCATCATCACGATGCCTATATTTGGGATATGAATTTTTTCCATAGGTTACTGTAGAAGAGAATGTTTGAGGATAACGACTCTTACAATTTCCTTGTTTTGTCATGCACACGTTAGTTTGATTTAAATTGCCACAATGCCATGTATCATATGTTTAATTACAACTTTATACAAATGCTTGTTTTCATTTTCATCTGGGATTTCAGCTGAAACAATTCTGTCAAAACTTTCATATGCATGGATTTTTGCATTTGGTTAAGAATTATCAAGGAATGAGCATGAGGTAAACCTCTTTTTTGAATTTCAGTCACGTATACGTATACAGCTACCTCCCCAAAAATATCTTTTTTTGAATAAATCTTCTTTTAACTCTAATAATTTCGCCCTAAATACACGTGTAATTAAATCAGGCCTATTTTGTACCTCGTCATTCACTCATAATTCTTGCTTTAGTTTATGCCAATTAGGGTTACATGTCATTGTAAGGAAAATGTCTGGTTTTCAAATCATTGAACCAATGTCATTGCATCAATGTATCTCTTTTTCATATCTCTAGGTCCTCCAATAAAAGATGATGGTAAATTAACTCGACGACCAACTCTAGATCCTCAATTTTCACATACTTCAATACTATCGATAATTCCTTGATAAAGTTCAGTACGAATAACATCTTGTTGATTTCTAAAATAATCTAATCTAGAGGTTTCAAGTTTGACATACATATCAACAACATATTGTTGCAGTAATCGTTCTGCATGCAACAATACTGATGCTTATATAGGTCTAATTTGTAATTTACAATAATAATATTCTCGACATGAGACTTCATTTTCCCTTTGTATTTTTTGTTCTTTCTATTTCTAATAGTTCTGTTGGAGAGGCTATTTTATCTAGAAAATTCAAACTTTCACCAAGGCAACGAGTTCTCTTGTTTTTTTTTCCAACTCTTTGAATTCCTCGATGCCAACCACTCTCACCGCCTGGAAACAACATAGGATATTGTAAAGGATCATACCAACCAAAATAATATTCTACTTTGTGTGAAAAACCTACATGACCATAAACGACAATGTTACCACTCCTATGTTCACCCGAGGGCTCATCATCGACCCACACAGCTGCAACTTGAGACACTAAAGGAGAATTGTAAAATCTTTGATCAAGCTCGACATCAAATTGAATAAGAATTTTATAGTTATCTAGATCAGAGACACCTCTAAGGTTTCTAAAGAAACGACAATATGGATTTATATGTAGTACCTCAATTATTTTCTGTATAGTAAGTAAACTCATCTTAGTTGAACTCTACATTCGATGTTCCAATTCCTGCTCTGTGTCATAGAAATAGAGTTGTAAATATGATGGCTCATTGTTTGATGGTAACATTTCATTGATAAAATGGTAAACTTATCCTTGCACACGAAATGTATATATACATTTATTTCTTTTACACAAATTCTTATCATATTTCACTCCAAATGAAGTGAATGCAAAAGTGTTATTATATGTGCAAATGTATTTGCGAAACTCTATAGATTCATTTGATCTAGAAGTAAAGAGATCAAAAAGGGGCAGATGCGCATCATTTGATATTATTGAAATGTCTCTACCAACACAACAAAACCTTTAGATTCTCTATAAAATCGCTTTGCAAGACATTATTTACACAAGAATTCTATTGGCAATATATGTGGTTCATAAGCAATATCATCTAAAATAGATATCCTTATATTTTTGCTTCTTGACACATGTATATGTGTCATATGTTGTAGAGCACTATTTCTTGGCTCGAGTGATGTAGATCCTAAAAAAGTTGTCAATCTAAATTGTTATAGAATAAATAATAATTTAAATTTACTAAAATAGAGTAATTTTCTTAGCGATTTCGAAAGTGCTTAAGATGGACGATTTTTTATTTTTATCAATTGATGATTGTGGCTCGAGTCTATGACATGATATCCCTAAAATATTAAGTTAAATCATTTTATAATGATATTCAATAATTATCAATTTTATAGAATTACTATTGTCAACGTAACCATTATAAGTTTTTCCAAACTAACCTATTTGTTGTTCCGTTTATTTTTCTAATGATATTTTTTATTTGTTTGCCTCATGCCACCTCTTATTGATTTCCTGTTTTTCATTTTCAAGCAAATTTGAGTACCATCTTTTTTTGGGACTTTTCTTAGCTCCCGTTGTTTGACTTTTTGGTTCCATTATATGGAACAACCTAAATTCAAGTAGTACTAACAAGTAAAAATAATTATAAAATAAAAAATATGAATAACAAACCCATAACTTAATACTAATACTAATAATGGCATATATTAAACAAAACAAAACATTGAATATATATAAATATATATAACAAGGCTATTAATAATGTCAAAAAAAATAATAAAAAAAGTTAAATAATAATAATAATAACAAATAATAATAATAATAATAATAATAATAATAAAATAATTAAATCATAATATAAAAAAATAATTACAATAATATAAAAAAAAATGAAACGGTAGACATGCTATGTTGTTCAAATAAAACATAACTTAATACTAATATTTGTTAAAAAAAAACAATTTCATATAAAAGAAGAAGACAACATATTCTGAAATAAGTTAACAAAAGCAATAAAAGTACAATGGTTTAAATAATTAACCTCGTATACTGTCTACAAATTTTTACCAAAGCCAACTACACTTGTTTGCCAAAGTCAACACTTGTTTAACCTATAAAAAAATTACACATTAGATAGTGTCAAGAAGCTATTAGGTAGCATTGTAATAAAGCCAAATAAATGGTGCAATCTTATTAAACGGTCTCATCTAGTGGCAATGAGACCGTTTCATTGAAGATTTTCTCCAAACATATATAATAGTTCAGGGACCGTTTCATTGGGGTTTTTCAGCATATGATCGTTTGTGATGCTTTTTCTCTCTAGGTCAGTCCAATTTTATCAAAAAAATAATAGTCCAGGAACCACTTAACATAAACAATAATATAATGTTATAAAATTTAAATAAACATATAAAATTAAATTAAATGGTTACTGTACAGTAATAAAATATAGTTGTAGAGAGAGTTTGAGATGTAATGGAATCCTCAAAAGAAAAAAATATTTATGTCGTAGTTTTTTGTCTCTTGTTTATAAATTTGATTTCACATATTATGTATCATCCTACAACTATTTTTCAGTTCGTTTTCCTTTTTATTTTTCAAAAACGATTTTGAAAACGCGTTCGTTAACCGTTGTTCATTTTATTTTCGAAAAAAAAAAACAAAACTAGTGTTAAAAGTGCAAAATTTAAAAAACATAAAATACTTGTTTTTTGTTTTTCACATTTTTAATATAAAAAAATCATTTTTAAAAAACTGTTAATTATATTGTTATGTGTTTGATATGATTAGGACAAGATAGGATAAAATTTTCAAATGATCAAAGTGCCCCTCTTATATAAATATTCCAGAATAATTTATTTCCAACTAGAACTAAAAGTATTCAATATATATATATACATTATAATTTGTTAATAGTGAAATTTGGTCAGGGATCAAAGAGAAATTTTCCATCCATAGTCGACAATCATGAAGCCCGAAAAGACAGTAAAACCACCCTGCAGGAGCAGGGAAGGCCGATTCGGCTTCAAAGCTACCAGAAGACAAGCCAAGCGCGACCAGGACTAACCCTCACAAGAGTACTGGAAGCCAGGCTTCTCCAGGCCATCTATCGAGGAACCTCGGCTCCAAGGTCGAGCTCCATAACAGCCCCGTAAATGCCAGGGGAAGTCTCTAAGCTTAAAAGAGCTTCGAAAGAAGCCGACCAACCTCTCCAGAATCCCGCTGTCCTTGCTGGACATAAAGGAAGAATCATGCCTAAATCTACACTACCCCAGCTACCCCCAAGAGGGTTTACAAGAGCACCTCAAGCCCCCAAGGGTCAGGGAAAATCCATCTTAAGCTTCTAAGAACAGAGCCAGAGCAGGGATCTACCTCGCTCTACGAGGCAACCGGCAGCTGGCAGGGTGACCTCCATGAAGATCCATGACACGAGTGCACACAGGATCATCTCCACATAATATTTACATAAACGTCAAGAGTTTAAATTCAAATAAGGGAACAAACTTATCTTAGTCAACGATATCATCGAATCCGGAAACAATTCAAATTTAAATAACGAATCCCGCCCAATAAGGAGGGAACAGATTCATGAGATTACGGGAGAGTATTCGGGAACTAAAAACCTACTTGGACGATATATATATATATATATATATATATATATATATATATATATGTGTGTGTGTGTGTGTGTGAAGCCAAGCATGGTAAAAAGAGGAGAGAACGAATGACAGAGACAAAATAAAAAACAACAGATATATACGTAGAAAGAGGGCCTAAATTTTGATTACAGAACACAGTCACCTTCATCTCCATTATTCGACAGGCACCGAGGTGCCACCACCCAACACCTCCGAGAGATTGTGAGAAAACAAGAGAGTTATTTGTATCTTAAAACAATATATCAATAATAGAGCTCCCATTTACTGTTATTGCCACTCATCTCTCTCTTAAACAGGTCGGGAACCAACGGTACCAACCCCGGCCACTGCTTTCATGGTAGTGGTCTGGATGGTGTTAACAGAAATTTCTCATCTCGAGCAGATTTTCCGTCAACACTTTCTGGCACCGTCTGTGGCAAACCTCTCACACCAACATCTTTTTACATTTAAAAAGTTTTATATTTCAAAATAATCATGAAGCTCCGCTCCTCACAAGGGTAGCAGGGCACCTCAGGACAACCTTCTGCTACATCGACACGAAAGGTCCTGAGGAAAAGGAAAAAATTCTGGCTCCATAGCCAGATTCCCATCCAGCCAGCTACTGTGCGGGCTCTGGATCCCCCTCTGGGAAGCCAGGTCGAGCTTGACCAACAAACGGCGGCCTTTGTAGAGAACGTCTGCCTTCGAGTACTCGCTGAGGGTATCGCTATCCAACAAACGGGTCTCTGCAATTAGGGGGAATCAAGCAGGTCCGGGGTTAGGTAACCCTCCTTTGATCGCTTGGGGCCTACCCCTGGGGAATCAACTCGTAACAGAGCGGGGCTCCCGACCTAGATCCGGGATATGCTAGGGCCCATGCCCCATGTTCCCAAAGCGCTGCCACGCTACCAACCACGACAAGTCAGATCCGCAGCAGATGTCCTTTCCAGGGGACGGGAAGAGCTTCTCCACCCAACGACTACAAGGAGGGAAGCCCAGGGTAGAGAAGAAGAAAGTCAGCCATGTCCCCGAGCAAGCCCTTTCCAAAGAAGGAACCGGGTAGAGGTCACCAGTTCATCAGAGGGATCTGATGGTGAGGAACCCGAGATCGACTCAAGAAAGTCTGAAAGCAAGCGACTAAGGGACCAGTTGGCAGAGCTACAGAAAGAGGTCCAACTGATGAAGAAGGGGAAATACAAGGAGGACAAGAAAGATCCTCAAAGTGAAATGAACGCCCCCTTCACCAGAAGGATCAGGGAGGCAGAGCTCCGGCCTAAGTTCAATATACCGGCTGACAGGTTTTCTGGAACTGAAGATCCGCTGAGCCACTTAGAGAGTTTTATTCAACAGATGGAGGTCCAGAACACAACTAAGGCCGCTATGTGTCCGATATTCCCCACTACACTCACGGATTATGCTAAGATCTGGTTTAGGAAACTACCCGTCGGGAGCGTAGATTCCTTCACCAAACTATCAACCGACTTCTGCTCATAGTTCTAGGGGGTTAAGCCCTTACTAAATGACCCGATTCATCTACAATACGTGATCCAGAAGAGAGGGGAAACTCTCCGGGCTTATGTCGAGCTGTTCCACAAGGAAGTCATCCAGATAGGGGTCTTCAACGAGAGAGAAACCCTCGCCAACTTCAGAAGAAACTTGTAGGCAGATAAACTATTCCTGTCTTTTGCCAAGAGACCTCTGGAAACCTACCAGGAAGCCTATGATCGGGCTCTAGAATAGATCGAGGTCGACGAACAGCTCAAGGTCAAAATGGAGCATGACGACATGAGAGCCGAAAATCGACGAAAGAAGAAAGCTCCTAGACCCGAGCAAGATCAAAAGAGCCGGAACAAACCCCCTAATAAATTAACATACTGTTTCCCTCTTCCTCAGCCCAGATCAGAAAGGTTTCCAGATAAACGGGCTCCTCCTCAAGCTTTACCACCTCTCAGGACAGTAGCCCTTATAGCCCGAGATGAGAGGGGGTACGACCGTTACACTTCCTTGAATACATCTCGAGAAACGGTCTACCTTGCCATCCGGTATAAAGGTTTGTTATAGAAGCCCGCTCCTATGAAAGCCCCGGTCGATAAAAGAAATAGTTACAAATATTACGACTTTCACGAGGACGTATGGCACAATACTTCAGAATGCTACAACCTGCGGAACCAGATTGAGGCTTTGATCAGGGGAGGATGCTTGATAGAGTTCTTACAATAAGTCAGGGAGAACATTCAAACTGAAAGGTAGGTGCAAGCCGAGATCCGAGAACATGATGAGAAGAGGAAGGGAGAGCAGGTGGACCTGATGCAACAAATTCAGGTAATACACACTTCAGCGGAGGTCCCATTCTGGCCGACACCTCTAACAATTCCAGGAAAAATCATGCAAGGAAGGTCCCTTGTACAGGACGAGGGGCGGGATATCTTCAAGGTCGACCAGAGACCGACCAACCCTTCTCAGCTATCTCAAATCATCTTCACCGAAGCAGATGTCTTTAACACCGTGCAACCACATGATGACCCCATGGCCATTACATTACAAATTGCTAACTTCATGGTGCACCGCGTGCTCGTTGACACAGGTAGCAGCGTTGACGTTCTGTTCAAAGATACTTTGGAGAAACTAAACTTGATGCAATGGTGCTACAAAAGTTGTACTACTCCATTATTAGGTTTCACTGGGGACTCCATCACACCCGTAGGATCAAAAATCCTACCAGTGATCATCGGAGCCACATCTCTTCAACAAAACATCATGACCGACTTCATGGTGGTGGATACCCCGTCGGCCTATAACGCAATATTAGGGAGGCCATTCCTATCATCTCTGAAGGGGGTTCTCTCTATTTACCACAATGTCCAGAAGTTCCCGGTAGGAGACAATGTGGGAGAGGTTCAGGGTGCTCAGCAAGCAGCTAGGAAATGCTACGCAGTGTCGGCTAACCTAGCAGCTCTAGCTAAACAGCTCACCCAAGTAACGACTATCCAAGATGGGATAACCCCGGCACTAAACCTAGAAGACACGGGCTCCACCGATTGTCCCGAAGAATGCTTTGTGGTGCCCGACATGGAAAAACAGAGAAGGGAATGGGACAGCGGCCACTCGGTCGACAAGTTAGAGGAGATTCCATAGTCGAACAAGATCGGAGCTACCTTTGAGCCAGGAATGAAAGAGGGATTGATTAGGCTCCTCATGGAGTTCAATGATATTTTTGCCAGGAGTCCTGCGGAGATGCAGAGGATCCCAATGACATTAGCTGCACATCGACTGGCGGAGGATCCTACCTTCAAGCCCGTCAAACAGAAAATGTACCACTTCAACAATGAAAGAAATACGGCGGTTCAATAAGAGGTGGATAAACTCACCCAGGCAGGCTTTGGTCGAGAAGCCCGCTATCCCGAATGGCTCGCCAACGTGGTCATGGTCACGAAGGCAAATGGGAAGTGGCGCATGTGTGTGGACTACACCGACCTCAAGCGGGCATGCCCGAATGACAGTTTTCCTCTGCCAAAAATTGATCAGTTGGTCGATTCAACCTCTGGAAACAAGCTCCTGAGCTTTATGGATGTTTTTTCTGGCTACAATCAAATTATGATGCATCCGACCAAGAAAAGAACAGTTTCATCACCGCGCAAGGCCTATACTGCTACAAGGTGATGCCTCTCGGGCTCAAAAATGCTGGAGCTACTTACTAGTGGTTAGTCAACCGTTTGTTCAAGCCTGAAATTGGAAGGTCGATGGAGGTATATATCCAAGATATGATCACTAAATCTTCGACCTCAGAAAGCCACCTGGACGACCTTCAAAGGACCTTCATGATCCTAAGGAAATACCATATGAGGTTGAACCCTTCCAAATGCGTCTTTGGTGTAATTACGGGGAAGTTTCTAGGCTTAATGGTCCATGAGAGAGGCATAGAGGCTAACCCAGAAAAAGTCACGGCTATCCTGGATCTAGAATCCCCCGTATCTCTTAAACAGGTTCAAGCCTTGACCGGTCAGGTAACAGCGCTTAACAGGTTCATCTCCCGGTCTACCGATAAGTGTCTACCATTCTTTAAAGCTATCAAGCATGAAAGAAACATGATGTGGGATCAGGAGAGCGAACAGGTTTTCCAAGCTTTGAAAAGATATCTAACATGCCCTCCACTGCTGGTCAAGTCAAATCCTGGAGAAGAGCTCCAAATATACTTGGCCATTTCAGAAACTGCTGTAAGTGGGGCCTTGGTCAAGGAATGCGGGGATAGGATCCAACAACTAATCTACTATATGAGTCGAGCTCTAACCAAGCCCGAAAAGAACTATACTCTGATGGAGAAGCTCGCTTATGCATTGGTGACTTCGGTAAGGAAACTCGGTCCTTACTTTCATGCTCATTCAATAGCAGTGGTGACAGACCAACCCCTCTGTCAGTTCTTGCAAAAGCCGAATGTTTTTGGAAGGCTGGTTCTATGGGCCCTAGAGCTTACCCAGTTCGATTTAAAGTATAAGCCTAGGACCACGATAAAAGCTCAAGCACTAGCAGACTTTGTGGCCGAGCTTTCAGTACCTTCAGATAAGGCAACCCCCGCAGTAACAGATGTCACCCTTGAGAGGATTCCAGAATCTGACAACTGGCTGGAGGGCTACGAGTCATGGACTCTCTACACTGACGGAGCTTCCGGGCAGTCCGGGGGAGGAGCGGGCATAGTCTTCATCGACCTAGAAGGAACTGAGTGCTGCCATTGTTTCAGGTTCGAATTTAAAGCAACGAACAATGAAGCGGAATATGAAGCTCTGCTAGCTAGGATAAAAGCTGCCATAGAGCTCGGGGTTGATTACCTGAATATCAAGAGCGACTCTTCACTCGTGGTCAACCTAGTTTCCGGGGATTATCAGGCCAAAGGGGATAACATGATCGCTTACCTGAAACTGGTGCAACAACTCAGGACCAAATTTAGGGGATTCAGAATCGAGTAGATACCTCGACAGCTAAATCATCGGGCTGACGTCCTAGCCAAGATAGCCGCCTATGGTGGCCAGACCCTACCACACGGAGTCCCTCTTCAAGTAATCCCCCTACCTAGCATTATGACTGGTAAGGAAGCTTATACCCTGGACCGACAGCCATGCTGGATGGATCCAATAGCAGAATATCTACAGGACGAGAAACTCCCCGAAGAGCCCGACCAAGCTAGGAGGATTAAAAGGCTCTCGGTCCTGTATTTTATGGTGGATGGGCATTTATACCGAAGGGGAAATTCCCTTCCCCTACTCCGATGTCTACACCCTGAAGATGCAAAGTGGGTTTCGAGAGAGGTTCATTCCGGGGAATGCGGGAACCATATTAGTGGAGAGGCCTTGGCATATCAGGTTCTCCGTATGGGGTATTACTGGCCGACCATCCATCAAGATGCTAAGAGCTTGGTGCAAACCTGCGAGGCATGTCAGAAGGCCTTAAATTTGAGTCACCTCCCTCCTGAGCATTTGTCATCCCTTAGCTCGCCATACCCCTTTGCTATGTGGGGAGTCGATTTGATTGGACCGCTTTCTACAGCTCCGGGACAGGCCTAGTACGCTATCGTAGCAATTGATTACTTTACAAGATGGGTTGAATCCAGACCACTGTCCCAGATATCTGAAGACAACACAACAAAGTTCATCAAGACCAATGTAGTTTGCAGGTTCAGAACTCCTCTTATCATCATAACCAACCTCGAAAAACAGTTCGACAGTACCCGATTCAAAGATTTCTGTCAACGTTTGGGAATCGACCTTCTGTTTGCTTCGGTAGCCCACCCTCAGACCAATGGTTTGATGGAATCCACGAACAAAACCATCAAGAAATTATTGAAGAAAAAGCTACAACAAAATAAAGGCAGATGGGTAGAGGAGCTTCCCGAGGTCCTCTGGGCTTAGCGCACTACAATGAGAACAGTTACCGAGGAAACGCCCTACTCGCTGGCCTTCGGGGTTGAAGCAGTCCTACCTATAGAGCACAAGTTAACCTCCTTTAGAGTCCAGCGATTTGAACCGGGAAGTAATGAAAGCAAGCTCCGAGCTAGTTTGGACCTCCTGGAGGAAAAGCAAGATCGAATAGCTGAAAAGGTAGAAATCTACCATGGTAGGATTGCCAGGTACTTCAATAAGAGGGTTAAAACCCGAAGCTTCAAAGAAGGGGATATGGTCCTCAGGAAAATGATGTTGAACACCAAGAAGAGGTCAGACGAGGTCCTAGGGCCCAATTGGGAAAGACCCTGCCTAATAAAGATGGTGATCCGTAATGGGGCATACAAGCTCGAGGATATGGATGGCCGACTTATCAACCATACTTGGAATGCAGATCACCTAAGGATATTCTACCCTTGAACAGGGGACTCAGGAGCAGGCAACCCCCGACTAGCTTCTTTTATTTTTTCTTCTGACAGTATTGTACTCCATCTTCCATATCAATAAAGCTTGTCTTTTCCTGTTTACTCCTTCTTCAACTATGTCCCACAATGATTTGGGTCTACATGGAAAGTTTCGGCATTATCGCCTCAAGACCAGGGGTAAGCTGGGGAAGCCCCCTCTCTACTCATGATGCCTCGGCCAGGCACCACTCCCCGCCAAGAAGGGTCTGAGTGTAAAAGCATAGTTGCCGTCCAGATCTCGAGACCAGAAAATAGCTAGATAGCCCTCCTGATGCCTTGGTCGGGCTACCACCCCTAAGAAGGATCTGAGTGTAAGAGCATAGTTTCTATCCAGATCTCAAGACCAGAAAATAGCTAGATAGCGCTTCTGATGCCTTGGTCGGGCTACCACCCCTAAGAAGGATCTGAGTGTAAAAGCATAGTTGCCATCCAAATCTCAAGACCAAGAAATAGCTAGATAGCGCTTCTGATGCCTTGGTCAGACTACCACCCCCAAGAAGGATCCGAGTGTAAGAGCATAGTTTCCATAAAGATCTCGAGACCAGGAAATAGCTAGATAGCCCTCCTAATACCTTGGTCGGGCTACCGTTCTCCCTAAGAAGGAATCAAGCTTGAAAGCGCGGAAGCCCTCCTGATCCCGAGCCCAATAAGGGGGCTAAACAAGTCTTTACTTAAATGTTCTATTCCGGCTATAGCCCCCCAAAGGAGCTCGGGGATGGAGGGCTCGATTTACTTAAACTCTAAAGGCTCCTATTATTTCACTAGCTTTCCTTGATACAGGGTTACTTACTACAGCAGACCCACAATCAAACAAGGGGACTGGGCTACCACCCCCAAGAAGGGTCCGAGTGTAAGAGCATAGTTGTCATCCAGATCTCGAGATTAGGAAATAGCTAGATAGCCCTCCTAATACATTGGTCGGGCTACCGTTCCCCCCAAGAAGGAATCGAGCTTGAAAGTGCGGAAGCCCTCCTGATCCCGAGCTCAATAAGGGGGCTAAACAGGTCTTTACTTAAACGTTCTATTCGGGCTATAGCCCCCTAAAAGAGCTCGAGGATGGAGGGCTCGATTTACTTAAACTCTAAATGCTCATGTTATTTCACTAGCTCTCCTAAATACATGGTTACTTACTACAGCAGACCCATAATCAAACAAGGGGACTGTCAACAGAAGAAGTTGAGCCAAGAATTTCATTAATATGGGGGCTCAATGCCAACAACTTTTTTTTTCCTTTTTTTTTCTTATATTATTTTTCCCCCAAAGATAGCTCGTTTCGATATAAAAGTTGAACGACCAAGAAAGTACATACAAGCCAAAGTTAGATCTGAAATTAAAATTTTATTATCAAGTAAGGGAGCATATCCCTCAACAAGGCTACAACATGCAAGGGGGGCCCAATCCCTGGTTCTGGGCTACAAAAGAAAATTAATAAAAGATCAAACTCAGTTGAAGATGGGATGCCCACCCTCTTTTCCGGGCATTTAAAATAGATCACATGGAAGAGAACTCAAGCTTCTTCGTCTTCCTGAGGGCCTTCAGCTTCCTCCTCTACAGAATGGACCTCGTTCCTACTCCCCTCTCCAGTCGAGGCTCATCCTGATCAGCTGCATCTACCGATTCTGCCACTTTCTCCTGGGGATCAACTCCGGCTGCCTCGGGGTCAACAAGATCTTCCTCCAAGATTTCATCAATCACCGCCATAACTTCATGCGGTATAGCTGCATCAAGAAGGCTGGTACCCGACTTAGGCACGTTCCCTCCTTCTGTTGGCTCAATTTCTGACAGCACTGTTGGGGGATCTCGGGCTTCAGCAATGCCTCCTTCTAGCTCCTCATTGTGAACCCCCTTCGAGGATTCACCGGGACCAGATACTGGAAAGGCAAGAATAGGATGAGGCAGATCTGGCACCTTCAACTGCTTCCTTGCTCCCTTCCCAGAAGGGCCAGCTCTATCAGCTTTGGGATGAGACATCTCCGCAGCCTGTGACATTACCTCCGCTCTATACCAGCCGACAGTGCTGGAGAGATCGAATGGTGGAGGGACACCTCTGCAACTTGATAGGAGGTATAGAAATACCCCTCGCTAAAAGAGAATTCCACTTCGGCTTGGAGTTGGGTTATTCGAGCCTGCAAGTTTTGGTTTTCAACATCTAGGGCAATCGCCTCTCCCCTCTAGTCATCCCGCTGGCTAGCTCACCGCTTCGACCGGAGAGTCTCTTGATCAAAAGCTCGCTTCAGCCTCTCATGATCGCATTGAAGCTCAGCTAGTTGCGTCTCCATTCCTTGTTGGCTGGAGGTCATCTCCTGGACCAGGGTCTGAGCCCGTGCAAGCAACCCCATGGCTCTCTCAGCTTCAGCCTCAGCCTTGGCTGCCCGATCAAGGAGAAAGGCTACCTGATGCCCCATGGCCATCTGAAACTTGAAAGCCTGCAAAGGAAAATCATGTTAGAAAATGACAAGTCAAGCAGCTCAATGAAGAAGTAAAATCGACAATTACCTCGGCTAAAAGGGTGGATCCTTTGGTGATCAAGATGTCCACGAGCATTGCGGTCATCCTAGAAAGCCTGCCGCCTGGACAAGATGTGACAAATTGCTTCAGAACCTCGTCCTTACCCGCCGAGCTCGATTGCTGGTGAGGACGAGAAGGGGCGACCTCGAAAAAATTGACATCAGGCTCCCTGGGAACCTCGACTACCTGGGAACCTCGACTACCTGGGATACAACCGGATTTACAGAGAGGGGTAGCTGGACTCGGGGGGCATTTTTTGGAGAAGTAACTTCTGGAGGAGGGGCAAGAACATACTTATTGACGACTTGAGAAGCAGACCCTTCTCGGTTTAGAGCTTTCGTAGCCCGAGATGCTAGAAGAGCCATCTTGGACTTCACCTGAGGAGGAGAAGGGGAAGGAACGAACGGGGCATCTACCTTAGTTGTTGACCCCCCCTTATTCGGAACAGTCGGGAGAGCTCTAGAGGAAAATCTAGAAGGAAGAGGAGGTATCCCAGCTGTTCAGGCTTCGCGAGAAGCTGGAGCAACAACAAACACTGTTAGAGAAAAGAATCAAGATCATCAGAACTGAACCGTCCAATAAAAAAAGAAAAAAGAAAAAACAAGATAGTTTGAGATGCTCACGAGGGGTAGCACTGGATATCTGCAGGTACCTGTTTACCCTGCGGGGATCGAAGGGGTCAGCGGTCGGAAACTTCAGATTCTAATAGTTCCGAGCTAAGATGGTCTTTAGCACGGCTTCAGACTCATTGGGCAAGGAATCCCGACCCCAGGTGGGTTTGTCACTAAAGGCGGTGGGAACCTCTAGCTCATGCCCGCCGATAAAGACGGAACTCCCCCAATCTCCCCCCACCAATACCCATTCTTCTTTTCAAGCGGGGTCCTTCTTTGAAGCCCTGGGGATGATAAAATAGAGCCTATTCTTAGCCTTGGCATATAATTGGCCTCGTGGGACTCCTACCAGACTCCGATCTAGAAAAGAAAGGTGAGCTCCTCAGCCCCGGCTCCCTGGTTACGCCGCTCAGCTCGTATTACTCTCTCTATAATACTAGAAAGCCGATTAGATACCTCCAGAAGCCAGGCGTCAGTTGAAGTGGAGCCAGCTTAAAGGCATTGAGAGCCCGTCGTAGGGTGGGGTGAAGAGGGAGCCTCACCCCGCTCTCTAAAGCCGCGACGTGGATAGTAAGCACGCCTTTGGATGGGCTAAAAGCATCCTAGTTCCGATGGAGTACGGTTAGAGAAATGGTATCAAGAATACCATACTTTTCCCGTAGACGGCCGATCGACTGAGGGTCGACAGTAGAGTCGGGGATGACCCTGGGTTCGAAAGGAAGGGTTATCACAGGAGGAAGCTCCGCCACCATGACTTGAGCCTTCCCGACTGCATCTAATCTCTCCCCGATGTCAGAGTCTTCGTCGATTAAGTTCAGAGGGTTGTTAGGCCGATTCGAAAAGCCAGAGCCAAAAGAAGTGTTCCTGTTAGAACAACGGCACTAGCGGAGGGGGGAAGATTCCTCGTCGCTTGAAATCCCTCGCACCCGCTTAAGAGGAGCTATGTTAGGGCCTTCGGAGCCCTCCACCAAGGCATCAACACTATCTGTGGAAGTCAACATTGATGGGCAAGAGAGATGAGAAAGCAAGCGGAAGATAGAAACAGAGAAAGCAGGGAAGAAGAAATTTGAAAGTTTGAAGATTTGAGGAAGTATGAAGAAAGTGACGGTCAGACCAGGCTTTAACAAAGGTTTATTAGCGATATCCTCGAGAAGATCACCTGGAGCCGTATTACAGCCGTTTTTCTTCTAATAACACTCAGTTTCAAATTCAAAATGTTGGGTAGTTAATGAGAAGATTTCGCTCTCATTAATTATCTTGATGGCGAAAAAATTTCTCAACTAAAACAAGGAATCTGACTCCAACCACAACTCTACCACCGGTGTTTAAGTCAGAGGGGACTTCTGTTAATGGTGAAATTTGGCCAGGGATCAAAGAGAAATTTTCCATCCATAATCGACAATCATGAAGCTCGAAAAGACCGTAAAGCCACCCCGCATGAGCAGGGAAGGCCGGTTCGACATCAAAGCTACCAGAAGACAAGCCAGACGTGACCGGGATGAACACTCACAAGAGTACTGGAAGCCGGGCTTCTCCAGGCCATCCATCGTTGAACCTGGGCTCTAAGGTCGAGCTCCATAACCGCCCCGTAAATGCCAGGGGAAGTCTCCAAGCTCAAGAGAGCTTCGAAAGAAGCCATCCAACCTCTCCAGAAGCCCGTTGTCCATACTGGACATAAATGAAGAATCATGCCTAAATCTACACTACCCTAGCTACCTCCCAAGAGGGTCTACAAGAGCACCTCAAGCCTCCAAGGGTCAGGGAAAATCCATCTTAAGCTTTTAAGAACAGAGCCAGATCAGGGATCTACCTCGTTCTACGAGGCAACAGGCAACAGGCAGCTGGCAGGGTGACCTCCATGAAGATCCATGACACGAGTGCACACAGGATCATCTCCAAATAATATTTACATGCACGTCAAGAGTTTAAATTCAAATAAGGGATCAAACTTATCTTCGTCAACGATATCATCGAATCCGGAAACAATTCTAATTTAAATAACGAATCCCGCTCGATAAGGATGGAACGGATTCATGAGATTACAGGAGAGTATTCGCGAACTAAAAACCTACTTGGACGATATATATGTGTGAAGCCAAGCATGGTAAAAAAAGGAGAGAACAAACGACAGAGACAAAATCAAAAACAGCAGATATATACGTAGAATGAGGGCCTAAATTTTGATTACATAACACGGTCACCTTCATCTCCACTATTCGACAGGCACCGATGTGCCACCACCTTACACCTCCGAGAGATTGTGAGCAAACAAGAGAGTTATTTGTATCTTAAAGCAATACATCAATAATAGAGCTCTCATTTACTGTTATTGCCACTCGTCTCTCTCTTAAACAGGTCGGGAACCAACGGTACCGACCCCGGCCACTGCTTTCGTGGTAGTGGTCTCGAGGGTGTTAACAGAAATTTCTCATCTCGAGCAAATTTTCCGTCAACATAATTATTATATACATATATATATATTATAATATATATTAAATATTATATAATATTAATATTATAATATAGTTTATATATATTATAACATATAATATTATAGATATTAATATAAAATATTATATATTATATATAATAATAAAATATTATATATTATATATAATAATAAAATATTATATATTATAATATTTACATAATATATTATAATATATCTATGTTATTATATTATAATATATGTAATAGTATTTAATATATTTTTACATATAATAAGTTTAGTTTTGATTAATTCATTTTTTTGATATGTTTTTTTGAATTAATTTTGAAGTGTTACTTTGTTTAATTCGAAAATTACAATACAAAACTTATATTGGTTAATTATGTAATCAATTTGTTTATAGTTGTAATAATATTAAACAAAATGCCAAAATTGATATTTCAATTTTTGATATTTCAATTTTTGATAGTTCTCAGTTAACCTACCAAACGCGTTTTTTTCGTTTTTATTTTCAAAATACAGCTTTCAGTATATGCTACCAGCCGCGTTTTCAGAATTCAAACCTGAAACCAAAAATACTGTTTTCATTTTCATTTTTATTTTTAAAAAACAGCAACTGAAAAACACTTACAGGACGAACCTTTAGTATTTTACGTTGTTTTAAGTTTAAATCTGTAATGATGAGTTAGTCCGTCTTACAATATTTAGACCCATACAAGAAGCCCAATCGAAGCCCAAATTCAAAAGCCTGAATCATAACCAAGGCCTACTAACCAATACTCTGCGTTTTGAAATCTAAAGATAAGGTTATAAGGCATGTGAAGGAACCAAAGTTGGCAGAAATTAATTGGCTGATAAGATTACAAACATGACTCATCAGATAAGGCTATATAAGGAAACAGGAAAGAGAAAGTGTCATGCAATTCATTCTGTTTTCACGTTAGGGTTTAGGTTTGCTCAAAATATCCTCTCTCCCTCACGAAAGTCTCTCAGATTTATTTGTGTCATCTTTATGATTTCTCGGCCAAACTTAGTGTGTTTCTTTGTACAATCATGGTGAGGTAAGTGTTCTCTGTATGATTTGAGTGTTTCTACACTGATTCAAGAAAATTTGAGTGTGTTCATGTGTATGATTCGTAGAATCTGAGAGTGTTGTGAGAACCGATCTATTTTGTAACCAATTGGTCTAGTGTTGTTGAGGGATATCTGATTTGTGTGAGGTATCAGTTGATGTATCTTGTGTTTCCTTCTTCTACTCTTCTCTGTCATACTTACACATTCTGATGGCTTCTTGCATTCTTTTTTTATTTGAAAAATAGTTTATGGATTTTTTATTGATAGTAGGATATAATGTTAAATTGATTTTGTCAAGATTAATTCAGAATTGTTTTGGTTCTTATTAAAAGATAATAATCATAGATTTCTATTTGGTAATATTTTGGGTAGAGTAATCTGATAACTTTCAGATTATCTAGCTATTTCGTTTGGTACAGATCATTAGGTATTTTTTATCTGTTTTGTTGTGTACGTGTGTCTTGCAGGTAATAGAACAGTGAAAGTATATTGGTCTTGAATAGACATTGTTTCCATGTCTTACAATCCCAGGTTAAATCCATGTTATTATATATATATATATATATATATATATATATATATATATATATATATATTTGTTTTTTGTAATTGTTTTTGCTTTTAAGAAAATTATATACGGATTTCGAAATCTAATTTTTTTTATTAGATTTAAGGTTTCTCTTTTCTCCTTAACTTTTTTTTTCAAGATTTCTTCTTGTTTAACAAACCCATTCAATTAAAAACCAATCATATTCAACCACCATTAACACAACTACAATCTATATACAACAATATCAATAACCTTTAAAGCAGTAAAATCAAAATCAAAATCAAATTCAACAAACCTAGATGTGATGTCTAGCTGTTACTTCCAGCAACCATGTGTTTTTTTTTCTACGATTTTTTTTTTTTTTTTTTTACCAATTCATTCATTTTATCTTAATCCTCTTTCTTTTCTTTCATTGTCACTTTTCCACCTATTCTCTACAACCTAGGATATAGCTTTGCCACCTTCAATTTTAGTTAACAAATGACAGACACGTTAAAAGGGAAATACAAAGATGAACACAAGACAGATACGTCAAAAGAAAAAAAGTAAAAAGTAAAAAAAAAAAAAGATAAAAAGGGAAATAAATCAATTGATCACAACTGAATTGGAAAAGGACACACAGGGAAATAAGGGAATTCATTTCACCATGAATTGACCTTTTGAAAACTTAAGCCGCTTATATATATAAATATATATATATATATATGTAATAATATATATATATATATATCATAAATATATATATATATATATATATTTACATATATATATATATATATATATATATATATATATATATTATTACATATATATATATATATATATTATTACATATATTATATACGATATATATAATATTATATACATATATTTATTAACATATTAATAATATATATATATATATATTATAATATATAATATTTATATATAATAATATCAATTATAATATTATATATAAATATATATGATATATATGGTATATTAATAATATATATTATGTATTATATATTAAAAATATTATATATATATATGTATATATATTATATTAAAAATATATATTATATATACTATATATTAATAATATGTAATATATAAATTATAATATATAATAATAATAATAAATATAGTATTATATATACGCAACATATAATAATAATATATATATATAATAGGGGCATTCTAGTCATTTGAACATCTTGTTATGTTCTGTCCCAGCCATACCAAACGCATAACAGTAAAGTTAACAGCTCTGTCCCGGACCTTTCAAACACAATATAGAACAACATGTCCTATTCTATCATGTTATGTCACATCCCGTCCGATCTATGTGCCAAACGCACCTATAAAATCAAACCCACCATAGAATAAATATTCATATCCTTTTTTATCCAGTTCATAATTACTTGGGCATCCAACTCCGCAACCACATTTGTAACACCTGCAATTAGAGCCAAATGCAGACCTCATAGATAGTCATTGCCTCTCTGCCACTTATGAAGAATACATTGCTACAATTTGTTGCATACTCAGGACCATCACCAAACCCTTTGGATTCTGAATCACAATACCCATACCGATAACCCTTCTGTCTGAATTTATTTTGTATGTACCTGGTTTTGGCCGAGCCTAACCCATGGCAATTTTAGACAGCTGTCGTGTATCACTCTTATCAGTCTCATTTGCACTCTTGTAATTAGCAACAAAGGATTGAGACCAATCCACCATCTCCTTCAAATTAAGCCTAAGTAAACCATGAACCACATGGTTCTTGTTGAACCAAATCCTCCAAAGAACCACACAAAACAACCCTATTACATCCTAATCCCATCTTTTAACACAATCCAACATAAAATCTAGAAAATTAACCTCTTCCCCACACTTACCATTCCACTCAGGTAATCAGGTATTGTGAACTTCCTTCAGCTGCCGGCAATCCCAAAGAGAGTGTAAAGTCATTTCTCTCACATACTTGCATAAAAGACACCTTGAATCCACTGACACACATATCCTACCCAAATTCACCAACGTTGGGATCCAATCACTACAAGTTCTCCATAAAAAAAATCTTAATCTTCTAAGGATTTCCACTCTTCATAAAAACTTCCACCATGAATCTGTTGGTGGGATGAAAATGTTTGAGGTCACTTATGGTGCAACTCTGAGAGAGATTCGAAAACTTGATGAAAAGAGAAGCTTTTATTTCTCTCTTGATAAACTTACACCACTCCACACTCTTACAACACAATCTTCATCCCTTTATATAGGGAAATAAGATGAGATGAAACAAAAAACAATGAATCCAGATCAGTTGTTTGGAGGCAGTTGGGAGATGGTCGGTTGAAGAGATATGGACGGTGGTTGGAGGCAATATTTTTTAGGTTCTAGAAATGGTTAGAGGTTGCTGGAAGGTGGTTGGCTAGAGGTCAAGTTTTGTTTTCAACATCCTCCCTTAAACTTGACTCTCTGTGTTTCGTCATACCAATCATTATCTTTAGTCTTGAAAACATGACATGTTTAAGTGGCTTGGTTAAAATATCAACAACTTGATCATATGTCCAGCAAGAGACTAGTTCCACATCTTTATTCTTCACATGCTCTCTGATGAAATCAATATGTTTGCTTCTTTCATGGAATACTGGATTCTTTGCTAGAGCAATCGTTGATCGATTATCGGTGTAGACCTCTATGGGATTAACTTATGGAAATCCCAAGTACTGTAACACATTCCTGATCCAGATACCATGACAAAAGGTTCAGCAAACATCAATGTACTCAGCTTCACATGATGATAGTGTCATAATGGCTTGGTTCTTTTCCTTTATCTTCAAGCTTGGTTCTTCTTGCTTCTGGGACCATGTTGGCAATGAAGTTAAAAAATCTAAGGTGGCTTACACTTGATTTGTGAGTGCTCCATGCTTCTTGCGGTGCCCTTGTATCAAGACTTTTCGTAGGACATCTGTTTAGTAGATATACCGCATATAAGAACGCTTCAACCTAAACTCTTAAGCATGTTTTTATCCTTTAATGTGTTTCTGACCATGTTAAGGATTGTTCGATTCTTCCTTTCAGCTACATTATTTAACTAAGGAGTATAGGCTGGTGTAAACTGATGTATGATTCCTTGTTGCTTAAGGAATTCGTGGAAAGCACATGCAGTGTATTCTCCACCTTGATCAAATCTCAATGTTTTGATATAATATCCACTTTGCTTCTCCACAAGAGTTTTGAACTCTTTAAAGTAACCAAATACTTCAGGCTTTTTTTTTAGGAAATAGACCCAAGTCTTCCTACTATAGTCATCAAAGAATGTAAGGAGGTATTGATTCTGTCCATTTGATACCGGTGTCAATGGACCACACACATCTGTGTGATGAATGTTTGGCAATCCTTTCACCATCTTCTTACTTCCCAATTACATTAAATTTCAAAATTGAGATGTATGGACCTAAGATGCCATAACCAATCTCTGTCATCGATGATGTCTGTCAAACAACTTGGCGTATCATGATGATTTTTGAGAGGAAACATCATGTTCTTCGTCATCTGGGCTCAGGTAACCAGTTTTCCTCAAGCATCTGTAATGGTGAGTTGCATATTTTGAAGGCTAATATGATAGCATTTCTCCAAGAGTTGTTTTAGACTTAGGGTGTTTGTCTTCATGTTTGGAACATAATAAACATTGGAGATGAATGCATGATCTCCATTCTTCTGCTTGATCATGACATCTCCTCTTCCTTGGACAAGGATTTTTGAGATGTCGCCAAATGAGATTTCTCCATGAACTTTCTCATCAAGTTCGGTGAATAAGTCTTTCCTGCTAGTCATTTGGTTGCTATCTCAAAAATCAAGAAACCAAACATTTTGATTTTGATAAGTTGAGTTGTGTGCCATCAACATCAACGATTCTCCTTCGACTTGCTCTTTCTCTGTAAACTTAGAATTGTCATTTACTTCATTTGGCATGTTACCTTTGCACTCATTGCTATAGTGGTCATATTTGTGGCAATTATAACATTGAACATTTCTTTTGTCAATGTTCGAACGGTTGTTGTACCCGCCTCTTCTTCCTCGTCCTCTTCCGCTTCCTCATGAGACATTGTTCTGTTGTCCACAACCTTATCTATTTACTTCTCATCCTCATTTGCCTCTACCTTTGGTTTCAACAATTCTAGAACCTCTTCCTTGTTGTGAGGTTCACCCTTGCTCATATCTTATTCATCGAGGGAGAGCTTTGACCGAAGAGCTTGCTCCAATTCTCTGTCATCACTTCTTATTATGACTTTCTACTGATGGGATTATAGTGAACCCACTAGTTCTTCAACATACATCATCTCTAGATCTTCTTTTCTTCTAGGGCCATAACTATAAAGTCAAACTTTGGATATAACGATCGTAAAATTTTCTCTAAAATTCTCATGTCTATGAGAGTTTCTCCAAGTCTTCTTAGCTGATTCGCAACGACCATAACTCGTGTATAGAACTCAGAAATAGATTCAGTAGATTTTATTCGTAGGGATTCGAACTCACCTCGTAGAGTCTGAAGACGGATCATTTTCACTTTGTCAACACCTTTGTAGGTTTTGAGAAGGGTGTCCCAGACTTCTTCGACAACTTAGAGGATGCTATGATCTCGAGCATGGCTTCTTCTAGTTCTTGATAGATTATAGACTTTACTTTACAATCCCTCTTTCGATCAGCTTTGGGAGTTGTGTTTGAGCTTTTGTCATGGTTTCTTTACCTTCTTTGGATTCGGGTTCTGTATATCCATCTTCTACAATGTCCATAATATCTTGAGAGCCTAGTAGAGCTCTCATTTGTATGCATAAATTATCATAGTTGTCTTTGGTGAGTTTCAGGATGACAAACTACGCATCACCGTTGGCCATCGAAACTTGAAGTGCTTAGATCACTAATTTGGAGTTTGAGTTCTCAAAACCAGAGTGCACGGTTGCGTCCAATAGTCCAAAGCCTTAGAAACCAATCAAAGTTTGTCAAAAACCGAGTTTGAAAGCATCCGAAACTGGCGGTCAAACTTTATAGAAAAGTCAACTAAAGATAACGGACTATTTCCTTTTACTGATAGAACATTCCAGTCGTTGTAACGATGTTAGTGACTTCAGCACGCGTGAACACTATTGGATCTGGGTCAGATGACGGGTTAATATCCGGTTCGGATGTCGGGTAGGATCCAGTGACCGTGTTAACGAATCGGACTTCGGGTCAGATCCTGCAAACGGGTGTGGAAGACAGTCAGAGCATGGTATTGATGCGTCGAGACTGTTGCTGCGTGTGGATGGATATTGCAGACTCTCTAGAACTCCGATTTGAGTGATTTTTTCACCGTTGAACTTCTGGAGATGAGTAGAACACGCTGGTATGCTCAAAATAGCACTTTGTTTTCTGGGCCAATTCGGCTTTGGCCTCTGTTTTTCGAATTTCTGGTTCTTCTATGCTCTGATACCACTTTTGATGGGATAGGAAGGTTTGATGTCACTTGTGGTGCACCTCTAAAAGAGATTCGAACATTCAATGAAAGAAGAAGCTTTTATTTCTCACTTGATTAACTTACACCACTCCACACTTTTACAACACAATCTTTATCCCTTTGATGAGATAAAACATAAAACAATGAATGCAAAGCAATGAATCCAGATCAGTTGTTTGGAGGCAGTTGAGAGATGACAGGTTGAATATATTTGGATGGTGGATTGAGTCAATATTTGTTGGCTTCTAAAAATGGTTGGAGGTTACTGGAAGGTGGTTGGCTGGAAGTCAAGTTTAGTTTTCTGCAGAAGATGTGCCATCAAGACCCGAAGAAGATGGTGAATCCCACATATCACAGCCCACCCGATAACCACTCTTCACTGTATAGGCCCATGATTGATCATAGTGCCATAACAAAGAATTTGTTGCTCGTGCCATACTGATCGGGATGCTCAAAATCACATTAGCATCATCCTCAATAAAATTTATGTTATAATATTCACATCCTAATCTCTAGACGGATTTAAAAGTTTTTTAACATTGACCTTCTCCCCCATAACTGAACCTGAGAGGACCAATTTTTTTTCCCTTGGAACCAATTTATCCTTGTATATTTACACTGTGGACCCATCCCCCACACTCTATAGTGTTCCTATGTTCAATAGACCTCTACCCTACACCATATTTTCCTTAAAAATGAAAGCGAGTCTCGACATTACTCTACCTTCAAAAAATCAGTATCCAGAAATAAGACCCCTTCAAAACCTTGTTTGTCAGTGAACTAGGACATTTAAGAATCCGTCAGCATTTCTTTGCAAGCAATGCTCGACTTAAAACTGTAAGATCACGAAACCCTAAACCACCACCCTCCATTTTTGGTTTGCAAAGGCGTTTCCACATGCAAGATAACTAGTGTATTTTCCGATTTTCCCGAGTGCTCCCCCTCCAAAATCGAGCACACAAACGCTCAATCTTCGTAATTAGACCATTAGGAAGCTTAAATAAACTCATTGCATACATTGGAATCGATTGGACAACGGCTTTTATGAGAACCTATTTCTTTCCAACTTACAACAATTTCCCCTTCCAACCCTTTAGCACACGATCCACAATATTATTAAACATCCTTTTGTTCCTCCCCACAAAACATGGCAACCCTAGATATTTTCATGACAATCAACCACTGGAACTCAAACGAGCTTATAGTGTCTACAGAATTAGAGTGCAATAACTAATCTACAGTAATCCTAATAAAGGAAATGAAACCAATAAGTAGTACTACATGTTTTTCATGTCCATATTACAACCAATTATTCAAACCATAAGTTCAGGTTACACAAGATATTCATGTCAAGCGATTAGTTGTTCAAATTGTGTCACTTGAAAAAACAATTGCGTGAATATGTGATCATTTGTGCTAAACAATACACAATTTTTCTTAAAATAAAATAAAATAATACTCAATTTCTTTCGGAAGATGTGAAACTTTAAGAAACCCAAATCACTAACGTGATTTGTAAACTACATATATATGTAAAAAAAAAAGTCAATACGTACTGATATAACTTATCAGTGCGTTGAATGTGGACCATTACATATATATCAAAACTTTTCCATAATCAGTGTTCCACATATAACGTACTGATATATGTTATACCAGTACGCAACGAATAGAAAAGGATTATATATATATATATATATATATAACCTAAAAAAAGAAATCCAAAACATTAAAGAAGAAATAAAAGTTTTAAAGAAA
This sequence comes from Dipteronia dyeriana, assembly GCA_032871835.1. Lineage (NCBI taxonomy): Eukaryota > Viridiplantae > Streptophyta > Magnoliopsida > Sapindales > Sapindaceae > Dipteronia > Dipteronia dyeriana. Next base: position 26,371,689 of record CM065298.1, on the reverse strand, counting down.
AATATACAAGATTTACAAATCAAGAACAGTTTGAAAGAACAATTTCCAAAAAATCCTCCTGAAAATTCCCAAGAAAAACAACCTAGTTTCAACAGCTCGGATGAATCTGATGCTCAACCTGACCAAGCTGATGACCAAGAAGATATTACTAGTTTTGCTCAAGTCAATGCAATAAGAGAGATTAGAATTCAAAAATGGTATATAGAAATTGACATCAGAATTGCTTCATATTACAATTTAAGAGTCAATGCCCTGGTTGATACAAGTGCTGATTTAAATTGTATCAAAGAAGCATTAGTACCTACTAAATATTTGTAATCGACTACTGAATCTTTATATGGTGCTAACAAATAACAATTAGATATTCAATACAAACTCACAAATGCTAGGGTTTATAATGAAGGTGTTTGTTATACCAATGACTTTATTGTTGTTAAAACTCTTTCTCATAATGTTATTTTGGGATTACCTTTCCTTTATTTAATTTCTCATTTTAAAGTTATTGTTAAAGGAATTGTCAATGAGTACCTAGGAAAGGAAATTATATTCCCTTTTATTTACCCTGTTTTAGTCAAAGACTTAAATGCTTTAAAAAAACAAAAACATTTGGGATGAGTCTTCTGACCACTTAAGTAATAGCATTGCTACTCTTAATCAGAAGCAAACCCAATTGAATTTTCTAAAATATGACTTATTTTTCAAAATACAAGAGTTCAGATTGGAGGATAGCAGTCTCCAAGAAAAAATCAAAGTTTTCAAAGAAAAATTAGAAAAGAAAGTTTGTTCTTCTGTCCCTAATGCCTTCTAGGATAAAAAGAAGCATATTGTTACTCTTCCTTATACAAAAGATTTTAATGAAAAGGGAATACCTACCAAGGCCAGACCCATTCAAATGTCTGCTGACTTAGTAGAATATTG